>CM018683.1:41097986-41812450 GCA_009363875.1 Mikania micrantha | reverse complement strand
TGCAATCATTCTATGGTCGGTGCTGAATGTTTAGCTTATACCGATCGTTTTCATGAACTCACTTGTTTAATTCCCAATTTGTTTCCTATGGAAGCAGCTTTGATTCCGAAGTACATTCAAGGGCTAGTTGTAACATCAGTTCCGGAATCGCCATCGGAACAGTGATCTACACAGTAACATGAATAGTAAATCAAGTACAAATTTTAATTGTTACTCAATTATCACTATCATTTCATGTTATCATAGAACTAATTCAACATCATTGCAGAAACGTAACTCAGAATCATGGTTCATCAGTCAGATAATTATCTGGCAATACCGAACCATCATGTGATTGTTAGTTAGGATTCTATTATGTATAAATGTATGAGAGGATTTACGGAACAAAACAACACGGATGTCGTTATCTGAATGCTAAATCGACGGATTATTCGTATAGGTGACGATCTATACGAATATATCTGAAGGTTTAAAGTTCTGAATGATATCCGATAATTAGAAAACCATATTGAAAAGTATAGTTATCATCGTGTTCGTACGGGTGACGATTCGAACGAATACGCGCGACGACTGTACGATTCAATTTTAAACAACAAATTTAATATTTCTGAAAATTTAAAATAAATGAAAGATATTTAGTTAATTTATTATGAATTACCACCTAAAATAAGTTTACAAACTTTACATTTTAAAACCATAACGATTCGCCGCGAAAACGAGATAGAAACCGACACTGTACGCGAAACCGAGCAAAACCGAACGAACCCGAACTTACCCGGATGATTAAAGACCATTAAATGGTCTTGAATGAACATTTTCTTCCTTCTCCAACCAGATTTCACCCCCCATTTTCGAGCTCTCTCTCTCTCTACACTCTCTATAGAACCTCACACCATATCTCCTCCAAATCTTCACGAAATCGTTTGATTTTGGTGCCAAAACGATCACTATAACTTGTAGATCATAGAAGTACAACCGATCTAAGCTTTTATCCGGCTAATTTGAGGTAAAAATCGATTCTAAGTTCGTTTTTTTAGGGTTTTCAAACCCTTAGGTTCGAACCCCTATAGAAACCGGCTTACACCCTTTCAAATCTTAAGAACCTTACAAAACTTTGCTAAGATAGTGTAGGAACAAGCATCATGGCAGGATATGGCCATTTGGTTGGAAAACCATGGCTGCACCTGTTGGCAGCCGCGACCGGCCGAAGGGCAAGCAACAAGCAGGGCCGAATGGCCACAAAGGCCGAATAGCTACCCTCATCGGGCGAATGGCCTTGATGTCGAAGCAGTCTCATTCGTTCGGCCATACACCCATTCGCTCGGCTCCTCATGCGGCCTAAACCTTCATTCGGGCATCTACTCAGCCGCATGGCTAGTTTGGTTCGGCCATGTGTTTCCCATTCGGCCTAGGATCATTCGACACACCTCCATTCGGCCAGAGCACTCAGTCGATCGGCTAGGTTAGTTCGGCCAGATCCCTTTCGGCTGGGACATTTTAGCAGGAACACAGTCGGCCCAAGGATAACCGATCGGCCCATCAATTTCATGCATGGGGTCATAACGTGTGTAAGTGCATGGAATTCATGTATAACATGTAAGGGTTGAGGGTGTATGTTTGTGCATGAGAAAATCTATTAGGGTTTCTTTTATATGAAACCAACACATAACTCCTAAGGGTCAAACATGGGTTATATCTACCTAATGGGATTAAGATCAACAAAGGATAGTTGGGGTTTCAATAGCAATAGGTTTTGCATAAATCATGTTATGAAAGCTAAACAAGGGTTGTGAACTTCAAATTCGGGGTCAGAACATATTGGAAATCATGAGGATCAAAAAATGATAACCTAAAGGTTCAAATGTTGATCTAATAATTATCAACTAAACCTGAGGAAATTTCAAAAGAACATGTAACTAAGATAGATGATTCATTTGAATTATCTAGAATAAGTTACACAAGGAGATAATCAAACAATCATTGGGTAATTAAAAGGTTAATATTTGGGCCCAAGGTTAATTCAATTGGATTAACCCAAGCCCATCATGTGTGAATTACATTTTCTTAAATTTAATTATGTTCTTAATAAAAGAAATTAAATTGTAAACTTTGTTAAAATTAAACTAAATTATTTCTAAATAAATGTGTAACTAAAATGAATTGACTTAAAAATATTTTAACTAAAGACTTGTAATAATTAATCGTGGGAATAAGGGTTACAAACGGGTAATGAGTTTAGACTAGTTAGATGATATTCTAGAAACACGTTAGTAACGTAGGACACTTAGTTGCACACCAAGACCAAACCCTAGATACGACTATTAAAAATACTTATCCTCTACGAATCTTCTTAAAATAACTCAGGTGCTAAAGATACATAGGCAACAATCAAAGAGCGTGCACATCTTTTGTGGTTCATTTGCACGGCAACACAGGTGAGTTCATTGCCCCTTTTCTAAACATTTTGTTTTCAAAAGCGGGGCTGAGAAGCATGCGTAAAACTTTTTCTTTAAATATGTTTTACGTAAATGCTTTTAATTATTGTATGTGTTATATATACATGTTTATACCCCTAGACTCCTGCCTAGGTATGTGTTATGCAGAATTAACTGAAGGATAAATTAATTACTCTCATGAGTAATACTTTAACTTTAAAACTCTGAAACAACACTTAGTCCATCAAGTTTGAATTCATAGAATCTAAACTCAAAGTGTAACCAAGAGAACTAAAGCTAAGAATCAAATTCAAGGAAATCTAATTCAGTGTGTGGTTCAGAAAAACTCAGGATTCTATTCAAAAATCAATAATCATTGTGGAAATCATAGAATGCTAAACATCAGAATCAGGAGACTCAAGGGAATCATAACTGTGTGTGAATTAATGAAATAATGAGATCATTAATATTTAATGAAATCATTAATGTTTAAGCTAAGGTGGGTGTCAGTTGTATGTAAATCAAGACCACGTGTAATTCACGGAAAGTCCCGTCATAAATAGTAGACTCTCGTAGTCAAGCTATATGGGCATAACTAAAACAATTAAACGAAATCAAGAAATCAAATAAGTTCAAGAATCAAAGGATATCCTAAAGTCCCGGCATGTACAGTAGACCTGAGGGTCAATATGATATGGGCAAAACCTAAAGTCCCGACAGAAACAGTAGACCTTAAAGGTAAATTGATATGGGAAAATCATGAAAGTCCCGATGCATACAGGTAGACTCATTTTGGGTCATGCCTGATATGGGCCACGTGTGAGAGGGTACCACTTGGACAACCACCAACAATTAAGTCTAATTGATTGAGTCAAACAAGGCCCAATCATCTTGTCTTAGTTGTAACTAAATGATTAATTATTAATTTAGTTAAGCATTTAATATTATATTTCTACAAGTGTTTTGAGTAATCATGTAAGCATGGTGAACTCAGGAAACCAAAGGTATCTCAATTTGTGGAAATCAAATTCTAAAACAGAAGTGGGTGGAAGGTAATACGCTTAATTATCATTAACAGCAATGTCCAATGTGGCTTAGTATGTGGTGTGATGGCGTTTGGGCAGGTTGTAGGCTCGACCCTTCCGTATGCCCTATACATAATCATACCGAGTTGGATGACACAGGTGATGTTAATGAGGTTAAGGTTGTTACCGAAGAGATGGGTAAATGCTAATGTATACATGTTTTTAGACTTCTAAACGAAATGTTTGAAACTAGAATGGGACTGAAACCGTAAGATAGGTAAGACGCTTAGTTATCAATAACAACAATATCCTATGTGGCTTAGTATGTGGTGGGATGGCGTCTGGGCGGGTTGTAGGCTCGACCCTTTCGTATGCCCTATATATAAGCATACCGAGTTGGATGATACAAGTGATGTTAATGAGGTTAGGGTTGTTACCTAAACGATTTGTAATAGGCTAACCTTTTGGAGTGGAATCGAATGGTAGGTAAACTGCTTAATTATCATTAACAACAATGTCATATGTGGTTTAGTATGTGGTGGGATGGCGACTGGGCGGGTTGTAGGCTCGACCCTTTCGTATGCCCTATATATAAGCATACCGAGCTGGATACTACAGGTGATGTTAATGAGGTTAAGGTTGTTACCTAAAGGAGTTTGCAAAAGCTATTTTTCAAAAACTAAACTACATGAACTCACCAACCATTGTGTTGACTTTGTTTTCTTTCATACATTCTCAGGTGATGTACAGGATTAAGCTAAGGTTTCAGGAATGCATGCTAGAATGCCTGTTAGAGGACCTAGTAGTGTTTGGGAAGCACATATTTTGTTGACTACTGTGAATCACTTTTGAGATCTTGTACGGTTACAAGATAGTAGACTTATGATTCATTTGTTAGATTTACTTGCTTAAGTTATCAAGCGTTGACAAATGTAATTTAACTTTGTAAATTCTAGTTTAATGTCATTGTGCTTTAGTTATTCTTAACATTGATGCTATGTAAACAATCTGATCATCACAATTATCATTCTCGATATCGCGCCCCGGGAACCTTCCGCCCGACGGGACTCACGATCCGGCCCGCCGGCTCGGGGTGTGACACTAGTTCCCCAGATTCGGGGAATGGTGACTGCAGCTGAACCTAACACTCTCAAACGTACATTCCTATTGACCACTAAGCTTACCGATGAGGCGGTAAGGAGTGGTACTTAGTCCACAAAAACTCAGACGGCGGTGGGCCATAGTGAGGCCGGTACCTCAAATGTATCAAAGGGTACCAAACGAAAGTGGTTTGGTAAGACCAGAACCAAATTTCCGATTGAGACCAGTCAGAACAAACCAACGGTGAAGAGCTATGGTGCAACTGTTCCCGAGAGGAAAGCTTACACTGGCAGGCACCCAAATGCAACAAGTGTCCATATCATCACACAAGACCATGTCCTGTTTGCCTAAATTGTAATCGAGTAGGACACTAAGCTAGATACTGTATCTTTCTTGCTCGTCAGCAAAACCAAGCACCACAACAAACCACTCAAACAAATCGGTCGTGCTTCAAGTGTGGAATTCCCGACCATTTCATGAAAAACTGTCCGAACAACAACACCAATCAAGGGAATGAAGCTAGGGGAGAGCTTTTCATATTGGTGCAACCGAGGCGAGGCATGATGTGAACATTGTCACCTGTACGTTTCTTCTTAATAACCTATACGGATCAGTTCTGTTTGATACAAGAGCACAGAAGAGTTTCATCTCTCCTGAATTTGCATAATTACTCTCATTGCCTACGGTAGATCTGGAAACTCCTTATGTTGTTGAACTTACTAATGGCAAGTTAATCAAAACTTACAGTATTATTCAAGGATGTTCCTTGAATCTAAATGATCACCTTTTCAATATCAATCAACTTCCCATTGAGCTTGGAAGCTTTGATATCGTTGCCGGTATGGACTGGCTTTCTGATAACCAAGCGGAAGTTTTGTGTCAAAACAAGGTGATCCGTATTCCATTACCGTAAGGTAATACATTGATAGTTCAAGGAGAACAAGACGGTAGAAAACTTGGTATCATATCTTGTATGCAAACTCATAAATGCTTACGGAAAGGTTGTCAGGCTTTTCTAACACATGTGATCGAGAACTGTTCTTCACAAAAACGTATCGAACATATTTCGGTGTTCAAAGATTTTCCTAAAGTTTTTCCTGAGGATATATCAGGATTACCCCCAGTGAGACAAGTTGAATTTCGTTTTGACTTGATTCCGGGTGCAGCACCTGTAGCTAAAGCTACTTATCGTTTAGCACCCTCAGAGATGCAAGAGCTTTCTAGGTCAACTACAGGAACTATTAGATAAAGGTTTTAACAGACCTAGTTTCTCACCCTAGGGAGCACCAATTATTTTTGTGAAAAAGAAGGATGGTTCATTCAAGATGTTTATTGACTACACGGAACTCAATAAATTGACAATCAAAAACTGGTATCCATTGCCATGAATAGATGATATGTTTGATCAACTACAAAGTGCTACTTATTTTTTAAAAATCGATTTAAGATCTGGATATCATCAGTTACGAATTCATGATGATGATGTTCCTAAAAGTGCTTTTAGAACTCGAAACAGACATTACGAATTTCTAGTAATGCCGTTTGGATTAACAAATGAACCTGCAGTTTTCATGGATATGATGAATCGAGTATGTAGACCTTATCTGGATAAGTTTGTGATTGTGTTTATTGCTGACATTCTCATTTATTCTCGAAACCAACAGGAACATGCTCAACACTTGAAACTGATCTTAGAACTTTTAGCACGAGAGAAACTATATGCCAAATTCTCAAAGTGTGAGTTTTGGTTACGAGAAGTTCAATTTCTTGGACATGTAGTGAATGAAAACGGCATTCAAGTAGATCCCAGTAAGATCGAAGCTGTGAAACAATGGGAGACACCACGAAACCCAACTGAAATATGTCAATTTTTAGAACTGGCAGGTTATTATCGCCGATTTATCAAGAACTTTTCAAAAATAGCCCTGCCACTAACAAAATTGACACCGAAGAATCAACCGTTTATATGGGGTTCCCAACAGGAGGATGCATTCCAATTGTTGAAACACAAACTCTGCAACACACCTATACTTGCACTACCGGAAGGTACAGATAACTTCACTGTGTACTGTGATGCTTCTCGTCAAGGTCTAAGGTGCGTCTAAATGCAGAACGACAAGGTAATCGTTTATGCTTCCCGACAGTTGAAAATACACGAGAATAATTATACCACTCATGATATAGAACTTCGTTGCGTTTCCGGAACGTAACGCGTAATTTACGTGTTTTAAAATAAAACGAGTTGTTTTAATTATTTTGATGAGTTTCAAAATTGTAAAAATATAAAATATTATATTTACTCAATTTATTTACGTTTGTGTCGTATTTCGTTTTCGTTTCGTCAGAACGCGTCACCATTGCGCGTATTCGTTCGAATCGTCACCCGAATGAACACGAAAATGGTTTTGCTTTCTGATTCTTGTTTTCTACTTTCCAGTCATCATTTCAGACCGATAAACTTACAGATATGTTTGTGTGAATCGTCACTCACGCAAACCCACTGTCAGTTCGTTATTCTGAAACGACACTGCAATTATGTTTTGAATTGTATTACCTCACTGACGGACTCAACTAAACGTCCTGTTATCACATTGTTTTCATACTGATTTGTCGGCCATCTGATTCCTGTCATCTATGGATATCAGATCGCCGACTTGTTCTTGTTATTTAATTGAACACTGTTGTTTCTATTGTTTCGTTGTATTATATGTACTTAGGTTTTCACCTAAATACTAACAACTATTGTTCAAAATGAGTGTTGTACTTACGGCATTTAAGTTTACACATAAATACGTACAACTGTTTCTTGTATTTTGAATTCTGTTAATACAAGCACTGTTCACAAACATGTATTTACACATAGTAAATAGTGAAAGTACACATACCGTACGGCTTTACCGGACGATCTGGTACCGGATGTCACACCAGGATTACAAGGACATATCTAGTGGACCTTAAAAGGACTTAGCTACTTTTGGTGTTGCATACTTTTGATTGACAATACAGTGAATCATCTTTTGTTTATCTTGTACAGTGACAAGATATAAACTCATTGATTCTTTTGATTAGATTTACTTAGTTAAATTATGAGGAAACATTGTAATTTAAATTTGTAATCATGTGCTATGTAAACAATCTGATCATTTCGATTATCACAACGATATCGCGCCCCGGAAACCTTCCGCCCGGCGGGAAAGTCGATCGAGCCCGCCGGCGTCGGCTCGGGGTGTGACATTAAACAAAGTTGTTACCTACGTTTTAAGCATAATAATTGCAAACCTCATACAACTCTTTTATAGAAAATATGTTTGTTGTTTTCCCCGATGTGGGATGAATGAACCAAACTAATTCTGAATATTTTAGGCTAAAATAACATATTTTTCAATTGATGACATTGTTTTCAGTATGATGTTATTTTGTTTAATATTAGTCATTAAAAGTCAACATAGATGGAACTCTTGTCAGCAAAATGTTGGTCTCAATGCTCACACATCATATGAAATGATAATTTAAACCATATAAAATGTTAATTCAAACCATACAAGAAATGTTCTTCAGCGTATGTAAGTTGTTTTTCTTTCTGTTATACACTTAACAAACTTCAAATATTTTGTTAACTTTTTTTAAATCTTAATTGAATTCCAAAACTACATAATTGGACCATGTTGAAACGATAAATTCTTTATTTTGGCAGGAGAAAGTTCCGAATTTATGATTCATCAGATGATGTCGCCACCCACAGTCGCAATCTACATCAGTGCCACCAATGACGACCACCACCCATCATTTCTCCCGATTCCTCTCGGCGACTTTACATATGCTCCAAATTTCCTCTATCTGGCGACTCATTCTTCGCTAGTAACCATCACCTTTACACGTGTGGCAGCAATGGATTGCAAATGTTAAAGAAGATGGGTTCTAGAGGCATAGCATCATCGCCATCAGATTCTTCATCAACCACACCTACTAATAAATTGCCATTTTTCTTTTTTTACCATAGATCACACTCGATTCCTGTGTCAGTCGTTTGGTTTGCCTTTTGTCCAGTGAGGTGACGTTGGTGCCAATAGGTAACAAGGTGGTAATCAAAGCATATGTAGATGAGTGTGGAAAAAGGAGGCGGGTGCTGTTGGGCTTTCACTATAGAAGGGTTTGGCTCTACATTATTCAACAAAAGAGGTAAGTTGGATCTCAAATGTTTTTATTAAAATGTACTATAAAAGGGTGTGGAGCTTTACGTTATCTAACAACTTCCGAGTTTCATTCAGCTTCCTAACTGTCACATCATAAACAACCCACTCTTTCTTATTCCAAATCGCAATTTCTTCCAGTTTTTGAACTCAGGCTCGCATCTTATGTTTTTTTATCTTTGTTTTTGTCTACGTAACTGATTCGTCACAGCCTCATATGTTTCTTTGAGTATTCATCATTTCATAACGCCGGGTTTTAGTCGAAACGGTCTGCCTAAAGCGCGGGTAACGTTACTAGTTATACGTTATTTATCATAAATAAATTTATAAAATTTCCAGGAATTAAATATACAATGAAATAAACCATTTTAGTTGCTTTTAGCGTTTCGGTTCGGTAATATAACGGTTTAGGTTTAAGCCATGATATGGATGTCTTAGAAAAACATTTCTAAGTTACTTTTAACATCATTATTTTATATATATTTTACTTGTATATATTCAGTAATACGATTTTATGTTCGGTAATATAATGTATTTCCACCCTTGATTTTTATACGCTTATAACCTTTTATACTTTGTTATTTTTTTATAATAAATTACACCATTAAACTCGTCATGCCAAAAAAAAAAATTTGGACGTTCATAATTACACCAACGTAGCGAGCAATAACTAAAATAATTTTCCCTCCTTTTTCAAAAATTTCCATCTTAAAATAAAACAACTTTTCCCTCATCTTAAATATACATTACAAACTTATTCTTTATTATAAAAATTAGTTCATTAATTTTTGAAAAAAATAAGGAACACTTTGAAAAAATCTAACTCGTTACATCAGTATAATTACGAACACTTTGAAAAAAATTCAGCTCGTTACATTAGTGTAATTTTGAATACTTTGAAAAAATTCAGCTCGTTACATCTGTGTAACTACGAACACTTGGAAAAAAATTCAGTTTGTTACATCAGTGTAATTTTGAACAGTTTGAAAAAATTCAGCTCGTTACATCAGTGTAATTACGAACACTTTGAAAAAAATTTAGCTCGTTACATCAGTGTTATTTTGAACACTTTGAAAAAAAATTTAGCTCGTTACATCATTGTAATTTTGAATACTTTGAAAAAATTCAGTCATTACATCAGTGTAATTACGAACACTTTAAAAAAAAACTCAACTCGTTAAATCAGTGTAATTTCGAACACTTTGAAAAAATCCAGCTTGTTACATCAGTGTAATTACATTAATGTAAGATTATGTATTTCATTATGTAATTAAAAAAAACATTTTTATAAAAAATTCATGTTGGTTTTTTAAAAGTGAATAATGTTTTTCAACGAATATTTTTTAAAAAAAATGGTAGAATTTTTTTTTTTTTGAAAAAAAGCCGAAAACTTGTTGTAAAAAAATAATAAGTTACAGCTCGCTACATCAGTATAATTATGGAGAATTTAAAAAATCAACTCGTTACATCAATGTAATTTCAAACACTTTGAAAAAATTCAACTCGTTACATCTGTGTAATTACGAACACTTTGAAAAAATATGACAAGACTATGCTTGAATTAAAGATAAAAATGTTACAAATTTAATGGTGTAGTTTTCATAAAAAAAATTATAATGTATATAAAAGTTATGAATGTTTAAAAAATTGAGGGGTAAACTTTTTTTAAATAAAATCAAGTATATAAAACTTAATAAAAAAAATTGGGTTTAAATAAACAAATGTGATTTAATGTGGATCACATATTTATTTTTAAGGTTTTAAATCAATGGCCCAAATATGTCTTAAGGATTTTCTCTTTAATATCTGTTTTTCACATGATAAAATATATATATGGAATTGTTCAATTGTTAATCTTATATTAATGCGTTAACTAAATAATCACATTTTACTACCTTAGGGCCCACATTAAATTTAATCTAATGTTGTATGTTTTTTCATTTTTAATGTGGGCCCAAACTAATATTCACTTTTTAAATTAATTAAAAAAAGAAAAAAAAACTTACACCATTGGATTAACTTTAATTTGGGGCCAGACTATTATGATTCGGTTAAGGCTTTAAGGTAAGAGTAACAAATGAACTCTTTCCTCTCTCTCTCTCTCTTTCTGTGTGTGTGTGTGTGTGTATAGAGTATGGTTCGAATGTTAACTCTATATTATCGTGTTAACTCATTAACCTTATTCTATTGCTTCTGGGCCACATAAAAAATGATCCAATGGTGTATGTTTTTTTTTCTATTTTTTAATCTTACAATATATTGATTTTAAATGAAAAGAGTATATGTGCAATTTTGATTTTTCTTCATATCAGTATTAGACATCAATTTGTCAACTCATTATGAATTTGTTGTACTTCAAATTTGAAAAAGTAATCGCTACAAATTTTTTAATAATAATACTAAATATTTTTATTATATATTTAATGTAATTCATAATTGTGTTAATTAAAAAAAACATAATATAGTAAAAAAAAGTTATAAAGGTTTTTAAATAAACAAACATTTTTTAAGCAATGAATAATGTAAGCATGTATTATAGTATTCTAAGCTGATGTAAGTGACTGTTATAATCTTATAAGTTATTGTAAGTGATATATTACATTGTTAAATATAAAACATAAACAATAAACACTAACAAACTTTAATTGAATCAAGGTTGTAACAACCTACAATTACATCAAATATATATCAAAATAACAACATATTACATCAATACAATCTACAATTATATATGTATATATATGCAAATCAATAAACAAACAAATTACATCAATACGACAAACAATTACATTAATGTAATTAAACATAGATTGATGTAAGTGATTGTAAGTGACCCAGTTA
The DNA here is from genome assembly GCA_009363875.1 of Mikania micrantha. Classification (NCBI taxonomy): domain Eukaryota; kingdom Viridiplantae; phylum Streptophyta; class Magnoliopsida; order Asterales; family Asteraceae; genus Mikania; species Mikania micrantha. The sequence goes on along the minus strand of CM018683.1, from coordinate 41,800,858 downwards.
CGTCGATGTAAGTTAATGTAATTTGCTGTAAGTTGATGTAAGTTACTCCGTTACGTTGACGTAAGTTGATGTAATTTGTTCTAAGTTGATGTAATGACTCTGTTACGTTTATGTAAGTTGATGCAAGTTGTTGTAAATTGATGTAAACCCAGATTCAAGTTGCTGTAGGTTGAATATGCCTATGATATCATCACAAAAACCAGATTCAAACAAGAGCCAAAAAAACATTTAATTTTTTAATACAAAAACTAAATACCCAGATTCAAAATGTAAGAAAACAATCATAAATCCATATTTTTATATCTAATTTTACCCCCCAAAAAACACGTGTGATGGCGTGTCAACATGTTCCTTCAACGAAAAACTTAAACAAATAAACAAAAAAATCTACTAACAAGTTTTTGAGAGTGAGAAAGAAAGTTAGATCTTGAATTTACCATATTCAAACAAAAGCAAAAAAACCTATTAAAACATTACACAATGTAACAAAACATAAACCAAAACAAACACAAACTCTTACCTGGAGATGTTCACGTCGGAATCCTAGCTACAACTTGTGGTCGGACATCTAGTTGGTGAACTCAAAACAAACACAAACTCTTACCTAGAAATGTTGTTCATGTCGGAACCTAGTTGCAACTTGTGGCTTCTGGTCATGGTTAGAGGCGAGAAAACCACTAATTGAAGATCACCACCGCGTCTTTGAACGTTAGCGTTTTGGTGACAACGGAGATACTTATACGCACGAAGGCTAAGGCCCCAAGGGGTAACGACCTTAAAATGAGGCCGACGATGGCGGTGAGGAAAATGGGTGTGACAACTAGAAAAATTTTGTTCTCAAACACTACAACAACAACCAAATTTCGGGACGCAATTTCTTTCAACAAGGGTATAATGTGACACCCGGCAATATCAAGTAAATTGCAACTCTTACAAATTAGCATTTAACGTTCCTACTTGTTGCATTTTATTTAATTAGGTTTAATTAGATGAGTTAAACACAAACAACTGCGTAACGATAGTTCGAGGAACTATCGAATCGTACATTGCACATTGGTTGTGGAAACCAAGTGTGGCAAACACAAACACAAAACAATAATTCGGGGAATTATTGGATTGTGCATTAAATGTTGATTACGATTAATCAAGCATGCAGACATTTCGTAAAACACAAACACAAACTATCACCAATAATTCGAGGAATTATCGAAACACACACGAGTCTCACGAACGTTGGTGAAATAAACAAACAACAAATGAATTTAACAATAATTAAGCTCTATGGGAACCTAGAATAAGTTAACAACGACAATTAGTCAAGAAATGATGTAGTAACGGTAAACAATCGAAAAACGACCTCAAACACCAAAATTGGGCCAATTGGACTCATTCTGCAAGCCAGGCGCTACGCCAAGCACTAGGCACCACGCCCGGGGAGCCGCAACGACACCAGGCTATGCGCGCGAATGAACCAAACACCAATCTGATTATTTTAATCCAGGAAGTACGCCTGGCCTCACGCACGCACGCTAGGCGATACGCTTGGAAGCTGCAGATGCCAAAACCACCTTAACACTCAACCTATCTCATTTTTAATCATTCCTATCCTATTTTCTCGGCCATAGCACCTCTATCTCGAGCTTCTACCCATATTTCTTCATCATTTCACAAGAAAAACCTCCATTGTTGAGCTTGGAAGCCATTGGAGCTCTTAGAAGGCTTGAAGCAAACAAGGAAGCTTGTTCTCATCATCACCATTACTTGAACCTCCTAGGAGATCATTCCCAGAAGGTTTTAGAGCTGCCAAGTCCCTGATCCAGCTTCATCTCAGTGTTTTAGAGCATCTAAGGTAGTTTTACATGCTTATTTATGGTTAGATCTAACATGCAATGGGTAAAGACCCACATGCATGAACATCCACCCACATGCAACTCTGATCAGCTCACATGCATGAATTTGTTGAAGATTTTATGCGATATTGATATAGATCTACTGATTTTAAAGTCTAGTAATGTCACACCCCCACTTCTCGTCACCTGTGATGATGTCACTTGCTACTCTGATGTGATTGCGGAAACATAGTGGTGATGTCTCAGAGATGAGGTGTGACTTACTTGAACCGATATCACAGCACACAGATTCACTTAAAATAAATATATTACAAGGGTTCGTAAATACATCAACTTAACAGCTAGGTTTATTATACAATCTAGTACATTTAAGTTCAACTAAGTGAAGTGCATCCTCACCATGTCGTCACTGTTGTCCTGCAAAAATGTTGAGTTTAAAAACGTCAGCACAAAGCTGGTGAGTTCGACCGTTCAATTTAAAACAATATGATATGATAAATAAGTTCTCAAAATGTTCAGTTCCGGATAACCATGGGACCCGTATCTAGTTCCTTTCGGACAGTTGTTCGTTCACGAAGATACTACCCGTCGTTAAATATCTTAATGCCTCATTATCTTAATGTCTATCACTAACATTAAGAAGTTTTAATGGAAACAGGTACCAAACATTCACACCAGGGGAGATGCAATCCTCCCAGCGAATGGGTTGTCAGCCAATAGTACTATCAATGATTCCTATTCGGCCCCACATGGGTTCACTAGATACAGTTCACGAGATGAGGACTTTTGATACTGTGATAGAGATACTAACGGCAAAATCCCATGAAATCACACTAAAGTCACATGAAATCACACAGATAACAGTGATGCATATCATATGTTCAGAAAACAGTTTGCAGAGTTACCCCGATGTTTGTAAGACAGTAAAAAGAAAAGGGGTTGTACAAAACTCACTGGATATCTCACAGCAATAGGAACACTCGCAACTGGTGCTAATGATGTAATTCTGCATTGGTTTATGTTTGATATGTTATTAATGTTTTAACTTACTGATTAAATCTTCTTGAACGTCCAATGTCAAAGACATTGCCTTAAAGTCATCAAACTAATATAAGATTCTTAATGATTATCTTAATATCATATCATACAATGTATGATACTGTAGGAACCTACACTGATCCAGGTTCCTAATATTATGTTGATGACAATCTTGATTAATCAGAATATTCTCAGATTAGTCAAATAGTTAATGTTATTGATTGTTATGCTAAAGCAGTTCCTAGACAGGTTAATAGCTTAGGAATGATCAATCCTTGTTATTGATTACCCAAATATCATGAAATATCACAATGTAATATTAGATTAGGTTTAATAACCATGTTTAACATACTAATCTGACTGTTATCATGAACATCAGATAATCATTCCAATGAGTATGTTACTGATTGTGATTAGTTTGAAACACCCAACTTTCACGTTGCATGTCAAAGATTAATCAAACTAATCACCTACATTGTCTCAATCAAATGGTTTAAACCATTATAACCATTGTTATGATTTCATGCAAACCGGGCATTACAACGGCTCAAAACAAGGATTTACCCGTTAACAATTCGAGTTTGTAATTTATAATCAATCCTAGCCATCATCTAGGCAATAATCAACAACCCTAACTATATCATTACGTTCAAAAACAAGATTTAATCATTCATTATCAAAATAAGAGACTAGAATGAACCATTACCTAATCTAGAGAGGTTCTGCAGGTAGAAAGATGATTTGAACTTGTTTTAACGCTTCTTGATGCGATCTAAACGTCGTGGAGCCTTAAAAATGGAGATTTACTGGTGGAAAAATGAAATTTTCACAGGGTGGTGGCTGGTGTCGTCGTTGAGAAGATAAGAATGAAAATGCTGATGAAAATCTGATATTTTAAGCAAGTTGGCGACTCCTCCATCCGTCGCGTACCGCGAAGAAATCCGGAGAAATCTCAGATATTTTCAAACATCGCGTACCGCGAAGAACCCTTAGCTCCTCCTTAGCGTACCGCGAAGACCAATTTTTTTCCATTTTTCGACAGAAGCTTCGTTTTGCAATTCCGGGCCATCCGTAACTCCGTTTTGTACGCGGTTTTCGCCCACGTTCATCATTTTTCGCATACTATCATCCCATAATCATTTCGATTGTCAATTCCACATGGATTTTAAACACGATCAAATGTGCTCAATTCGTTGCTGACGTAATTCTTCGTACGCAATTATCACAGTCTCCTACTGTTAGATAAATTTCGTCCCGAAATTTAGTGAAGTCTTACTTGACAACAATTGATCATGTAAATAGATGTGGGTATTTTGCTTTCATCTGATCTTCTCGTTCCCACGTATACTCAGGTCCACGCTGTGAATTCCATCGAATTTTGACAATAGGTATGCGACTACGTTTCAATACCTTCACCTCTCGATCCATTACTTCAACTGGTTCTTCTCTGAATTGAAGTTTTTCATCAACTTGGATTTCTTTAAGAGATACAACCAGTGATTCATCAGCTAAGCATTTCTTCAGATTTGATACATGGAAAACATCATGAATGTTACTAAGTTCCGGAGGTAACTCAAGTCTGTGGGCTACTGATCCGATTCATTCAAGGATTTTAAATGGTCCTACAAACCTTGGTGAAAGTTTACCTCTCTTCCCAAATCTAAATATGCCCTTCCATGGTGAAACTTTCAGCATTACCAGATCACCGATTTGAAATTCCAAGGGTCTACGACGATTATCAGCATAACTCTTTTGTCGATCGCGAGCAGCTTTAATTCGTTCTTGAATGAGTGCGATCTTATCAGTTGTTTCTTGTATGATTTCTGGTCCTATGATTCGATTCTCACCTACCTCTGACCAACAGACAGGTGATCTACACTTGCGTCCATAGAGTGCTTCGAATGGAGCGCATTTGATACTGGTATGATAGCTGTTGTTATATGAAAATTCAACAAGTGGAAGATGAATATCCCAGCTACCACCAAAATCAATCACACAGCTTCTGAGCATATCTTCCAGAGTTTGATTGGTTCGTTCCGTTTTCCCGTCAGTTTGTGGATGATAAGCTCTGCTCATATTGATTTGCGTGCCCAGCGCATTCTGAAGAGTTTGCCAAAATCGTGACGTAAATCGACTATCTCTATCAGAAATAATAGAGATTGGTACTCCATGTCGAGATACAATCTCATTAACATAGAGTTTAGCAAGTCGATCCATAGAGTAATCTTCTCGGATGGGAATGAAATGCGCAGATTTTGTAAAGCGATCAACAATAACCCATATAGAGTCATGATTACGCGATGTTTTGGGTAGTTTAGTAATGAAATCCATAGAGTTCTGATCCCATTTCCACATGGGAATCTCCGGTTGTTGTAATAACCCAGAAGGACGTTGATGTTCAGCCTTAACCTTTAAACATGTTAAACATCGACCCACGTATTCTGCTATGTGTTTCTTCATTCCAGGCCACCAGTAAAAATCTTTAAGATCTTTATACATTTTGTCCGCACCTGGATGAATAGAATACCTGGACTTGTGCGCCTCATCCAAGATGATTGTTCTCGTGTTACCGAATAGAGGAACCCACATTCGGCTTTTGAAATACAATACCCCATCATCTTTGGTCTCAAGTTGCTTGTCTAATCCTCTTAGTTCCTCAGCAGGGTAGTTCATTGCCTGTAAAGCTTGTTGCTGAGCTTTCTTGATTTGAGAAATTAGACTGGTTTGAATAGTCATACCTAACGCTTTCACTCGTAAAGGTTTGACTCGTTCCTTGCGACTTAAGGCATTGGCTACGACATTCGCTTTCCTTGGATGATAACGAATCTCACAGTCGTAGTCATTCAACAATTCAACACAACGCCTTTGTCGCATATTCAGCATTTTCTGATCTAGAATATGTTGGAGACTTTTGTGATCAGTGTATATCATACACTTGGTTCCGTATAGATAATGTCTCCAAATCTTGAGTGCAAACACCACTGCACCAAGTTCTAGATCATGTGTGGTATAGTTCTTCTCGTGTACTTTCAACTGCCGAGAAGCGTAAGCAATCACCTTATCATTCTGCATTAAAACACACCCGAGACCTTGGCGCGAGGCATTACAGTATACTGTGAAGTTATCAATACCTTCCGGTAATGTCAAGATAGGTGCGTTGCAGAGTTATGTTTCAACAGTTGGAATGCCTCCTCCTGTTGAGAACCCCATATAAACAGTTGATTCTTCTGTGTCAATGTGGTTAGTGGCAAGGCTATCTTTGAAAAGTTCTTGATGAATCGGCGGTAATAACCTGCCAGCCCTAAGAATTGACGTATCTCTGTTGGGGTTCGTGGTGTCTCCCATTGTTCTACAGCCTTAATCTTGCTGGGGTCCACTTGAATACCGTTCTCGTTCACTACATGACCAAGAAATTGTACTTCTCGTAACCAGAATTCACACTTGGAGAACTTGGCATATAATTTTTCACGTGCCAAAAGTTCTAAGATCAGTTTCAAGTGTTGAGTATGTTCCTGTTGGCTTCGAGAATAAATAAGAATGTCATCAATAAATACAATCACAAACTTATCCAAGTAAGGCCTACATACCCGATTCATTAGATCCATGAAAACTGTAGGAGCGTTTGTTAATCCAAACGGCATTACTAGAAATTCATAATGCCCGTATCGAGTTCTGAATGCAGTTTTAGGAACATCATCTTCATGCACTCGTAATTGATGATATCCGGATCTTAAATCAATTTTTGAAAAATAGGTAGTGCCTTGAAGTTGATCAAACAGATCGTCTATACGTGGCAATGGATAACGGTTTTTGATTGTCAATTTATTGAGCTCCCTGTAGTCAATGCACATCCTGAATGAACCATCCTTCTTTTTCACAAAAAGAACTGGTGCTCCCCAGGGTGAGAAACTAGGTCTAATAAAACCCTTGTCTAAGAGTTCCTGTAGTTGACCTGAAAGTTCCTGCATTTCTGATGGCGCAAGCCGATACGGGGCTTTTGCAACCGGTGCTGCGCCTGGAATCAAGTCAATACGAAATTCAACCTGTCTCACTGGGGGTAATCCTGATATATCTTCAGGAAAAACTTCAGGAAAATCCTTGACTACTGGAATATCTGTGATATGTTTGGGTAAAGAATTGTGCTCAGTCACATGTGCCAGGAAAGCATAACAGCCTTTCCATAAGAATTTCTGAGCTCGCATACAAGATATAATACCAAGTTTTCTACCGGCTCGCTCTCCCTGAACTACTAGTGTATTACCGTCATGTAATGGAATACGGATCACCTTATTTTGACATATTACTTCCGCTTGGTTATCAGAAAGCCAGTCCATACCGACAACAACATCAAAGCTCCCAAGCTCAATAGGAAGTAAATCGATATTGAAAAGATGATCATTCAGATTCAAGGAACATCATTGAATAACACTGTTAGTTTTAATCAACTTGCCATTAGCAAGTTCAATGACAGAGGGAGTTTCTAGATCTACCACAGACAATGAAAGTAATGATGCAAATTCAGGAGAGATAAAGCTCTTATCTGCTCCCGTATCAAAAAGAACTGATGCGTAAAAATTATTGAGTAAAAACGTACCAGTGACAATGTTTGCATCATTCCTCGCCTTAGTAGCACCAATCTGAAAAGCTCTCCCCCAAGCTTCATTTCCCGGATTGGTGTTATTATTGTTTGGACAGTTCTTAATCAAGTGATCAGGACTCCCGCATTTGTAGCATGACCGATTCGTTTGAATGGTTTGTGGGGGTGCTTGATTCGGTTTGCGAGCAGGCAAGCTACAATACTTGGTGTAGTGTCCAACTCTATTACAGTTGGCACAAATAGGACACGGCCCAGTATGATGAAATGAACAACGAGTACATTTAGGCGCCTGTCCAGTGTAGCCTTTTCCTCTCAGAAACCACTGCACCATAATTTCTCCCAACTGGGTTGCTCGTTTCAGCCGGAACCTTGGCCTTGGTTTTTGTCACACCCCCACCTCTCGTCACCTCGTGTATGATCTGACTGAACCGGTTGCGGAAGCATAGTGGTGATGTCTCCGAGGTGAGGGGTGACTTACTTGAACCGATATCATAAGCACACAGATTAACTTAAAGTAAACTCATTACAAGGATGTCGCAATCACAATTACATTACAGCTATATTTATTTAATTACAATATTAATTATACAAGTGCAAATATCCCAAAAGTGCATCCTCACCGGCTATTACTGTTTACCTGCAAAAAGTTTTGAGTTTGAAACGTCAGCACAAAGCTGGTGAGTTCGACAGTTCAATTTAAAACAATATGATATGATAAGCATGTTCTCAAAAGTTCAGTTCTGGATAACCATGGGACCCGTATCTAGTTCCTTTATGACGTCTAGTCTGTCTCAAGATATTACCCGTCGGTACATATCTTAGTGCCTCATTATCTTAATGTCTATCATACCATTAAGAAATTCAAGAAACAGATAACAAACATTCACACAAGGGGAGATGCAATCCTCCCAGCGAATGGGGTGTCAACCAATAGTACTATCAATGTTTTCTGTTCGGCCACACATGGGTTCACTAGATACAGTTCAAAAATGAGGACTTTCAATTTCATGATAGAGTTCAGTCTACACGCAAAATCCCATGAAATCCCACAAAAGTCACAACAATCACATGAAATCACACAGATATCAGTGATACATATCATATGTTCATTAAAAGTTCAACAATGTTCCCCGATGTTTATAAAAGATTAAAAATAAAAGGGGTTGTACGAAACTCACCTGATAGTATAAAGGTAGCAGAGTATCACCAAACTGATAGTACAGAGATGATTCTGCATTTAGTTATCTTTAATAAGTTATTTATGTTCTAGTTTACTGATTAGATCCTTCTGAACGTTCAATGTCAAAGACATTGCTTAGTAAATCATCAACTCGATATTAATTATATAATTAATTAATTTAATGTTATATCATACAATGTATGATAATGTAGGAACCTACATTGCATTAGATTCCTAATACAAAGTTGATGACACTCTAGATTAATCAGAATAATCTCAGATTAACCAAATAGTTAATGTTGTTGATTATAATGCTAAAACAGTTTCTAGATGATTTAATGGCTTAGGAGGGATTAATCCTTATTATTGATTACCCAAATATCATGAAATATCACAATGTAGCATCAGAATAGGTGAAATAACCCGATTTAACATACTAATCTGACTGTTATCACAAACATCAGATAATCATTCCAATGAGTATGTTAATGATTGTGATTAGTTTGAAACACTTATATTTAACCTTTGCATTTCAAAGATTAATCAAACTAATCACCTACATTGTCATAATCAAATGGTTCAAACCATTATAATCATGGGTATGATTTCATGAAAATCGGGCATTACAACGGATCAAAACAAGGATTTAACCGTTAGAACTTCGTGTTCTTCATTTATAATCAATCCTAGCCATCATCTAGGCAATAATCAACAATCCTAACTATCTCATTACGTTCAAAATTAAGATCTAATCAATCAAAATCAAACTAGAAGGTTAAAACGAACCGTTACCTGTTCTGACGAATTTCTGCGGTTAAAACAGCGATCAGGACTTTTATATATGATCCCTGGGATGATCTGGATGTTTAAGGAGCTTTGAGTTGAAGATTAGAAGTGTTAGATGGAAGAAATAGCGTCTGAAGGTCGCTTGGGGTCGAAATGGATGAAAAAAATACGTTCTGGTGCGTTCTGATCGCTTAAAACAACTTTTAGCAGACATAGGACCTGGGGCGCATCGCCCCAACTGGAGGGCTGGGGTGGGGCGTACCGCCCCACGTCATCTGCGTCACCATTTTGGTTTTTAGCTTCGTTTCGCGATTCCGGGAGCATACGAACTCCGTTTTGCGCACGGTTTTCGGCCACGTTCATCATTTTTCACATACTATCAATCCCCAATAACAAAAGTTACTAAACCCTCGTGAATTTCAAGCACGACCAAATGTGCTCACGTCATAAATGCCGAATTCTTCGTACGCAACTGTCACAGTCTCCTCCTGTTAGAGAAATTTCGTCCCGAAATTTAGTGAAGACTTACATGAAGACAATTGTTTATGAGAATAGATGTGGGTACTTTACTTTCATTTGATCTTCACGTTCCCACGTATATTCGGGTCCACGTTGCGAGTTCCACCGCACTTTAACAATTGGTATGCGGCTACGTTTAACACTTTCATTTCCCGATCCATTACCTCTACTGGTTCTTCACTGAACTGAAGTTTTTCGTCAATATGAATCTCTTCGAGAGGTACGATCAATGGTTCATCAGTTAAACATTTCTTCAGATTAGATACATGAAAGACATCGTGAATGTTACTGAGTTCAAGAGGTAATTCAAGTCTGTAGGCTACTGGTCCAATTCGTTCAAGAATTTTAAATGGCCCTACAAATCTTGGCGAAAGTTTACCTCGCTTCCCGAATCTGAAAATGCCTTTCCAAGGTGACACTTTCAACATTAGTCGATCACCTACTTGAAATTCGAGTGGTCTACGGCGATTATCAGCATAACTCTTTTGACGATCGCGAGCAGCTTTGATTCGTTCTTGAATGAGTGCGATCTTATCAGTTGTTTCCTGAATGAATTCTGGGCCAATGATTTGACTTTCACCTACCTCTGACCAACAGATAGGTGATCTACACTTCCGTCCATAAAGTGCTTCGAATGGAGCGCATTGAATACTGGTATGGTAGCTGTTATTGTAGGAAAATTCCACAAGTGGAAGATGAATATCCCAGCTACCACCAAAATCAATCACACAGCTTCTGAGCATGTCTTTAAGAGTTTGATTTGTTCGTTCAGTCTGCCCGTCAGTTTGTGGATGATAATCTGTGCTCATATTGATTTGTGTGCCCATAGCATTCTGAAGAGTTTGCCAAAATCGTGACATAAATCGACTATCTCTGTCAGAAATGATAGAGATCGGTACTCCATGTCGAGATACAATTTCATTAACATAGAGTTTAGCGAGTCGATCCATAGAATAATCTTCTCGGATGGGTAAGAAATGCGCAGATTTCGTAAGGCGATCAACGATAACCCATATAGAGTCATGATTACGTGATGTTCTGGGTAATTTAGTAATGAAATCCATAGAGATCTGATCCCATTTCCACATGGGAATCTCAGGTTGTTGCAATAACCCAGAAGGTCGTTGATGTTCAGCCTTAACTTTGAGACATGTTAAACATCGATCCACGTATTCAGCTATGTGTTTCTTCATTCCAGGCCACCAGTAAAAATCTTTAAGATCTTTATACATTTTATCAGCACCTGGATGAATAGAATACTTGGATTTGTGCGCCTCATCCAAGATAATCGTTCGAGAGTTACCGAATAGGAGAACCCACATTCGGTCTTTGAAATACAATAGTCCATCGTCTTTGGTATCAAGTTTCTTATCTAATCCTCTCAGTCCTTCAGCAGAATAGTTCGTTGCTTGTAAAGCTTGTTGCTGAGCGTCTTTGATTTGAGGAATTAAACTAGTCTGAATAGTCATACCTAACGCTTTCACACGTAAAGGCTTGACTCGTTCCTTGCGACTTAAAGCATCAGCTACAACATTTGCTTTGCCTGGGTGACAACGAATCTCACAGTCGTAATCGTTCAACAGTTCAACCCATCGCCTCTGTCGCATGTTCAACATTTTCTAATCTAGAATGTGTTGGAGGCTTTTGTGATCAGTGTATATAATACACCTAGTTACGTATAAATAATGTCTCCAAATCTTGAGTGCAAACACTACTGCACCAAGTTCTAGATCATGTGTGGTATAATTCCTCTCATGAACTTTCAGTTTTCGAGAAGCATAAGCAATTACCTTATCTTTCTGCATTAGAACACACCCAAGACCTTGACGGGAAGCATCACAATACACTGTGAAGTTATCAGTACCTTCCGGTAGTGCCAAGATAGGTGCGTCGCAGAGTTTGTGTTTCAACAGTTGGAACGCCTCCTCTGGTTGAAAATCCCATATAAACGGTTGATTTTTCTGTGTCAATGTGGTCAGTGGCAAGGCTATCTTTGAAAAGTTCTTGATAAACCGGCGATAATAACCTGCCAACCCCAAAAATTGGCGTATTTCAGTCGGGGTTCGTGGTGTCTCCCATTGTTTCACCGCCTGAATCTTACTGGGATCCACTTGAATACCGTTTTGATTTACTACATGACCAAGAAATTGAACTTTTCGTAACCAAAACTCACACTTGGAGAACTTGGCATATAATTTTTCACGTGCCAACAGTTCTAAGATTAATTTCAAGTGTTGAGCATGTTCTTGCTGGTTTCGGGAATAAATGAGAATATCATCAATAAACACAATCACAAATTTATCCAGATAAGGTCTACATACTCGATTCATCAGATCCATGAAAACTGCTGGCGCATTGGTTAAACCAAATGGCATCACTAAAAATTCGTAATGTCCGTATCGAGTTCTGAAAGCAGTTTTTGGAACATCATCATCATGAATTTGTAACTGATGATATTCAGATCTTAAATCGATTTTTGAAAAACAAGTAGCGCCTTGTAGTTGATCAAACAGATCATCTATACGAGGCAATGGATAACGATTTTTGATTGTCAGTTTATTGAGTTCTCTGTAGTCAATGCACATCCTGAATGAACCATCTTTCTTTTTCAATAAAAGAATTGGTATGTCACAGGGTGAGAAACTAGATCTGATAATACCTTTATGTAACACTTCCTAGTCAGTTTAAAAGTTCTCACATTTCAAAAAGTACTAGAAGATCAGGAGCTTGTATCAAGTTACCATTAACAAATTTAAGGCACCCCATTTATCTAAGTACGTAGCAGATAATGCAAGTAAAATGATCATACTGGGGAGGTAAATTCTTATCTATCCCCATATTAGCAATTATATTGATTGTTAGGAAGAAACGTACCAGTGACAATGTTTGCATCATGCCTTGCCTTCGTTGCACCAATCTAAGAAGCTCTTCTCCTAGTTTCATTCCTCTGATTATTGTTACTGTTGTTTGGACAGTTTCTCATGAAATGATCGGGACTTCCACACCTGAAACACGTTCGGTTTGCTTGAGTAGTTTGTCGTGGTTCTTGGTTGGATTGACGAGCAGGGAAGTTACAGTATTTGGCGTAGTGTCCAATTCGATTACAGTTTATACATTCAGGACATAGTCCTGTGTGATGATAAGGACACTTATTACATTTGGGCGCCTACCCAGTATATCCTTTCCTTTCTGGAAGAGCCGTACCATACTTTTTCACAGTTTGTTTGCTTCGGCTAGTCTCAGCCGGAGCTTTGGTTTTGTTTTTCTGAAACCTCTTCCTTTTTGTTCCTCTTGTGTTACTAGGTGCCTTGATTTTAGTACCGCTAGAACTTTCCTCATCTATCATTGTTAGGGTACCGTTTCTTATTGCCTCATCAGTGTATCTATTGGCTAAGATAATGGTATGTTCTAAAGTTGTAATTTTTGCAGCAGCTACCATTTCACGAATTTGAGGAACCAAACCATGAATATACTTTTATACTAAAACTAGCTCAGTAAGAAACATGTCAGGAAATAGACATGTGAGTTCATGAAATCGTTCCGTATATCTCCAACACTTCGTACCTATCATTGAAAGATTCAAGAACTCTTCTTGTAGTTTCATGATTTCGATGGCCGGGCAATATTTTGAAATTATCAAAGTTTTAAACTCCTTCCAACCCATTACATCAACAGTGGCCGTACCCAATAATCTTACTTGGGTATTCCACCATATCAAAGCCGAGTCCTTAAGAGAACAAGTAGCATATGTTACTTTGTGCTCTTCTAAACACTGGCTGATTTGAAGTTTTGTTTCCATCTCTTTGATACATTTTAACAACCACTCAACTCCTTCCTTTCCAGTAAAATCGGGAGGATTATAAGTTTTAAAGTAGTTGTATGTACATCCATGTGGTGGAGAATCTAAAGCTGTTATATTCATACTGGTGGTAGTATAAGTTTCTGTGTTCTTGTCAATAATGATGCGCTCTATATGGGTTCCACGTGAGCTAGAAACTATGTTCTGCTGATATTGAGCCAACATACCTGGAATAACTGCCACCAGTTGCTCATTTACAATTCGAGCTATCATTGCTTCATTTAGTTCAACTCCACTAGCAGCCGTAGGTGGAACCGTATTCGTTTCAACATTCACGGGTGGAGCCCTGTTTGTTTCCGAATTGACACATGGATCCGGATTTGATTCCACGTTCACAGGTTGGACTTGATTCAGTTCAGGGTTAGTAACGTTCTTGGTAGCTTTCTTAGCTGGTCGACCTCTTTTAGGAGCCATTGTTCTGCCCATATGCAGACAAACTCAGGTCAATTCAGAAACATAAGGATATAACCCGTTCGATCACATAATTTCAATCATATTCAGTGATACTGAAAATTCATGTTGAAAGGTGATTATAATAAATATAGTATAACTACATCGATATAGTTCAGACATGTTTTCAGTACAAAGATCACACAAATGTTCGTAGTTATACTTAGTCCTGTTAATTCAAAAACATGTTAAAATATTACATAGCTCACAGTACTGTGATAAAAATATGTTATTACCCATGTTTTTGTTATATTAACATACAGGACACTGATAAGTTCTCACACAAAAATGCTCACACACAAAAATGTTCGCCTACAAGTCTTTAATACGTTGCCATGCCGGCAATAGATATGTTCTCGTACATAAATGTTCTCATATAGTAATGTTCTCACATAGTTCTCTTTTATTATCTAGTTATAGTTCATACAAGTTTGATATTAATAGATAGTTCATACATTAAAACACAGGGTATTCAAAGATGATACCGTATCTAGAACATTCACCTGCTTCATAAGAAACAGGTATGACATAAGTATCTCTAATACGGTAATACCAATGTTCTTTAGAATAATACGGGACCGCTGTATCTCATAGCGTATAGTCTGTAGATCCTAGCTAACCTACCAAAGTTGTTCTCATAGCTCCGCCTGGTAGGAGGATTCTCTCAACTCATGAGTAATGTTAAGCACATCTCTCGGTGTCAGCTGTCATCGTGGGGGAAGACCGGTAGTCTTGAGAGCTTGAACTCACATGTGTCGAAGTCCATCACATGCCTGAATCCTCTGAAGTGATGAACTCTGCCTCTTCCCTTCATAAGCATTCCTACCCGGTTCTTAAGAATGTCCGGGTGAAGCAATTAGTGCATGTGGTGATAACGTAGCTGGTACATGTGGTACAGACTGGGAAGTAGCCAACGATGCTTCCGATGAATCGAAATCCGAGCTCAAACTAGTGCGAGGAGTATCACCAATTATCACGTATGAAAATATCTGATCAGTATCATGGAATAAATATTGAATAATAAAATTCAACATAACCATGATATGAGACGTCCTCCTATCTTAACGCAACTATTCGTCATTACTGTTGTTAGTGTTTTGCTTGAATTAAATCAAACTAGAATGCACACGTGTTGCAAATTTCAGTTATGCTGGCCACTCATGACTGGAATTTGTACCACCTGATTATCCTGGCTTAATTCAAAACAAGTTTTGTTCAATATTAATGTTCGGTGCTCTCAGTGTCACTATACGAGCCTATGGTTATAGTCTAGGTCTCTAAGTCAACCTAATTCTCTATAACCTGTGGCTCTGATACCACCCTGTCACACCCCCACCTCTCGTTACCTCGTGTATGATCTGACTGAACCGGTTGCGGAAGCATAGTGGTGATGTCTCCGAGGTGAGGGGTGACTTACTTGAACCGATATCATAAGCACACAGATTAACTTAAAGTAAACTCATTACAAGGATGTCGCAATCACAATTACATTACAGCTATATTTATTTAATTACAATATTAATTATACAAGTGCAAATATCCCAAAAGTGCATCCTCACCGGCTATTACTGTTTACCTGCAAAAAGTTTTGAGTTTGAAACGTCAGCACAAAGCTGGTGAGTTCGACAGTTCAATTTAAAACAATATGATATGATAAGCATGTTCTCAAAAGTTCAGTTCCGGATAACCATGGGACCCGTATCTAGTTCCTTTATGACGTCTAGTCTGTCTCAAGATATTACCCGTCGGTACATATCTTAGTGCCTCATTATCTTAATGTCTATCATACCATTAAGAAATTCAAGAAACAGATAACAAACATTCACACAAGGGGAGATGCAATCCTCCCAGCGAATGGGGTGTCAACCAATAGTACTATCAATGTTTTCTGTTCGGCCACACATGGGTTCACTAGATACAGTTCAAAAATGAGGACTTTCAATTTCATGATAGAGTTCAGTCTACACGCAAAATCCCATGAAATCCCACAAAAGTCACAACAATCACATGAAATCACACAGATATCAGTGATACATATCATATGTTCATTAAAAGTTCAACAATGTTCCCCGATGTTTATAAAAGATTAAAAATAAAAGGGGTTGTACGAAACTCACCTGATAGTATAAAGGTAGCAGAGTATCACCAAACTGATAGTACAGAGATGATTCTGCATTTAGTTATCTTTAATAAGTTATTTATGTTCTAGTTTACTGATTAGATCCTTCTGAACGTTCAATGTCAAAGACATTGCTTAGTAAATCATCAACTCGATATTAATTATATAATTAATTAATTTAATGTTATATCATACAATGTATGATAATGTAGGAACCTACATTGCATTAGATTCCTAATACAAAGTTGATGACACTCTAGATTAATCAGAATAATCTCAGATTAACCAAATAGTTAATGTTGTTGATTATAATGCTAAAACAGTTTCTAGATGATTTAATGGCTTAGGAGGGATTAATCCTTATTATTGATTACCCAAATATCATGAAATATCACAATGTAGCATCAGAATAGGTGAAATAACCCGATTTAACATACTAATCTGACTGTTATCACAAACATCAGATAATCATTCCAATGAGTATGTTAATGATTGTGATTAGTTTGAAACACTTATATTTAACCTTTGCATTTCAAAGATTAATCAAACTAATCACCTACATTGTCATAATCAAATGGTTCAAACCATTATAATCATGGGTATGATTCCATGAAAATCGGGCATTACAACGGATCAAAACAAGGATTTAACCGTTAGAACTTCGTGTTCTTCATTTATAATCAATCCTAGCCATCATCTAGGCAATAATCAACAATCCTAACTATCTCATTACGTTCAAAATTAAGATCTAATCAATCAAAATCAAACTAGAAGGTTAAAACGAACCGTTACCTGTTCTGACGAATTTCTGCGGTTAAAACAGCGATCAGGACTTTTATATATGATCCCTGGGATGATCTGGATGTTTAAGGAGCTTTGAGTTGAAGATTAGAAGTGTTAGATGGAAGAAATAGCGTCTGAAGGTCGCTTGGGGTCGAAATGGAAGAAAAAAATACGTTCTGGTGCGTTCTGATCGCTTAAAACAACTTTTAGCCGACATAGGACCTGGGGCGCATCGCCCCAACTGGAGGGCTGGGGTGGGGCGTACCGCCCCACGTCATCTGCGTCACCATTTTGGTTTTTAACTTCGTTTCGCGATTCCGGGAGCATACGAACTCCGTTTTGCGCACGGTTTTCGCCCACGTTCATCATTTTTCACATACTATCAATCCCCAATAACAAAAGTTACTAAACCCTCGTGAATTTCAAGCACGACCAAATGTGCTCACGTCATAAATGCCGAATTCTTCGTACGCAACTGTCACAGTTTTTCCGAACCATTTTCGTTTGGTACCTTTAGAAACGTTTGAGGTACCAACATCACTACGGCCCACGGCTGTCTGAGTTTTTGTTACCAACATACCACTCCTTACCGCCTCATCGGTAAGCTTAGTGGTCAACAGAATTGTACGTTTGAGAGTTGTGGGTTCAGCAGCAGTTACCATTCCCCGAATCTGGGGAACCAAACCCTTAATGTACTTCTCGATTAACGCTGCTTCTGTAGGAAACATATCGGGAAGTAAACAAGTAAGTTCGTGGAACGATGAGTGTATGCTAAACAATCAGCCCCGATCATTGAATGATTCCAGAATTCCTCCTGGAGTTTTTGAATCTCAGTGAGTGGGCAGTACTCAGATCTAATCAGAGTTTTAAATTCATTCCAGCCCATCGAGTTGACTGTAGCTGAGCCCAATGTTTTTGCCTGGGTATTCCACCAGGTCAAAGCTGATTATTTAAAAGAACAGGCAGCATAAGACACCTTATGCTCCTCTAAACACTGGCTGATTTTCAGTTTCGTTTCCATTTCCTCGATCCACCTTAACAATCCAGCCGCTCCTTCCTTCCCAGTGAAATTAGGAGGGTTACAGGAAGCAAAATACTTATAAGTACATCCCTGTCGTGGTGGATCAGGAGTAGTTGTAGTTGTGCCAATGGTTCTATGAGTTTCTGCGTTGCCACCAGTAGCATTATGTTCAGTGTGATTGTGATCCCCACCAGAACCCGAAGTGATATGAGGTTGATGTGGTATCAAGACACCACAAGCAGATAGCTGTTCTCGCACAATCCGTGCTATCATTTCTTCGTTTGATTCGAATCCACCTGCACCAGCAGGTGGAGCAGTGTTCGCTCCAGGGTTCACTGGTGGAGCAGTATTTGTTTCCAGATTAACCTGTGGATCTGGATTTGATTCAACATGTACTGATGGACCTTGATTCAGCCCTGAGTTAGTAGCGTTCTTGTTAGCCTTCCTAGTTGGTCGACCTCTTTTTGGAGCCATAGTTCTGCCCACATGCAGACAAACTCAGATCAGTTCAAGAACATTACAGATATAACCCGTTTGATCACATAAATTCAATCGTATTCATTTACACTGAAATTTATATTGAAGTGTGATTATAGAAAGCAAAGTATAACTACATTGATATAGTTCTGATATGTTTTCAATACACAGAAATCACCCAAATGTTTGTAGTTATACTCAGTCCTGATAACTCAAAAACATGGCAAAATATGACACAAGACTTTGAAATGTTGCCATACAGGACTTTGAAATGTTGCCACACAGGACTTTGAAATGATGCCACAAGGGACTTTGAGATGATGCCACAAGGGACTTTGATATGCTGCCACAAGAGACTTTGATATGTTGTCACACAGACAATTGAAATGTTGCCACACAAGACTTTGAAATGTTGCCACACAGGACTTTGAAATGATGCCACAAGGGACTTTGATATGATGCCACAAGGGACTTTGATATGATGCCACAAGGGACTTTGATATGATGTCACGCATACCATAGAGGTAATAGCACACAAAGTATTTTAGGTTTTCCTACGATCGTTAGATAAGTTATCATACATATATGTTCTCACAGTTCTGATTATAGTGCTCACAAGTTTGTTATGAAAAACAGAGTTCACACATCATACACATACAGATATACAAAAGCAACCATCTTATTACACTACCATAGTTTTATACATCACAAAGTTTTACTACAAGGACTATCAGAACTATAATACCAACACTAACTACCGGGAATACATTTCACAATCAAAACTTCCCATCTACATCACATACTAACAACCAATCTGTCTGTACATATGATATCCCCAAAAGAACCGCCTCATCATACTTATCGTAGGAAATACGATAAGCAAGAAAACAACATGGCTACTGCTGCCATAAACACTCCCACCACTAACATCCTGGTCTCAAAATTGGCCATCACAAGCCAAACCAAGAACTCTCTCACCCTCTCTACTCCTGCACTCAACACCGCAACCTGCTACCAGAATGTAACAATAAGCCTCTGGACCAGGCCCATCATATTGACCTGCTCCATTAGAGTTAGGTGCGACGTGAGTATCTCCAACACGGTGGAGCGAGTATCCTCAAGTAGGGTATGATGCTTCTGTACCTCCCGTCTCAGGGCCTGTAAGTCCTGGGAGACCTGCTGCATCTGGGCCCGCAGCTCGGCCTGACGGGATGACTCCCCCACCTCATGTATGGTGTCGGGTTCATCTCTAGACTCCATCTGATGTCTAGGAGGAAGACCTGTCATCTTGCGAGCTTGACCTTGCATCCGTCTGAGTCCATCCCACGCTGGGGCTCTCGGTGGAGATGGCATAGGAGCTGGTGCTAGTGTTGGTGCTGGTAATGGTGCTGGTGGTGTCTGTGATAATGGTATATCAGCCTGAGAAGCAGCTGCAGATACTTCCGACGGATCGGAATCAGACCCCGAACTCGAGCTCGGTGTATCGTCTAGTATCATATAAGGAAATCTCTGGTAAATGTATCTTTCCCCTTGATCGGCCATCGCTGTATAAACAGAATTCTCAAATCAGTACCATGAAATAAATATTGAATAAAATATTCAACATAAACATGATATAACATGTCCTCCTATCTTACAACAGCTAATCGTTCTTATAGTTATTACTGTTCTGATCGCTTTGAATTAAACTAGAACGCACACGTGTTGCAAATTCCAGTTATGTTGGCCACTCATAACTGGAAGTCGTACCACCTGATTATCATGGCTTAATTCAAAACAAGTTTTGTTTGTTAAACATGTTCGGTGCTCTCTGTGTTACTATACGAGCCTATGGTAATAATCTAGGTCTCTAAGTCCACCTAAATTCTCTATAACCTGTGGCTCTGATACCACCCTGTCACACCCCCATTTCTCGTCACCTGTGATGATGTCACTTGCTACTCTGATGTGATTGCGGAAGCATAGTGGTGATGTCTCAGAGATGAGGTGTGACTTACTTGAACCGATATCACAGCACATAGATTCACTTAAAATAAATATATTACAAGGGTTGGTAAATACATCAACTTAACAGCTAGGTTTATTATACAATCTAGTACATTTAAGTTCAACTAAGTGAAGTGCATCCTCACCATATCGTCACTGTTGTCCTGCAAAAATGTTGAGTTTAAAAACGTCAGCACAAAGCTGGTGAGTTCGACCGTTCAATTTAAAACAATATGATATGATAAATAAGTTCTCAAAATGTTCAGTTCCGGATAACCATGGGACCCGTATCTAGTTCCTTTCGGACAGTTGTTCGTTCACGAAGATACTACCCGTCGTTAAATATCTTAATGCCTCATTATCTTAATGTCTATCACTAACATTAAGAAGTTGTAATGGAAACAGGTACCAAACATTCACACCAGGGGAGATGCAATCCTCCCAGCGAATGGGTTGTCAGCCAATAGTACTATCAATGATTCCTGTTCGGCCCCACATGGGTTCACTAGATACAGTTCACGAGATGAGGACTTTTGATACTGTGATAGAGATACTAACGGCAAAATCCCATGAAATCACACTAAAGTCACATGAAATCACACAGATAACAGTGATGCATATCATATGTTCAGAACACAGTTTGCAGAGTTACCCCGATGTTTGTAAGACAGTAAAAAGAAAAGGGGTTGTACAAAACTCACTGGATATCTCACAGCAATAGGAACACTCGCAACTGGTGCTAATGATGTAATTCTGCATTGGTTTATGTTTGATATGTTATTAATGTTTTAACTTACAGATTAAATCTTCTTGAACGTCCAATGTCAAAGACATTGCCTTAAAGTCATCAAACTAATATAAGATTTTTAATGATTATCTTAATATCATATCATACAATGTATGATACTGTAGGAACCTACACTGATCCAGGTTCCTAATATTATGTTGATGACAATCTTAATTAATCAGAATATTCTCAGATTAGTCAAATAGTTAATGTTATTGATTGTTATGCTAAAGCAGTTCCTAGATAGGTTAATGGCTTAGGAATGATCAATCCTTGTTATTGATTACCCAAATATCATGAAATATCACAATGTAATATTAGATTAGGTTTAATAACCATGTTTAACATACTAATCTGACTGTTATCATGAACATCAGATAATCATTCCAATGAGTATGTTACTGATTGTGATTAGTTTGAAACACCCAACTTTCACGTTGCATGTCAAAGATTAATCAAACTAATCACCTACATTGTCACAATCAAATGGTTTAAACCATTATAACCATTGTTATGATTTCATGCAAACCGGGCATTACAACGGCTCAAAACAAGGATTTACCCGTTAACAATTCGAGTTTGTCATTTATAATCAATCCTAGCCATCATCTAGGCAATAATCAACAACCCTAACTATATCATTACGTTCAAAAACAAGATTAATCATTCATTATCAAAATACGAGACTAGAATGAACCATTACCTAATCTGGAGGAGTTCTATGGGTAGAAAGATGATCTGAACTTGTTTTAACGCTTCTTGATGCGATCTAAACGTCGTGGAGCCTTAAAAATGGAGATTTACTGGTGGAAAAATGAAATTTTCGCAGGGTGGTGGCTGGTGTCGTCATTGAGAAGATAAGAATGAAAATGCTGATGAAAATCTGATATTTTAAGCAAGTTGGCGACTCCTCCATCCGTCGCGTACCGCGAACAGAAGAAAAGTAGACTTTGCGTACCGCGAAGAAATCCAGAGAAATCTCAGATATTTTCAAACATCGCGTACCGCGAAGAACCCTTAGCTCCTCCTTAGCGTACCGCGAAGACCAATTTTTTTCCATTTTTCGACAGAAGCTTCGTTTTGCAATTCCGGGCCATCCGTAACTCCGTTTTGTACGCGGTTTTCGCCCACGTTCATCATTTTTCGCATACTATCATCCCATAATCATTTTGATTGTCAATTCCACATGGATTTTAAACACGATTAAATGTGCTCAATTCGTTGCTGACGTAATTCTTCGTACGCAATTATCACAAGTAATGTTGGATTTGAGTTTGGATAAGTTATTGTGATGATTTTGGTAAACTTGCCAAAAAAGGAAACTTTATTTTGCATGTTGTAGATTTATGATGATCTAGACATGTTAGACATGTCTAGATGTTGTCAAATGCATATTGAAGTATTTAGAAACACATTTTGGTGATTGATTTGGTGAAAAACACGATTTTGTAGAAATTCACTAAATAAGGAAACTTTTGTAAATCAAAAGAGGGGTTTTGATGTTCTAAGTGGTTTTGATGAATTACGATTATTGAAATATGCTTAAAAATGATTTCTAAACATATTGGAAACTTGGATTTGGGAAAACGAACTTTTAAACGGATACTTACTATTTTATGAAACTTTATTTGGGCCAAACGCCTAAAATGGCAATTTATACGCAAATGATATGTTTAAATGTGTTTTTATAAACATACTAAGAGTTATTAGTTTTACGAAATGGACTTTCATAACTATACTTTCCAAAAATAGAAATTTTCCAAATATAGAAACTTTTCCGAAATGGAAACGTTATGATTTTCGAAACTTGGTATATGTGAAAGTATCACGGTTAGAGTCATAGGACGCATGTTGGTGTCTTACTTGCAGTAAGACACATTAAACGAACTAAACACAACAAACGCGTCACCAACGATTCGTAGAGTCAACACAAGTCAACACACAAACACTCAGTTGAGCATACCGACACTTAGAGTTGTATGGAATACAACACACCACAAAACCCATACTTACAACCTATATGGTTATAGGTGCATACTAGCAGGTGCTAGTATTCACAGGTAGCGAGCGTATAACCGGAACTCCTTTACCAGGTGAGTTCACGGCCCCTTTTTCTATTTTCTACCTTTGGGGGAGAAAACATTGCATACAAACTGTTTCTTAACAACAACATACTTTTTGGTTACACTTGTACATGCTAATATCACGTATATGCATATGTGTGACACTCATCCACAAAACTGATAAGTCCTCATTAAACACATCTCGAACCGTTAATAGTGCGTGACGCTTAGCGTGGTAATTCTAAATAGTACTATTTGGGCCTGACAAGCCCCACTGTTGCGCGCCGTATGGCCACCCCGTCGGAACAGTGCAAAATTGACCAAACAACATTGTCATATCTTGTTAGATGGATATGGTGGGAGGCAGCATGTTAGCTTCGGTTGCGAACCTACATATGGTATAACACATATTGACTAGCTATCAATGGATATTGCATTGTAATGATATGTAAACCTGCAAAACACTTACTTTAAACATTTTGATGTTTACTGCTGATTCAAACATGTGCTCTCACCAACCTTTGTGTTGACCCTTTTTACTCGCATGTTTTCTCAGGCAACTAAGGCACACACCCAAGGATAGGATGCTAGGCTGGAGCCTCATGCATCTACATAGTGCTTTAGGCTTTGAGAACATTTACCACTTGTTATGTTATGTATTGTTAAACATCTTTAAACGCTTCCGCAAACTATAATCTTATGTTATATTGAAAACTGTTTTAAGAACGCTTCCGCAACTTATGTATTCAAACTGCTTTGAAAACTTTTACATTTACTTCCGCAACTCTGATTTTATAAAACTGTTTTGTCCAAGTATTTGGATGTACGTATGAAACCAGACATGTAGGTCGCGCAACTGTATGACTGGAGACTGCGATCCTGACTAGTCTGTTGTTCGCACCCCCGAAAGGGACGAGATTTCTCGGGGTGCGACAGTGGGGAACAACCGACATGCTTGCTTCGAGACCTCTGTGAGCTTGGGAAGATATGAAAGATATAGAAGATATGAAAATGGTAAGTGTTGAGATGTGAGAGAAGATGGTATTGAAACTTGAAAAAGGTGATGGTAGAAAAGTAAGAATAAGAAAATTAATGGAGGATTGTACTTGTATGTGTGTTTGAGAAGATGATTTGAAATTTGGTGAGCCAAAAAGTTGATGGAAGGTGTCTGGAATAAATACCAGTATGTGTGTGTTTGTGTGTGTGTGTGTATAAATATATTATAGAGTGATGGGGCATAAAGTAACAGATCATATCCCTCATTTAATGAAAATGTGAAAAGTCCATAATACACTTTGAGAGAAAGGATATATATATATGTGCATGTATGTGTGTGTATATACATATATAGAGAGAGAGAGAAAGGATAAAAATATAACCTACCAAAAATGAGTTAACCCATTAACTATTATTCAATGACTAATTTAAAAAGAAAGTGCATATGACCTTGCCATGTGTCATTTTCCATTTTTAATAAGAGATGACATTTTGAACATTTTGTAACCACCCAAAAAGTTAGATTTATTTTAGTGTTCACAAGTGTCACTGTTTAATATATTTTAATAAATCTAATTTTTTAAATAAAGTTTACCCCCTATTTTGTATATTATATTACTTTTTTTAAAAATTGCACCATTATATTCGTCTCATTTTTCTCTTTAAATCAATTATAGTCTTGACTAGTTTTTATTACTTTTTATTTTTTAGATGCTCCGTATTTACATCATTGTAACTATTGGTGTCCTCGGTTCGGTTCAGTTGAATTTTTGGCAAAAACGGAAATCGAAATGACATAGTCGGTTTTTCGTTATTATGAACCATTCGGTTTTTTCGGTTCAGTTCGGTTTTTTTATTTGTTTTTATTTTTGTGTTTTTTTGTTGTTTTTCATGCCCAATATTGAAAATACAAACATGTCTAACAATAGATAATTCATAAATTAATTGATCGAACACTAACTATATATATTAATTTTTTAAACAAGATAAAAAATTCGGTTCGGTTTTGTTTTTTTTTGGTTTTATTCGGTTCCGTTTCGGTTTTCGGTTTATTTAGTTTCGGTTCAGTTTTTTCGGTTAATTCAATCACGTTCGGTTTTTTCAGTTTTCGCTCACTCCTAATTGTAACGAACTTAAATATAACAAATTAATTCGAAATTTTTTCCAACAATGATAAAATTACATCACTTTAATTATCATTGTTAGAAAAAAAATCAAAATGTGTTATTATAATGTGTTATATTACATTATTATAATTTAGCATTGTTAGAAAAAAATTTTAAAATAATGTATTATTTTTATGCTTGTTACATCGATGTAAATAAAAGACATATGAGAAAGAATTAAAAACTAGTCGAGATTATAACGAAATTAAAAAGAAAATTACATCATTGTAAAAAATGTGTTACATCATTGTAAATTATATCATTATATAGTACTTCATTTTGTATTACATTACTTTAATTTACCGATGTTAGAAAAATTAAAGTAATGTGTTATGTTTATGTTCGATACATCGATGTAAAGCGAGATAGTTAAAAAAAATTAAAAAGTAGTTCAGATTAAAACGGAATTAAAGAGAATAAATCTCTGTAAATAATGTGTTACATTACTGTAAATTACATGACATTTAAAAAAAAACTTGTTGAGATTATAACGGAATTAAAAAGAAAAATGAAACGAGTATAATGGCGCAATTTTATTTAAAAATAATAATATAATATAAAAGGTTATGAATGTTTAAAAAAAAAGAGGTAAACTTGATATAAAAAATTATATTTATTAAAATATTTTAGATCACCACCATATTAAAACTAGGTTTTTAATTGGTTACAAAATGTCATAAATGCCCTCTCTTATTAAAAATGGAAAATGACTATGCACTTAGATTTTAAATGAACCATTAGATGGTGGTAGTAGTTTAGTTCATTTTTGATGATTTATGAAAACTTCCATCCTCCATATATATATATATATATACACATATATATATACTACTATATATATATACTACTATATATATATACTACTATATAATATATATAGGAGGACACAATAGTGTTTTACCAAAAACTCTTAAAATTAAGAGTTTTACAACTCTTAAAACATAAAGTATAACAAACAAAGTTTTAAGAGCCATAAACTAAATGGTTTTCTTTTACTTTAATTTGTCCCACATTGATACATTTAAAAAATAAAGTGTCATATAATACCTATAAAATAAAACTCTCTCAAATCAAATAAATTACTTCTTCACACTTTTGTCATATCATATTTGACATTTTAAATTTTGAATTTTATCATAATAAATTTTTTCGTTAAAAGAGTTGATTTGACAAAAATTAGGTGGTTTAAGCTTTTTACGAACCAAAATCAGTAGCCTAATTATTTTGTTTTCCGCTGCATCACGCGGGCATCTCACTAGTGTGTGTGTGTGTGTGTGTGTATACTTACTATTATATAACAGAGATTGGAGAGAGAGTGTTGAAAAGTTTTAAAATTAAGAAATGTGCAAGTGAGGAAGCTTGTGTTACAACCATTCATTGCTTCAATGCTTTACCGTATAAGAATTGTAAAAAATATGTAGCTTGTCTTACAACAATTCATTGCCTAATTCTAATTGCATCATTCCTCTTGAATCCATTTTAATCTCTTCAGCCTACTTCTCCTTATTTCTCATTTCCATTTACCCCCCATTAAAGAAATCTTACAATCTCTAGGTTAGAGCTTTGATCTACTTTTTTCATAATCAGAATATATCTCAACCAGATGTGATTTCTCAACCCTGGAACTCGAACGACCCATGATTTCTTGATGCCTTCACTTCTGAATCATGTCGACGAAAGAAGTAGTTATCTTTTCTTGGATTTTTCGCTTTTGAACAAGACATACACGAAAAGAGCAACCAAGAAATGGCTCTACATTCAATTTTTCAAAATTTGAATATTTCTTTTAAAAAGAGTTGCTTCTCTTCAATCATCTTCTCTTGTGTTTGCCTTCATCTACCTCTCTTGGTATGCCTCTTCAAAATTTTATTTAACCTAATTTTTATGCATTGTTTAACCTATTTTTTTTCTACACAGTTGTATGCCATATTCGACTGCCACTGCTACTCCATCTGGTTTTCTTGAATTTGGCTCTTTGATTTTGCCTCATATTTGGTATATCTCCTCAATATCCGTATTTGTGTATTTTATATGTCTGTATGCATATTTTTGTATGCATGTTGTTTATGTAAGTATTGTCCAACGGCTCTGTGTATAAATGGTTTGTATGGTCGAAAAGAATGCATTTAAAAAATGGTTTGTATTTTGTGTATGTATGCAATTCTGGATATTTATATGCATTTCTGTGTTTATGTGTGTGTATTTTTGTTTCAAAAATAAGTACTCATATGGTTTTCAATACATAGTTGATTTTTCTTAAGTGGATAAGTATAAAGTAGATAGATGTATGCAATTTGTATGTGTGTATATATGCATACAATCTGGTACAAGAGTACATAGAATCCAAAGAAAAATTATTTTTGTCAATACTATGTCAAGATATGAATAAGAAACCAATTTATGGGGATTAACTAAAACCAATTTTTGAGTTTTTTTCTTCTTTTTTGTTTCATATAAAGAAAAATCATTACATAAACATCACATTTCAATAATTATTTATTTTAATAAAGAGCATACATGGTTGATTCTATACGCAACCCGTATATTTTAATAATGATTTTTCTTTATATGAAACAAAAATTCTATACGCAACCCGTATATTTTAAAGAATAACTTTAATTTTTTGGTTTGAATTATGTAAAACAAATTGCTATTAGACGAGATATGGAATTAGCCAACGAAAAACTTCACCGAACTAAACAAAATCAGGAATTTTGTCAAAGACATGAGTTATATAAACTCAAATTGTCCCAATCAAATAAAATAACACTTAATTAAGATACATAGCAACAAAGAAATAACTTTTAGAAAGGCAATGAAAGCCAAAAAATTAAATAAATTGGATATAAATAACAGTTAAAAATGAATCTAAATACACAAAGTACAACGTTTAAACTCTTACTTCCAAAAACCAAAACCTGCATCACTTGGTTTCATCTTGAAATCCTCAATTGATATAAGGATCCTAGGCACTCTAACTATGTATTACAGAATGGTTGTAGTAATTACATATATAGATTAATATCCTTAACAAATTAATTTCCATCAAATGTAAATAATCTGCAATAATTTTCAATTCAATGACACATTAAGATTTAGATTATCTGGGAATTAAAATGTTGTTAATTTTTTTTCTGATTTACTAAAGCGCTTGTTTTAGATCTAGATTATGGTTTTGTATGTAATCAATTATCTGATTTTTCAGGGATATAAAAAAGCATAAAGAGATGCTTGCAGCCCTGTCCTCCGATCAGTATGTTACAATGAACAATCAGCTTGAAGTGGCACTTGAGGCTACTGTCGGATGATTAAATGTAAAGGAAATAGAGTTTTGCTTAGCTGACTTTGATAGACCTGGTTGGAGCTTTTGTTTTTTGTAGAGTCATAGGTGATGTTTTGTTTTTGCTGTCTGTGAAAACATTAACATTTGTATATATAGCCATACTGGGTTTAGGGTAGTTGAAGATCACAAACAGATTAACCTTGAATAGGAAAATGAGTAGTTGGACCATTTCTCAAATCATGTGAAGATGAGTTTTTTAGTTTTCTTTCATAGACCAGTTTTGTTATTTCGTTTAAAACCAAATATTCGTTCTAAGAGGGATTTTACGGTTCATTTCTTACATTGACCAACTTTTAGGTAAATGGGTTGAAATCTCATCACTATCATCACTTTGTAAAACAAAAAAGTTGCAATTGATTTATTGATTTATTGTTGCAGGTTGGAGCAGTTGGACTCATATTGAGGTGGTTTTGTTTTAAGTTATCATTTTTTATTCTGAAATACACACAAAGACATATATTACACTTACATGTGTGCTTTTTTGTTTATTGATATATGGATATTATAGGTGGCAAAAATGACAAGTAGGTTTACCTGCAAAGGTTTTTTTGGGTCCATTTTCTTCTATATCAATTAACATGATTTATGATATACCTTTTGTGACAATCCGACTTTTCGGATTAACCTCGTTAACTGAAAGTGGTTAGATCGCAGGCCCAACAAGACAAAGAAGGCCCAGTAAGGCCCAAGAAGGCCCAGTAAAGCCAAAGAAGGCCCAGTAAGGTCAAGGAAGGCCCAGTAAGGCCCAATGAGATCTAGGTAGGCCCAATAAGGCCCAAAGTAGGCCCAATTACAGTTCTGAGGCCCAAAAGGATTAACGGAGCCAAAAATAGTTCAATTGACCCGATTTGTGACAATTCGGGGTTTTTGGTAAAACTTTGTAAACCGAATTGTTATGTAATTGATCAAAATCAAGCCTAAGGGATTAGAAATTGTTGAAATCAGTCTCAATACACCTTAATTACAAAGTTTAGACTTGTAATTGAGTTGAAAGTCTAATTTTGACTTTAAAAGTCAAAATACGATTAGGATAATCATGATTTAATCAAATTTTACATGAAACGGCCGGAATTGATTAAATTAAACCCTTCAATTAAGTGTACTGATGATTATTAACCTCAACCAGGCGTTACTAGTCCATTAAGCTTCGAATTTAATCCAAATAGTCGATTAGTAAGCCAAAACTGTTTCTAAGTATTACAAATCCATATAATCGATCAGAATTCGTGAAATTGGCATTCCAGAACAACTAGTCGGTCTTATTAGAATTCTTTACAAGCAGCAATTTCAACTGGAAGCATCGAATTGAGGATCACGATATAGTGTCGGCCGAAGAACAACCTTATAGTCAATCTTCATCAAACCAAAATCCATTCGGGTAAGTTCTCATTCCTACATCTTCTAACATGGCCGATTAATGATAACCACAGGTCAATTTCAATTTCTAATATCGGCTTAATGGAATTCGAGTTCTAGGGTTCATAGGAAAAACTGTTTTGGGGGTTTCTCGTTTAAACGATTTAATAATCCAATTCAACCATACAGTTAGTTTCATAATATGCCGATTCAGTAAAATCATTGATCAATTGAGTTACTTAACAGCGAATTATTGGAGTTCGATTCTAGGGTTCTAGTGAGGATAACGAATTGGGGTTTTAATTGAGATTCAGTTCAAAAACGAAATTTATTGTAATGGATAGTTGCTGAATACTCCGATGAAGGATTAGCATATATTAATTTCATCTTGCAACATCGAATTTTATTGGAATGAGTATTAGTATTTTTGAGATAAAACAAGATAAGGATTTGAATGTGATAGAACTTAATAGTTGAATTAAAGTCTTTAGAAAGCTTCGAATTTCATGGTTCAATGAAAACCTTATGATCTTGTGGATTTACATTACTGAATTGAACGATTTTGAATTGGGAATTATAGAACTTGAGTTCGGATCTGATAATATTCGATTAAGCAAGAGATGGTGAATTGTTTTCAAATTAAAATCACCTAGAGACTCTGTTGAATAATCTGAATCGAAACCCTATGGTTTTAGGATTAACCGGGTTCGAATTCGTGGTCAATTGGGTAGATGTTGCTTCGGCTATAATATCAAATGGGATTTAGTTTGAAGTAGTGTTTAAAACAATTTAGTTTGGTTATCTGTTGCGATACCCTAGCGGGCGAGATGGTAGTGTGTGTGTGTTGCGTGTGAAGGGTCGCGGGTTCGAGCCAGGGGATGGCCGGGTTTTTGGAAAAAAATACCATTTTTGGTATTTTTGATATATCTTTCACATGCAAACTCCGATTTAACCCGTTCGAATTGCGTTGGAACCAGAATTTCATCCCGAACCAATTGGAATGATAAAAATGGTATTTTAATCCGAAAACGAAATCGCGTATAATTACGTTTATTTAAATAAAATCGTATGTGATTTTATTTAAACGATTTCAAAGTCACGCGTATTTACGTATGCACATTTCTAACACTTTAGCATACGTGTATTGACACGTATGTGATTTCAAGCACAAAACGACTATTCGAATAACACTACGTTATTGTTTAAACACAGATCCTTCGTAAGAGGATTTTCTACACGAGCTTACGTAGTTGATCATTCTACAAATAATCAAAGGTGCGTACACGGCCCCTTTCTTATTTTAAACTGTTTTGGGGGAGAAAACATGTGCAACAAACTATTTTTAGATACATATCACTTGCATGAGTTAGCTGTTTACATTATGTGACAACATAGCAATTTGAAAGTCCTTACACACCTCGAACCGTTTAGTTTGCCGTAGCGCAAAGCGTGGTAGTTGGAAATAGATCTATTAGGTTTGACAAACCTCACTTGGTAGATGGGATCTACGCAAGTGTTTAACTGACCAAACACATTTTACTATTGTTGTGCTAGACAATAGTGGCAAGGCAAAAACATGCTATAGCATGGCAATTCGTCAGCTTCGGTGTCGACCACTTATGTAAATAGTTTATATGACTAGCTATCATGACTGTGCATGTGTGATTATGTTATCTACAAACTTGATATTCAACTGTTGTTTTGAACATTGTGAATACTTAAAACCTGTGTTATGCACCAACCTTTGTGTTGACTTGATTTACATGTTTTCTCAGGACGCTAAGGCGCGCATTAAAGCTGGCATGGATTAGGAGATAGAGTCGCATGCATGTTAAACATTTTGGATATTTGAATTTGATCATTTGAGGATTTTGTTTTGTAATTTACATATTACAACTGTTAATGGTTTTTAAACGCTTCCGCAATTTTTGAAAACTCTGATATTATGTTTTTAAGATCAAAGTATGTTTTGAAATTCATATAGAGGTCTTCGTTATGTCTAATGATCTGAGATCCTGGTTTGTCACGTTCCCAAACGGTATGATTCCGTTAGTTGAAAATTGGGGATGTGAAAGATTGGTATCAGAGACATTGGTTATAGCGAACTAGGTTTGCATTTGTAGACTTAGACTATGACTGTTAGACGTTAGACACACATGCTTACACATATTACTTAGAAATTACATATGACATTATGTAATTGACTTGTTTACACATTCCATGGCACTGCACTTACATATGGTATTATGTAACAGGCATGGCATCATCATCAGTACCTTACATCTATATTGATGATTCTGAGGACGAGGCACCGATAGTTCCAGCACCACCGTCATCACCACCACCACCTATTCCATCTCCTCCATCATATGAGAGGGATGACTCAGATCCGGAGGAGGATCCAGACGAGGAACCGGAGGAGGATCCAGACGAGGATCCAGAGGAGGATCCAGATGAGGACCCGGATGAGGATCCGGAGGAGGAGCCAGTGGAGGGCACTCAGCAGATCCCTGCTGAGGGACCTTCTACACATCCACCACCAGTATTGGATATTCCGGAGCCTAAGAGGCAAAGGACTGACGCTGAGGAGATCGCCAAACTGCGCGAGGATTTGTATGAGGCAGAAGACAGGATCGCACAAAACTCTCAGGAACTATGGGATGCTAATGAGAGGCAAGAGGAACTTGCCCATCTGGTTCATGATATGCGGGATGAGATGATTAATTTGATTGGTCGTCTTGAAGCTTCAGAGAACCGAGCCGAGATCTTGGAGGGCAGAATAGAAGCCTTAGAGGATTTAGTAGCATCAGACAATGAAGAGGAGGATGAGGAGAATGGAGAGGAAGAAGGGGAGGAACCAGCACCAGTTGTTGATTCTGATCCTGAATCCACTGTTGAGGATGATTGAGTTTCTTTGTTTTGTTTAAACTTATTAGGAACGGGTTGTGTTCCTACACTAGATGTTTGGAAAGTTATGTTTTGATTTCAAAAGTATTCTACTCAAATCAAAATTTCTATCTATTGAAAAGCTATTATTTATTTCCAACAGTTGTGTTGATTTATTACATGTTGTGTTTGTTGTTTGCTTACACATGTCACATTGGATTTTAATAACGCTCTAACATTTCTTTTAATTAGGAAGATAATGGCCAACGAGAACGTTCACATGACAGTTGCTAAGCTCAACGAGCTAATCAATAACAGAGTCGCAGAGGCAATCGCACAATATGCTCAGACACACACCACAGGGCCACAGGGTCCGGCAGGGGGACTGGTTAACCCACAGGCATGCACGTTCAAGATGTTCTTGGACTGTAAACCACACAATTTCAAAGGGTCGGAGGGGGCTATAGGACTCCTTCAATGGATTGAAAAGGCGGAGTCTGTGTTTGAAATGTGCAACTGTCCTGACGAAAGCAAGGTGAAGTTTGCTACGGGAACATTGGAGGGTCCAGCACTAACTTGGTGGAACTCAAATGTTCAGACCTTGGGATTGGGTGAGGCTAATGCCTTGACCTGGAATGGATTCAAAACTTTAATGCAGGAGGAGTACTGTCCTCGTAGTGAGATGCAAAAACTAGAGGAAGAATACTGGCACCTCAAGATGGAGGGGTCAAATATCGAAGAGTACACGACCCGGTCACATGAATTGGCCAGACTTCTACCACACATGGCTACTCCAACCAGTAAGTGGATTGAAAGATACATTGGAGGACTAGTGCCTCAGATCCAGGGGTTGGTTACTTCAGCAAATCCCACCACCATTCAACAAGCTGTTCGTTTAGCGCATCAGCTTACTGATCAGGCAGTATTACAGGGGACTCTGCCTAAACGAACATCTGCTACCAAGGTGGGAGACCATAAAAGAAAGTGGGAAGGTAACAATTCCAAGGGTCACAACCAACAATCATATCAGCAAAACCGGAAGCAAGACTCAAACAAGTCTTATCATAATTCAAGCAGTGGTCAGCAATCGTCATCATCGGGGGGTTATGTTGGTAAACACCCCAAGTGCAACAGGTGTGGGTATCATCATGCAGGTAATCAGTGTGATAGAGCTAGGTGCCAAAGGTGTGGCAAGATTGGACATGCGGCTAAGGATTGTCGCGGGGAGCTACAGAACAACCACAACAACCAGAATAATAACCAGAACAACGCACAGAAGGGTTGTTTTGAGTGTGGCAAAATGGGGCATTTTAAGAAAGATTGCCCACAACTCAAGAAAGGCGGGGACAATAATGTCAATGGCAATGGGAATGGAAACGGTAATGGTAATGGCACCAACAACAACAATAACAATAACAACAACAACAATGGTGCTAGGGGCAGGGCGTTTGTGATTGGAGGACGTCAAGCACGGGAGGATCCCAACATTGTTACGGGTACGTTCCTCTTAAATAATCACTATGCCTCTATGTTATTTGACACTGGTGCCGATCGGAGTTTTGTATCTAGTTCACTTGCTAAGTTGCTAAATGTTAGTCCCACTGCCTTAGATAGTCCATACACTGTGGAATTAGCTGATGGTAAGTTGATAGTAGTGGAAAATATTTTTAAGGGATGTATCCTTGATTTGATGGGTCAAACATTAGAGATTGATCTTATGCCTATCACTTTAGGTAGTTTTGATGTAGTTATTGGCATGGACTGGTTATCCAAACACCAGGCTGAAATCGTATGCCATGAAAAGATTGTTCGCATACCTCTTTCGCAGGGAGAGACATTGTATGTACAAGGCGAGAAGAGCAGTACGCCACTGCGCCTCATATCTTGTATGAAAGCACACAAATGTCTGCGGAAAGGTCATACGGCAGTTATAGCACTTATAACTGAAAAGCCGGTAGCTGAGAAAAAGATTGAAGATATACCAGTAGTCTGTGAATTTCCGGAGGTGTTTCCAGAAGACTTGCCGGGATTACCGCCTATCAGACAGGTGGAATTTCGAATCGACCTTACACCAGACGCACACCGATAGCTAGGGCGCCTTATCGACTTGCACCGTCAGAGATGCAAGAGTTATCTACACAATTGCAAGAGTTGTTGGATAAGGGTTTCATACGACCTAGTTTTCACCGTGGGGAGCTCCAGTCTTATTTGTCAAGAAAAAGGACGGGACTTTCCGTATGTGTATCGATTACCGGGAATTGAACAAGGTTACTATCAAGAACCGGTATCCGTTACCCAGAATTGACGATCTATTTGATCAGTTGCAAGGTTCGAGTTACTACTCGAAGATTGATCTCAGGTCTGGTTATCATCAACTAAGAGTCCAGGAGGAGGATATTCCAAAGACAGCATTCAGGACGCGCTATGGCCATTATGAGTTCTTGGTCATGCCATTTGGGTTGACAAACGCTCCAGCTGTATTCATGGATCTCATGAATCGTGTTTGTAAACCCTATCTTGATAAGTTTGTCATTGTTTTCATTGATGACATTCTCATATATTCTCAGACTGAGGAGGAACACGCCGAACATCTTCGATTACTATTGGAATTATTGAAGCAGGAACAACTGTACGCTAAGTTCTCGAAATGTGACTTCTGGATGCGAGAAGTACAATTCTTGGGGCATATAGTTAATGAAAAGGGTATACATGTTGATCCAGCGAAGATTGAAGCGATTAAGAATTGGGAAGCGCTAAAGACCCCTACAGAGGTACGACAGTTCCTTGGTTTGGCGGGTTATTATCGACGATTCATTGAAGGTTTCTCAAAGATCGCTCAACCACTTACAGCTCTTACGCACAAGGGAATGAAGTATAACTGGACGGATAAACAGGAAGCTGCATTCCAGTTATTGAAACAGAAACTCTGCAGTGCACCGATTCTGTCCTTACCGGAAGGGACGGAAGACTTCGTGGTGTATTGTGATGCATCTGCACAGGGTTTGGGATGTGTGTTGATGCAACGTGATAAAGTGATTGCTTATGCTTCCAGACAACTACGAACACACGAAAAGAATTACACTACTCATGACTTGGAGTTAGGAGCAGTGGTTTTTGCTTTGAAGATTTGGAGGCATTATCTGTATGGAACTAAGTGTACTATTTACACTGATCATAAGAGTTTGCAACATATCTTTGATCAGAAGGAGCTTAATATGAGGCAACGACGATGGGTTGAGTTGTTGAACGACTACGAATGCGCGATTAAGTATCATCCGGGAAAAGCTAATGTAGTAGCTGACGCTCTGAGCAGAAAAGACACAACAGGAACAAGACGAGTTCGTGCACTTATGATGACAATACATACTGACTTACCTGACAAGGTACGCAGTGCTCAGATCGAGGCTTTGAAAAAGGAAAACTTGATACAGGAATCTTTACGGGGAATGGAAGAACAGTTGGATGCTAAGTCTGATGGAATTCGTTATTTCATTAATCGACTTTGGATACCTTTGTATGGAGGTTTGAGGGAACTCGTGATGGATGAAGCACACAAGTCCAGATATTCAGTCCATCCGGGATCAGACAAGATGTATCATGACTTGAAGGCACAATATTGGTGGCCTCACATGAAAGCTGATATTGCTAAGTACGTTAGCAAATGTTTGACTTGTTCGAAAGTCAAAGTTGAATACCAGAAGCCATCTGGTTTACTGCAGCAACCAGAGATACCGATGTGGAAATGGGAACAGATTTCGATGGACTTTATTACTAAGTTACCCCGTACACCGAGTGGTTGTGATACGATATGGGTAATTGTTGATCGATTAACGAAATCTGCACACTTCTTAGCAATCAAGGAAACTGATAAGATGGAGAAACTGACTCGCATTTACATCAAGGAAGTGGTAGCACGGCATGGCGTGCCAATCTCTATCATATCAGATCGGGATGCCCGATTTACTTCCAACTTTTGGAAATCACTTCATAAGTCATTGGGGACTCGCTTGGATATGAGTACCGCCTATCATCCACAGACTGACGGTCAAAGTGAACGTACGATTCAAACGCTCGAGGATATGTTACGAGCTTGTGTGATTGACTTTGGTGATAGCTGGGAGAATCATTTACCGTTAGTGGAATTCTCTTACAATAATAGTTATCATACAAGTATTCAGGCAGCACCGTTTGAAGCTTTGTATGGTCGTAAATGTCGTTCACCAGTTTGCTGGGCTGAAATTGGTGATAGTCAGATAACAGGTCCTGAACTGGTGCACGAGACGACAGAGAAGATAGTTCAAATCCGGAACCGTATGGCAGCGGCCCGGGATAGACAAAAGAGTTATGCTGACAAACGTCGTAAACCGTTGGAATTCCAAGTAGGAGACCGAGTTCTTCTAAAGGTATCACCTTGGAAAGGTGTGATACGATTCGGCAAGCGCGGAAAGCTTAGTCCACGTTACGTAGGACCTTTTGAGATCCTGAAAAGGATTGGTCCGGTTGCGTATCAACTCAAATTACCAGATGAACTCAGTGGAGTTCATGATGTTTTTCACGTATCGAACTTAAAGAAATGTCTTTCTGATGAGACATTGATTGTACCGTTGGAAGAAATACAAGTAGATGAACAGTTACGATTCATTGAAGAACCAGCAGAAATTATGGACCGAGAGGTCAAACAACTTAAGCAAAGCAAGATTCCGATAGTCAAAGTTCGATGGAATTCAAGACGTGGTCCTGAATTCACATGGGAACGGGAAGACCAAATGATAAAGAAGTATCCTCATCTGTTCAAAACAGTTACTGCTAACACTGAGAGCGCACGTTAAATTTCGGGACGAAATTTCCTTCAACAAGGGGATGACGTGATGCTTCACACATCAACACTGCAAAAGTCAAACTGTAAGCACAAACATTTTATTCAATTGGTTTTGTTACAAACATTTGTGTTACATTACATTTTATATTTTATGTGCTACATTTCATATGTTACATGTTATGGTAGTACATATGGTAGTACATGTATGATTAGTTACACACATTTTGCTATGTGCGGGGTTGCATAGTACAAACAGTTACAGAAACTCACTATGTGTGAGGTTACACAACACAGTATGATCAAACACAAACAGTCACAGTTAGGTGAACTAACTAGTGTACACACGAACAGTCACATTGAACGATCACATTTAGTTGTGATGTTGCAAGCATTAGATTTTGTGTGTGAGACACAAGTACACAGAATGATCAAATTACACTAACACGTACGATTTAAATTCGTAAGTAGTTTCCAAACTACTCCTAACACTTACTAATTTTCAGGACGAAAATTCCTTCAACAAGGGGATGATGTGACAATCCGACTTTTCGGATTAACCTCGTTAATTGAAAGTGGTTAGATCGCAGGCCCAGTAAGGCCCAAGAAGGCCCAGTAAAGCCAAAGAAGGCCCAGTAAGGTCAAGGAAGGCCCAGTAAGGCCCAATGAGATCTAGGTAGGCCCAATAAGGCCCAAAGTAGGCCCAATTACAGTTCTGAGGCCCAAAAGGATTAACGGAGCCAAAAATAGTTCAATTGACCCGATTTGTGACAATTCGGGGTTTTGGTAAAACTTTGTAAACCGAATTGTTATGTAATTGATCAAAATCAAGCCTAAGGGATTAGAAATTGTTGAAATCAGTCTCAATACACCTTAATTACAAAGTTTAGACTTGTAATTGAGTTGAAAGTCTAATTTTGACTTTAAAAGTCAAAATACGATTAGGATAATCATGATTTAATCAAATTTTACATGAAACGGCTGGAATTGATTAAATTAAACCCTTCAATTAAGTGTACTGATGATTATTAACCTCAACCAGGCGTTACTAGTCCATTAAGCTTCGAATTTAATCCAAATAGTCGATTAGTAAGCCAAAACCGTTTCTAAGTATTACAAATCCATATAATCGATCAGAATTCGTGAAATTGGCATTCCAGAACAACTAGTCGGTCTTATTAGAATTCTTTACAAGCAGCAATTTCAACTGGAAGCATCGAATTGAGGATCACGATATAGTGTCGGCCGAAGAACAACCTTATAGTCAATCTTCATCAAATCAAAATCCATTTGGGTAAGTTCTCATTCCTACATCTTCTAACATGGCCGATTAATGATAACCACAGGTCAATTTCAATTTCTAATATCGGCTTAATGGAATTCGAGTTCTAGGGTTCATAGGAAAAACTGTTTTGGGGGTTTCTCGTTTAAACGATTTAATAATCCAATTCAACCATACAGTTAGTTTCATAATATGCCGATTCAGTAAAATCATTGATCAATTGAGTTACTTAACAGCGAATTATTGGAGTTCGATTCTAGGGTTCTAGTGAGGATAACGAATTGGGGTTTTAATTGAGATTCAGTTCAAAAACGAAATTTATTGTAATGGATAGTTGCTGAATACTCCGATGAAGGATTAGCATATATTAATTTCATCTTGCAACATCGAATTTTATTGGAACGAGTATTAGTATTTTTGAGATAAAACGAGATAAGGATTTGAATGTGATAGAACTTAATAGTTGAATTAAAGTCTTTAGAAAGCTTCGAATTTCATGGTTCAATGAAAACCTTATGATCTTGTGGATTTACATTACTGAATTGAACGATTTTGAATTGGGAATTATAGAACTTGAGTTCGGATCTGATAATATTCGATTAAGCAAGAGATGGTGAATTGTTTTCAAATTAAAATCACCTAGAGACTCTGTTGAATAATCTGAATCGAAACCCTATGGTTTTAGGATTAACCGGGTTCGAATTCGTGGTCAATTGGGTAGATGTTGCTTCGGCTATAATATCAAATGGGATTTAGTTTGAAGTAGTGTTTAAAACAATTTAGTTTGGTTATCTGTTGCGATACCCTAGCGGGCGAGATGGTAGTGTGTGTGTGTTGCGTGTGAAGGGTCGCGGGTTCGAGCCAGGGGATGGCCGGGTT
Organism: Mikania micrantha; assembly: GCA_009363875.1. NCBI lineage: Eukaryota > Viridiplantae > Streptophyta > Magnoliopsida > Asterales > Asteraceae > Mikania > Mikania micrantha. The sequence goes on along the minus strand of CM018683.1, from coordinate 41,760,619 downwards.
TTTGGAAAAAAATACCATTTTTGGTATTTTTGATATATCTTTCACATGCAAACTCCGATTTAACCCGTTCGAATTGCGTTGGAACCAGAATTTCATCCCGAACCAATTGGAATGATAAAAATGGTATTTTAATCCGAAAACGAAATCGCGTATAATTACGTTTATTTAAATAAAATCGTATGTGATTTTATTTAAACGATTTCAAAGTCACGCGTATTTACGTATGCACATTTCTAACACTTTAGCATACGTGTATTGACACGTATGTGATTTCAAGCACAAAACGACTATTCGAATAACACTACGTTATTGTTTAAACACAGATCCTTCGTAAGAGGATTTTCTACACGAGCTTACGTAGTTGATCATTCTACAAATAATCAAAGGTGCGTACACGGCCCCTTTCTTATTTTAAACTGTTTTGGGGGAGAAAACATGTGCAACAAACTATTTTTAGATACATATCACTTGCATGAGTTAGCTGTTTACATTATGTGACAACATAGCAATTTGAAAGTCCTTACACACCTCGAACCGTTTAGTTTGCCGTAGCGCAAAGCGTGGTAGTTGGAAATAGATCTATTAGGTTTGACAAACCTCACTTGGTAGATGGGATCTACGCAAGTGTTTGACTGACCAAACACATTTTACTATTGTTGTGCTAGACAATAGTGGCAAGGCAAAAACATGCTATAGCATGGCAATTCGTCAGCTTCGGTGTCGACCACTTATGTAAATAGTTTATATGACTAGCTATCATGACTGTGCATGTGTGATTATGTTATCTACAAACTTGATATTCAACTGTTGTTTTGAACATTGTGAATACTTAAAACCTGTGTTATGCACCAACCTTTGTGTTGACTTGATTTACATGTTTTCTCAGGACGCTAAGGCGCGCATTAAAGCTGGCATGGACTAGGAGATAGAGTCGCATGCATGTTAAACATTTTGGATATTTGAATTTGATCATTTGAGGATTTTGTTTTGTAATTTACATATTACAACTGTTAATGGTTTTTAAACGCTTCCGCAATTTTTGAAAACTCTGATATTATGTTTTTAAGATCAAAGTATGTTTTGAAATTCATATAGAGGTCTTCGTTATGTCTAATGATCTGAGATCCTGGTTTGTCACGTTCCCAAACGGTATGATTCCGTTAGTTGAAAATTGGGGATGTGAAAGATTGGTATCAGAGACATTGGTTATAGCGAACTAGGTTTGCATTTGTAGACTTAGACTATGACTGTTAGACGTTAGACACACATGCTTACACATATTACTTAGAAATTACATATGACATTATGTAATTGACTTGTTTACACATTCCATGGCACTGCACTTACATATGGTATTATGTAACAGGCATGGCATCATCATCAGTACCTTACATCTATATTGATGATTCTGAGGACGAGGCACCGATAGTTCCAGCACCACCGTCATCACCACCACCACCTATTCCATCTCCTCCATCATATGAGAGGGATGACTCAGATCCGGAGGAGGATCCAGACGAGGACCCGGAGGAGGATCCAGACGAGGATCCAGAGGAGGATCCAGATGAGGACCCGGATGAGGATCCGGAGGAGGAGCCAGTGGAGGGCACTCAGCAGATCCCTGCTGAGGGACCTTCTACACATCCACCACCAGTATTGGATATTCCGGAGCCTAAGAGGCAAAGGACTGACGCTGAGGAGATCGCCAAACTGCGCGAGGATTTGTATGAGGCAGAAGACAGGATCGCACAAAACTCTCAGGAACTATGGGATGCTAATGAGAGGCAAGAGGAACTTGCCCATCTGGTTCATGATATGCGGGATGAGATGATTAATTTGATTGGTCGTCTTGAAGCTTCAGAGAACCGAGCCGAGATCTTGGAGGGCAGAATAGAAGCCTTAGAGGATTTAGTAGCATCAGACAATGAAGAGGAGGATGAGGAGAATGGAGAGGAAGAAGGGGAGGAACCAGCACCAGTTGTTGATTCTGATCCTGAATCCACTGTTGAGGATGATTGAGTTTCTTTGTTTTGTTTAAACTTATTAGGAACGGGTTGTGTTCCTACACTAGATGTTTGGAAAGTTATGTTTTGATTTCAAAAGTATTGTACTCAAATCAAAATTTCTATCTATTGAAAAGCTATTATTTATTTCCAACAGTTGTGTTGATTTATTACATGTTGTGTTTGTTGTTTGCTTACACATGTCACATTGGATTTTAATAACGCTCTAACATTTCTTTTAATTAGGAAGATAATGGCCAACGAGAACGTTCACATGACAGTTGCTAAGCTCAACGAGCTAATCAATAACAGAGTCGCAGAGGCAATCGCACAATATGCTCAGACACACACCACAGGGCCACAGGGTCCGGCAGGGGGACTGGTTAACCCACAGGCATGCACGTTCAAGATGTTCTTGGACTGTAAACCACACAATTTCAAAGGGTCGGAGGGGGCTATAGGACTCCTTCAATGGATTGAAAAGGCGGAGTCTGTGTTTGAAATGTGCAACTGTCCTGACGAAAGCAAGGTGAAGTTTGCTACGGGAACATTGGAGGGTCCAGCACTAACTTGGTGGAACTCAAATGTTCAGACCTTGGGATTGGGTGAGGCTAATGCCTTGACCTGGAATGGATTCAAAACTTTAATGCAGGAGGAGTACTGTCCTCGTAGTGAGATGCAAAAACTAGAGGAAGAATACTGGCACCTCAAGATGGAGGGGTCAAATATCGAAGAGTACACGACCCGGTCACATGAATTGGCCAGACTTCTACCACACATGGCTACTCCAACCAGTAAGTGGATTGAAAGATACATTGGAGGACTAGTGCCTCAGATCCAGGGGTTGGTTACTTCAGCAAATCCCACCACCATTCAACAAGCTGTTCGTTTAGCGCATCAGCTTACTGATCAGGCAGTATTACAGGGGACTCTGCCTAAACGAACATCTGCTACCAAGGTGGGAGACCATAAAAGAAAGTGGGAAGGTAACAATTCCAAGGGTCACAACCAACAATCATATCAGCAAAACCGGAAGCAAGACTCAAACAAGTCTTATCATAATTCAAGCAGTGGTCAGCAATCGTCATCATCGGGGGGTTATGTTGGTAAACACCCCAAGTGCAACAGGTGTGGGTATCATCATGCAGGTAATCAGTGTGATAGAGCTAGGTGCCAAAGGTGTGGCAAGATTGGACATGCGGCTAAGGATTGTCGCGGGGAGCTACAGAACAACCACAACAACCAGAATAATAACCAGAACAACGCACAGAAGGGTTGTTTTGAGTGTGGCAAAATGGGGCATTTTAAGAAAGATTGCCCACAACTCAAGAAAGGCGGGGACAATAATGTCAATGGCAATGGGAATGGAAACGGTAATGGTAATGGCACCAACAACAACAATAACAATAACAACAACAACAATGGTGCTAGGGGCAGGGCGTTTGTGATTGGAGGACGTCAAGCACGGGAGGATCCCAACATTGTTACGGGTACGTTCCTCTTAAATAATCACTATGCCTCTATGTTATTTGACACTGGTGCCGATCGGAGTTTTGTATCTAGTTCACTTGCTAAGTTGCTAAATGTTAGTCCCACTGCCTTAGATAGTCCATACACTGTGGAATTAGCTGATGGTAAGTTGATAGTAGTGGAAAATATTTTTAAGGGATGTATCCTTGATTTGATGGGTCAAACATTAGAGATTGATCTTATGCCTATCACTTTAGGTAGTTTTGATGTAGTTATTGGCATGGACTGGTTATCCAAACACCAGGCTGAAATCGTATGCCATGAAAAGATTGTTCGCATACCTCTTTCGCAGGGAGAGACATTGTATGTACAAGGCGAGAAGAGCAGTACGCCACTGCGCCTCATATCTTGTATGAAAGCACACAAATGTCTGCGGAAAGGTCATACGGCAGTTATAGCAATTATAACTGAAAAGCCGGTAGCTGAGAAAAAGATTGAAGATATACCAGTAGTCTGTGAATTTCCGGAGGTGTTTCCAGAAGACTTGCCGGGATTACCGCCTATCAGACAGGTGGAATTTCGAATCGACCTTACACCAGACGCACACCGATAGCTAGGGCGCCTTATCGACTTGCACCGTCAGAGATGCAAGAGTTATCTACACAATTGCAAGAGTTGTTGGATAAGGGTTTCATACGACCTAGTTTTCACCGTGGGGAGCTCCAGTCTTATTTGTCAAGAAAAAGGATGGGACTTTCCGTATGTGTATCGATTACCGGGAATTGAACAAGGTTACTATCAAGAACCGGTATCCGTTACCCAGAATTGACGATCTATTTGATCAGTTGCAAGGTTCGAGTTACTACTCGAAGATTGATCTCAGGTCTGGTTATCATCAACTAAGAGTCCAGGAGGAGGATATTCCAAAGACAGCATTCAGGACGCGCTATGGCCATTATGAGTTCTTGGTCATGCCATTTGGGTTGATAAACGCTCCAGCTGTATTCATGGATCTCATGAATCGTGTTTGTAAACCCTATCTTGATAAGTTTGTCATTGTTTTCATTGATGACATTCTCATATATTCTCAGACTGAGGAGGAACACGCCGAACATCTTCGATTACTATTGGAATTATTGAAGCAGGAACAACTGTACGCTAAGTTCTCGAAATGTGACTTCTGGATGCGAGAAGTACAATTCTTGGGGCATATAGTTAATGAAAAGGGTATACATGTTGATCCAGCGAAGATTGAAGCGATTAAGAATTGGGAAGCGCTAAAGACCCCTACAGAGGTACGACAGTTCCTTGGTTTGGCGGGTTATTATCGACGATTCATTGAAGGTTTCTCAAAGATCGCTTAACCACTTACAGCTCTTACGCACAAGGGAATGAAGTATAACTGGACGGATAAACAGGAAGCTGCATTCCAGTTATTGAAACAGAAACTCTGCAGTGCACCGATTCTGTCCTTACCGGAAGGGACGGAAGACTTCGTGGTGTATTGTGATGCATCTGCACAGGGTTTGGGATGTGTGTTGATGCAACGTGATAAAGTGATTGCTTATGCTTCCAGACAACTACGAACACACGAAAAGAATTACACTACTCATGACTTGGAGTTAGGAGCAGTGGTTTTTGCTTTGAAGATTTGGAGGCATTATCTGTATGGAACTAAGTGTACTATTTACACTGATCATAAGAGTTTGCAACATATCTTTGATCAGAAGGAGCTTAATATGAGGCAACGACGATGGGTTGAGTTGTTGAACGACTACGAATGCGCGATTAAGTATCATCCGGGAAAAGCTAATGTAGTAGCTGACGCTCTGAGCAGAAAAGACACAACAGGAACAAGACGAGTTCGTGCACTTATGATGACAATACATACTGACTTACCTGACAAGGTACGCAGTGCTCAGATCGAGGCTTTGAAAAAGGAAAACTTGATACAGGAATCTTTACGGGGAATGGAAGAACAGTTGGATGCTAAGTCTGATGGAATTCGTAATTTCATTAATCGACTTTGGATACCTTTGTATGGAGGTTTGAGGGAACTCGTGATGGATGAAGCACACAAGTCCAGATATTCAGTCCATCCGGGATCAGACAAGATGTATCATGACTTGAAGGCACAATATTGGTGGCCTCACATGAAAGCTGATATTGCTAAGTACGTTAGCAAATGTTTGACTTGTTCGAAAGTCAAAGTTGAATACCAGAAGCCATCTGGTTTACTGCAGCAACCAGAGATACCGATGTGGAAATGGGAACAGATTTCGATGGACTTTATTACTAAGTTACCCCGTACACCGAGTGGTTGTGATATGATATGGGTAATTGTTGATCGATTAACGAAATCTGCACACTTCTTAGCAATCAAGGAAACTGATAAGATGGAGAAACTGACTCGCATTTACATCAAGGAAGTGGTAGCACGGCATGGCGTGCCAATCTCTATCATATCAGATCGGGATGCCCGATTTACTTCCAACTTTTGGAAATCACTTCATAAGTCATTGGGGACTCGCTTGGATATGAGTACCGCCTATCATCCACAGACTGACGGTCAAAGTGAACGTACGATTCAAACGCTCGAGGATATGTTACGAGCTTGTGTGATTGACTTTGGTGATAGCTGGGAGAATCATTTACCATTAGTGGAATTCTCTTACAATAATAGTTATCATACAAGTATTCAGGCAGCACCGTTTGAAGCTTTGTATGGTCGTAAATGTCGTTCACCAGTTTGCTGGGCTGAAATTGGTGATAGTCAGATAACAGGTCCTGAACTGGTGCACGAGACGACAGAGAAGATAGTTCAAATCCGGAACCGTATGGCAGCGGCCCGGGATAGACAAAAGAGTTATGCTGACAAACGTCGTAAACCGTTGGAATTCCAAGTAGGAGACCGAGTTCTTCTAAAGGTATCACCTTGGAAAGGTGTGATACGATTCGGCAAGCGCGGAAAGCTTAGTCCACGTTACGTAGGACCTTTTGAGATCCTGAAAAGGATTGGTCCGGTTGCGTATCAACTCAAATTACCAGATGAACTCAGTGGAGTTCATGATGTTTTTCACGTATCGAACTTAAAGAAATGTCTTTCTGATGAGACATTGATTGTACCGTTGGAAGAAATACAAGTAGATGAACAGTTACGATTCATTGAAGAACCAACAGAAATTATGGACCGAGAGGTCAAACAACTTAAGCAAAGCAAGATTCCGATAGTCAAAGTTCGATGGAATTCAAGACGTGGTCCTGAATTCACATGGGAACGGGAAGACCAAATGATAAAGAAGTATCCTCATCTGTTCAAAACAGTTACTGCTAACACTGAGAGCGCACGTTAAATTTCGGGACGAAATTTCCTTCAACAAGGGGATGACGTGATGCTTCACACATCAACACTGCAAAAGTCAAACTGTAAGCACAAACATTTTATTCAATTGGTTTTGTTACAAACATTTGTGTTACATTACATTTTATATTTTATGTGCTACATTTCATATGTTACATGTTATGGTAGTACATATGGTAGTACATGTATGATTAGTTACACACATTTTGCTATGTGCGGGGTTGCATAGTACAAACAGTTACAGAAACTCACTATGTGTGAGGTTACACAACACAGTATGATCAAACACAAACAGTCACAGTTAGGTGAACTAACTAGTGTACACACGAACAGTCACATTGAACGATCACATTTAGTTGTGATGTTGCAAGCATTAGATTTTGTGTGTGAGACACAAGTACACAGAATGATCAAATTACACTAACACGTACGATTTAAATTCGTAAGTAGTTTCCAAACTACTCCTAACACTTACTAATTTTCAGGACGAAAATTCCTTCAACAAGGGGATGATGTGACAATCCGACTTTTCGGATTAACCTCGTTAACTGAAAGTGGTTAGATCGCAGGCCCAGTAAGGCCCAAGAAGGCCCAGTAAAGCCAAAGAAGGCCCAGTAAGGTCAAGGAAGGCCCAGTAAGGCCCAATGAGATCTAGGTAGGCCCAATAAGGCCCAAAGTAGGCCCAATTACAGTTCTGAGGCCCAAAAGGATTAACGGAGCCAAAAATAGTTCAATTGACCCGATTTGTGACAATTCGGGGTTTTTGGTAAAACTTTGTAAACCGAATTGTTATGTAATTGATCAAAATCAAGCCTAAGGGATTAGAAATTGTTGAAATCAGTCTCAATACACCTTAATTACAAAGTTTAGACTTGTAATTGAGTTGAAAGTCTAATTTTGACTTTAAAAGTCAAAATACGATTAGGATAATCATGATTTAATCAAATTTTACATGAAACGGCTGGAATTGATTAAATTAAACCCTTCAATTAAGTGTACTGATGATTATTAACCTCAACCAGGCGTTACTAGTCCATTAAGCTTCGAATTTAATCCAAATAGTCGATTAGTAAGCCAAAACCGTTTCTAAGTATTACAAATCCATATAATCGATCAGAATTCGTGAAATTGGCATTCCAGAACAACTAGTCGGTCTTATTAGAATTCTTTACAAGCAGCAATTTCAACTGGAAGCATCGAATTGAGGATCACGATATAGTGTCGGCCGAAGAACAACCTTATAGTCAATCTTCATCAAATCAAAATCCATTTGGGTAAGTTCTCATTCCTACATCTTCTAACATGGCCGATTAATGATAACCACAGGTCAATTTCAATTTCTAATATCGGCTTAATGGAATTCGAGTTCTAGGGTTCATAGGAAAAACTGTTTTGGGGGTTTCTCGTTTAAACGATTTAATAATCCAATTCAACCATACAGTTAGTTTCATAATATGCCGATTCAGTAAAATCATTGATCAATTGAGTTACTTAACAGCGAATTATTGGAGTTCGATTCTAGGGTTCTAGTGAGGATAACGAATTGGGGTTTTAATTGAGATTCAGTTCAAAAACGAAATTTATTGTAATGGATAGTTGCTGAATACTCCGATGAAGGATTAGCATATATTAATTTCATCTTGCAACATCGAATTTTATTGGAACGAGTATTAGTATTTTTGAGATAAAACGAGATAAGGATTTGAATGTGATAGAACTTAATAGTTGAATTAAAGTCTTTAGAAAGCTTCGAATTTCATGGTTCAATGAAAACCTTATGATCTTGTGGATTTACATTACTGAATTGAACGATTTTGAATTGGGAATTATAGAACTTGAGTTCGGATCTGATAATATTCGATTAAGCAAGAGATGGTGAATTGTTTTCAAATTAAAATCACCTAGAGACTCTGTTGAATAATCTGAATCGAAACCCTATGGTTTTAGGATTAACCGGGTTCGAATTCGTGGTCAATTGGGTAGATGTTGCTTCGGCTATAATATCAAATGGGATTTAGTTTGAAGTAGTGTTTAAAACAATTTAGTTTGGTTATCTGTTGCGATACCCTAGCGGGCGAGATGGTAGTGTGTGTGTGTTGCGTGTGAAGGGTCGCGGGTTCGAGCCAGGGGATGGCCGGGTTTTTGGAAAAAAATACCATTTTTGGTATTTTTGATATATCTTTCACATGCAAACTCCGATTTAACCCGTTCGAATTGCGTTGGAACCAGAATTTCATCCCGAACCAATTGGAATGATAAAAATGGTATTTTAATCCGAAAACGAAATCGCGTATAATTACGTTTATTTAAATAAAATCGTATGTGATTTTATTTAAACGATTTCAAAGTCACGCGTATTTACGTATGCACATTTCTAACACTTTAGCATACGTGTATTGACACGTATGTGATTTCAAGCACAAAACGACTATTCGAATAACACTACGTTATTGTTTAAACACAGATCCTTCGTAAGAGGATTTTCTACACGAGCTTACGTAGTTGATCATTCTACAAATAATCAAAGGTGCGTACACGGCCCCTTTCTTATTTTAAACTGTTTTGGGGGAGAAAACATGTGCAACAAACTATTTTTAGATACATATCACTTGCATGAGTTAGCTGTTTACATTATGTGACAACATAGCAATTTGAAAGTCCTTACACACCTCGAACCGTTTAATTTGCCGTAGCGCAAAGCGTGGTAGTTGGAAATAGATCTATTAGGTTTGACAAACCTCACTTGGTAGATGGGATCTACGCAAGTGTTTAACTGACCAAACACATTTTACTATTGTTGTGCTAGACAATAGTGGCAAGGCAAAAACATGCTATAGCATGGCAATTCGTCAGCTTCGGTGTCGACCACTTATGTAAATAGTTTATATGACTAGCTATCATGACTGTGCATGTGTGATTATGTTATCTACAAACTTGATATTCAACTGTTGTTTTGAACATTGTGAATACTTAAAACCTGTGTTATGCACCAACCTTTGTGTTGACTTGATTTACATGTTTTCTCAGGACGCTAAGGCGCGCATTAAAGCTGGCATGGACTAGGAGATAGAGTCGCATGCATGTTAAACATTTTGGATATTTGAATTTGATCATTTGAGGATTTTGTTTTGTAATTTACATAGTACAACTGTTAATGGTTTTTAAACGCTTCCACAATTTTTGAAAACTCTGATATTATGTTTTTAAGATCAAAGTATGTTTTGAAATTCATATAGAGGTCTTCGTTATGTCTAATGATCTGAGATCCTGGTTTGTCACGTTCCCAAACGGTATGATTCCGTTAGTTGAAAATTGGGGATGTGACACCTTTCTAATACATTTAGATTTTTTTTATTTGGTTTTCTTAAACGGAACAATTTACAAGGTTGCAAACACTTTATGATACATTAACGACCGAATATGTTATCATGTTAACCTGATATATAGGTATCTCTGGTCCAATCTAGAGAATAATTCAACAACCATGTATGTTAATTTGATGTATATTTATATCTTTGTATGTGTTAGTTATTAATATAAGGATAAGTTTATTAATTAATTAATTGGTGGAAATCTCAACCAAGATCAATGGCATCATTTCTTGATATGTTTGTTTTTAAGGTGGCATACGAAAAAAATTAGCATGATTTCTTGGCCTTTTCATTTCTGAAGCATTCATACATGAAAGAAGTATTTAGAAACATGAAATGGCTCGATATTCAATTTTTTGTTATTCGTGTGTTTGGAATATTTTTTTTTTCAAGATCATCATGTTGATATGGTTCTTTATTGGGTTAATTACTAAAATAATCAAGTTTAATCCTATTTTTACCAAAATAATAACTGAAATTTAGCCCCATGTTTCAGCTTTACACGCCCCTTTAGACGCCGTTTTTTAGACGCACGTTTTTTGTACTTTTGTTTCCCAAGAAGAAACATACGTACCCACATGTTGTCGGGGTATAAATGGGTGTCATAAGACCCTTTTTTCTGCCTGCTAGACTAATATGCCTTTAGACGCTCATTCTGACGTCTTTTTGGAGTCTTTAGACTCCAAAGCTGCGTCTTTAGACGCCGATCCTGGATTGATGTAACCTTACCTGATTTGACGTTTAAAGACGTCATAATGGGCGTCTAAAGACGTCGCTTTGGAGTCTAAAAACTCCAACGCGTCTAAAGGCGTCTTAAGACGCCGTTAGAAAATGGATCTTAAGACATTTATTTAGACCCCGACAAAGACGTCGACATGTGGGCCCGCATGTTTTTTCTTGGGACACAAAAGTACAAAAAACGAGCGTCTAAAGCGGCGTCTAAAGGGGCATCTAAAGCAATTATTTTGGTAAAAATATAATCAAACTTGATTATTTTGGTAATTTTCCCTTCTTTTTTCTTATTTATGTGTATTTCTTAATCGAGATATGTAAAACTGATGGCATAGATAGACCCACTGAAGCTACGATAAAGAAAACTATCAAGAGTACAATATATATCATGAGAATATTGATAAATTAGCAACAAATGAACACCATGTTGTAAATTGTTATTGTCGACGCCGCATCGCGCGAGTTCTTGACTAGTGTGTATATATATATATATCGAGCCGAAATAATGAGTCAAGCCATGGGTCGAGCCAACCTTGCTTCAGCAAATATAACTCAGCCCGGATTCGAACCCAAGACCTCCCATAGAAAAGTGAAGAGGAAAATCATTAGGCTAGAAACCCTTGGTTTGAGCTACCTTTTTTAAAGGCAAGTTTTTTTAACAGCCGTACTTGATTCGGATCCCAGCCTTTCTAGATAGTATTTGAACCGTATCCAAAGACCCGATTCTTGTCTCCGAATCCCCCTTGCCCAATAATATTCATCCGAAATCAAATCATATCCGGCTGAAAAAGAAAATGGTCGTATTATCCTCTTTCAGCCACACGACTTCCACACTCTCTCGCCGGAGCGTCATCCAAACGCGCTGTTCCCGCCCTTCGCCGTCCGCCTCACTTCACCCACACCATACCGCCGTTTGCATCCCTCGCCGGAACACACGCTCGTCAATCACCTATTCCTCCGACCTCGTACCCGTTGCCGCATTACCTTTCGATCTCTCTCCTCCTCCGATTGATCATGACGTCTATGTGAGCATCCACCACATGCGTTTAATTTCGATGCTTAATTTTTTTTTTTCTGCTTTCTATGCTTCTTGAATTGAGCTGTTCGTTTGACAGGTGATTGAGGTTATTTGATATATTAATTTGGTCCTAGTAGGTGTTGTATGTAGTAAGTAGTAATAATCTTTTGGAATTATGGTTGTTTTTTATGTAGGTTTTGTGTTTTCAAAATTGTGATATCCTCATCGTCGTCATTATTATCCCACCAAAGCTAAAGTGGGGTACTAGAGTCTTACCTTTATCCTGTGGGAGTGGGAGTGGGAGTGGGAGTGGGAGTGGCCAGTGGGAGTGGAGAGGATGCTTTATATGTGAACCGTGCTTATGATACTTTATTAATCAAACAACTTAACGGTTTTAACATTATTCTTGCAAAAATTATCGCCCTCGCATTGTTATTTCACTAAACGATATGTTGAATTATGTGCATAAAAACTATACCAAATAAATTTTGTTTACAGGGGTATGAACTAACGCAACGTTTCAGCTGGCAGATGCAGTTGGGGTGTAACCAGCTACATCTGTGTTAATTGTGTTCTCAACATGAACGGTTTGGTAATAACTCTGTTGCTACCTAAGCACGGTTACTACCTAAGCTCATTTTGCTACCAATAGGCTAAATTGCTACGAATGTTTTGATTGCAATCGATCAATAGTAACTTGCTACTGATTTTCAGTTAATTTTGAAGATTTTTTTTCCTGTAACTTTTCTTTAGGCCAAACAGATCGGATTCATTGAGGAAAAATAAATCTTTCCCATGCTGGCTGGCTAGCACGACCCCGCCAGGTTTATCTTTCTTGAGTAAAGGAGTATTAATAGGTTAACCGTTAATGAGTTAGCCATTGCTCTAGTGTTGTTCAACAACTAGGAGCACCTTGTTACATGTGTTGCTTTGTTGGTGTTTGTTCTACACCAAGGATCACGCGTCTTTACTTTGTACAAACATGTTACTGCCCTGCAGTATCAAAATATATTTAATGTTTGTCATAACTATGTCTTGTCTTTTAGACGTCTTTTAGGCAGAATAAAAGTTGATTGACCCAAGCTGACTACCAAAGCTGAAGATCAAACAATGTTACTCCAAAGCTGTCGCTGCAATTGTTGATCTTGGAGTTCCAGTCAATAGTTTCCTTATGGGCCCGGACATGTGGTGGTTCGGATGTGGGTTACCCCATCATCACTTTCCCCATTCTCTAGCCTAATACACTGATGTATCATGCGTGTTGAATCATGAATGTTGATGCTACCGATTCTATGAAGTATGCACATACAACCTGAGGACTTGGCAGCTGGCACCCCATTTTTGTTTTTCATGTTAGGATAGGTTACCTTAGCTAGCACCTTCATACCTGTAATAATTATATACAATAAGGTTAGTGACATTTCCATTCCTAACGAGGTTTTGTCGTAGGACGCTTATAGGTATATATTATCCAGGTAACACATGAATAGTAAGGCCTTGTCATTATCAGCTGCTGATAAACACACCAGTAAACACATTGATTATTGCTTAAGGACTTGTTTAGTTGATTTTCCACTTTGCCTTAGTATACTAGCAACATATTATAAGCCTAATCCTTGTGCTTAAGTAAATACATCTTGGTGCACCTAAAATTTGTCATTAAAACAATAGCACATATGGTCAATGTTGATTTCAGATCTCCTATACTGATATGAATTAGGCTAAGCTGCTAAGCTATTTTGTTTTTCTATCTACCTGTCGATTAAAACAAAAAATTGTTTGGTTTGCCTGTTAATGTGTGAATCATGTTTCTTTAGCCTTAAACTTATAGAAATTGAATTCTTGAATCCTTGATGTAGGATGACATGGCTGTTTCCATGGCAAAGGGATCCGAAGATTGGGTTATTGAAACATTGAACAATGACGAGGAGGCACTTGATGTGGTTGAAACTGACACCGTGGTGGGTACTAAAAGGTGCTTTATGCTTTCATATATAGTCCTTTTGAAATGTGTCTGTTTGGAACCATCATTTGACATCTGTTTATACATGAAAAAACTTGATGTTTTTTTTTGTTATAATTCATTCATTTTATATGTTCACTATCCATTCTGTAACTAGATAGGTTATTATACATGGTTTTGAAACTGGATTTTTGGAAAGAATTGGAATTTTATTTCCCCTTTTTTGTTGTACATGATATATTGATCAAAGAACATTTCATGTATTTTCTCTCCTATTAAAGCTTATCGCTTGCTGATTTCTTATTTCAAAATTTCAAGTTCAACAAAAGTTGCAGGACCTGCTATGTACAACATGAATACTAGCGTATATTATATATTGCCATATTATAACTCACTATCTGTGAAACCATTATGTAACATTATTAAAATTCCCCATTTCCTCACTTTACTTTTTCTCTTAATTGATATGTTCAACCAGAGTACTGCAAATGATTTAGTTGAGTATGGATTCAAATAACTGTCAGAGTAATTTTGGTTTTTCCATAATTGCAGGTTGTTGATCTTTCCAATTATGGTAGGATAAGAGGTAAACTATATGATTTCTAGTTCTTCAAATCCAAGCATAACATTATCTTAGTTGCACAAACACTCATATCCTTTAGACAGACGCTTGAGCTATATTGATCTAATAAATATACAAGACATATATAAAGGAGAGAATAAGTTTTAGACTTTTAGAAGGAATAAGAAATGTTGTTGAGTAATATTCTTTGGTGTTCCCATGGGTTGGCCAAATTAACATTATCTTTCATAAACACTCATTTTCTTCAGACAAATGCACTTGAGCTATAGAGATCTAATAAAAATACAAACATCCTACAAAGGAAATAATAAGTTTTAGACTTGTAGAAGGAATAAGAAATGTGGTTGAGTAAAGTTCTTTGTTGTTCCCATGATGTTAGCTACGAATTAGAAAAGACAGAATCCAAAGAGAAGAGGGAATTTTTCATTTCATAGCTAACCCACATTCTTACACATACTAGTTAGTTATAGTCTTTAATGACTAACAACTAACTGAATTATTACAATATTACACTTTTAACCCCATCTACTTAGCACTTATTACAATTAACATTCTAACTATTCAATTGTAACTAACAAAACTTCCCCCTCTAAAAATAATTCGTCCTCAAGAATTGAAATCTGGAAAACGAAGAACAAAATCATCCTCGTATTCCCATGTAGCTTCTGTTATAGGCATACTAGCCCAATGAACCAACACTTGCTGAGTTAAGCGATCTCCTCGTCGAACCACACGCTGATCAATGATAGCCCTTGGTTGAAAATGAAAACGAGGATTAGTTGGCAGCGGTACAATAGCTTGATGCTCCCCATAAGCTTTCTTGAGCAAAGATACATGAAAAACTGGATGAATTTGAGCATCATCAGGTAAATCCAGTTTATAAGCTCTCGTTCCCACCTTTGCCAAAATAAGAAAAGGACCAAAATATTTGGGTCCCAATTTAGAATGTTTAACCCGACGCATTGAAGTCTGAACAAACGGTTGTAATTTCAAATAAACCCAATCCCCAATTTCAAAAGTTCTTTCACTCCTCTTATCAGCATACTGTTTCATCCTATTACGAGCAACTTGCAAATTGTGCTTAAGATGAACAATCATGGCCTCTCTATCTCGATGTAAAACTTCCACAACTTCTACAGTCGTGTCATGTGGAATATATGGAATATGTAATGGAGGTGGAAAACCATATATAAAGCTTCAAAAGGACTAATCTTTAAGGCTGAATGAAAAGTTGTATTGTACCACCATTCCGCCAGACTTAACCAAGATAACCACTGCAATGGTGCTTGCATACACATACAACGCAAATATGTTCCTAAACAGCGATTAAGCACTTCTGTCTGACCATCTGTTTGCGGATGGTAGGCCGTAGAATGAGCTAATTGAACCCCTTGCAATCTCATAAATTCCTTCCAAAATTGACTTAGAAAAATAGGATCTCGATCGGATACAATTGTATGAGGACATCCGTGTAACTTAAACACATTATCAAGAAACACTTGAGCCACTTGAGGAGCACCATATGGATGAGCTAGGGGTATGAAATGAGCATACTTCGTTAATCTGTCAATCACCACCAAAATTGTATCTTTACCTTTAACTCTGGGTAATCCAGATACAAAATCCATTGAAATGTCAGTAAAAACATGTGAAGGAAAAGGCAAAGGTTGTAATAAACCTGGGTTTGCAACCGGCTCATACTTTGCTTGTTGACATTGAGCACATTCTTTAACAAAATTAAAAAGCTGCTTAGAACAACCCGTCCAATAAAAGATAGCTTTGATTTTCTTGAGAGTAGGTACATACCCCGAATGCCCTCCTGTAGGATAAGAATGAAATATTTGCAAAATATCCTTCTTCAATTGTTCATCATTTCCCACCCATAGTTTATTATTCTTCAGCAAAAGTTCCCCATTCCAAGTGATACGAGAAGGTGCAGTACCTTGTTGACATTTCCTTATCAATTCCTGACATTGCACATCATTAATCCAAGAATCCTTTACTCTTGCAAATAATAAAGGATCTATAGTACTGATACCCATAGCAAATAAAGCTAAACCTTGCATTCTGGACAGACCATCAGCTACCAAGTTATCAGCCCCCTTCTTATAATCAATTTCATAAGTATACCCCATGAGCTTAGCCAACCACGTATGTTGTAAAGGTGTTGTAATCTTCTGTGTTAGAAGATACTTCAAACTCTTTTGATCTGTCTTAATAAGAAACTTCTTGCTTATGAGATAATGATGCCATTGATTAACCGCCATCATAATAGCCAACAATTCTTTCTCATACACTGAAAGAGACTGTTGTTTAATGGATAAAGCTTTACTTATAAAAGCTAATGGATGACCCTCTTGCATAAGAACAGCACCTAATCCTTTTGAAGAAGCATCGGTTTCAATGACAAAGGTCTTTGAAAAATCTGGCAGAGCTAATACAGGAGCTGAGCTCAAAGCCTGTTTAAGCTAATCAAAAGCATTTTGGGCTTCCGGATTCCATTGAAAAGCTGATTTCTTTAGCAACTCTGTTAAAGGTCTGGCTATAACACCAAAGCCTTTAATAAAACGTCTATCATAGCTAGCTAATCCTAAAAAACCTCTCAACTGCTTAATGTTCTTAGGAACTGGCCATTTCTGCACTGCACTGATTTTATTAGGATCAGTTTGAACTCCTTTTCCCGAAATTATATGTCCCAAATATTCAACATTAGATCCAGCAAAAGAGCACTTAGACCTCTTTGCAAAGAGAGTGTTCTGTCTAAGTCGAGCCAAAACTTCTTCCAAATCCAATAAATGCTGCTGCATAGAAGGACTAAATACTAGAATATCATCAAAAAATACCAAAGTATTCCTTCTCAATAAGGGCTTAAAAGTTGCATTCATTAATGCTTGAAAAGTGGCAGGAGCATTTGTGAGACCAAAAGGCATTACCACAAATTCAAAGTTCAAACAATCCTTGATGGGTCCTAAATGCAGTTTTGTGAATATCATGTTCAACCATCCTTACTTGATGATAACCAGCCCTTAGATCCAATTTTGAAAACACAGTGGCACCACCTAATTCATCCAATAACTCTTCTATTAAAGGAATAGGGAATCTATCCTTAATAGTAACTTCATTAAGTTGCTTATAATCCACACAAAATCGCCAAGAACCGTCCTTTTTTTACTAGAACAATCGGTGATGCAAAAGCACTTCTGCTGCTTCTTACAATTCCAGAATCCAACAACTCCTGAGTCAATTTTTCTAAAACATCTTTTTGTGCAGCTGGATATCTATAGGCTCATTGATTGATAGATACATTTTCATCCTTCAAAACAATCTTATGATCACAATCCCTTTTTGGTGGTAATGATTTTGGTTCTAAAAATACATCCTCATATCTTTGTAATAAAGCATTCAAAGCTTTAGTAAAAATGGTGTTAGTGACTGCAGTTTCATGCTGAAATGAATCAACATCTACTGATTGCAAACTAAACAGTTGTGCATCAGCTAACTGAAAAGGATCTTCCAATAATTGGTTCATTTTCTCAATAGAACATAAAGTCATAGACTTAGAGCCTACTCCTTTTAATTCAAATTCATGCTTCCCAACTTTAAACTTCATAGTCAACTCCTTAAAATTCCATACTATGTCATTAAGAGTTTGTAACCATTGAACTCCTAACACCATATCATAATTAGTCAATGGAATTAACATAACATCTGTGGTGAACCAATTCCCTTGCATAATCCATTGAAAATTTTCACACAACTGATTACATAACATTTTATTACCATCTGCTATAGTAATTTGCATTGCTGCTACTGATTTCAGAGGACACTTCATTTTAAGACCCAAATTCAGAAAGTTATGAGTTGACCCTGAATCTATAAGAATATGCAAAGGTTTCGTACCAATTGACCCTTTCACTCTCATAGTGGAAAAAGAATTAACTCCCAATATAGCATTCAAAGAAATGTAAGGTTCTTGAATAGGCTGAAATACCTCATTATCAACTTGGGCCAATTCATCCTCTTCTTCAATCAACTCAATTGAGAAAAGCTGCTTATTTTTACATTGATGTGCCTGGGTGTATTTCTCTGAACAACCAAAACACTCACCCTTAGCCCGTTTTTCTTCTATTTCCTTATGTGATAACCTTCTAGCAGTTATTGATTTAGGCTTCACAGAAGGAGAAGGTAATAATGGCAAATTAGTAGCCGTAGTACTTCCATTGAACTTACTAAATGTTTGTGTAGCAGAAGATGAATAAGGAGCTTTAAACGATCGAATAGGAGCAATCTGCATCATATTGATTGACTCATCTTGAATTCGTGCTAACAAGTAAGCCTCCGGTAAATTTTTAGGCCTCAACAACCTAACCGGATAACCAATCTCAGGCTTAACAGCCCTCAAAAACAAACTGACAACATATTCATCACAAATATTAACTTTAGTCAATGCTAAATCAAATTGCTTACAAAAATCTTTAAGAATTCCTTGCTGTTTCAAACTTGCTAATGCACCCATAGCATCCTGACCCAAAACTTCCGCAAATCTAGCAGTAATAAAACCCTTATATTCTACCCAAGACATACCTTCAATTGAACCACCCCTAGACTGTACAAAAGATTGATGCCATAACAAAGCGATATCTTCTAAATGAACAATAGCATATCTAACCTTCAAATTCTCAGAAGTCGAATCAATTACGAAAAAATGTTCAACTCTACATAACCACCCTTCAACATTTTCACCGGTGAACTTAGGAAAATCCATTTTAGTAAAACGATTTTGATTACCGTTAAATGTCGTATGAATAGAAGTTGTACGAAAATTATCAGCCGAAGTGTGCAAATTGCCCATCGTCTGTAAGCTATTCAGTATCTCATTCATCTGAATCTCCAATTGCGACTTCAGTGCTGACATATTTTCCGCATTCTTAATTGCAACAAGTCGAATGTTCTCCAATTCGGATGAATGCTTTCCAGCAGCTGATTCCAAATGAAGCAGAGATTGATCATGTTCTTGTACGCATTGCTCCAATGTCTGATTACGAGTTGTCATGGTGATCAGAACGATGAATTACGAATTTTCCGGTGATCGGAATCAAGAGTTGCCGAGGATCGGACAGCTCTGATACCAATTTGTTAGCTACGAATTAGAAAAAAGAGAATCCAAAGAGAAGAGGGAATTTTTCATTTCATAGCTAACCCACATTCTTACACATACTAGTTAGTTATAGTCGTTAATGACTAACAACTAACTGAATTATTACAATATTACACTTTTAACCCTTCTACTTAGCACTTATTACAATTAACATTCTAACTATTCAATTGTAACTAACACATGAGTTGTCCAAACTAACATTATCATTGTTACACAAACACTCATTTCCTTAAGACAGATGCAGTTAAGCTATATAGATCTAATAAAATTACAAGACCTCCTATAAAGGAAAGAATATGTTTTAGACTTTTAGAAGGAATAAGAAAAGTGGTTGAGGAAGATTCTTTGTTTTTCCCAATGGGTTGTCCAAGTTATTTCTCAAAGCATTTCACATTACTGATCTATATCAATGTGTTACTATTGAGTAATTGTCAATTAAAAAGGAGGCCAGAAAAATAGGAGTCTATTTAGTTTTTATTTGGGCCTGTTTGCGGTGCACGCATATAATGTATATATGTGTATTGTGCCGACCCTCGAGGAGCAAAAGTAAAATTGCACTAGTTTTAAGGTTATTTTACTTGATTTTCGTGAAAATAACGTTAAAAGCGTTGGGTTGGTCGGTTAATCATGCATCATGAGCCGGGAGTCTCATTGGAAGCAATCTCTGTTCCTAAAGTGTAGGAATAAGAGTTAGTATATGTTTCCTTGTTTTTTAAGCATAAGTCTAGTATAAATAGATAGTTAGGGCTAATGTGTTTACAATTTTACATAAGTTTTTTTCCCAGCACTTCAATAAAAAACAAGAGTCATGGTCTGTTAAACCACAAAAAAACTGTGTATTATTTTTAATTCCTGCAATCTGATCCAGTTGTTCTTCTAACAATTACAAGTGTGTGATGCTTGTTATATGCCACCTTCTATTCTCATCTACTACCAAACAAATGTTATCTAAGCTAGTCTGGTTACTTTCCCCCCTTTATTTTTTATTTCCTACTGTTGTGAAGTCAGTGGAGAAGATCGTATTCAATTTCTTCATAATCAAAGTACTGCTAACTTTGAAGCACTTTCTGAAGGAGGGGTAAGTCTTTTATGTATTTATCTTAATGGGTTTGTTAATCATTTGTTGTGCTGTCTACTTTGATATTTAAACTGTTTACGTATGATAGGGTAAAATTTGTGTTGTGTTCACCTCAAATGGATTTAATTTTGAATTTTAGCTTATGGAGGAACCATTCTTTAAATGGGTTCTAAGTGACCCAAAGATCTATTTTTAATGTGTAGCACCTCCTAAATTGTTTATTTAAATAACAATTTTTTTAAATCATGATTTTAACAATTGGTAGTTCAAATTCAAAAAGCATAATTTATTTGCTGGTTAACCCAACCCAATCCAACTTGGCCTTTTATATTCAGCACTAAGTATAACTAACTTCAACCTGCCCATCCTGCCAAACTGAATTTGATGTTGATTCTGAATCTTATAGGGATGCGTCACCGTCTTTGTAACTCCAACTGCTCGAACAATTGATATTGCACAAGCATGGATCATGGTAATCTTATTATTGAGTATGTTTATGAGTTGATTTAAAAGATCTCAAGGCTTACAAGTGTTTCTCTTCTCATTTGCAGAAAACAGCAGTTACACTTGTTGTATCACCGTCAACTAGTGGTAGTATCAGCGAAATGCTCAATAAGTACGTATATACTCTTTTGAATTTCTTTATCTGGATTTCATTTCATATTTAGCTATTAAATTGTAAAATTCATCCTTCTCTGTGACCTTTAAACATACATGTCTGTTCACAAAAACGTAAAAGTTATGGCCTGAAGTTTACGTTTTCACTACTGAAATTTCTTTGATTTTAACGTCATTAAAGTAGTTCTTGAAGCGAATATCAAATTGATAATATTAATACTATATAACACAAAGCTTTTTACACATCAATTTTGCTTTTGTTTATGATTTTTGTTTTGATTATTAAGTAGGGTACAACAAAGACGATGAATAATATTTGTTTTGATTTTTTGTTATGGTTCTTGTTTTAATTGGTTTCATTTATCATTAATAGATTAAATCTTCATTTTTGGTTTTGATATATCTTAGTAATGAAGATGATGAGGAATTTCTTACCTAATATGTCCTTTCTTGTTGTGACTACAAAATAAACCTCACCTTGACACTTCTCTTTGTTGTTCAATTGTATCAATAAAAAGGTGATCCTTATGTGGCCAAGCATGGTTGTAAAAATCCTCAACTAGGCCGATTAATCGCTAGTCCCCTAAGGCCGACTAGGCCGGACTATCCGATTAGGCCGATTAATCCCTAGTCCCCACCCCACTGACCGACTAGCGACTAGCGATTTCTACAACATTGTGGCCAAGTAGGTAGGTTGATTTTTTAATCTCCTAAATTTTCATGGTGGTGGTTTTGATTGTGGTGTTAATATGAAGGTGTTAATATGAAGGATGGTCTTATTGTGAAAATTAAACATTAATGCCATAAGTTGTAATGTCTTTGGCAACCAACACTATCAATGAAAGTTGTATTTAACTTGAATCCTAGTAGTTTTTTGGTGAATCGTAATTAAGTAAAGACATTGAACTTAGAATTAAGCTTAACTATGGACAGAACACGCATTCACTAAGTTCATGACTCATGAGTGAAATGTTGATGCTTCTTAACTCTTGCTACCTAAAAACAAAATAAAAGAGAAACTGTGATGGCAACCAGGATCTGGACAGAAACAGTATACCCGAATTAAGGAATGATAATCAGCAACGAAGTTGTATGAATTACAGTCACACCACTCGTGAGCTTCGTTGAGCAGAAACCTAACCCAAATTCTCGTTACAGACACACTTTCAAGAATCTGACTTAATCTTCCAAGATCACCTTCTAATCTCCTGCCAAAAATGAGAATAGCAAGGAAAATAATATTCCCTATAAACAGAAAATAATTTTCTTCAAACTCAAAAGTCCCTTCTCATTGTATTCGTTTCCAGTACATATGGTGAAAAGGAACACTACTACCCACGTCGTTCTCCACTTTTGGAACTAAACAAGTGACAACTAAATAATAAAATAAAATAAAGTAAAAGAAATACAAAATAAACAAACTGTGGAATAGAACATGTGGATAAAATAACAAACAACTTTTTGCTTGAATGCGTCTGCTGGATCAGGCTGATCCATTTCTGACTTGGGCTTGCAGTCGATACGCTTGGGCTGCTCTCTAGTGGGCTGTGACCGACCAACGTATCAAATTGTGTAATCTTTGTAGCTTGACCGTGGTTTGGGTTTTTCTTGTCTATCTAATTCCTAGCTTAAAAGGAATTTTAAAGTTTCTGAATTCTTGGATTTTATTGTTTTTTTCCTGTTGTCAAAATGAGCATACTTCAACTATGTGTGATTTGTGTAGGTATATATTTTTTTCTGACAAGGTGGAAATTCAAGATATCAGTGACAAGACATGCTTGTTTGCACTTGTGGGGCCCAAAAGTAATCAAGTATGGCTTCAATGAACTTCAAACTAAATTATCATGTTCAAATATATGTAAATTGTACTTTCTTTTATCTTCTAAAGGTGTAGTGATTTTAATATTGCAATCTTTGGCATTCTAACAGGTAATGATGGATCTAAATCTTGGTGATCTTATTGGAAAACCTTATGGCTCGCATAAGCATTACAATGTAAATCAATTTTGTGAGAGTAAATCCGCAATATCTTTTGAACTTACTCTTTTCATATATTGACATCAATGGTTCTTAATTATAAGTTATGCTTCCAAACAACAATATGAGTCTGATTGTTTGTATTAGACTAGCTATGTATTTAACCTTAATTATAGTTTAAGATGTATTTGTATACAATACCTTTATGGTTTATCTTCCCAAACAATAGGAGAAAGTGAGAAACAACTTGCCTTCCTAAACTATAATTGCTCATAACGACTAGGCCATCGCCATAGTTTGCTTCTCACATCATTAGTTCGCATTTAATAGGCAAGTCTATGTCTAGAATATCACCATAAAACACCACCCGCGTTCGGTGATGTGCCGACATTATCTGTCTTTTAAAGCTTTAAAAATACGTTAGACTTTAATCCCCATTGTCACCATGGTTTTAATTGTACCTATAACCACAACTAGGAAAAACGGCTCACAACTCCCACAAGCTCGTCGTTACCCTGTCTTCCATGCTAAACAAAGAATGTGGAAGTTGATTAATGATCAAATTGTTGATATCCTTACAAAGCCATTGCCAACTTTGTTTTAAAAATAGCTTGTGAGGCATGAGGCACACGCAAGAAAACGCCTCAGCATCTTGAGGCAGTGCCTCATGCACATGTGGCTCAATGTTGGTTGACACGGATCAGGATGGGGGTATGTAAACAAGCAAAGAGATGAAGAGACTATAAATGGTTTACATCAAATAGGGGCCAATATGTAGAAAGCATGAGAGAGATGCAGATGTTGGTTCTAGTGTTATACATAAACCTTATTGGTTGTGCATAGAGCAACCCTTGCATATGTGAGGCCCTTGCCTCTTGCCTCACGCCTCGGCTTTTGAGGATTAAACGCCTGGGAGTGCCTCGCACTTTTTAAAGCCAAAATTGCCAACTCCTGTATTTCTCTCTTTGTGGTCCAAGCTATATGTCACGCCCCATCCTTAGCTTATAGGGGTGTATTAGACAAGTTATGTTGTCTGTCAACTAGGATGATCAGATTTAATTAATTATCTTCATATCTAGTCTATAATCAATCAAAACACAAATAGATGAACTGAAATGTTGTAAACGATACTCAATATATGCATGTCTATGTTTAAAAGGTAGTTCATTGCCTTCATAACCAATTTCCCTTTGTAGAGGGGTTGGGGTTTAAATCCTTCATTTTCTATGAGAAATTTTCAGAATACCTTATAATATATGCAGGTTGGTGGTAATCCATTAACGGTGGCAGTGGGAAGCGTGATATCTGAAGTAGGTTTCTCACTGTTAATGTCACCAGCAGCTGCAGGATTGATCTGGAAAACTCTTTTAAGTTGTGGTATAACCCCGATGGGTTCTAATGCATTGGAAACATATAGAATTCTCCAAGGTTTGGATCTTACTTTACTCCCTTTTTCCTAACTGTATATTAATTATAGAAGTAAGGAAATTTAAATTCCAAACAAATAATAGAAAGGCCTATTAATTACACACATAAGTATTAGAATTTAGAACCTAAAAAATAAAATATTTTCTCTCACAAAAGGAGTCCAATTCTCGATATGGAAACTCATACTTGTTAGCTTTTATGACTAAAAGAAGTATCACATGTATAAAACATGTAAAACTATAGCGGTAGAAACATATAGAGAACTAAGTTTTTCTCCTTCGCGTGTTTGTGTGGGAACTTCTGCAAGTATGTTTTTTCTAATAAAAATAGGAGTTTACCAGCTGCGAATTACTGCGGTAACCAACACGATCCTGAATTCATTACATTAATAAGAAAGAAACGCCGCAAAACCTAAAAGCATACTCTTTCGTAAAGCGATCGTCAAGAAATCCGAATGTTAAAAGAAAAATAAACGCTCACAAAATGACAAAAAAGCCACTAAATAATTATAATAAAAAGTTTAAAATTGATTAGTTTCCACATAACCATAGTTCTACCATCCTCCATCAGTTTTTATGTTAGTTTCAACTTTTATATATATACATTCCACAGGTAGGCCAGCACCTGGTAGTGAGCTTACAGATGAGTTTAATGTTCTAGAGGCTGGTCTATGGAATGCAATTTCTTTGAACAAAGGTGCTTCTGTCATTCTGGTGTTTTCCAGGCTTACAGATGTTTTAAGCAGTTAAATTTAACAAAACATTCATCAGGCTGTTATAAAGGACAAGAAACGATTGCCAGATTAATCACATATGATGGCATCAAGCAGAAGTTGTGGGGCATTCAACTTTCATCCCCAGTGGAACCTGGCAGTCCAATTACAGTTGATGGAAAGAAGGTATTAGCTTTCATTCAATCATTTTTGCTACTTTGGGTTATGTTTTGTCTCTAACTGGTTAATGGGTTAAGTTGAAGGATTAACAAAAAAAGGGAAGGGTCAAATGATTTGCAAGTCATCTCAAAAGTGTTAAAATTCATGAAAACCTTCTGTATAGGTTTACAACAAATAAAGGGAAATGGACGGTTCGGTTACACCGTCACTTCCAAATTCAAACCATGAATCGAACCATATAAAGCTCAAACATGCCAATTTGTTATGGTTTGGCCTTTTGGTAGGTTTCAACTGTTTATGATCACCCCTAGTTTACATTTTAGACATGGTAAGTAGTTCTGCGTTCAAATATATTAGAACTAATGAAATATCCATAAATTTGACCTGTTGTTATCATGAATGAAAACAAGCACATTCACGGAAATATAAACTTTTTTACAAAAGCATCTCATGTAAATTTATTTAATCTAAGTTCATTTTTTAAAAATAATTTTAATCATTTTTTTTCAGTCTATACAATGTCCAAAATTGTGTTTTAGATGTAGAATACCATATAGCAACAACCACCACCATACATATGTATATTATCCATGAACCATCTTTATCGGTTTTATAATGTTGTTACAAACTTACGATTTTGATTTTTCAAAACTTGTTCAAACCGCCAAACTAAATGTTTTGGCCGGTCTTGCCAAAGCCAAACCGGCTGGTTTGGTTTACCTTTTCTGAAACTTTAGTTAGCAGTTCAGGCCAGAGTTTTGGTCAAAACCGCCAAGCAAACCATGAACACCTTTAACTATCATAAACTACCGCAACATTTTTGCAGATAGGAAAGTTGACGAGTTACACGGCAGGGAAAGGGGGAAATGACCATTTTGGTTTAGGTTATATCAAGAAGAAAGCCGCTGCAAAAGGGGACACAGTTATCATTGGAGACGATATATTTGGGATAGTGGTAGATGTTCCTTATCTTGCACATCAACAACCTCCTGTTTTGAATCCAAAACCATAATTTCTTCCATCAGTAAGGTCCCAATAGATGTCATATATTGTTTCGTGTTCACATATGGTTTTGAGAAGAACATGCTCGTAGTACAAGGCGTCGCACACAGGTTATAATTTTTATCATGTTTATGTTATTCATAGACTTTTGATTGTCATAAAATCCGGGACTAAAACACAAAAATATCAGTCTTGCTTGGAATAAATTTGGCAACCATGTTTTTCTGGGTTGTTTGATAGTCTTTTAATCTGATTTGGTTTTCAAGCCTCTTAATAATTAATTTAAAAACAGATGTTAAATTATTCAGAACTCTTACCAATTAAGGAGCTATTTGTCAAACATCCTCTTGGTATTTTGGTTAAATGATTTATGACTAAATTTAATAAGCATATGCACAAATTAGGCATTATCAAATCTACCTACGCATGTTTTGCTTATCATCAAGCTAACACTCCATGTAAACAAAATTACATCGCTTGACTAACACTACAAAACAATTAACAACAATCAAAATTGTTTTTTTTTTTCCCTTTTAATATCAATCAAACAATTAACATCAATATAAATAACCAAAAAGCCATTAACAGATAGAAATTTATGAGATGTATATAACAATCAAAGGAGGTTATAATAGTTTTTTTTCTCTGTTTTTTTTTCTTTTTGCATTTACTGGCTACACAAAAAAATTAACTTATTGATCTCTTTATTATTAATTCTATTAGTATTTAAGAAAATTTATAAACCTAATGCTTTATATAAGCTAATTATCTCGTTAAAGAGACTTTTTTATGTTATGAAAAAATGTTTTAGAAATCATTTGGTAAGACCACCAACTGCACTAATGACTAACCTATTGCTACCAACTTAAATAACTCACAAATAAAACCACGCACATCAGGAACATTACTTTTTTACATTTGGGGCTAATTACTTGGGTTAGATGACTCATAGTTAACAAAAAGGCTTCTAGCCATGTGGTTATTTTCTTAACTTCTCTGTGAGATGTATTGGGTTCGAATTTGAGCTGACACATATTTGTTGAGGCAAGACATATTTGGGTTCGAATCAGGGCGATGCCCCGAGCGTCAAATCCGAAGAGGCGGAAGAGACGGTTGTGTGTCTATGTTCCAAGTTGTTAAAAAAAAAAGATGACACATAGCACATAACTATAAGCTACTTTAAAAGTTTCTTAAATTTCATGATATTTAAGATAAAAGGTGCATATTACTCGTGGTTTCCAACATGTCACGTTTTATTTTCATATTTTTAACTCCCTCTCGATTCAAGTTATTTTTATCTTAACATGCTTATTCAATGAGAATCTGTTATGTGTAGTTACATGGATGTCTTTTAGTGAGGAGAGTATACATTTTTTTAGTCATATTTTACCTTTAATCTATTGTAATTTTTTTGTAATTTTTTTATGTTTAGTTCAATAAGAAACCGTTAATCACTAGTAATTAATTTCTAACTGTTCAAGATTTCAGTTCTTCGAATGTTATTATTTTGGTGGTATTCGTGAATAAGTTTAGATTTATTTTTGATAATTGACATCAAAGACACATACAACTTAATTCAAAGAAGGTGATCATTTGGTTTTTTTTTTTTAAGTTTATTTTTAATTTCCATTTTCATTTGTTGGTGTATACACAATGTTGTGTTTTGGCATGTAAATGAACTGAACATTTAGTGAACCGTTTGTTGATCGTTCAGCTAAAGTTCGTTCATTTTCGTTTATTTAACTAAACAAAAGAACATTGACAAAATTTTTTTTTTTAACTAAAATAACAAACATGAACACGTCTCATTTGTTCATTTACTTTTGTGAACGTTCGTTTATATTTTTGTTCATTATCACCATTGAGCTTAATTGAAGGTTTTGCACTGTTTATGATTAAGTTGAATTGGTGACTTGAAGTTGGTGTTTTACTTTTGAAATTATGTATTGAACTTTATTTTAGATGTTTCTTTTTCACTGTTGATGATGATTGCATTTTTAAATATGTTTATTATGGTTTTAAACATTGTTTGTTTATATATGTTTGTTCAATTATGGTCTTTTTTGTTTCTTTATTATGTTCATTTATATTTGTTCGGTTTGTTTAATTATGTTCGTCTATGTTCAAGAGCTATTTATTATACTTTTAACGAACGAACATAAACATGAAACCCCTATTTTAAATGTCGTGTTCGATCTTCTGTTCGGTTAAAGTTAAACAAAGAACACCAACATGTCATGTTCGTTTTTTTGTTTATTTTTATAATATATATATCGTTGTGTTGGGGTTTCCATTTTATTATTACTAGTTTCAATCGAATAGGGGCTATGTAAAATTTTTTGTTTTATTTTATAAAAGTTTTGATTTTGTTTAATAAAATTTTAACGATGTTAATTTGTTAAGTTTAATGTGTCATAGCACAAGTATGTTTAGGTTTTTACTGTAATATTCTGAATATCACATACGCCTTTGAATTTGATGCAACGTGCAAGTTCGCATACAAGTTTTTATTATTTTTTTTTACATTAAATTTTGAAAATGTTAATTCCTTTGGTGGTTTACTAAATTTTATGTCGTTCAAGGCACAAGTTTTTTTTTTCTAAGGTTGCATTAACGTTTATGCTTAATATTTTATTAAAATCATCCCGCCCTATCATGCGCTTTTCAAAAAGCTCGGGGCTTGTTCAGAAAAAGTTTGGCTCAAAAAGAGTTCAGTTCGAAAAGAGCTCGGCTCCAAAACAACTCGTTTATAACAAGCCGAGCCCAAGCCCGGGTTGGCTCGACTCGAGGTCGGCACGTGGCTCGACTCATTGGCTCGGCTCGAATTATAATATATATATAGGGTGTGGTTCATTTGTTAACTCATATTTATTGCGTTAATCAAATAAGTACATTTTATTACTTTGGGGCTCACATTAAAGTAAATATAAATGTGTAGTTTTTTTTGTATTA
This sequence comes from Mikania micrantha, assembly GCA_009363875.1. NCBI lineage: Eukaryota > Viridiplantae > Streptophyta > Magnoliopsida > Asterales > Asteraceae > Mikania > Mikania micrantha. The sequence goes on along the minus strand of CM018683.1, from coordinate 41,731,013 downwards.
ATGTAAGTGGGTCCTACATTAATTCTAGGAATAATATCATATATCCCCTTATTAAACATCAAATTTACATATATCCCCAATGTTAAATTAAAATTACAGATATCCTCATATTCCAAGATTGCCCCTTAGTAAGGAGAAATATATAAATTATTTTTAATTACTTCATTAAGGGTATAATAGGAAATACATAGTTTGGTTTTTAATGAAATGGATAAATATGTAATATATATGGTTTAGAAATGGGAAATATGTAATTTAGTTTTATGATTGGGTAAATATGTAATAAATGGATTTAGCAAGGGGATATATGTAATTGACCCTTAATTCTATTAATTAAAAAAAAACTACACGTTTAGATTTACTATAATGTGGGCCCCTAAGTAATAAGATGTAGTTATTCGATTAACGCAATAAGAAAGGGTTAACAATTGATAATTCCCATACAATCTTGGATTTTTTTTTTTGAACATCATTGTAAGACATCTACAACACTTTCTTCTTTTATGGGTTCGCGAAAATTAATCACCGTTTAAGACGTAATATCATTGTAAGTTTTAGGCCTAAAACATTTGCAGTGTTGTAAGTGAAAAATTGACAACGTTGTTACGTCTTAAACAATGATGAATTCGCAAACTCATAAAAGAAGAAAGTGTTGTATATGTCTTATAATAATGTTAAAAAAAATCCAATATTTGGCTTCATCTTGGTAAAGTTATCTGGGTTAATGCTTTAAGAGTGAGTTATTATTTGAACATTACCGTATATATATATATATATATATATATATATATATATATATATATATATATATATATATATATATATATATATATAGAGAGAGAGAGAGAGAGGGGAATGTTCAAGAGAAAACTCATAATTTTAGAGAAAACTAGAATCCACCAATCAAATAATTTCTTTTATATATAGGGGATGGTTCGAATGTTAACTCTGTCTTAATTCGATAGATGTATAACTAGATCCTAATGGTTTAAAATAAATAGAAAAGATGATCCAATGGCTTATAAGAAAACTACATTTAATATTTGTATTCTTTAATTCAAAAACAAATAAAAAAGGCAAAATAGGAATTTTGTATTCATACAAAGGCTACAAGAACAACATTTGGTCAAAATTATTACTTTTATTGTTGTACCTCTTGTACTTTACCATCATTTCCCACATTTTTTAATTTAATCACCGTTTTCAAAACCCAAAAATGTAATTAATGATCAAAAAAAGGAAATAATTTTTAATAAAGTGATAAAATGTGGAATTAATGAATTTTTATCAAGTAAATAAATCATTACCTCGTATAAATAAAGAAACAACAAATGACATCAATGTAAGTTAAGAAATGGGTTGGGTTATCCTAAATAGGGCCTTTAACCTAAAAAGGCTAAGAAACCATCAAAACCGTCGGATTGCTTAGATCTAGGGCCCAGATTCACGCGGTGGCATAATTGTAAATACCACGGTGTTTTAATCCGAGAAAAGGGTAAAACAGTCAAACGGTTGTTTTTTCGTCTTCTACACGCCTGCGAACTTCTCCCTCCCAAAACACACAGTTTTTCAAAAATCCATCAAAAACCGTCGCGATGTCTTCATCAAAGCCCGAAATTCACCCTAATGTGTTCGTCTCAGAGATCATTGTCAATGATTCTAGTGATTTACAACAGTCTATCCACGTTTCGGCGCTAGAGGAGCAAAAAACAGCCGAAGACTCACTCAAGGAAGCCGAAATGACGAACGAAGCACCAAATAATGGTACAATATCAACATTAATCCTAACGATTGTGTTTTCCAACATCTACATATGTTTAAGTCAGATATTATCTTCAATGTGTAACGAGTCAGATATTGTGTAATGTTTAAGTAGTGGGATTGTGTAATAGTGTATGTAATCATCAAATTTTCAGTTGTATTGTGTAACAATTAAAATATGTAAAGATGTAATGTGTAATGTGTATTCTGTTGTGTAATAATTGATGTAAAGATCTATTGTGTAATGTGTATTCTGTAAAATGTGAGGCTGAATTCTCCTCCCTTTGTAAATGATTTATCAATTCTGTCATAATTGACGTGTCTTCTATAATGTTTAGGGTATTTGAATGGCCCTGTTTTGTTATAATTTTTGTCACATAGGATGTTGTTTGTGTAGTGTACATTGTATGTGTAATGTGTCATGTTTGGTGTGTAAAATTTGATGTTGAGCTTGTTTTGTTGCGTCTGTGATATTATGGAGCTTGAAATGTACCATGTCAATTGTGTAATGTGTATTGTGTCTTATATGAGGCTGAATTCTCCTCCCTTTGTAAATGATTTATCAATTGTGTAATAATTGATGTGTCTTCTGTAATGTTTAGGGTATTTGAATGGCTCTATTTTGTTATAATTTTTGTCACATAGGATGTTGTTTGTGTAGTGTACATTGTATGTGTAATGTGTCATGTTTGGTGTGTAAAATTTGATGTTGAGCTTGTTTCGTTACATCTATGATATTATGGAGTGTAACATCACTGTATTTCAGGCATTTCATTACATAAATATTTGTATTGTTAAGACCTGATATGATAATTGGTAATTACTATGAATTATTGGATGTTATTATCATTTGTATACATTATTGAGAACGTATATTACATAATGAGCATAAACCATGGGAAGTCTAGTTTGAATCACAACTAAACAGAACCAGAGAGTTTATTGCAATTGAATTAATATGATATGGGTCATTGATTGGGAATGATAGTGGTATAGGATTCTATAACCAAAGATAGGCAAGGATATAATCATGGTCTATCGAAGAGGTGGTGGGATGGCGGCTGAAGCAGTTGCGACTGACTTCTACATATGCCCTATACATAAACCATCTTCGGTTTATCATGATTATATCAGTGTTGAGGATTTGGTGAGGAGAATCCGAGGTTTTGGTTTGGAATGGCAAAGGTTTATGAGTTGGTTATTGGTCGGTTACTAAACATAGTCAAGGACACATGGTCATGGTTTATCGAAATGGTGGTGGGACGGTGGCTGGAGAGGTTGCGACCTACTCCTACATATGTCCTATACATAAGCTTATTTCGGTCAATCATGGATGTGTCAGTGATGTGGTTTAGTGGGATTTGGATTGGGAAATTATAATAATCAAAATAATGAAATAATGAAAGCATTATTAAAAATAATTACGCGATGGTGAGGTTACGAATATAATTTAAACACGAATGTTATTTCAGAAATATTAACTTAATAATGTATTCGCGTGAGTGACGATTCACACAAATATAATAATTAGGAATAATATACTGAAACGATATTCCATAAATCGTAAATCGAATTGAAATACGATACGAGCGTTGGATTCGAAAAGGTGACGATCTTTACGAATACGTACGTGAGTAACGCGCTTCGACGAGATAACCGAAATAATATCTAACGATATTAAATTAAGAAAAGGAATTTAAAAACATTTATTAAGAATTACAACCTTAGACGGATCCGAATAAATCGTTTTATTAAATAAATAACTTAACGAAAACAAATGAAATTATTTTATCAAAACGAAATCAAATTAAAAACTATTTTGTAAAAACGAAATCTAATTATTTAAACGATTCATGTTTTGAATATATTTTACGAGAAAAACCGAGCATCTAATATTTTTTAACACGAAATAAACGAGACCGAGCACGTGGGAACGAAACGAGATATAAGAGAGATGAACCACTTCATCTCTTTCATTTTCACAATCTCTTTCTCTCTCTAAACCCACATTCCCGTCACCCTACTCTCTCTCTACCTTCTCTCTAGAATATCTTCTTCAAAACTCAACCATTTCAAGAAATATTGGTGCCAAATCGTTCATATGGACGAGTAGAACAAGAATCCACGAAGATTTCGAGCATTTGATCACGATTTGAAGGTAGATCGTTCACTTTACTTTTTGGTTTTTACACATATAGAAACCGGTTATTGTCACCACCTTTTTAAACGATTTTACACATTGTAAAACCTAAAACGAGCTAATATGGTTCGCTAGAAAGCAGATCGGCCGAACCTATGGTGGTTGATAGTTATGCTGGCCGAACCTGGAAACCACGAACCAAGTGTCACACCCCAACCAACGGCGGAATACGTTGGGGCGCGAGTTTGATTGTTCATAACTCATGGTGCTACTTTATAAGTTTCAATAGTTTAATAATCCAATTTAAGATCAACATAACATTCATTCAAACATCCAAGATAATTCAAACAACCAAACATAATCCAATAATTTCAATTCCAAACAAACCAAAATAAATAACATTGTTTATTTTATTAACTAGGTCCAAATAGCTTAAGTGTGTCTTCATCCAAGCCACTAACCTGTTACACATGTAAAATAGAGTTTTGATCAACTATTTGCATAGTTGGTGAGATTCTCATACAGTTTGATATATGTATAATAGAAATAAGATGCAACAATAGTCTAATAAAAATTGATCTAAATATATATATGTTCCACAATGTTTGATTAATAGAATTTGGCAATTTCACCTTTCTATCATAATGACACAAAGTCACTAAAGAAAGGTTACTAATAATACTAATAGTTTTTGGCAATTTCACCTTTAATATTAAACAATGACATAAGTCATGTTAATTAAAGGCTACTAGTACTAATATATTGTATATGATAATCCAATAATGATAACACATAGATATACAAACAAATAGGTAACACATAACATTCAAATCAAATTCTAATTTAAACTATAGAATTGCATCATAGTATTTGTTTTTGACTCTAGAATACCATTGTTTAATATGACATGTGCAACATCCCAAAGATTACAAAAATGCAAAAAGGGAGTATAAGAAAACTCACTTGCTTTAGCTTTAGAGTTATCCAAGTAATGTTTGATTATGCTTAGGAAGGAACCACTCCTCAAATCAGCCTAGATTTATAAAATATAACTTAGATCTATCTAATTAAATGTTTATGTTTGATCATAAAATTCCCTTTGTGTTTAGAAATAATGCTATGAAATTGTTTTGCAATTTTTGTGATGAAATGAAAGTATAACATTTTTCAAGCATTGTTTATATTTATTTTTCTAAAAAAAATAATTTAGAAATGTATATATCTTGTAAAAATAAAATAAAAATGATTTATAACTAGTTATATGTTTAAATGATTCAAAGAACTAATATATATGTATGTTTGTTAATAAAATTTTGAAAACTTATGGTGACAATCCGACTTTTTGAATTAACCTCGCTAACTGAAAATAGCGAAATCAGAAATAGGAAGGCCCAACAAGGCCAAGGTAGGCCCAACAAGGCCAAGGTAGGCCCAATAAGGCCAAAGTAGGCCCAATGAGGCCCAAGGTAGACCCAATTGTATTTAGGAGGCCCAAAAGGATTAATCTAGTCCAACAATGTTATAAGTAGCCCAATTAGTGACAATTCGATATTTTCGGGATTAACTCGGTTAGCAATAATTAGCAGAAATGATTATGATGATTAGAAATCAGATTAGAAGGTTTAAGCTTGAACAAAATTAGGTATAATACATTTAGATTATGAGAAATTGTCTTATAATTTGTGAAATTATTCAATTTTGACTAGAAAAGTCAAAATTTGGCCAATAATGTAGATAGAACTCGAATTTCACATGGGTGATCAGTTGCAATCGACTTAAACCACTCTTAATCATGTTATTAATGATTTCTAACGGTTAGACTATAAGAATTACCCGTTTAATGATCGAATTTAATCCAGAAGCTAACCATAAGTCGAAACCGTCACTCCCATAAATGAAAATCATACAATTCGGCTATAATATTCGCAATTGGGATTACAGAAACACTAGTCGGCATAATTAGAATCATTTTCATATCACAATTGCATTCTGAGAAGCCGCGGAAAGGAGACCCGATTGTGGAGTGGCCGAACATCAACTCTCAAGACTAACTCGTTCAATTGGACCTCAAAACAAGTAAGTCTGCACTCCTAAACAACCTAAAGTGGCCGAATAAGGTTAAACACATGTTAATTTTGATCCTTAACATCGAATTATATGTGCTCGAATTCTAGGGTTCATCCTAGAATCCAATTTGGGGGTTTATAATCAAACACGCTCAAGAGTCTAATTGAATTATGCAGATAGATTCGGAATACACTGATAAAGGAAATCCTTAAGTCAATTTCAGCAAATCATTACGAATTTAATGAGGTCTAATTCTAGGGTTCATATGGAATCGGTTTTGGGGGTTTTCGATCAAATGAGTTTAAGAATCAAATTAAATAGCATGAATGATTTCAGAAGATCCCGATTGATGTTATTGTTATGCTAATGTCATTATAGAACAACGAATTGATGAACTTAGAGTTCTAGGGTTTTCGGGTTAAAAGGTTTTGGGGATTCTGATGCAAACGGGTTTGAAAATCGAATTAATGGGTATGGGTAGATTCGTGGAACTAGATTGAATGAAAATCTGATGAGTTTAAGGATTAAGGCAAACGAATTTGATGAGATCGTATGATGGGTTTTAGAAATCAAGTTCGAATCTGTGTACTCCCAAATAAGTGGGTTATAGTGTTTTGTTTTCGAATTAAAAGCACCTAGAGACTCAGTCGAGAACCCAGAAGCGAAGCCCTATGGTTTTAGGCTTAATCGGATTCGAACCGAGGTCAAATTGAGGCTAGTTGGTTCGGCTAAGGAATAACAAAGGGGGAACCGGTCCAGTGATGTTTAAAACAATTTTGAATCGAATATGTTAACAAAAGATAGGCTAGATCAAATGGTTTGAACTTGTGTGTGTGTGTGGGAGGTCCCGGTTTAGAACCCGGGGGCTGCCATGTTTTTGATATTTAAACCAAACCTTGGTTTTTAGCCATAACTTCTCCGTTCTAACTCCGATTCGACTCGTTCGAATTGCGTTAGAACCAGAATTCAATTCCGAACACATTTGTATAATAAAATTCACATTTTTGATCGAAAACGTAATCGCGTATAATTACGTTTATTTAAATAAAATCATATACGGCCATATGATTTTATTTAAACGATTTTAAGGGTACGCGTACATACGTATGCATATTCTTAACACTCTAACATACGTGTGTTGACACGTATGTGATTTCAAGCACAAAACGACATCTTGAATAACACAACGTTATTGTTTAAACACAGATCCTTCGTAAGAGGATTTTCTACGCAAGTTCACGTATTTGATCATTCTGCAACAATAAAAGGTGCGTACACGGCCCCTTTCTTATTTCAACTGTTTTGGGGGAGAAAACATGTGCAACAAACACTTTTTAGATACATATCACTTGCATGAGTTAGCTGTTTACATTATGTGACAACATAGCAATTACAAGTCCTTACACACTTCGAACCGTTTAGTTTGCCGTAGTGCAAAGCGTGGTAGTTGGAAATAGATCTATTAGGTTTGACAAACCTCACTTGGTAGATGGGATCTACGCAGGTGTTTGATTGACCAAACACACATTACTATTGTTTGTGCTAGACAATAGTGGCAAGGCAAAAACATGCTATAGCATGGCAATCGTCAGCTTCGGTGTCGACCACTTATGTAAATAGTACAAATGACTAGCTATCATGACTATGCATGTGTGATTATGTTATCTGCAAACTTGATATTCAAACTGTTGTTTTAAACATTATGAATGCTTAAACCTGTGTTATGCACCAACCTTTGTGTTGACTTGATTTACATGTTTTCTCAGGACGTTAAGGTGCACAAGAAAGCAGGCATGGACTAGGAGATTGAGTCGCATGCATGACTTTACATTTTAGTTATTTGAATTTGAACATTTGAAACTTTGTATTGTAGTTTACATTTTACAACTGTTACTGGTTTTAAAACGCTTCCGCAAACTTTAAAAACTCTGATGTTATGTTTTTAGACCAAAGTATGTTTTGAAATCCATATAGAGGTCTTCGTTATGTCTAATGATCTGAGATCCTGGTTTGTCACGTTCCCAACGGTATGATTCCGTTAGTTGAAAATTGGGGGTGTGACACTTATAATTATAATACCATTAAAATTAATTCCAGAAAATAAAAATAATTTCCTGACTTTTAAATTAATTTCATAAATCATACTTTTATTTAAAGTTTATTTAAACAATAAATAGTAAATTTTAAAAATAATATTCAAAAATTTATTTAAAAATTTCCAGAATGTTAATATAGTTAAATTATAATTTATGGAATTTTTCCAGAATTTTTAGAAATGTTTTAGTATTTTCTATATAATTAAAACTATTTAAATGACTTTTAAATAGAAAAATAATATAAATTTATCCTGAAAAATTCTAAAATTTTGTCATAATATTATAAATAGTATATTAGAGTTTAAAGAATTTTCTTAGAATTTTTAGAATTGTTTTAATATTTTTTTTATATATTTAAAACTATTTAAATAACATTTAAATAGTAAGATAATATAAATCTTTTCTGAAAAATTCCAAACTTTTAACAGATTATTTAGAAACATGATTTTAGAATTTTAGGAATTTTTTTAGAATTTCTAAAGTTTATTTAGTTAAGAAAATAAATATTTAAAAGAATAAAGAGGAAAAAGGATCCAACCCGACTTAGATCGGGTTCGAACCCCCGACCACTCACACGCAACCCGCGTGTTTTACCAGCAGACCATGTTAGCTTCTTTGGGTTTCTGGGTATTCTGATTAATCTTATACCCAAATCCTTTTTCTTGTTCATCCAATACAAGCCCTAGAATTTCTAATCAATCGAATTGTCGATCATGAGTCGTTTAAACCATGGGGTTATCATTCCTCATGTAAAAACGAGTAGGTTAGACCTATAACTTACTTGATTTGCTTCCGAATTGACCGAGTTTGATTAGAATCTTGTTCTTGATGGCTCACGAACTCGATGGAGAGATTTAGATTGAATCAGAACGTGTTCTTGATGTCGTTAGTTTCAGAGGAAAGTCGCCTAGCTTCCGGTAGAATTAATTTGATTTTTGTTGTCGTTTAAGTCGAATTCAAGTGGTAGTTCAACTCCTCTCGTTCGGTTACGACTATGTGGTATTAAACGAATGAAATTCTCAATTAATGATTTCGGTTTTGATCTCAAACGTGTAGGAAACGCAATATAATCATGAATTACATTTAAAATTTACGTTTTGGTTGTTTTGAAGTCCAAGAATCGGTGAGGGAGATGTGAACGTGTTTGAGAAACAAGAACAAAGAAGAAGAAGTAAAATTACAATATAGTCCTTATAATTCTATCTTTTGTTATCTGATAACTAAACCACAAAAACAAACTTTCAATTTATAAAACTTATAACAAATGAAATTTCTTTGTAATCTTTAACTTTAGACATCCTAATAATTCTCAAAGTTTTTATAAAACTATTAAGATTAGTAGATCTTTATAATTTTAAAAATCATGTAAGGTTTTAGTAATCATTATTTGTTAAAAATTTATTTATTTATAATAAATTTTATAACTCATTTATCAAATAAACTAACTATAGTTATTAAATTCTATTTTGAATTAAATATTTTATCTTAGTTAAATGAAGTTTACTTTGAACAACTCATATATAATCAATAGGTTCATATCATAGTATATATATTTTAGAATTTGAATTGCATTAACAAAACCACATAGATTTTCTTTTATTATAATTACGACACCATTACATTTACTTTAAATCACGAAAATCGTAAAGATTACAGTCTCCCATACTTTAGAGAATTTCGTCCCGAAATTAGGAACACTCTTGCGTGAAAAATATGGATACTTGATCTTCATTTGATCCTCACGTTCCCAAGTAAGTTCAGGGCCTCGTTTAGAATCCCATTTGACCAAGACTATTGGAATACGCTTATTTTTCAATTTCTTGATTTCTCGATCGACGATTTTCACAGGTTTCTCAATAAAGTGCATTGTTTCATCAACAGTCACTTCATCAAGGGGTATATGAAGATTTTCATCAGCTAGACACTTTTTCAGATTCGAAACATGAAAGGTAGGATGAATATTTGAAAGTTCTTGAGGCAGTTCAAGTCGATAGGCCACTTTACCAATCCTTTCCAGAATCTTAAAAGGACCTACGAATCGAGGAGCTAGCTTGCCCTTCTTGCCAAAACGAACAACTCCTTTCCAAGGTGATACCTTTAAAAGAACCATATCGTTGACTTGAAATTCCAACGGCTTTCGCCGTTTATCAGCATAGCTCTTTTGCCTACTTCTTGCAGTTGTCAGATTCTCACGAATTCGAAGTATTTTGTTTGTTGTTTCTTGAACCAATTCAGGTCCAGTGATTTGAGCTTCACCTAACTCATTCCAACAGACTGGTGATCGACATTTACGCCCATAAAGAGCTTCAAAAGGAGCCATGTTGATACTAGTATGATAACCGTTATTGTATGAAAATTCGATTAATGGTAAATGGGTATCCCAATTACCACCAAAATCGATCACACAACATCTAAGCATGTCTTCTAATGTTTGTATGGTCCTTTCAGATTGTCCATCAGTTTGTGGATGGTAGGCAGTGCTAAGATTCAATTGAGTTCCCAATGATGATTGCAATGATTTCCAAAAATGTGATATAAATCGACCATCACGGTCAGAAATGATGTTGAGTGGAACTCCATGTCTACACACAATTTCATTGATGTAGATTCGAGCCAACTCTTCAACACGATAGCTTTCACGAATCGGTAGAAAGTGAGCAGCCTTTGTAAGACGATCAACAATAACCCAAATGCTGTCATAACCTTTGGAAGTTCGTGGGAGTTTAGTTATGAAATCCATAGCAATTCCTTCCCACTTCCAAACAGGTATTTCAGGTTGTTCGAGTAATCCTGATGGTCTTTGATGTTCGGCTTTCACTTTAGAGCAAGTAAGACACTTTGATACGAAAAGGATAACATCATTCTTCATGCCTGGCCACCAATACTGAGCTCGAAGGTCATTGTACATCTTATCGGCACCAGGATGAATAGAGTAACGAGACTTGTGAGCTTCATTGAGAATAAGTTCTCTTAAGTTATTACGATTGGGAATCCACAAACGGTTTTGAAAGTGTACCAATCCATTTGTCTTGGATTCAATTTGCACACTATTTGGCAATTCCTCATGCAACTTGCCTTCAGATTCAACCAATTGTTGCGCTTCAAGAATACGATTTTGAATATCTAATGTGATTTGAATGCTTTGTAAGATGATTGACTTCCCATGATCCTTTCGACTAAGCGCATCGGCAACTACGTTTACTTTACCAGGATGGTAACGTATTTCACAATCGTAGTCATTGAGCAACTCTACCCAACGCCTTTGTCTCATATTAAGTTCCTTTTGATTGAGGATATGCTGAAGGCTTTTGTGGTCAGTGAATACCACACATTTTGTACCATACAAATAATGCCTCCAAATCTTTAAAGCGAATACAACAGCACCAAGTTCAAGATCATGAGTCGTGTAGTTCTTCTCATGAACCTTTAATTGTCTTGAAGCGTATGCAATCACCTGCCCACGTTGCATAAGAACACATCCAAGACTTTGGTTTGATGCATCACAATAAACCACAAAATCCTCAATTCTATCGGGCAAAGTAAGAATAGGAGCATTGCACAACTTTTGTTTTAGAGTTTGAAACGCATTCTCCTGAGCAGCTTCCCACTTGTAAGATTTACCTTTGTGTGTCAAGGCAGTAAGTGGTAATGCAATTTTGGAGAAATTAGAGATAAACCGACGGTAATAACCTGTCAGTTTAAGAAATTTAATTTAAAATATGAAATGAGAAAGAATTCTAAAGAAATTTCTAAAGATTAAAAATTAACCTGCAAGACCAAGAAAAGAGCGAATCTCGGTAGGTGTCGTTGGAGTTTTCCAATTCTTCACCGTTTCAATCTTTGCAGGATCAACATGAATCCCTTCTTCGTTTACTATATGACCCAAAAATTGAACCTCTTTAAGCCAAAATTCACACTTGGAGAATTTAGCATAAAGTTTCTCTTTCTTTAGGAGTTCAAGAATTAAACGAAGATGATTCTCGTGTTCAGATTTTGACTTAGAATAAATCAAAATATCATCGATGAACACGATCACGAACTTGTCAAGATAAGGCTTGCAAACACGATTCATCAAGTCCATAAAAACCGCAGGTGCGTTAGTTAAACCAAAAGGCATAACCATGAACTCATAATGCCCATATCTTGTACGAAAAGCAGTCTTGGGTACATCATCTTCAAACACACGTAGTTGATGATAACCCGATCGAAGATCAATCTTTGAGAAACACTTGGCTCCTTGCAATTGATCAAAGAGATCATCAATTCTAGGAAGAGGATATCGATTTTTAATCGTGAGTTTATTGAGTTCACGATAATCGATACACATTCTAAACGAACCATCTTTCTTTTTCACAAACAACACAGGTGCACCCCATGGAGATGAACTAGGGCGAATGAACCCTTTGTCAGACAGTTCTTGCAATTGGCTTGAGAGTTCTTGTAATTCAGACGGTGCAAGACGATAGGGAGCTTTGGCGACAGGAATCGCACCGGGAACAAGTTCGATTTTAAACTCGACTTTTCGAATTGGAGGTAATCCAGAAATGTCTTCAGGAAAGACTTCAGGAAATTCACGCACAACTGGTATATCTTCTATCTTCTTCTTTTCAGTTTTGGTTTCCACAATATGAGCTAGAAAGGTCACGTACTTTTTACGCAAGTACTTTTGAGCTTGGATGCACGACATAAGTTGAAGACCCTTTGAAGCCTTCTCTCCAAAAACTAGAAGTTCTTGACCCTCTTTTAAAGGAATTCGAATGTACTTTTCAAAACAAACAATTTCAGCATGGTTCTTTGACAACCAGTCCATGCCTACTATGATATCAAAGCTTCCTAATTGCATAGGAATGAGGTCGATAGAGAAGTCATGATTATTAAGGTTCAAATTACAATTTGGAATATACGAGTCAAGACTAATTGACTTACCATTGGCTACTTCAACACTAAATGGTTTATCTATCTTAACTCTAGATGTAGCAAGTAATGGTTCAAACTCTAGAGATACAAAACTCTTATCGGCTCCCGTGTCAAATAACATAGAAGCATAAAGTCCATTTATTAAAAACGTACCGTTCACCACATCGTTGTTGTTTTGAGCCTGATTTGCATTGACATTGAAAACTCGACCCCTTGCACCTTGGTTGGCTTGATTTGTTGCAACCAATGCATTATTGTTGTCACGTAGGGGACAAGTGTTGATGAAGTGATTTGGATTCCCGCAACGAAAACAAGCTTTGACCACTGGCTGTTTAGGTGCAGTAATTAAAGGCATATTCGGACCTGGAGCTTGAACCTTTGGCATACGACAGTTCATTGCAAAATGACCCATACGATTGCAATTGGTGCACAATCTATATGGGCTCGCAGCAGGATGGTGAAAACTGCAAGTTTTGCACAATGGGTTGGTGCCGGTGTAAGTCTTTTTGATTGGTTGAGTAATCATGCCAGGGGCAACTTGTTGGAGTGGAACAGCATGGGTCACAGCAAAGTTCACATGACCTGCCTTCCTTTTGTTATTTTTCTTGAAATTAGAGGATGACCCAGCTTTGGACTCCTCTTTTGGTGGTTCGGTTGCACCTTTAGCTTGATCCTTTGCTTTCTTTGCACCCTTTCTAGTGAGGGTTCCAGCTTTCACATGATTATCAATAAGAGTAGCAGCCATTTGAATTGCATCAGCCAACGTGTTAGGTTTACTTCCATAAACCGAGTCTTGAATTTGCAAAGGAAGTCCATCAATGTATTTTTCAATAGCTTTTTTCAAAGGAGTCACTATGCCAGGACATAGTAAACTCAGTTCATGGAAACGGTTATTGTAAGCTAAGTTTTCACCACTGTCTTGCTTGAGTTCCCAAAATTCATACTCAAGCTTTTTGACTTCATTGCTTGGGCAGAACTCATGAGTCATTCTTTCTTTGAGTTGATCCCAAGTGAGAGCGGTCACAGCTTCTTCTCCCAATGCCCTTTTTTCATTGTTCCACCATGTGAGAGCTCTCTTTTGGAGAGTTCCCGCAGCATAACGTACTTTCAGATTGTCCGGGCACTCACTGTTAAGAAAGTTATTTTCCATACCTTCATACCATTGGAGCAACCAAGTCGCCCCATCAGACCTATTATACTTGGGTAGATTGCATGAATTGAAATGTTTAAAAGAGCACCTAGGTCGGTTAACTCCTTCATTATTCCCATTGTTAGCATTGTTGGGATTAGCATTGAGTTGTTGTTGCAATTGAACTACCATATTCGGTATTACAGCAGCCATTTGTCGGGCAATTTCGGTAGCCATTCTTCGTTCAGCTGCGCGACGTCTATTAGCCATTCTAAAAGAAATAGAAATTTTGAATTAAAATTTGAATAATAATGGAATTGGAAATCATAGAATGCATTTGAATATGTGACATATTAATACCTTAGGTAGAGTAATAAACTATCATTACTAACCATATGTAGTATGTCATGATTTCATTGAAATATGATAACACACATTGTAAATCCTTTTGATATTTTTAAATATAAGGAATGGTATTCAAAATTTGAACACCTTTGACATATTAGAATATATAGTTTGTATAGTGTTTGGTATGACATGCTTTGGCCTATAAGTGATAATACTCTCATTAGAAGTCCCCAGGAAAGCTAGACTGGTCCCACAGTACCTCGGGGATTTATGCGAATAGCTTTCCTAGACAGGAATTCCAACTACCTGTATTACACCCTTCCAGTTAGTACATGTCCACTTACAAACTAAATTCTAACGAGATTATAAAAATCAATTTTTATAATACATATAACTTATATGTATTGATCAAACTTATAGAATGTAATTAGGCATTCTAGCCTAATGAATTGAATTCCTAACATCTAACGAGTCGTCGCGCGTTCATGAGAATAAAATAAGAAATTCCTAATTTAAAGTCTAGAATAAACTTAAACTAAGGCATCCTTAATACAAAGTTAACTTATGCTAAGGCATGCTTAATCTAAGTTCAAGTGTAAGGTATATTATAAACTAAGTTTTTCCTCTATGGTAACAACATAACACACAACACATAGTATATCACATAATATATAAACATTTAATAAACAAGTAGCACATAAGCACATAAG
This sequence comes from Mikania micrantha, assembly GCA_009363875.1. Classification (NCBI taxonomy): domain Eukaryota; kingdom Viridiplantae; phylum Streptophyta; class Magnoliopsida; order Asterales; family Asteraceae; genus Mikania; species Mikania micrantha. The sequence continues at coordinate 41,715,845 of CM018683.1, read as the reverse complement.
TAATAGATATGAAATATGAGAAATTCTCATATTTGGGGTTAACTTAGTTATAGTCTAGGTCACCATTTCTAATAACCTAAATCACTATAACCTGGCTCTGATACCAATCTGTCACACCCCAACCAACGGCGGAATACGTTGGGCGCGAGTTTGATTGTTCATAACTCATGGTGCTACTTTATAAGTTTCAATAGTTTAATAATCCAATTTAAGATCAACATAACATTCATTCAAACATCCAAGATAATTCAAACAACCAAACATAATCCAACAATTTCAATTCCAAACAAACCAAAATAAATAACATTGTTTATTTTATTAACTAGGTCCAAATAGCTTAAGTGTGTCTTCATCCAAGCCACTAACCTGTTACACATGTAAAATAGAGTTTTGATCAACTATTTGCATAGTTGGTGAGATTCTCATACAGTTTGATATATGTATAATAGAAATAAGATGCAACAATAGTCTAATAAAAATTGATCTAAATATGTATATGTTCCACAATGTTTGATTAATAGAATTTGGCAATTTCACCTTTCTATCATAATGGCACAAAGTCACTAAAGAAAGGTTACTAATAATACTAATAGTTTTTGGCAATTTCACCTTTAATATTAAACAATGACATAAGTCATGTTAATTAAAGGCTACTAGTACTAATATATTGTATATGATAATCCAATAATGATAACACATAGATATACAAACAAATAGGTAACACATAACATTCAAATCAAATTCTAATTTAAACTATAGAATTGCATCATAGTATTTGTTTTTGACTCTAGAATACCATTGTTTAATATGACATGTGCAACATCCCAAAGATTACAAAAATGTAAAAAGGGAGTATAAGAAAACTCACTTGCTTTAGCTTTAGAGTTATCCAAGTAATGTTTGATTATGCTTAGGAAGGAACCACTCCTCAAATTAGCCTAGATTTATAAAATATAACTTAGATCTATCTAATTAAATGTTTATGTTTGATCATAAAATTCCCTTTGTGTTTAGAAATAATGCTATGAAATTGTTTTGCAATTTTTGTGATGAAATGAAAGTATAACATTTTTCAAACATTGTTTATATTTATTTTTCTAAAAATAATAATTTAGAAATGTATATATCTTGTAAAAATAAAATAAAATAAAAATGATTTATAACTAGTTATATGTTTAAATGATTCAAAGAATTAATATATATGTATGTTTGTTAATAAAATTTTGAAAACTTATAATTATAATACCATTAAAATTAATTCCAGAAAATAAAAATAATTTCCTGACTTTTAAATTAATTTCATAAATCATACTTTTATTTAAAGTTTATTAAAACAATAAAATAATAAATTTTAAAAATAATATTCAAAAATTTATTTAAAAATTTCCAGAATGTTAATATAGTTAAATTATAATTTCTGGAATTTTTCCAGAATTTTTAGAAATGTTTTAGTATTTTCTATATAATTAAAACTATTTAAATGACTTTTAAATAGAAAAATAATATAAATTTATCCTGAAAAATTCTAAAATTTTGTCAGAATATTATAAATAGTATATTAGAATTTAAAGAATTTTCTTAGAATTTTTAGATTTGTTTTAATATTTTTTTTATATATTTAAAACTATTTAAATAACATTTAAATAGTAAAATAATATAAATCTTTTCTGAAAAATTCCAAACTTTTAACAGATTATTAGAAACATGATTTTAGAATTTTAGGAATTTTTTTAGAATTTCTAAAGTTTATTTAGTTAAGAAAATAAATATTTAAAAGAATAAAGAGGAAAAATGATCTAACCCGACTTAGATCGGGTTCGAACCCCCGACCACTCACACGCAACCCGCGTGTTTTACCAGCAGACCATGTTAGCTTCTTTGGGTTTCTGGGTATTCTGATTAATCTTATACCCAAATTCTTTTTCTTGTTCATCCAATACAAGCCCTAGAATTTCTAATCAATCGAATTGTCGATCATGAGTCGTTTAAACCATGGGGTTATCATTCCTCATGTAAAAACGAGTAGGTTAGACCTATAACTTACTTGATTTGCTTCCGAATTGACCGAGTTTGATTAGAATCTTGTTCTTGATGGCTCACGAACTCGATGGAGAGATTTAGATTGAATCAGAACGTGTTCTTGATGTCGTTAGTTTCAGAGGAAAGTCGCCTAGCTTCCGGTAGAATTAATTTGATTTTTGTTGTCGTTTAAGTCGAATTCAAGTGGTAGTTCAACTCCTCTCGTTCGGTTACGACTATGTGGTATTAAACGAATGAAATTCTCAATTAATGATTTCGGTTTTGATCTCAAACGTGTAGGAAACGCAATATAATCATGAATTACATTTAAAATTTACGTTTTGGTTGTTTTGAAGTCCAAGAATCGGTGAGGGAGATGTGAACGTGTTTGAGAAACAAGAACAAAGAAGAAGAAGTAAAATTACAATATAGTCCTTATAATTCTATCTTTTGTTATCTGATAACTAAACCACAAAAACAAACTTTCAATTTATAAAACTTATAACAAATGAAATTTCTTTGTAATCTTTAACTTTAGACATCCTAATAATTCTCAAAGTTTTTATAAAACTATTAAGATTTGTAGATCTTTATAATTTTAAAAATCATGTAAGGTTTTAGTAATCATTATTTGTTAAAAATTTATTTATTTATATAATAAATTTTATAACTCATTTATAAAATAAACTAACTGTAGTTATTAAATTCTATTTTGAATTAAATATTTTATCTTAGTTAAATGAAGTTTACTTTGAACAACTCATATATAATCAATAGGTTCATATCATAGTATATATATTTTAGAATTTGAATTGCGTTAACAAAACCACATAGACTTTCTTTTATTATAATTACGACACCATTACATTTAATTTAAATCACGAAAATCGTAAAGATTACACCAAGAGCTGCGAACCCAGCTTCACGAACCTAAAACCTAATGTTGCTGCGAACCTCTCTCGGCCGAACCTTGTGCCAGCCGAAGCTTCCATCCACGAACCAAGGCTTCACGAACCCTAAATGGGCGAACCTGATGCATGGCCGAACCTGGTGCATGGTCGGACCTCCCATTCCAGCGAACCTTCCATAGCTTCATAACCTTTGGACAACGAACCTTCTGGTGGCAAACCTAAGGGTGGCTGCGAACCCTAAGAAGCCGAACCTAAGGTGTAACCGGACCCCAAGGTTCGCTGGATCAAGGGCTATCGAACCTAAGTTTTCAAACTAGGGTTATGGGTGAACCAAAGAACATGAGAAATTATGTATACCCATGCATGCATGAAGATTATAAGGACCACCACCTTTTTCACATTATACATAGGTTTTAAATCATGTAATTACAATAATGTGAACATTTTATGTGAATAACCTAAGTATAACTTTCTTAAATATAAACTAGATTTTAATAACTTAAATCATGGTGGTCAAATTAATTGAACGTGCATGCATGTATAGATATGTGTAGGGTTAGGATTATCACCTCGGAGTATACATATCTACAGGGGTGCACACAAGACTTCACTTTTAGTTTATCATCACTATATAAATAAAAACCAAGCAGTTTAAATTATATTTTGACGATAATGACTTCCGTAGCAGCAAGTATCATTTTAACTTAGATAAAATAAACTAAGTTAATGATATATTTATGGATTTAAGATAAACACGTGTAGACACTTAATTATGATCAAACTTACGTACTTATGAATGCGAAACATACGATAAATACAGGTTGATTGAGTTGCTTTTGATTTCACATACGTGAGCGTGCATACTACAGAACACTGAATCTAAGGAATTCAGGTGAGTTCTCCTAACCTCCTTTTTAAATCATTTTGTTTTTAAACTCGGAGGTGGAACATGTATACCAGAATTTTAAATATTATTTTGATAACACATGGGTGACTCCTGGATTATCAATATGATATTCATATTATTGAATTATTATTGATTATGGATTGATATGGATTATTATTACTCCATGAGTCATTGTTGGTTGAGTTGACTTAGGTCCTCCGCAATGATTGAGTTACTGTTGGTGAGTTGACTTCGGTCCTCCTCAGTGATTCGACTGTTGGTTGAGTTGACTGCGGTCCTCCGCAGTGCATGTATTGACACTTATACTATTTAGGAATATCATTGGTTGAGTTAATTGAGGTCCTCCGCGATGATTCCGTCGTTGATTGAGTTGACTGAGGTCCTCTGCGGTAACTTATATTGATATGATTATGGTGAATGTTAATTATTGACTTGATGTGTTCGGTTGAGATTGGTTGAATATATATGGATGATTATTTGTGATTATTTTAATTATGTGATTGTTGTGTTTGTGTTTGTGTGTTGGCAATGATGGATTACCTCGCAGGTGCGCATGTGTATTTTTCTAGAAAATTATAAACCTTTACAAACACTTGTAAACATTTTTGAAACATAAAAACTTATGATTACTCACCAACTACTTCGTAGTTAACACTTGATTTTCTACATGTTTCAGGAAATGAAGAAAAGTAGGTTGAGAAGGATGTTCTCACATTTTGGACATCATCACTTAGGGTCTTGGACTTAGCTAAATTAACTAGATTACTGAAGACTAGTGTTTAGTTAATTTAGCTAATCTTTTGTGTAAATTGATGTAACTATATCATGATGAACATGATTTTTGTGTAATTACTTTGGTTGATTAAATTGATATGTGATGATTTATATAGATGCCCACGAGCTTATGAACAATCTACACATCCCTCGTGGCATCCCGACGTTTCCGCCATCGGTCGGGGTGTTACATGGAGTTTGAAATGTACTATGTCTATTGTGTAATGTGTATTGTGTCTTATATGAGGCTGAATTTTCCTCCCTTAGTAAATAATTTATCAATTGTGTAATAATTGATGTGTCGTCTGTAATATTTAGGGTATTTGAATGGCTCTGTGTTGTTATAATTTTTGTCACATAGGATGTTGTTTATGTAGTGTACATTGTATGTGTAATGTGTCATGTTTTGGTGTGTAAAATTTGATGTTGAGCTTGTTTCGTTGCATCTGTGATATTATGGAGTTTGAAATGTACTATGTCCATTGTGTAATGTGTATTGTGTCTTATATGAGGCTGAATTCTCCTCTCTTTGTAAGTGATTTATCAATTGTGTAATAATTGATGTGTTGTCTGTAATGTTTAGGGTATTTGAATGGCTCTGTGTTGTTATAATTTTTGTCACATAGGATGTTGTTTGTGTAGTGTACATTGTATGTGTAATGTGTCATGTTTTGGTGTGTAAAATTTGATGTTGAAGTTGTTTCGTTGGGTTTAATATTATCGAGTCTGACTTGTACTATGTCTATTGTGTAATGTGTAATCTTTAATGTGTTTACTTATTGTGTAATGTGTATTTTAACTATTATTTCTTTTGTGCTACAGCTGATCAAGATCATGAGATGTTAGAGCCTTTAAGTTATTTTATCATGAAGACTCAATCAAACAAAAACAAAGAAAATAAAACACAATCTATTGAAGAGTATGTATCTACAACATAAGTGCGTCCTAAGAAAAGAAAGAAGCAAAAGAAACCGAAGAGTGTTCATATTCCGTTTGACGAGAAAAGGTTGATTGTGAGAGGTGCTATTTCTAACCTAACAAAGTTCATTGAAAATCTCTCCTCCAGCCAGAAAAAAGCAGTGACTGAAATGGGATTTCAAGAAATTTTGTGCCTTCAACTGCATGCAATTCCAAGCGCTTTTGCTTACTGGCTGCTACAGAACTACAATCCAGAAACTGACTCAGTTAATGATGGAGAGCGAGAAATCCAGTTGTCATCTAGTTTGATACAAGAAGTATTCAAATTCCCAAATGGAGGGACAAAGGTCACTGTTAAAACACGACCAAACGCAAATGACCCGGTTGTCAATGAATGGAGGAGCCAGTTTGGAGATGACTTACCGAAGAAAATTTTTGTCAAGGATCTTGTTGCATACGTAAAAGATAAGAAGGATGCAGGTAGGATGTTCAAGCTCAACTTTTTGGTTGTTTTTTTTCTCATTAATAGGGGAAACAATGATGAGCAACACTATTAATCAAAGATTCCTTACATCTGTAAAGACAACAACATATGTAAGGAATTTAAACTGGTGTGATTATATGATGGCTTGTTTAAAAACAACCAGAGAGGCGTGAAATAGTAAACAAGATGACCTCTATAATGGCCCTATTTTGCTATTGGTGGTAAGATTTTATACTTGATATTTGGTCAGTTACACATTACACATTACACACTACACACTACACAGTTCACACTACACAGTTCACACTACACATTACATATTACACATTACGTATTACACATAACACATTACACTTACACAATATAACACATTACACATTACACATTTGATTTGTGTTATTGTTTTTTTGCATCTGTTATGTGGAAAACAGGTTCTCTACATCTATCAGAAAGAGAAAAACAAAGCAAAATGGTGTAAACAACCTAACAAGCTTCAGGAAATTGACTTTAACAAGTTGCAAGAGTATGAGGAGAGGCTTGCAATTTCTGGTAAAAAAGAAACAGGTGATGAGGAAGACGAAGTAGAAGTGGCGCATGTTCAGAAAAAGGCAAGATTGTCACAAACAAAATCAAAACAAAGCTTGAAACTTAGGTTGAAAGTACCAAAGAAAAAGGAAGTATGCACTACAGAAACTGATAAAGATGAAGAAATGGTTGAGGAGTCTGAAAATTTGGCTGAGAATTTGGAGCTTAATGAAGCTGAGAAAGTTGTTGAGGATGTCGCAGGTGATTGTGTTGTAACAGATTCACAAGAGGTATGAAAATTTTATTTCTTAATTTATTTATTTAATACATACATTTTGATATCATAAGCAATTAAAAATAATGACAGGTGAGGGCAGACAGGATACGCAAAAAGTTAGATTCATTCGATGATCAAGCAAAAGAAATAGTCTTGATGTTAGAAGAGGCAGAAAAGGATTTTCCAGAAGGCTCATTGATTGTAGAAATGAAGAAAGAATGGGCATCCCTGATACAAAAATACACATCCAAACAAGATTCAATGGCTTCTGATGCAGATATGTTTTTAAGCCCATTACACATAAATGAAGAAGCGCCAAGTCAGAAAGATGCATATAAGTTGGGATTAGGCATACCAATTGAAGTAACCCCATCATTAATGATGGAGTATTCACAGACAGAAAAAAACCTCATTAAAAGAAAATGAAATCAAAAAGATGAAGAATTTGTCTGATGCACTAGCTTCAAGTTAGGTGATATTGAACTTACACCGTCGACAACTGGTAAGTTTTATTATCTTTCTTTCATTAAAAATTATTTTATTAATATGTTACACAGCACATGTTGTTACAATACACATCTTACACATTACATATTACACATTGCACATTACACATTACACAATAGTAAAAAAATAGTACACATTACACATTGCATATTACACATTTGATATCTATTGTTTACTTTTGTTTTTTTGCATCTGTTATGTGGACACAATGATAAAGCATCAAAAGATGAAGCAAGCAAAGAGAATAAAGTTCAAATACTTCAACAGGAAACACCCAGTGTTGAAGAAATTGGAAAAGAAACAAAGGTGGATGACACAATTGTGGAAGACACAATTGTAAAAAACACAATGAGTAAAGACACAATTCAAGAAGAAACAGCTGAGAAGGTAAGTGTTGAGCAAAAAACATGTAAGAAGGTGAATGTTGAAAAGGAAATTGTTGTTGAGAAGAAAACTGATGATGAAAAAACCGTCAAAGATACTGTGGGAAGTGAGGAGCTTGTTAAAGACACAACCGTTAAAGACACAACTGTGGAAGAAACAGCAGAGAAGGTAAGTGTTAAGGAAACTATAAATGAAGAGACAACAAAAGAAACAGTAAATGTTGAAAAGGAGGCTGAGAAGGTGAATGTTGAAATGGAAACTGTAAATGAAGAGGCAACAAAAGAAAAGAAAGAGAATGACAAAGAGTTTGATTTAAACAAAATTATAACTGAGTTACCGATCCTGCAAACAGAAGAAACAGATTTCTAAACACCTCAAAGGGAAATTGTTTGTCTTGTAGAACCAATTTCAAGCGTTAAACCAGAAAATAAGCAAAAAAGACCAGAAAGAAAGAAGAATGTTGGAGAACTTTTATGTTCCTCTTACATAGAAAGACAGGTTGTGATGGGACAACGAAGGAAGACAGCTGAAAACAACGTTGCAGACTATCTATTTGCTGCAACTGGAGAATCCTTGTACACAATCCTTTCAATTATTAAAATTTATTTTCTTTGAATTTGTTATAACAAATATATATTAATTATTTTGCAGCAAATAAATATTTATTCTTGGTGATATCCTAGCAACACCAAAGGTTATCCTGGAAATATTGAGACCTGATCTTGATGTCCATGTCGATGTTATAAACACATGGTCTCATCTGTTGAATATAGAAGAGAAAAGGAAATCAAGAGAATCAGTTTATCGGTTGTTCTGCACTTCTCCAATGATTGTAAGTTATACTACATTACACATTACACATTACACATTACACATTACACATTAAACAAGTACACACACAAACACACACACATTAATCACAATACACAATCACATTACACAGTACACATTACACAATACACAAACACAAAAGATAAACATTGTAGACAACACATAATACACAAATACACATTACACATTACACACTACACACTACACAAAACATTATAGAACACATAATACACAAAAACACATTACACAACACTCACATAATACACTATAGGCATTACATACACAATACACAATACACAAACACACAATACACATTACACATTACACAATTAAAAAAAATATTACATATAAATAATGCACTAACTTTTACATTTTTTATTATGCACAGTTTCGGGACACCTATGAAAAGGGGAACAAAGCTATAGTTGATCAGTTCACTAGACTTTTTAAGGAATTTGAAAAAGAACGTTTGGATGATGTGAAGCAATTCGGTTTGGTCCTTTTTCCGGTTATTGAATCAGCGCACTATTATCTCATGTACTTCAACGTTTCAAGATACAAAACCATCCTAAGGTTATATTGATAGACAATGGTGCGTTTGATGACTATGATGCAAAGTATCTTGGTCAACCAGAACACTTGGGAAGTTTGATGATCTTTCTATCATAAAAAAAGAATATTTTAATAATAATAATGTTCTTTTCAGAAAATGCATTTGTGACCTACCGGAGTCCATCTCACAAAAAGAAGCAAAAAATGTAAAAATGTCAAACATTGTGAGATATAAAATGCCATGGAGAACTTCACACAATCATGTGGATTGCAGGGTGTTTCTGATGAGACATATGGAAACATTCCAAGGCAATGATGAAAAAGAATATGATGCCGGGTTTGCATTGGAGGAAGATAAACTCCAGAAAAGACAGCTATTCCATATAAACTTAAAAACCAATGTCGGTGGCAACAGCCACCGACCTCACCTTGATATTTATCTTATCTCCACTTGATATTTATCTTATCTCCAACACACACATATATAGGAAGATGATCAAATGTTAACCCATGTTTATTACGTTAACCGAATAACTAAAACTGATTACTTTCGGGCCCACACTAAAATAAATCTAAAGGTCTAAGGTTTTTCTTTTTTTTTTAATTAATGTATGGCCCACTTGCATTAATTAAAAAAATAAGAAAAAGCATACACCTTTAGATTTACTTTAATGTTGGCCCCAAAGTAATAAGATGTAGTATTCAGTTATCGCAATAAGAAAGGGTTAACATTCGAACCATCTTCTATATATATATATATATATATATATATATTTCCTTCTATTTAATTCATTTGTGGCCGTTTTTGGAACAAAATGATCACCAGTTTTCCAAAAAATAATATTATGTATCATTCTTCATTAATATTTACTGACTTTCATATTAAAAATACTAGGTTGGCGTTTCTGTAATACACGGATTAAATATAAAAATATAATAAATTGTTACCAATAAAAATTTATGTAATATACTATTTTTTAATATACAATATTATTAAAATTTTCTATACATAATTGAAAACCATTGTCGGTGGCGAAAGCCACCAACTTCAACCAGATATATACAAACTTTCGTTCCATCGATTAAACATTCCATATCATTTTGATTATTCAATAGGTCAAAGGAAAAAATTCTTTCGAAACATTTTTTTTCTTTTCTATTTTTTCTCTTTTAAACTATAATCTTTTGGTATAATTTTCGATCAATGTTGTTACGCCTTTTTAACTGCTTTTCAATATAAATAATGATCAAAATCGAGTATGTCTATGTTTTCGATTGGATTAACTCCAATATATTTTTACTTTTATACATTTTGACATAAATATTACTCAAAACTGATTCTGTCTATGTTTCTGGTCGGGTAACATAGAATATATTTTTGCCCCTTTTAAATACGTTTTCAAGTTTCATAAATTTAATTTTTACAACAACATGGCATTTTAGCTACATTTTGGTTGTTTTCGCCTTTTGATGTAATTTATTCGTAATTTTCCATCACATCGTTGTGACGTGTTTTTTACAATATATATTCTTTCTACTATATTATATATAATATATGATTTTACATGATAACTCTCTTTTGTTAATTTAAAATATATGTATGTGTATATACATAATCGTCGGTTAGATTGACTTATGGTGATGCTATGCTAGGGAAAGTAAAACTAACCCGATATTGATATATATGTGCCGGTTGCCAAAATCACACCGTTGTAACTTTATACATTTGTTTTTAAATACGTAGGACGCATTATACGCCATTAAATTTGTAAGCATGCCGCTTCACGCACTTTCGATTCATTTGTCTTGTCCTTTTTTCAATTTTTTAAAATATTAACTTTTATCTTATGTATTATATACGATATGAATTTTTTAGAATAATTTTTCTTTGTTATATATATATATATATAATCATTGATTATATCGACATACAATGACGTGTTGTTAATGAAAAAGAGACCGACACAAACATCGACTTAGTAACTTCTTTGTTTTATAATTGTTTCTTAGATTTTTTCCGATCTCCATAATCGCGTGATCGTAAGTTTATACATATGTTTTATATACGCAAGGATACAACGTGCATAATGAAATTCATAAACATGTCGCTTTACACGGTTTCGGTTTGGATTTCTTATACTTTTCCCAGTTAATTTTATTTTAAATTCATATACTGAAACATATAAGGCACAATAGTCTTGACATTTAGAAATTCTTCTTAAACTTCATATACTGCAACGTATATCACACAATAATATTGTCTATCTATGTTTCAATATTTATAATTGATCAGTCATAACCTCATATATTTTTTAATCAAACCATCACACTGCAATACGTGAGTATCAATTGTACCGCCCGCGTAGCGGGCGGGTAACTTTTCTAGTTTGACTTAAGAAGAAAGTATGCTGCCAAGATTCTTCTTCATGACGTTAACGAAGCAAAAAGTGTTGTCTTAAGTGAAATGAAGACCTATTTGGATCTAACTGCTGATGAAAAATAGGTACTTCAGAAGACAGCACAAGCTCAAATCGGTGAACGATTGAATGTGTTAGGTTTATTATAAAGTAGGTTGGTTGTATTTAAACAATGGTGGTTCGTTGATATTTTTTAGCACTCTTTAAAACATGCTACTTGTAATTGTCTTTTGGTTGAAATCAGTATGCATCTTTTATTATATATTTTGATTAACTCTATTTGAATGGTAACTATATTCAAGGTTAAACACAATATAAAGAAAGACACAATGTAAAAAGACACAACATAATAAAGACACAACATAAAAAAGACACAACATAAAAAATACTATAAAAAGACACACAACAAAAAAAACAGAAGAAAGTTGTAATACAGGTTTACATAAAAGACATAATCAAGAAACACTTAAAGACACAATAAAGATGAAACATTAAATACACAATAATGTTGAAAAAATAAAACACACAAAAAGACACAACAAATGCTAAACATAAAAGACTTTGATATAAGTAAAAAATATACTTAAAAAAAACACCAAAGTTAACAAATAATCAACAAAGGCAAAAACATTAAAGACACAAAAAAAAGATAAACAGTTAAACTTATAAATAAAAAGACACATTACACATTATACATTACTAATTACACATTCCATATTGTAAAAAATTACACATGACACATTACACAATATACATTACACATGACACATTACACATTACACATTACACATTAAACATTAAACATTATATATCAAATGTAAAACATGTTCAATTTCATTCTAAATCAAATTCATAGAAATTCTAATATGAAATACAAATTGCATATTTAAAAAACTTTCTAATTAGATCCTGAAATACTTGATCCTTGTTTGTCTTCAATACTTTTAATATATAATTGACATGTTCGCTGGTTGTGACCAACAGATTTGCAAAATCCACATCCCCTAAGTTTCTTCTTTGCATTTGAAATGTTAATTGCTATCTCACGAGCAGACTTAAACCGCTTGTTTGTACCACATCCTTTACTCCTTGTTCTTACATGTACACGAACACTTGCATAACGTGGTTCACTCATTCCGGTTATTGATGCAAATTTACCCCTTCTGCTAGGTCGAGGAATGTCAATTTCTACCCCATTAGCCTTGGACATGTAACTTTTAATATGATCTCTATAAAGTAACAATTCGTCTTTTTTCGTAACCAACCGTTTTATAACGTACTCGTTTGAAGACATAATTTCACGAACAGTAGCTTCGATGTCAACAGCGTTATCTTTACCAGGAATGATAACCGATCGAAGGGAACTATTTGGTACGGCTTCCCTTGTCCAACGCCTAACCACGTATTTTTTTTGGAAACTCAGTGATTTCACAAAATCTAAGAACATAGTATATATGTCTACATAGAAATCCAAATTGTTTAAACCTATCACAACTGCAGAAAATGGTAAGATCCTCTATTTGAAACGAATTCTACATATAACACAAAACACAATACAACATAATAAACAATAAAAAACAACTGGTTATTGTTGGGAATTGTAGTAACCATTTTAAACTTTTTAATTAATCATATTAATTATAAAATCAGATTTTACGATAGCGGAAGTGATTAGGTTACACATTTTGTTTCATAAACAAAATTCCCAAAAACAGGAATCCAGTTACATATGAATAAACAAAAACAACCATAGGGTGTTTAAAATTGACCTCAATGAAAAACCTCCAAAAACACACCTTGGATTCGATAGTAGTCTCGCTAGATGACTTGAATCACGAACCACGATCTCTATCGTGTATCACCGCAACAACCGCGTATTCCAAAACCACCCTCGGTGGCTCGACTATGGTGTGGTGGTGCTTGGTTGTAACATCAGTGCCGGAACCGTCACCGGAACAGTGATCGTAAACAGTATGTGAACAGTAATCAGGTACGAATTCTACGTAATTCAGTGTATTTCATATTCATTGCCAAACATTGTTATCATTTCATGTTATCATAACGCAAATTCACAGTCATTTCAGAGAAATCAATTCAGAACAATGGTTCTTGAGTCAGATAATTATCTGGCAACACAGAATCATCATGTGATTTATTTGTTAGGATCTTATTATGTATAAACGTATGTGAGGCCTTACAGGACAAAACAACACGAATATCGTTAAGTGAATGCTAAACCGACAGATTATTCGTATAGGTGACGATCTGCACGAATAAATCTAAAAGTTTAACGTTCTGAATGATATTCGATAATTAGAAAACAATATTGAAAAGTGTAGTTATCGTCGTATTTGATTCGAACAAATACGCGCGATGACCGCGCGATTCGATTTAAACGTTAAATAAATATTTTTGTAAATTAAATAATTAAAAGATATTTAGTTAATTTATTAGGAATCATAACCTAAGATAATTTTCTAAACTATATTTAAATCCGAATCGTTTCATTACGAAAACGACGCGAAACTGACGTTTCTACACGAAACCACGCGAAACCGAACGAACCCGAACACACCCGGGTATTCTAAAGCCATTATTATGGCATTTACTTGTCATAATTAACATCACCTACCAGCCACCAACACCACCAACGTTCATCTCTCTCTCTCTAAACCTTCACAAGAATCTTCATCTTCTCACTAAGATCTCACACTCAAATCTCAACCATTTTGGGTGTTCTTGGTGTCAAAATCACCACCATCACTAGTAGAATACGAAAGTACAACAGATCTAAGCTCAAATCCAACAGATTCGAGGTAAATTCGAGATTTTGTTGCGATTTTAGGGTTTTGAAAACCCTCTTGTTCGAGACTCCTTAGAAACCGGTTTACACCCATTCAAACCTTAGGACTTTGCACAAACCTTGTTAGAACGAAGTAGGAACAAGTTCCAAACAAATGCCTAACCATTTTGTTCGAAATCATGGTGATCAGGTGAGGGCCTTGATCTGGTCGAATGACCAGTCAACCAGACCGCCGAATGGCCAGCCGAAACAGCCACCTCACTTCGTTCGGCCAAGCGTTCAGCGAATGAATCTCCTTCGCTCAACACACATTCGACCCAACAGGCCATTCGGTCATCTCATCATTCGACCTAACCCATTCGACCGGCTTAACCCTATTCGGCAGACTCATTCGATCAGTCCTATTCGGCACATACATTCATTTGTCAACCTTCTTTCGGCCTAGTCCTATTCGCCGAACCAGGCCTCCATTCGATCACCTATTCGAATCAAGGTTCATTCGATCGACCAGGCTCCTTCGCCGAACCAACAAGCCGAATAGCTCCATACTCTCCCTCATTCGACCAGGAGGTTATTCGGCAAAGTCCTCATTCGATCAATAGGATGTTCATTCGACCATATCTATTCGGTCAAGGGTCATCCGTCCTTCTCTCATTCGAACAGGACCCATTCGATGGTTCACTCTCATGTAATCTTAGTCATTCGCCTAGGTCTTGGTTCGGCCTAAGTCTCAAACGGTCAAGACTCTTCTTCGGCCAAGCCACATTTGTTCAAGCCCTTAGTTAAGAAAAACCCGAGGTTGGGGAGTTATGAACCAAGAATGTGAATGGGGGAAATAACATGGTATGCATGAATGGGTTACGTGGGAATCATGTGTGCATGCATGGGATCTTAATGTATGCATATGATGTCAACAAGTGTGTGCGTATGCACCTTTTATGTGTGTAGGCATGGGTAGTTAGGGTTTCCTCACATGTAAACCACACATATTTCCTAAGGATCAAACATGGATTTTGTATATCAAATGGAATTGAGGTTAATTTAATTGTTAATACTCAAACCTTGAGAAGTTCATAAGAACTTGAAACCAAATTTAGATGATTCAATTGGATCGTCTAGGATTGGTTTAATAAGGAAATAACAAGAAGTCCACTTGGAAATCAAAGTCGAATAATGGGCCCGAGGGTGGCCCAATGGGCTTAACTTAAGCCCATCATGCCAAGAAACTTGTTTTATTTAAAGTAATTATATTTTAATTGAAGAAACTAAACTGTAAACTATGTTAAAACCAATTAAATGATTTTCTAAATAAGTGTCACTATAAAATGGTTTAACTTAAAACGAAATAAATTAAATTGAAAATGTTTACTTTAAGTCTTTAAATGATTTGTGGGATTCTGGTTAGGAATGGGTAATAAGGTTAGCTTAGTTAGAGAAAACCATAGAAACACATTAGTAATCTAAGACACGTAGTTGCACACCGAGACCAAAGCCTTAGTTACAACGCCTATCATAAATACTTATCGTATGTGAATCCTTTTAAAACAACACAGGAACCGAAGATACTTAAGCTACAAACAACGAGCGCGCATTTTGTGGTAATT
The DNA here is from genome assembly GCA_009363875.1 of Mikania micrantha. NCBI lineage: Eukaryota > Viridiplantae > Streptophyta > Magnoliopsida > Asterales > Asteraceae > Mikania > Mikania micrantha. The sequence goes on along the minus strand of CM018683.1, from coordinate 41,699,932 downwards.
CAATTCAGAGCAACACAGGTGAGTTCATTGCCCCTTTTCTAAACATTTTAGTTTTAAACGCGGGGCTGAGAAGCATGCGTAAACTGTTTTAATAAACTGTTTATTTAAATGCTTTTATCTATTATATGTTTTACATAAATATGTTTGTTGTTACTCTTAGACTCCTGTCTAGGAAATTATTAAACAGATCAAGTTATCAAATAAATTTAAGTACTCTCATGAGTAATACCTTAAATTCAAACTCTAAATCAACCCTTAGTCCATCAAGCTCAAATTCAAGAATCTAAATTCAAAGTGAAATCAAATGAACAAATCAAAGGATCATATTCAAATAATCATAACTCAGTGTGAGATCTGAGACCCAAGAATCAAATATCATTGTGAATCATGGAAATTCTAAAGATCAAGATCAAGAGACTCAAGAAATCAGATATCATAAGTGTGTGTGAATCATGTTAATAATGAAATCATTATGATCTAATGAACTCATTAATACTCAAGTCATGGTGGATGTCAGTTGTATATGGAATCAAGACCACGTGTAACACACATATAAAGTCCCTTCAGGTATAGAAGACTCTTGTAGTCAGGCTATACGGGCAACAACGTGAACAATCATTGGAATCAATATCAAAGTCTAAGAGAATCAAGAGATCAAGAATCAAAGGATATCCTTAAAGTCCCCGCATGTACAGAAGACCTTTGGGTCAAGCTGTAAGGGCAAAACATTAAAGTCCCCGCATGTACAGAAGACCTTCGGGTCAGGCTGTATGGGCATCATTAAAATCCCGTCACGCCCAGGTATACTCCTTGTGAGTTATGCCTGGTATGGGTCACGTGTGAGAGGTTACAACTTGGACAACCACCTACAACTAAGTCTAATTGATTGAGTTAAATAAGGCCCAATCATCATGTCTTAGTTGCATTTAAATGTTTTATTTAATTATTTAATTAAATAGTTGACATTTTACTAATATCACTGATTTGGGAAATCATGTATCTATGTTCAAAATCAAGAGAATCAAAGGTAAATCAAGTTTTGGGAAATCATAATCTAAATCAGAGGTGTGTTAGGTAAAAATGCTTAATTATCATTAACATCAATGTCCTATGCGGGTTAGTATGTGGTGGGATGGCGTCTGGGCGGGGTTGTAGCCTTGACCCAGGGGTATGCCCTATATATAAGCATACCGATCTGGATGATGCAGGTGATGTTAATGAGGTTAGGGTCTTTACCGGAAGAGGTTATCAAATCATTTCCATTTACAAAACTATATGAACTCACCAACCATGTGTTGACTTTATTTTTGCATGACTTCTCAGGTGACGAACAGGTCAACTAAGGAGTTATTTCCTTTGGGACTAGGACTTCAGATAGAAGACTTAGTATTTTGGACCTGCATATTTTTGAAGACATCATTATATGAATTATTTTGTATATCTTGTGTAAATACAAGATAGAAAATTTATGATGTTGATGGTAGATTTACATTGTTAAATTATAAACAATACTGATGTAATTTAACTTTGTAATTCTATTATATTTAGCATTTCTCAGTTATATCATGTGCAATGTAAACAATCTGATCATCACGATTATCACTCACGATATCGCGCCTCGGGAACCTTCCGCCCGACGGGACAACCGATCATATCCCGCCGGCTCGGGGTGTGACATTGGTGGTGTGTGGCCGAAACCAAGAGGAGAGGGGAGGAGGAGGTTCGGCCACCAAGAGGAGAAGTGGGAGAGTGGGTGAAAGAATTGTGTGAAATATCAAGTTTGATCTCCTTTTTAAAGTCAAAATTAGATCCACAAAAATAGGATCTTTTGACTACCAATTCAAAATTGGTTTCTCACCTTTTATTTCACATGTTAATTTAAATTAAACTCTTTTAATTTAATTAACTTCTTTTAGTAATTAAACAATTTAATTACTAATCTCCATATTACTAACTAACAACTAGTTAGTAATATTTAATTAAACGTCTAAAGTTTAACTAATTAAACTTTATCAATTTAATTATAATTAATTATCACAATAATTAATTCCTCCAATATTATTATTATTTCACAAATAATAATAACACTCCACTTTATATAATTCGTGAAATTGAATACGTCTAAAACAAATTTTAGACATAATCGCATTACTATCTTCCAAAGTGTAACTCTTTGGATCGTACCCCGATAGTAACGTTGATATTATCGATGATCGGACATCATATATCCAACAGACTCCCACTTGGACGATTCATCGCATAATTCATTCAATGTAGACAGTGTTGGACACCTAGCTGCATCGCGCTGCCCCTAGCAGGGTATGACTTCTAAAGTCAACTAAACTTTTAGTTCAAGTAACCCTTTACTTAACTAAAATTATAGCCATGGTAACCTTTATCTATTTATCCTTTCTAATTGATATTCTTTGAACATGAGACATGGATCACATTTCATTCTCATATGTTGTTCAAACATTCTGATTCTCGTTCTCCAATTTAAAATGGTCTAACAAACTACTCTTAGTTTGAGCACGGCCATGCATTTACACCAGTTTAAATTAACGAGGGCGCCAGAATATCATCTCTTAATCATATAAGAGTATAGAATCCCTTCGGCAGCATACAACTCCCACTTAGTTTCAGAACCATTCCCAATCAAATATCCTTATTACCGCCCATTTTCAGAACATCGTTAGATAAGATCAAAGAACGACCTTAGACTAATGTCAGTTCTAATATGCTCCTTAGGTCTAAGGATATGTATAGATCATACCATATTCAAAACTTCTTATGACAATGATCCATGAAGAACGTTTTGAAACGAGTTACGTCCGACATCATTCTCTAATGTATGTCTATGAATCTTGGTCCTCAACCCTTTGAGCTTTTATCTTATAAACTAACCAAGCATTCAAGTAGTCTTAATTCAGATTGATTCCCATGAATCTGATCGACTACGGACATTTAGAATACCATATTCAAGGATACTAAAACGTACAAAATATCGAATAAAGAAACAATATTTATTACGCATTTAACCATTAAATCAAAATAAATATCCAATATAACTTTAATTCGAAAGCACCCAAATACTATCTACAGATCAAATCCAATCACTAGCAAACCTAAGACCTATCTTCTCAACATGTTCCTCGTGTTTATACAGAGGCATAGGCTTAGTAAAGGGATCCGCTAGATTTTGATCTGTGACAATTTTGTCTATCTTGGTGTCTCCTCTTTCCACTACTTCCCTAATGTAGTGAAACTGTCTGAGTATGTGCTTTGACCTATGATGTGACCTTGGTTCCTTTGCCTGAGCAATGGCACCAGTGTTCTCACATAATATCTCTCTATTGGTTTCCTACTACTAGGAACCACACCGAGATCAGTCATGAATTTCTTCATCCAAGCAGCTTCTTTTGCAGCTTCCGAAGCAGCAATGTATTCAGACTCTGTCATGGATTGAGCAACACTTTTTTTCGAGCTCCTCCAAGTGATAGCTCCACCATTAAGGGTAAACACATACCCCGATTGTGATCGAGAATCATCTCGATCTGTTTGGAAGCTAGCGTCTGTGTAACACCTTACAGTCAGCTCTTCTTCCATTCCTCCATAGATCAAGAACATATCTTTAGTTCTTCGTAAGTACTTTAATATGTTCTTTACAGCAGCCCAATGACTTTCACCAGGATTTTGATGGTATCTACTTGTTATGCTCAAAGCAAATGATACATCGGGTCTAGTACATAACATGGCATACATAATTGAACCAATTGCAGAAGCATATGGAACTCTTTCCATTTTCTTCTTCTCCTCATTAGTTTTAGGAGATTGGCTACTACTAAGTATTGCACCGTGTGCCATGGGTAAGGTTCCTCTCTTGGAATCTTGCATTGAAAAACGTTTAAGAACTTTATCAATGTATGTACTTTGACTTAACCCAATGAGTCGTCTAGATCTATCTCTATAGATCTTTATTCCCAGAATATAAGCGACATCACCAAGATCTTTCATTGTGAAACATTTACTTAACCAAAATTTAACATCTTTTAGCATAGGTATACTGTTTCCAATGATCAGTATGTCATCCACATACAAGATCAGAAAAGTAATATAGCTCCCACTAGCCTTCTTGTAAACACAAGGTTCGTCTTCGTTCTTAATAAAACCAAACTCTTTGATTTTCTGATCAAAACGAATATTCCAACTCCGAGATGCTTGTTTTAGTCCATAAATGGACTTATTTAACTTAAAAACCTTACTAGAATTCTTTGGATCTACAAAACCTTCAGGTTGAACCATATAGACATCTTCAGTAAGGTGTCCATTTAGAAATGCGGTTTTGACATCCATTTGCCATATTTCATAGTCATAATATGCAGCTATGGCTAATAAGATTCTAATTGATTTAAGCATGGCTACTGGTGAAAAGGTTTCTTCAAAATCAACACCTTGAGTTTGTGTGAATCCTTTTGCTACCAGCCTAGCTTTGTAAGTTTGTACATTTCCATCCATGTCGGTCTTCCTTTTGAAGATCCATTTACATCCTACAGTCCGACACTTGGGAGGAAGTTCAACCAAGTCCCATACATGGTTTTCATACATGGATTGCATCTCTGCATTCATAGCATCCTGCCATTTTGTGGATTCCGAATCCATAATGGCATCTTTGTAAGAAGTAGGTTCAGCTTGATCATAAATCAAGCTGTCGACATTTTCATGAAGTCCAATATATCTATCAGGTTCATGTCGATTCCTAGTACTTCTACGGATTCTTGGAGTTATATCCATCTCTTGAGTCCTTTCATATTCAAGTTCAACATCACTATGTTGTCTGGATGTACTAGCTATTGTATCGGTTATTTGAGATTCACGGATTTCATCGAAATCCACATTATCTTCTCCAATCCCCCTAGCTAATAGTTCCTTTTCCAAAAAGGTAGCTCTCCTCTTAATGAAAACACGATTTTCATTGGGATTGTAGAAATAATAACCGATTCTCTTAGGGTATCCGACGAAAACTACTTTATCGCCTCGGGGATCTAGTTTGTCTTGAGACTCTCGTGTAACATATGCATTACATCCCCATACCTTAAGATAAGACATATTGGGTTTATTCCCATGCCATATCTCATATGGTTTCTTTTCAACTTTCTTTGTTGGAGCTAAGTTAACAATTCGTGCGGCGGTTACAAGAGCAAAACTCCAAAAGGAGTGAGGTAAGTTTGTACGACACATCATTGATTGAACCATATCTAATAGAGTTCGATTCCTCCTTTCAGACACACCGTTTAACTGTGGTGTTCCAGGGGGAGTAAGTTGTGCAACAATTCCACAATTTGTCAGATGTTCATCAAATTCTTGACTAAGATATTCACCTCCTCGATCCGATCGAAGTATCTTAATCGTTCTACCTAACTGATTTTGTACTTCGTTTTGGTATCGCTTGAACATTTCAAACGTTTCACGTTTTTGCTTCATAAGATAAACATACCCATATCTACTTAAATCATCAGTAAATGTAACAAAGTATCTCTCTCCATTTCTGGCAGTGGTTCTGAATGGACCACATACATCTTAATGTATTATCTCAAGTAGATCTTCGGCTTTTTGACTATTCCCTTTAAAGGGTTGTTTAGTCAACTTTCCACTTAAACATGATTCGCATTCATCAAAAGATTCCGAACCAGTTGAATCTAATATTCCTGAGGTTTGGAGTTTCTTCATGCGATTCTTGTTAATATGTCCAAGCCTACAATGCCATAAGTACGTATCATTGAAATCCAATTTCATACGTTTATTGGAGATATTGTATATTTCGTTATAAGCATGGACATCTATCTGATAGATTCCACAATGAGGCTTTGCATCAAAATAAAACACACCATTCAAATATGCACAAAAATAACCATTGTCATTAAAAGCATACTTAAAGCCATGTTCGTACAAAGCTGAAACTGAAACGATATTACTAGTCAAACTAGGAATAAAACAAACATTGTTCTAAACAAGTTCTAAACCATTAGGTAGTAAAAGAACATATTCTCTTACTGCCTTAAATGCAACCTTTTGTCCATTTCCCACATGGAGTTCCAGGTCGCCTGTTTTCAGCTTCCTAACCTTCCTTAGTCCCTGCAAATCATTGCATGTCACACCCCGAGCCAGCGGGGTTGGATCGGAGTCCCCGTCGGGCGGAAGGTTCTCGGGGCGCAATATCGTGAGTGATAATCTTGATGATCAGATTGTTTTACATAGCATCAATGTTAAGAATAACTAAAGCACAATAACATTAAACTAGGATTACAAAGTTAAATTACAATAATCAATAGTTAGTAATTTAACTAAGTAAACCTATCAAAAGAATCAAATGTTACTATCTTGCATCTGTACAAGATAACAAAAGTGACTCGCATCAATAACAAAGTATGTGCTTTCCAAAAATCTACTAGGTCAGCTATTTGGCATCCTAGTATGCAATCCTGAGCTTTAGCTTAATCCTGTGCATTACCTGAGAAAACATGTAAGAAAACAGAGTCAACACAATGGTTGGTGAGTTCATATAGTTTTAGTATTTGAAAAATAGCTTTTGCAAACCTCTTCGGTAAAACCTTAACCTCATTAACACCACCTGTATCATCCAACTCGGTATGCTTATATATAGGGCATACCCCTAAGTCGAGCCTACAACCCGCCCAGACGCCGTCCCACCACATACTAAGTCACATAGGACATTGCTGTTAATGATAATTAAGCATTCTACCTACCATTCAATTCTATCCTAGTTTTAAGCATCATGTTTAGAAGTCTAAGTTATCTACCCAATAGCATTCCCAAATCCCTTCGGTAACAACCTTAATCTCATTAACACCACCTGTATCATCCAGTTCGGTATGCTTATATATAGGGCATACCCCTGAGTCGAGCCTACAACCCGCCCAGACGCCGTCCCACCACATACTAAGCCACATAGGACATTGTTGTTAATGATAATTAAGCGTCTTACCTACCATCCATTTCGTTCATAGCTTTAGCATCCTGTTAAGTTTGCAACATGAGTGGAAAATGAGGAATCACTGTATGGCAAGCACTGAGAGACCATCAGTCTACTCCTCAGAATCCTGACTATGTAGAACACCCTTTTTGGCAAGCACTGAGAGGCCAAACTGTCTGATCTACAATAGTCATAGCTACAAGAACACCCCCTGGCAAGCACTGAGAGGCCAGTAGGTCCATTCCAAAATAGCCATTAGCTTTAGCATTATGTTTAAGTTATAGCATGAGTGAACATTGAGGAATCACTGTATGGCAAGCATTGAGAGGCCATTAGTCTACTCCTCAAGTCATGACTATGAAGGTCACCCTATGGCAAGCACTGAGAGGCCAACGGTCTGTTCCTTCAAGTCCCAACTATGAAGAACACCCCAAGGCAAGCACTGAGAGGCCAATTTGGTATGTTCTACTATAGTCGATAGTTTTAGCATTCAAGTTTATAGCATTCAAATAGCTTCACAACCGGTAAGGCAAGCACTGAGAGACCAAACCGTTGTTTTAGCATGACAAGCATATAAGCGTACAAGTGTTTAAAGCATCCATAGTTTTAAGCAATTAGCATGTAGGTATGTAGCATTATCATATAATCATAAGCTTGTAGCATCAATTTGTAGCTTTAGCATATGGAGTTTGCATGTAGCATTAGTATTTAGTATTAGCATGTAGCATTAGCATCTAGTGTTAGCATGTAGAGTTAGCATTTAGTATAAGTGTTCAAGCTTTAGCATCGAGTATGTAGTTTAAGCATATAGTTTATAGCATAAGCATCAAGCGTATGGTTTAAGCATAGAGTTTATAGCATAAGCATTAAGCATCTAGTTTAAGCTTCAAGTTTGTAGCATAAGCATCAAGAATAAGTATAAAAGCATTTTATAAATCATTTGTTTAAAATGTATAACATGCTTCTCAGTCCCGAAGTAAAACAAATAAGTTTGAAAAGGGACAAATGAACTCACTTTGTGTTTGTAGTGGTTGACTAAGTAAAGACTCTAAATACACGCGCTCTTTGTTTGTACTTGTTGTAATGTTCAAGATCCTGTATTAATTTCATATAGTTTGTAACTTATAAGTATTCGTTGTAGTGACTTGTGTGCGTGTACGTGTTAGCCCTAGAGTTAGCTAGCACTTGTGAGTCTTGTTCATTATCCGACCCAAAATTTTCCATATTACATAAAGTAATATTGATTCCCTTTCATAGTTTGAAATGTCTCAACTTAGAGCTTGGTTTTAAAAGTCACAACTTTTAATCCTAACTTTAAGTATTTGCATGTTTTTCATAAACATATTATCATCACCTTTGCACACCTAAAAGGATAATTTAACATATGATTTCATCATTGGTTGTTAATCGTTCATTAATGTGTTTCTTACATCTTGCATCTGTTGGGCCAGATAATCCATTGGATCACTTATGTGCAAATGGGCCCATAAACGATATGTGTGTGGGCCGGATATGCGTGTTGGTCCGCATAGGATAAAATGGGTCAAACAATTGGGTTGGACCGGAAGACACTTGGGCCGGTTAGTGTTTTTGCATGGGCCGAGAGTGAGCATGTCAACGATATGATGTTGGGTTGAGATAAATGAACTAGGCCCACCTAATCTTATGGTTGTTGCAAGGAGTTGGGCTATAATATATCTCGGCTGAGAAGGAAAACCGGTTAAGTCTTCCATCCCAGCGAACCTTTTCATGCAGAGGTCCTAGGTTCGGCCCTAGTGTGGGTGGGTTCGGCTGGCCCTATGGTTCGGCTAGTGATCATCAAATGAAATGGTTCGCCTGAATGAAAACAAGGTTCGGCCATGCTATGCTTAAAGGTTCGTGAATGAAGGGAGGGTTCGCCTGCCATGCTTCTGTCTAAGGTTCGCACACAGGTCTGCCACAGCAAGGTTCGGCCACTTGACCAAGGTTCGTTGAGCTAAGTGGCGGCCAAGCATGTTCGGTTGATCAGGCAGCCAAGGTTCGTGAGTTTGGGCCCGCATGAGTTCGGCTAACCAGGGAAGGTTCGGTGAATGAGCATGAGTTCGCAGGCATGGTCCACTGTTGATGAGAGGTTCGCCTAGAGGTTGATGGGTTCAGCTGCTATGACATCAACAGGTTCGTGCATGGGTTCGGGAAACCCTAGGGTTCGGCCGTGGCTGTGTTAACAGGTTCGTTCCCCACTAACCTGTTCATCCCTATTCTGGTTCGAGCTTTGGCCATGCAACCCCCATGGTGATGTTATGCTCGGGTGAGGTTTCGAGGTCGGGTGGGTCAAGTGACAAGATGGTTAGCCGATTTGGGTGTGATGAACAAAAAAAGGGGTCACGAAAACCCTATTTTCCATGTTATTCTTAGCTCCATACCTTAAAGATGGCTGGATAAAATGCTAGATCGGCTGTACTTTGTGATAGAGAAGCTCGAGACCTTCGTTTAGACACCAAGCTTGCTTGATTTCATCCACAAATGAGAGAGATCTTGTGGTTGGAAGTTGAAAATGGAAGTGGAAAAAAGGGTGACGGGTTTGAGAGGATTTTAGAGAGAGAGGTTGGAGAAAAGTGAAATAAATGCCATCAATTAGTGTTTAAATACCTCGAGGGTATTCGGGTTCGTTTCGGTTGCTCGGTTCGCGTTTTTGTCGTGTTTCCGGCACGTTACGCGCGTGTGTTATAAATTAAATAAAATAGTTTCTTTTCAACTCGACCCCCTTTGATCATCAGCACTGAACTAGCTTTGTTAGAGCCTGGTATATTCATCTCAGCAGTTTTAAGCATCATATGCAACTCTGGGATAATCTTGTTCCAAGCATTCATATTATACTTCAAAGTGAACTGGTCATATGACTTTGGAAATGAATTGAGGATTATATCCCCAGCTAATTCATTTGTCAGTGGACACTCAAGACGTGCTAGATGATCAATGAAACCATTCATCTTTAGTACATGAGTACTAACCGAAGAACCTTCTTGCATGTGACAACCTAAGAGTGATCTTATCACTTTAAAGCGTTCATGTCGACTGTGTTGCTGAAACATTTCCAACAGATGCTGAATCATTTCATATGCCTTTATGTGTTCCAGACTCTTTTGGAGTTCTGGAATCATGGAAGCAAGCATCAAGCAAGAAACCTTGACAGAATCATCTACATGTTTGTCATAGGCTTTATGGGCTGCACCCGTAGCATTCACAGGTTCTTCTGGGATTGGTGTCTCAAGGACATACAACTTGTTGTCGGCACTGAGAACAATTCTCAGGTTACGATACCAATCCATGAAGTTGGAGTTGTTGAGCTTATCCTTCTCAAGGATAGACTTAAGAGTAAACGAGGAATTAGTGGAGTTTGTGTCAGCAGACATCTACAATTTCAACATTATCGAATTTAGTATTTTCATGCTTGTCCTAATTATATTATGACCCATACATAAATATTTTATTAGGAATGAGATCCTGCTTTGTTATAATCAATGAATGGCTTTAGCGCTCTCCATTGTTATGACTAGACAGGTAGGTAACGATTACCAATTGTTTCTCCACACAACTCTCGGTTTTGGGGCTGGTTGACTGGTATAGTCAACCATTTGTACGTTTAACCCCAACTGCACCTTCTTAACTCTTTAAGTGATATTCCTCCTTAATTTGTAACTGAAAAACCGGCCTAAGTAACTTAGGAATCGTGATTTTTCCTTTTACCAAAACCATAGGCCCGGATGCAGAGTAAATCTCTAACACCGAGGGTTCGGATAAATTGGTTAAAGTGTTACTCATTAAGGATGGTGCAGAATATCCATTTTTTAATAATTGGGATTTCTTTTATGTTTATTTACCATTCGGGTCAAAAACATATTGGACAACTTGTAGCATGAAACAAGTCGTGCAATTTCTTTTAGTAAAATCCAATTTTACATATGGTTTGCGTTTGCTTGAAACTCCTTTCAAACACTCGAATCGATTAATTTTATATACCCTATTTTAATCTAAGTCGGTAGTTTACGCGAACCGATTTTAAACTAACAAGTTTAAAATATTATTATAAAATAAACACTTTTACTTTATAATATGTTTTATTGTTTAAATAAAACAACCTTTTATTTAATTGCCTTTATAGTAATTATAAAACTCCTTTTATGTTTACTATTGTTTTTAAAATTGAGACAAATATTTTGTTTTTGTTAGTTTCATATTTCCTAAATATTCACAACCACAAACAACAAAATATATAACTATGATTTAAGCCATAATCTAATTTATTCGGTTTCGTTCGAGCCATTAAACGTAAACCGAATTAGGGCTAGGGTTTACAAATCAACGCCTTGATTGTAATCTCCCACTTGATCCAAGATCTCTATCTTCATGCTCCCTGAATGTCTTCATTTTGGTCTTCAAATCCATTTGATCGGTTACATAAATAAATTCTTTCTATTTACAAAAAATAGAAATCTAATCTATTACATCTGGTCCAAATACCCGTAAATAATACATCCAATCAAAAATGAAAAACCAAAACATTACAACCATTCAAATGGGTAAAACCTAGGGCTCAAATCATCATAGTCACAATCAAACAATCAAATGCTCGATCTTTTGTCAAACAAAACGCTTTTGACAAATAAAACACAAGATCGATTAACAAAATGTTTATTCGCGTGTAAAAGCGGCTTTGATGCCACTGTTGGGAATTGTAGTAACCATTTTAAACTTTTTAATTAATCATATTAATTATAAAATCAGATTTTACGATAGCGGAAGCGATTAGGTTACACATTTTGTTTCATAAACAAAATTCCCAAAAACAGGAATCCAGTTACATACGAATAAACAAAAACAACCATAGGGTGTTTAGAATTGACCTCAATGAAGAACCTCCAAAAACACACCTTGGATTCGATAGTAGTCTCGCTAGATGACTTGAATCACGAACCACGATCTCTATCGTGTATCACCGCAACAACCGCGTATTCCAAAACCACCCTCGGTGGCTCGACTATGGTGTGGTGGTGCTTGGTGGTGTGTGGCCGAAACCAAGAGGAGAGGGGAGGAGGGGGTTCGGCCACCAAGAGGAGAAGTGGGAGAGTGGGTGAAAGAATTGTGTGAAATATCAAGTTTGATCTCCTTTTTAAAGTCAAAATTAGATCCACAAAAATAGGATCTTTTGACTACCAATTCAAAATTGGTTTCTCACCTTTTATTTCACATGTTAATTTAAATTAAACTCTTTTAATTTAATTAACTTCTTTTAGTAATTAAACAATTTAATTACTAATCTCCATATTACTAACTAACAACTAGTTAGTAATATTTAATTAAACGTCTAAAGTTTAACTAATTAAACTTTATCAATTTAATTATAATTAATTATCACAATAATTAATTCCTCCAATATTATTATTATTTCACAAATAATAATAACACTCCACTTTATATAATTCGTGAAATTGAATACGTCTAAAACAAATTTTAGACATAATCGCATTACTATCTTCCAAAGTGTAACTCTTTGGATCGTACCCCGATAGTAACGTTGATATTATCGATGATCGGACATCATATATCCAACAGACTCCCACTTGGACGATTCATCGCATAATTCATTCAATGTAGACAGTGTTGGACACCTAGCTGCATCGCGCTGCCCCTAGCAGGGTATGACTTCTAAAGTCAACTAAACTTTTAGTTCAAGTAACCCTTTACTTAACTAAAATTATAGCCATGGTAACCTTTATCTATTTATCCTTTCTAATTGATATTCTTTGAACATGAGACATGGATCACATTTCATTCTCATATGTTGTTCAAACATTCTGATTCTCGTTCTCCAATTTAAAATGGTCTAACAAACTACTCTTAGTTTGAGCACGGCCATGCATTTACACCAGTTTAAATTAACGAGGGCGCCAGAATATCATCTCTTAATCATATAAGAGTATAGAATCCCTTCGGCAGCATACAACTCCCACTTAGTTTCAGAACCATTCCCAATCAAATATCCTTATTACCGCCCATTTTCAGAACATCGTTAGATAAGATCAAAGAACGACCTTAGACTAATGTCAGTTCTAATATGCTCCTTAGGTCTAAGGATATGTATAGATCATACCATATTCAAAACTTCTTATGACAATGATCCATGAAGAACGTTTTGAAACGAGTTACGTCCGACATCATTCTCTAATGTATGTCTATGAATCTTGGTCCTCAACCCTTTGAGCTTTTATCTTATAAACTAACCAAGCATTCAAGTAGTCTTAATTCAGATTGATTCCCATGAATCTGATCGACTACGGACATTTAGAATACCATATTCAAGGATACTAAAACGTACAAAATATCGAATAAAGAAACAATATTTATTACGCATTTAACCATTAAATCAAAATAAATATCCAATATAACTTTAATTCGAAAGCACCCAAATACTATCTACAGATCAAATCCAATCACTAGCAAACCTAAGACCTATCTTCTCAACATGTTCCTCGTGTTTATACAGAGGCATAGGCTTAGTAAAGGGATCCGCTAGATTTTGATCTGTGACAATTTTGTCTATCTTGGTGTCTCCTCTTTCCACTACTTCCCTAATGTAGTGAAACTGTCTGAGTATGTGCTTTGACCTATGATGTGACCTTGGTTCCTTTGCCTGAGCAATGGCACCAGTGTTCTCACATAATATCTCTCTATTGGTTTCCTACTACTAGGAACCACACCGAGATCAGTCATGAATTTCTTCATCCAAGCAGCTTCTTTTGCAGCTTCCGAAGCAGCAATGTATTCAGACTCTGTCATGGATTGAGCAACACTTTTTTTCGAGCTCCTCCAAGTGATAGCTCCACCATTAAGGGTAAACACATACCCCGATTGTGATCGAGAATCATCTCGATCTGTTTGGAAGCTAGCGTCTGTGTAACACCTTACAGTCAGCTCTTCTTCCATTCCTCCATAGATCAAGAACATATCTTTAGTTCTTCGTAAGTACTTTAATATGTTCTTTACAGCAGCCCAATGACTTTCACCAGGATTTTGATGGTATCTACTTGTTATGCTCAAAGCAAATGATACATCAGGTCTAGTACATAACATGGCATACATAATTGAACCAATTGCAGAAGCATATGGAACTCTTTCCATTTTCTTCTTCTCCTCATTAGTTTTAGGAGATTGGCTACTACTAAGTATTGCACCGTGTGCCATGGGTAAGGTTCCTCTCTTGGAATCTTGCATTGAAAAACGTTTAAGAACTTTATCAATGTATGTACTTTGACTTAACCCAATGAGTCGTCTAGATCTATCTCTATAGATCTTTATTCCCAGAATATAAGCGACATCACCAAGATCTTTCATTGTGAAACATTTACTTAACCAAGATTTAACATCTTTTAGCATAGGTATACTGTTTCCAATGATCAGTATGTCATCCACATACAAGATCAGAAAAGTAATATAGCTCCCACTAGCCTTCTTGTAAACACAAGGTTCGTCTTCGTTCTTAATAAAACCAAACTCTTTGATTTTCTGATCAAAACGAATATTCCAACTCCGAGATGCTTGTTTTAGTCCATAAATGGACTTATTTAACTTAAAAACCTTACTAGAATTCTTTGAATCTACAAAACCTTCAGGTTGAACCGTATAGACATCTTCAGTAAGGTGTCCATTTAGAAATGCGGTTTTGACATCCATTTGCCATATTTCATAGTCATAATATGCAGCTATGGCTAATAAGATTCTAATTGATTTAAGCATGGCTACTGGTGAAAAGGTTTCTTCAAAATCAACACCTTGAGTTTGTGTGAATCCTTTTGCTACCAGCCTAGCTTTGTAAGTTTGTACATTTCCATCCATGTCGGTCTTCCTTTTGAAGATCCATTTACATCCTACAGTCCGACACTTGGGAGGAAGTTCAACCAAGTCCCATACATGGTTTTCATACATGGATTGCATCTCTGTATTCATAGCATCCTGCCATTTTGTGGATTCCGAATCCATAATGGCATCTTTGTAAGAAGTAGGTTCAGCTTGATCATAAATCAAGCTATCGACATTTTCATGAAGTCCAATATATCTATCAGGTTCATGTCGATCCCTAGTACTTCTACGGATTCTTGGAGTTATATCCATCTCTTGAGTCCTTTCAGATTCAAGTTCAACATCACTATGTTGTCTGGATGTACTAGCTAGTGTATCGGTTATTTGAGATTCACGGATTTCATCTAAATCCACATTATCTTCTCCAATCCCTCTAGCTAATAGTTCCTTTTCCAAAAAGGTAGCTCTCCTCTTAATGAAAACACGATTTTCATTGGGATTGTAGAAATAATAACCGATTGTCTTAGGGTATCCGACGAAAACTACTTTATCGCCTCGGGGATCTAGTTTGTCTTGAGACTCTAGTGTAACACACGCATTACATGTAACATCTGTGCCGGAAACGTCGCCGGAATGGTGAACGAAACAGTAAAAGCACAGTAACTCAGGTACAAACTATGCAAACTATTGATATACTATCATCTACGTAATGCTTAACAGTAAACTATTATGCTATTGTTTCTGCAATCTGATTAAACCTAACAGTTTAACAGTCAGAAACACATCAGACAACGTTAAACAGTGAAACCAAGGCTTATTGACGTGCTATTATGTGTAAACGTATGTGAGGTTAAACAAAACAAACTATAACAGTTGTTGTTACGGTATGTTAAACCGACGAATTATTCGTAGAGGTGACGATCTGTACGAATAAATCTGAAAGTATAATGTTCTGGAATAATGACTGAAAAGTAGAAAACAAAAGTCGGAAAGCAAAACCATCGTCGTGTTCGTTCGAATGACGATTCGAACGAATACGCGCGATGGTGACGCGATCTGACGAAACGATAACGAAAACGAATAACGACACGAATGATCATAAATTTAAGGAAATAAAATATTTCCTATTTTACAATTTTGAAACTCATCATAAACGAAATTAAACAAAACCGTTTCAATAAATCGCGAACAAATTAATAAAACTCGTAAACTATTATAATTCGAAAAAATAAATAAACACTATGATATTTAAAATAATTTTTAGGAATAAATAAACATTTAACTTGTTAAAATAAACTATTTTTTTTTACTTAAATTACGATTTACGCGCGTAACGAGCCGGATACGCGACGAAAACGCGAACCGAGCAACCGAAACGAACCCGAACTCACTCGGGGTATAAATACCCTAAATGAGGGTATTTTCCCTCATTTTCTTTCTCCTTCTCTCTTTCTAAACCCTAATTCCCGGATTCACCTCCCACCACCATTGTTGAAGCTTGAAACTCCCATAACTTGTTCATTTCTCAGCCAAATAGCTCCATTTTTGAACCTACACGAAGCTCTCATCACCCTCTACACGAAAGTACAACCGATCTAGAAAGAAATCCATCTGAATTTAAGGTATGAGGCTGTTTTTAACACAAAAACTAGGGTTTTTAAAACCCTTAGTCGACCAACCCTATTAAAACGGTTCTACACCCTTTGTTCCTTCACCCCATGCCTTCCAAAGTGGCCTACACCCACTCAAACACAGAAGACCACCATCAACACTGAAAAAGTCGGGACATGAACACCGTATGGTGGCCGACTCACAGCCCCACGAATGGGCAGCTTCGGCCGAATGGCCCTTGAACCACCGACTGAACACATTCGGCCACTTTCATTCGAGACCCTCATTCGGCTGCATCTTGTCACTCAGTCGGCCAAGAGTCATTTGCAAGCCACCTTTCATTCGGAGGTTCTCATTCGCTACTCATGTCCTCATCTTCATTCGGACATGTCATCCCATTCGACCCAAGCTATTCGTGGCCACCCATCAGTCATTCACCCAAAACCCTAAAGGTTATCCAGCCACCTTTTCCTTTTGTTCGGCAGACTCACATGAGTCCAATCTGGCCAAGGCAACTGGCCCAGTAACCACATGAGGCCCAACAGCCTAGCTTCTTGGCCCAGTAGACTCACTTGGCCCAACAAATTAGTCACATAACCCAAAATGGTGTTAGCCTATCTCATTTTTACAGCCCACAGGTTCCTTTGGCCCACACTTGCTTTCGGCCCAAACGAATGAGGCCCAGTTTGGCCCAAGGGTTATTTTATGTTGGCCCATGATGAAATCTGTTAGGCCCAACAAAATGAGCCCAAGGCCCATAGAATTCGGTCCAAGGCCCACTGGATTTTGGTCAAGGTCTAATACTTCGGCCCATGGTGGCCCAAAATCGTTGTTGAGGCCCCAGTCTTGATTAATTCGGCCCAATACATAGTATAATAGTAGGCCCATTTAGTTGGTCCATGGCCCATGTAATTGGATCATAAAATCATTCGGTCCATATGGTTCTAGTTGAAACAAACACTTGTAATAGATTGGGGGTAACACAACATCATGACATGCATGGGAAAGGATTAATGGATATGAAAGTACTACAAAGGTGATACAAGTCTAGGTTAATACATTCACAAGAGTTTAACGAAAAGAATTACAAGGATTTTGGGCAAATTGTTTAATTACAAGTTACTAATGAATTTAAAAGTAACAAGGACATCATGAATGAGTTAAAACTAAACACACAATCTAATGAACTATGATAATAAAGGACCATAACAATAGAATTGGGACCGGATGACGACCGAGACTACGAGTGTTAGCCAACTCTAAGGCTAACACCTACACACGCGCACAAATAGTTACAACTCATACTTACAAGTTATAAATATCGTGAAATCAATACAGGATCGTGAAAACACACTCAAGTACAATCAAGAGCGCGTACATTCTTGTTTAAGCTAAGTCAAACACAATTACTACAAGGTGAGTTCATTGTCCATTTTCAAACTATTTTGAGTTTTACTTCGGGACTGAGAAGCATGTTATACATTTTAAAACAAATGTTTTAAATATAACAAAATGCTTTTATACGATTCTTATAGACAAATGTTAATGCTACATGATTATGCCAAGTGCTAAAGGCATAAGTTCACTATTAATACTAATGCTACATGATTATGCCAAGTGCTAAAGGCATAAGTTCTCTATAAATACTAATACTACATGACTATGCCAAGTGCTAAAGGCATAAGTTCGCTATAAATACTAATGCTACATGATTATGTCAAGTGCTAAAGACATAAGCTAAATCGCTAAAACTAAAGCTATGTGTTAATACCAAGTGCTAAGAGTATTTACTATCTGATGATGCTATTGTGAATGCAAATGCTACGGGGTTATGCTACAAACTAATGCTATGAGTTATGCTAAATACTAATGTTACGAGTTATGCTTAATGCTAGAGCTATGGGGTTATGCTATATGTTAATGCTATGGGTTATTCTATATACTAATGCTAAACACTAAATGCTATTGATGCTATGATGCCATGAGGATGCTAAATAAATACTTACATACATACTGAAAACTTGAAGCTCTGAATACTATGAATTCTTGAATGCTATTTGATTGCCACGCTAAAACAACGGTTTGGCCTCTCAGTGCTTGCCCTACCGGTTGTAAAGCTAGTACTTGTGCACAAGTTACGTAAATGCTGGAATCTTTGAATGCTATAAACTTGTATGCTAAAACTATTGGCTATGGAAGAACAATAGTTGGTCTCTCAG
The DNA here is from genome assembly GCA_009363875.1 of Mikania micrantha. NCBI lineage: Eukaryota > Viridiplantae > Streptophyta > Magnoliopsida > Asterales > Asteraceae > Mikania > Mikania micrantha. Next base: position 41,681,275 of record CM018683.1, on the reverse strand, counting down.
TGCTTGCCTTCATGTGTTCTTCCTAGTCGGGACTTGAAGAACAATAGTTGGTCTCTCAGTGCTTGCCTTCATGTGTTCTTCACAGTCGGGACTAGAAGACATCTACTATGGTCTCTCAGTGCTTGCCATAGGGTGTCCTTCATGGTCTTAAACGAGGAAACGGACTGATGGCCTCTCAGTGCTTGCCATGCAGTGTTTCCCAAAGCTATTTACACATGTGATCAGTAACTAGGACGATATTGGTAATCCTTAGTTGACTTTGTGTCATCACGGGAATCCTCTATCTCCCCCTAAGTTGCTAATTACACTTAGTGCTGGTATGGATTGATACTGATTTCCTTCGGGCATTCAGTTGTCCATTCTGGTGACTCTCAAGCTAAACTCACGAATGCTATGGGTAAACTTACAAACAAAATGCTTAAACTATACTGGGGAAACGAAATGGAGGGTAGGTAAGACGCTTAATTATCATTAACAGCAATGTCCTATGTGACTTAGTATGTGGTGGGACGGCGTCTGGGAGGGTCGTAGGCTCGACTCAGGGGTATGCCCTATATATAAGCATACCGAGTTGGATGATACAGGTGTTGTTAATGAGGTTAAGGTTTTACCTAGGAGGTTTGCAAAAGCTATTTTACAACTACTAAAACTACATGAACTCACCAACCTTTGTGTTGACTTTGTTTTCTTTACATGCTTTCTCAGGTGATGCACAGGTATAAGCTAAAGCTCAGGATTGCATACTAGGCTGCCCAGATAGAGGACCTAGTTGACTTTTGGAAGCACACTTTTTGTTATTTATACGAATCACTTTTGGATGTCTTGTACAGTTACAAGATAGAAAACAATTGATTCTTTTGTTAGGTTTACCGAGTTAAATTACTGAACATTGACATTGTAATTTAACTTTGTAATCCTAGTTAATGCTTGATTGTGCTTTAGTTATTCTTGACATTGATGCTATATAAACAATCTGATCAACACGATTATCATTCACGATATCGCGCCCCGGGAACCTTCCGCCCGACGGGGACATCCGATCCTACCCCATCGGCCCGGGGTGTGACATTACATCCCCATACCTTAAGATAAGACACATTGGGTTTATTCCCATGCCATATCTCACATGGTTTCTTTTCAACTTTCTTTGTTGGAGCTAAGTTAACAATTCGTGCGGCGGTTTCAAGAGCAAAACTCCAAAAGGAGTGAGGTAAGTTTGTACGACACATCATTGATTGAACCATATCTAATAGAGTTCGATTCCTCCTTTCAGACACACCGTTTAACTGTGGTGTTCCAGGGGGAGTAAGTTGTGAAACAATTCCACAATTTGTCAGATGTTCATCAAATTCTTGACTAAGATATTCACCTCCTCGATCCGATCGAAGTATCTTAATCGTTCTACCTAACTGATTTTGTACTTCGTTTTCGTTTCACGTTTTTGCTTCATAAGATAAACATACCCATATCTACTGAAATCATCAGTAAATGTAACAAAGTATCTCTCTTCATTTCTGGCAGTGGTTCTGAATGGACCACATACATCTGAATGTATTATCTCAAGTTGATCTTCGGCTTTTTGACTATTCCCTTTAAAGGGTTGTTTAGTCAACTTTCCACTTAAACATGATTCGCATTCATCAAAAGATTCCGAACCAGTTGAATCTAATATTCCTGAGGTTTGGAGTTTCTTCATGCGATTCTTGTTAATATGTCCAAGCCTACAATGCCATAAGTACGTATCACTGAAATCCAATTTCATACGTTTATTGGAGATATTGTATATTTCGTTATTAGCATGGACATCTATCTCATAGATTCCACTATGAGGCTTTGCATCAAAATAAAACACACCATTCAAATATGCACAAAAATAACCATTGTCATTAAAAGCATACTTAAAGCCATGTTCGCACAAAGCTGAAACTTGAATCACGAACCACGATCTCTATCGTGTATCACCGCAACAACCGCGTATTCCAAAACCACCCTCGGTGGCTCGACTATGGTGTGGTGGTGTTTGGTGGTGTGTGGCCGAAACCAAGAGGAGAGGGGAGGAGGGGGTTCGGTCACCAATAGGAGAAGTGGGAGAGTGGGTGAAAGAATTGTGTGAAATATCAAGTTTGATCTCCTTTTTAAAGTCAAAATTAGATCCACAAAAATATGATCTTTTGACTACCAATTCAAAATTGGTTTCCCACCTTTTATTTCACATGTTAATTTAAATTAAACTCTTTTAATTTAATTAACTTCTTTTAGTAATTAAACAATTTAATTAAACGTCTAAAGTTTAACTAATTAAACTTTATCAATTTAATTATAACTAATTATCACAATAATTAATTCCTCCAATATTATTATTATTTCACAAATAATAATAACACCCCACTTTAAATAATTCGTGAAATTGAATACGTCTAAAACACATTTTAGACATAATCGCATTACTATCTTCTAAAGTGTAACTCTTTGGATCGTACCCTGATAGTAACGTTGATGTTATCGATGATCGGACATCATATATCCAACAGTTATAAAGACACAAAATATAAGACACAACAAAAAATATACACATAAATACACAAAAAAAAACACATATACAACAAGACACAATAAGTATACAAAAATAAAGAAATGTAATACCTTAAAATATGAATCAGCAGGATGCAACAAATCTTTAACTGAAAAAATATGAAAATCATCAACTTTTGCAATCATTGCAGAACCACAACTGTTTATTGCATCATCTATCTCCAGCTGCTGGTCCAAAAATATCGTTTGTGTACTTGTTTCTCAAGGCAAAATGTGCTCCAAATCTCATGATCAGTAAATCTCGTGTCATGATCATTCTTCCGATGTTCATGCCTTTGACGTTCCATCGCTGACTCAAAGTGGGTATAAAATTCCATAAAAGTTGCATTCCGGTTACAAAATTGACTAAAAAAATGATTTTCGCTCTCTGCTCTTGAGGTGGTACGCATAGCACCAGACAACTCCTCATCCTTGTAATATGCAGGTATCCAGCCTCTTCTAATGTTATAAATATCACCCAACCAAGGATGATCACTTAACCCAATTTCAGAAAGGATTATATGACACTCCTTTTCAAATTCCTCAACTGTAATACAATCTGTCCATACAATATTAGATAATTTCTTTTTGAAATCTGTTGAATTACACATAGCTGCTCCAACCTATAAAGACACAATTAATAAAGACACAAAATTTGAGTCAGTTAATAAAGACACATTGATGGAAGACACAAATATTAAAAAGACACAATTAACAAAAGACACAAATAAATTTAAAAAACAATACATAATAAATATGTTCTGTTACCTTTGTAGTCATTTTTTCCCATATATGCCACATACACAATCTGTGACGACTATTAGGGCAAACATCTATAATGGCACGCCTCATTGCAGCATCTTGATCAGTAACAAAAACTCTAGGTGCATAACCAAATGCCTCAATAAATTTTTCCAATAACCATCTATATGAATCAGCAGTTTTAGATCCAAGAAGAGCAGCACCAAATGTAACATTCCTATTGTGATTATCAATGCCAGTAAAAGGAACAAAAACCATATCATACCTAAAAAAACACAATGGTAAACATAACACAATCAACAAACATAACACAATAAATTAAAGAACATAATAACACAATGATGTTATTTAGCATACTTTTTTGTTCTATACGTTGCATCAAATGCTACTACATCACCAAATACAGAGTAATTATTCTTCGAATCCTCTTCAGCCCAAAACAACGATGCTATTGATCTATCTTCTCTGATACTATACTCAAATGAAAAATTAGGAAGATACTCTTTTTTCCTGCTCAAACGTTGAATGATCATCTCTGCATCATATTCACCAATATATTCATTAAAATCCCTTTTATAATTCTTAAAGTCAGCCTTCGTTGCCCCAACTTCTGCATAACCACCATATAAACTTTTCAAAATATTAAAAGCTCTTACAGGCCCAATATTTATAGAAGTCGAAGATTGAATTGCATTCTCTTTTACATGATCAACCCTTCTTGCAGCAGTTAAAAATTGAACATCTTCTTTTTCAACAAAAGCATGATTATGCAATTCCTCAAAATGATATATCATGTACTTATTTTCATTATTCAACTGCAACTTAAGGTGTGCATTACATCCACATCTTCTAGATGGTCTCCTACGCTTTGATCGAATCTTATTTTCATCAGTTGAATTATTAACTGGTTTATCTTCTCTAAAACCATCCTTAGTACAAACAAAATACTTCAACTTGATAATACCACAATGTTTGTATTCCATGTTTTTCCTAACTGAGAAACCACTAGCAATAGTATACTTTTGATAAAAAGAAAACGCATGATCAATGGAATCAAATACCATGCCTATAGAAGGTTTTAGTGACTGGTTACAATCAGGCCTATAATACGATCTACCACCTGATGATACATCTTGTTGACCAACTTCTTTGTATGTTTGAAAATCTACATAAATTAAACTGTCACACCCCTGCGCCGCGTGCGGAATCCACGGCGCGGTGACGTATGAACAGTTGAATCATGCACAAGTATTGAATAAGAACAACCACAATGGATTACTACATTTCATAATGTTTAGACAGTTGTTTAGTTACAGACAATCTATCTACCAAAAGAAAGACAACTACAGACCCAAAATATAGTTTACAAAATAAGACTTCAAACAAGACAATTAAACAATTAGGATTTAGTGTGTTTCTAATCCATCCTAGCATGTTTCTTCATCTTGTTCTATCTTAGTATGGTCTCCTTAGTTGTCCCTGCGAAAGTCTTAAACCTGATTTCCTGAAACACGTGAAAAGTAACTGTCAACTACAGACGTAGTTGGTGAGAACAATAGGTTTAATCATTTGTAAACATGAATATATGATATAAGGCATAGGTATGTTAAAGAAATAAATGATTCACATGGATGAGCTGCAACCCAAACTAACATCAAGTAAGAAAATGAGTGTAAACAGTCCAATCACTGTTTGCACAAGAGTCAACATATAATATCAAGTCCCAAAACCACGTTTGGAGTTAGATAATGTGTCAACAGTTTTGATAAAACCATACGTAACCGAAATCTGCAGTTGGTTTATAAAACAAATTTAAAAACTAACTGCAGCAATCGGTCTGCCCCAAATGTGTGTGTCCGCTTTCCCTTGTTGTGATCACCCTGTACTAACGCTAATGAATATGATACTTGATGCTTTTACAAGTTTGTTTACAACAATAGACACCATGTTTCTGAACCTTACTTTAACAGGATGTGTTAATGCCTTATTTGATAACCTGAATTGAAAACCTAGATTTAATTCCACGAATTAAATCCTTTGTTTTGAATACCATGAAATGAATCTGCTGATTTGAATACCATGAAATGAACCACTTGATTTGAATACCATGATGTGAACCACTTGATTTGAATACCATGAAATGAACCACTTGATTTGAATACCATGATGTGAACCACTTGATTTGAATACCATGAAATGAACCACTTGATTTGAATACTATGATGTGAACCACTTGATTTGAATACCATAAAATAGTGACCTTGTGTAACAACAAGGTTTATAACAAAAGAGTTTATAAAATCATTTATTTAAAAGTGTTTATCCTTCATAAATACATTTGAGTAAATCTGTTACAAAACAGTTCAAAGATCCTTTATAAAACCTTTTTAGTGAAAAGAGTTTAATAGTTGATAATTCCTTTAAAACAGTTGATGAATCCCTAGGATTCGTAAAATGAACCCATAATATTTATAAGAATACACACACCTTGTGTAATGAAATATGATTGTAAACGATTGGTTTGATCACGTGTTCCACCCCAAAACAGTTATAAAACAGTAAAAGAGGGGCTAAAGTTCTCACCTGTCTGCAGTAGACTCTGAACTAAAACAGATAGCAAGTAGCAAACAGGACTTCTAATTGATTCCTATAACATTGTAATCATACATAAGATATAGGATTTATAGTTGTATAGACTTGGATTCATTGATTGACTTGTGTTCCCTTGAAATTGATTATCTCATGATAACTTGTTCTCATGATTTGATTGTTGTGAAAACTTGAAAGTTATGATTTGAATCACTTGATTTGATCATGGGTCCAAGAAACGAATATGAAATGTTCCATTGTGCATAAATCTTATGCATAAAATGATAATTGTTTGAGAATTTGATAACCATTGATTAACATGACTTATGAAAAGATGTTCCAATTGTTTAAGTTCTTGAGATTGTAACTTGATCCCATGATTAGTTTAAGTTGCAACTTAAACCAACTAAGATCAATTTACAATCACTTTGAGTTGTGGCCAACCATGGGCCATTTAAGTTAACCATGAGCCAATTGAAAGTGGTGTTGGGCCAATTGAGTGTGATGTTGGCCCAACAACTTGTATATAGGCCTCGTAACGCGCCCAAGCTAATATCGAGCTAATTAGGATCATAATGAGCCGTATGGGCTTGGATTGGGCCTAAGGGATTTGAGTTGGGCCGTCCAATGTTCATGTAGGCCATTTAAGCTTCTAAGTCAATATTGGGCCACTTAAGATCAAAACGAGTCTCTATAACTCGATTGGGCTTGGTTTAAGACTATGGGTCCATTGCTAGTAAAGTTGGGCCAAAGAGACTTGACTTGGGCCGAAAGAGGTTATGGGCTGCCACTTGGGCAGCGAACCTTTTAGGTTTAAGGGGCTAGGTTCGCCGGTCCTTCACAAGCCACCAAGGATCCAATAAGGTTCGGCCTTCATGTTATGCATGCAAGGTTCATAGAAGTTTGCCTCAGGTCGAAGGGTTCGGCTTGCATGCAACGCTCTATGTAGGTTCGTGAAGGTTCGCTATAGGTCGCAGGTTCGTGATGGTTCGTGAGATCCCATTAGATTCGTTCAGCATCCATGAAAGGTTCGCTGATTATCTAAGAGTTCGGCTGATGAAGCTGCGAACCATGCAGGGTTCGTGAAACACCTCATGGTTCGGCCAAGGAGAAGCTCGAGGGTTCGTGCATGGCGACTAGGGTTCGCATAATAACTCTCATGTAGGGTTCGCTGATAGTTCGCTCGGAGAAAAGTTCGTTGGTCACCAACTGGTTCGTGAGGGCTCGTGTGACTCCCTAGGGTTCGGCTGCTGAACCATAAGTTTACAGGTTCGTTAAGGTTCGCCCTTAGCTAAATGGTTCGGCCACCCCAACAGTTTCGGCCGTGAATGTACCCTCGACGAACCCTGTGTGCATCACCATCTCCATCGAACCACCAGCTCCATACCACGATCCAAGACAACATAACCATGAGAAAGATCCCTATACGTGCGAGACTCGAGAACTAATGCTAAAAACCGGCTATGTATGTGTTTAACAAACCCACGAACCAAAAACCCTATTTTTCAGAACTTTAACTCGATTATACCTCCGATTTGGCCGGTGAAAACTTCCGATCTGTTGTACTTTCTTGTAGTACTCGTTGAGAGCTTCGCGTGGACACCAAGAACACCAAAATCCGTTGAGAAACGAAGAAGATACGAAGTTTAAAGTTTGGAATTTTAGAGAGAGGTGGGAGACGAATTTTTTAGAGAGAGAGAGTGGTTATTGGGGAATTAAATGAAGAAAGAAGCCTTGTTCAAGGCTTTTATAGCCCGCGTGGTATTCGGGTCCGTTTCGGTCGCTCGGTTCGCATTTCCGACACATAACGCGTATTTTACGCGACTTTAAATAAAAAGAGTTGTTAAACTCAAATAAATGATGAGTTTCAAAATTGTAAAAATATAAAATAATTAATTTAATTATTTTTTAACTCTTCGTGTGTTGACAGATCGTTAAACACTCACAATTACGTGTATACCCGCAATCGCGTACGTTTTTCGATCGTATTGATTATTTAAAGTCGTTTAATCATAATTATAAGTTCAACATTCGTATCATTATGGATCGTCACCCATAACTATACTCAGTCTTGCTTACGTATTACGATTCTTGTTGAATTAATTGTCATAATATTCGTCTTAACACTACGCACCAACACTATCCTGTTACACCGAACGCAGTATATATATAGGGCTCACTCTCGCTGCCCACCACTGTTTCGATATAACACAATACTGTTCTTGCCTAGTGAACTCGACTGTAAATAAATAATACATACTTGTTAAATAATAATGATTCTAACACACAAGCACATAATGAACACATGATTCACATTGACTGACTAAACATGGACACACACTGTTCTAACACTGTTTACTACTACCATGACTAAATGCACAAATGTTACATAAACAAAATCAGTTAACATTTCACATATTAACACACAAAATGATGTAAGACACAATTGTATAAAATACACAATTATATAAGACACAATTACATAAAAAGACACAATAGTATTTGAGACATTAAACACAATCATGTTTGATAGGCACAATAATATTCTTAATATCTTATACTACTGATCTGTAAAATGTAATACACATTAAAACACAAAAACAACATATATAATTGACACAATAAACACAACCATGTATAATAGACACAATACACATAACGATGATATCAAAAAACAAGAAGTACACATATAATGAAACTAGATAACACATAATAATTGAAAACAATACAATTAATAATAAACAATCAACAATCACATGAAAATGGTATAAAAGACACAATTATATAAGACACAATTATGTAAAAGACACAATATTATTTGACACTAGACACAATCATGTATAATAACACAAAATACTATTATTAATATGACATAATACATATCTGTACAAAATAATACACATTATAACACAATACAACATACATAATTGACATAATAGTCAAAATCATGTATAATAGACACAATACACATAACGATGCTCCCAATAAACATGATTACACGTATAATGAAACTAAATCACACATATAATCATTGAAAACAATACGATAAATCATAAAAAAATCACATGAAAAACAAAGAATACGTACTCATTTAAGCATAAATCGATGAAATCCTGTTTTACTGCCAAATTGATGAGACCCTGTATAATGTGAAGAACATATTGCAGCGAAATTAGAGCTTTCACGAGATAAATTGAAGAAGAAATCGATTATTGATCAATTCATGCAAGAAATCGGTCAATTAATTGAAGCCGCATGCGTGAAATCAAAAAAACGAACAACAAAGTCTCCATAACTAACCCTATTTTCTTTTATCTGCAAAATCCCCAAACTACCCTTAATTAACAACATTTAATCTGCCACATGGCAACCATCCATTGCTTCTTAGACTTCTTAGGTTTAATCCCCTATTTAGCAGAACCTTAACCGTTAAGAAATATCAAATTACATCAATATACCAATAATCCAATTTTGTTGTAAGTTGATGTAAATCAATGTAATATATTACGCCAATGTAAGTGACTGTTGCGTCGATGTAAATCAATGTAATTTGCTGTAAGTTGATGTAAATGACACGTTACGTTGATGTAAGTTGTTGTAAGTTGATGTATACAAATTTCTTACGATAAAACATAATATAGTATTAAAACCTAATGTGTTCTTGAGTCATGATTATGTGTCAAATAATAAGAAAAGAACCCAATAATCCAAATTTGATAATAAATCAACCTAAACGTAAAAATCCAAGAAGAAAAATACAAATTTAAAGATAATAAACACGCCAAATCGTCAAACCTCGAATCAACACGCTAAATCGCCATCAAAATCCTAAACTCATTGATCCGAAGCCAAATTTCAATAATGAAAGATCTAATTCAAACCAACTAAAAACCTCCATACCGTAGATCAAATTGAAGTCGCAAGGAACAATACACTCATCATATCCAGTATCATCATCATCATCATCGGTCTCAGTGGGAAGACGAGTACCGTGTCTACTATAGTGCACAAACAGAAAGTCTCCGGGCTCGGCGGAACCAACAAGATCGTCGAGAGATTTGCGGATGTTCCGCCCGGTAGGTTGAGTATATGAATCGTCTGTATCGATGAGGACATTGATATCATACTCCGAGAATCCGTACCTATCAACAAGACATCGATACATTCTCTTCACATCGTTGACGCATCCTCGGAGCTCCGCCTTGGTTCCGGCGTAGTTGCATCCGATTAACACTGATTCTTCGTCATGATGGGAAGCAAACTACTCCACCGGCGACGGCCGGTGTCGCTGACATGTCTCTTTCGGTGAAGAACTTCCACATGAGCTTGAGTTTGTGCGTCGTTGATGGGTTGATCACAAAATCATCGTCTGCGAATCTCCAGTTAGTTATATCACCACCATGATTAACCCACTGAAAAAGCAACATAAGGTACATACGTTAATCTTGATTCTTATGAGCGTTGAATAATACGAACTGAGATGTGGATATGTGTGTGCGTGTGTATTTATATAATAGGGTGATAGAAGATTGTTTTGAAAATTGGTGAATCAGAAAAGTGATGGTTTTGAAAAATGGTGAATCACAAAAGTGATGTTCAGAAAAGTGATGGCTGAGACGTGTACTTGTATGTGTGTGTTTATATATATATATGTATATAATAAAGAATGATGTTCAGAAAAGTGTGACACACACTTACCCACATTAATGCACAAGTGAAATGTCCATAATACTCTTGGAATTAAAGAAAATCAGCTGTTGACGTTGTTGTGTTTTATTGGATGAAAAGAGCTAAACGATTAACGTGACAAGGGAATGTTAAGTTTTGATCCTCCGTATATTATTTTTTGAATAATGAGATATTTGTTTGATTAATGAGATATTTGTTGGTTTTCGAAGACGTATATTAAATCGTCGCAATATAATAATTAAAACGTAAAATTTCATCAATTTATTAACACAACACCCAATGATCCAATGCCATGTCAAATTCGATACGTGGCCTTTTAAGTCCATGTAAGCGTTTACCTCTTCGATCTAAATTCCCCAAACAAGAACCCTAGCAAACTCCAATCACTTCACTCAAAACCCCCACTTTTCGTATCCAATCCTACTAGCAAAATGAAATAAAAAACCTGCTAATAAAGTTCGAATTTTAAGCGGGTTTTCTAGTTGATTTGCAAAGCTTGTGAATTGTGATCAGTTCTGTACAACACATTGGCGTTGAGAACGAAGTTTAAAGCAATGGAGACCCGGATCAGATCCGGGTTTCGGGCACTGATTTTGATCGCAGTTTGCATATTAGTTTGTGGGTATTTGGTATCTGCAGAGACCCAACGACCCAAGAATGTTCAAGTTGCTCTTCGGGCCAAATGGCCCGGTACCTCACTTCTTCTTGAAGCTGGGTATGCCATTTATTTATATGTTATTGAGAAAGATATAGTTAGCAAGTTGTGTTTCAATTTTTTTCTTATTTTGATGAATAAATGTTATTAGTTCGTTTTTTGAATCTGAAAATAAGCTAAACATGTGATCATTGAAGTTACTGGTTTAGATATTGATCTGTTTGATGATTTGGGTTATACGTAACTGGATCACTAAAGGTTTCTGTTTAGATATTGATCTGTTTGATGAATGTTAGTTGAAACTCCGACCTTTTGAGGCTCGGTTAAGTTATTTTGATGATAATTGATTATATAGTTAACAATAGATTGGCTAGATGGTGTATCATGAACAAATCTATACGGAAGCTACTCTGAAGTAATTTGTATTTTTGATAAAAAAATGGTCGCATTCTTGAGAAAATCTGTTCAGGCAATGCATACATAACGACGTCTGACCCATACTCAGGTGGTGTAATGCGGTAATTGGTTTTACATAATTTCACCTTGCCTTTTGTTTGTATATGCGAAAATAATTTAGATCAATAAAAAGTGTAAAAGAAAGAAAAGTGAAAGGGTAACACATGTAGTCTGATTAAAATCTTGAATTCTTATCAATTTTGTTTTGTGTACTTGCGATTGTAAGATTTTTTTGTAGTTACATTCTTTGTAAAATCAATAATTTGAATAGATTCATACTATGAACTTCAACAGAAAACTTCTATCTAGGATCAATATTTTAATAACTTAAGAAAGGCCTTTGCTAATTGCTAAGCTTCCTGAACATCTCAATGATTTAAAGAAGTTTACTGTATGTTCTTTTCTCCTTTTGGTTTCACATGTTTTAGCTCCGTGTTGATTAAAAAAATTGAATACTTCTATCAGAAGCAACCAAATCTTTTCCATATATTTCCACGGTGAATTTACATGCAATAAGTACATACTTATAAGTTAAAGCAGTAATGTGTAGCGTTAGATGTAAAAATAGCCTTGAAGTTAAAAATAGCAGTATAAGACATCTTATACTTAGAAGTAATAAATCTTCTATTAGAGGTGTCATTATTGACTCATTTACTTCTGAACAGGTAAACTGAGGTTGTGTTTTATCCCAAATGGGCCAAATAAAAAAAAAGGTTAAAAAGTGAACATGTCAAATTGGTGAAAGTTATCCAAAGTCTAGATTTATTGCATACAATCTTCCAGTCTTTATTTAACGATTTAGATTATAGTCGTTATATTTTGTTTTTTAGTTATAATTAACACATTTGATATGCATAGAAGCAGGCAAAAAAGTGCTTGTGTACCCATACTAGCAATGACCCACTTCAGTAGCTTAGGGTCAACCACTCAAACAATTTTCTTTGGTTACCGACGTAATCCATTTGACTACCTCTGATCATAAATATTACTTATTTATGAATACTCTAATTAAGGTTAAACCATTAGTGTGTTACTAAGCTGTATTTTTTGAATATTTTGTAATAATGCAGACTAACGTATCATAAATTGTGTTTCATAGGGAATTACTCTCTAAAGAATGGAAAGATCTTTTCTGGGAATTCGTTGAAATGTGGCTCAATAACGAAATTGAAAACACAGATCATTACACTGCTAAAGATTGCTTGCAGAAAATTTGTAATTATGGGAAATCACTTGTGACTGGACCACTGACATCACTCTTTGAATTATCTCTTACTCTTCGTTCTTCATCACCAACATTAGTGCTTTATCAGAAATTAGCAGAAGAATCTCTTAATTCGTTTCCATTATCTGATGATATTAATAATAATTTTATTGATGGAGGGGTATCTGAATCAATGGAAGGCAAAGAAGCCAAAAAGGCTGATCCTTTGCTTGTAGGTGTTAATCCAAGAAGTCCTGGGGGCAAATGTTGCTGGGTGGACACTGGTGGGGCCTTGTTTTTTGATCTCCCAGAGCTTCAATTGTGGCTTCGTAGTCCTCAGAAGTAAGTTTTTCTTATTTATTCCATGCTGGAAATTTAAGTAATTATTCAAATATTATAAGCTTTAAATCGAGGTGTTGAATTAATGGTTTTCGTGAAAAATTTGGGGCTTTATGAAAAGCAACTTAACATGTGACATTTGACAACTTTCGGTCATGGATATATCTTCTATCAATAGGTATCAATTTCGGTCCATGAATAGGTTGATGTGGCTTGTGTTTTATATTAAACAGATTAAAGATTTTCTTATTCTTTTATCAGAAAAGGGAACGACTCAAACAGGTTGGGTGTCGTCCAAAGTCTCCATTAAAGCATACAACCTTTTAAATGTTATCTAAATCAGTATTGTAACAATATTGTTTTTTTATCGATTAAGGCATAAATTTGTTTTTAATAGTTGCTTTTGAGAATAGATAAATAAGTGTTTGTGGGTTAACGAAAATGAACCTTTTCAATTGAATCTATTACCCGACCCACAGTTTTGCTACCAATATTTGTAATGTTTCAAGCTTTAAACGTCATACACTACTGCAGGGATGGAGATATATTTCAGCAGCCTGAACTTTTTGAGTTTGATCATGTCTACTTTGATTCATCTACTGGGAGTCCCATTGCCATCTTATATGGAGCTCTTGGGACAGAATGTTTTAAAGAATTTCACAGGACCTTGGTGGAAGCAGCCAAAGAGGTCCAATTAAAGATATTTTTTTCTTGAATTCACTTGCTATTTTCTTAATTTCTTGGAGTAGATTTTTATAGTCATTTATATGGCCTTCAACATCTTGTACCAACTATCTACATGGTATATGCATCACATGCCTCAATATGAACCGTGCTAGCTTTAGGCTTTTAAGGTAGCAGTTTTTATCCTTTAGGAGTTGACATTAGGTGAGTCGATGGGTCAAATTTGGATCCGATTGGCTAGTGATTTGATCTAACCAAGGCCCAACTAAGTTGGTCATGATCAGAATCTCCCACTGCCCAACTATCAAAATAGATGGATCATAACTCACATAAACCCATTTACAATATTTTTCTAATCCTCAATTCCTCACTCCACCCCACCCTTTCACAACTAAGTGTGTGATGTATAGGGTTCTTATTATGCAGTAGCTTGCCTATTTTGTTATTTTTAGTGATAGTTTTAGTTTGAAGACTTAAATAAAGTTATAGATGCTTGTGTGATAGATTAATTGCTGATAAAATTAAAACAACTCACAGGGGAAAGTTAAGTATGTTGTAAGGCCTGTGTTGCCTTCAGGTTGTGAATCAAAAAGTGGTCATTGTGGAGCAGTAGGTACAAGAGACCCCTTAAATTTGGGTGGTTATGGTGCAGAACTTGCATTAAAGAACATGGAATACAAGGCAATGGATGACAGCGAAATAAAGAAAGGTCAGAGTAAAGTTGCAGACTTGCTTCTGCCTTCTGTATACTATAATGGTTCATGTCTTTAAAGTGAAATCTGATCTGCCTGTTTAAATTTTATTTATTTATTTCTTTTTTTTTTTTAAATAAATGTAGCATTGGGACAAAAGTTTTGTATAATTTTGTGTTCACGGTGACAACGCATGGACCCAAGAGGATAATATTTAGCATGACAGGACATAGTTATCAATAGCGAGCATAGCGCCCGCTATAGCGAATAGCGGAGCGTAGGGCCACCTTACCGCTAAATGGTTTTAGCGACCAAATAGCGCCCTATAGCGATTTTTTCTTAATTTTTTTAGCTAGTTTAGTGGTATTTATTGATTATAATTGCTATTTTGGTGGCATGAATGTTTATTTATTGATTATAATTGATATTTTTGTTGACTACTTGAATGTAAAACAAATTAAAAAACATTCTACTACAACAACAACCTTACCCAGCATATTCCCACTTTTCAGTAGGGTCTGGGGGGGAAGGATAGATACAAACCTTATTCCTATCCCAATTGGGATAGAGAGGCTGCTCCGAAAGAGTCCCCGGCTCAAAGTTATCGTTTGAAGTTGATCATCCCAATGATTTTAACGTTATTTTCACAAAATAATTAAAATAACGTTAAAATTAGTGCACTTTTACTTTTGCCCCTTAAGGGCCCACACATATATACATTATATGCGTGCACCACAAATGAGGCGTTAAAAAACATTCTACTACCTTATCGCTAAATATGAAATAGCGGGCGCTATTTATCGCTACGTAGCGTATAGGTAGCCTATCGCTATTGCCCGCTATTCGCTATCGATAACTGTGTGACAGGAAGAGTGTTTAATTTTAAGCATTCTGTCTATGATAATTGATACACGAAATATAGCTACAACTAAATGACTGTGACTGCTTCTTTCAAGAAAGCAATGCAGTTGTCTTATTGTAACATTTAAATGTGCCAGTGGTGAATCTAATACACTTTTGATCTGTTTCTTAGTTTTTGTTCCTGGCCCCAACCCCTCAATTTTAACATGTTTCATTAAAATAAAACTGCAGGTGTTATTCTAGAAGATCCTCACACTGAGGATCTAAGCCAAGAAGTTAGAGGGTTCATCTTCTCTAAAATTTTGGTATTTGTGCTTACTTTTTTCTTGTGCTCCATGCTGTTTTTATCTTTGACCATGTGACTATCACCAGTTTTGAAGCTTTTGTACTTGTAGAACCAGATTTATTGTCTAAGCAACTACTTATAGATAAATATCTTTCACACTCGTGAAAATCATCATGCCAACTTTTGTTTTCATCTTATTTTTAAACCATCATAATCAAAAGTTTCCTCTTTTGTATATGTTTGTGAATATTTGAACCAATTAATTTTTTTACTTTATGTATTTTAGAGATGTCAATTTTGACCCATTTACTTGTCAATGAATCTATTTGGTTATGCTTTCAGTAGAAAAGAAAAGTTAAGTCAAAAGGAAAAAAAAGTCAAATGGTTCAGATGAGTCAAGCAATTTAAATCCTGAAAGTTGTCTAAAATTTATTTGTATTGCATTTATCTTCCTAAATCATTTATCTTAAAATTAGATTATTATTTAAATAACATAGTTTTTGCATTCATATTTGATAAACAATTTTAGAAGTGAAACTCAACATGTTTTGGTTTTCAAATATGCATAAATGTTTGGCTTTAGTTACAAACTGTTCAACTTTTTCGGTTATAAGAAAGGTGGTTCGGCTTATCCGGTAGCTATTATATAGAGGAGGAGACAAGTAATATATTATTATGAAAATTTGTAAAAAACTTTTTTAACATACAATTTACTATTTAAAAAAATTAGAATATAAATATGTGGGTTTTAGTGGCATTTTGGTTCTTTTTCAGTTATTTTTACACGTATAACTGTAGCTGAACCACAAAACCTGGGTGAAAAAAAAACATAACTGAATCATTTTGATTTGGTTTCTCAGTTATTTGATTTTCTGCTGAGTCCTGTCGTAAACTGTTTTATCCCAACCTGATCCATTTTGGTCCTTAAATGCCCTTTTGACCCCCTAAACATCCCACTTGTCCCAACCATTTTCCCACCTCCATGTTTTGGTGATAATATCAACTTTTTGCTATAAATTCTGAACATTTTTTATTGCAAAAACAAAATTTGGCATGTAATGTAATGAAAGTATGATCATTATAACATTTTACATGTGTCACTCATTCCAATATTGAATCTTGAAGGGTCATTATGAGAGACAACATACTTTATACTTGTTCAGGCAAACATTTCCATAAATGCATTTTGGAGCTGATTTGCATGTTTTTACAAATGCAGGAAAGGAAACCGGAACTGACCTCTGAAATAATGGCTTTCAGGGATTCTCTGTTATCATCAACAGTATCTGATACACTTAATGTGTGGGAATTGAAGGGTAGCTATAAGATTTTTATATAGAAAAATACGTTGCATGTATTTTGGGTCTTGTTTCTAATGTAGCCTTCTTCATTATTTTTATATTTGTATTCTTAACAACAGATCTTGGACATCAAACTGTACAAAAGATTGTTCATGCGTCAGACCCTCTTCACTCAATGCAAGAAATTAATCAAAATTTCCCTAGTGTTGTCTCTTACTTGTCTCGTATGAAGGTAAGTTCTGTTTATTCGTGTTTCATCTCCTATGTTACTCTAACATGTTGTTTTGCATAATAAATTAATCTTTTGATAATGCATGCAGCTTGATGATTCAATCAAAGATGAAATACTTGCAAATCAACGAATGATCCCACCTGGCAAGTCCTTGATGGCTCTGAATGGTGCTTTAATCGATATTGATGATATTGATCTTTTTCTGTAATGCTTCTTTCCACTCTATCATTAATTCCAAGTAGAGGTGGCAGGTTCAATCCATTTGCTTATGAACTTGTTGATTCAAGTTATTTATATGTAAAATAATAAAAAATAGCACAAAGGGAAATGAATCTATTGGTGTGATTATTGATGCATAGATACAATTTTTATGCAAAAAGTTAACAAACAAACTTACCCGGTATATTCCCACTCTTCATTAGGGTCTGGGGAAAGGATGAAGACAAATCTTACCCTTATCCCAGTTGGGATAGAGAGGCTGGTTCGAAGGAGTCTCTGGCTCAAAGTTATCGTTTGAAGTTAATCATCCCAACATTTTTAACGTTATTTTCACAAAATAAGTAAAATAACGTCAAAATTAGTGCAATTTACTTTTGCCCCTTGAGGGCCCATATATATACATTATATGTGTGCACCGCAAATGGGGACTTATGCAAAAAGTTGTATTACCAATACAACTTTTGTAAGCATATATGAAATAGTAATATCATTTAAATTGTATAAAGTTTGGATTGTGGGTCAACCCAATTTGACCCTTTACAACTCAATCTACACTACAACCAGTTTCACCCAAACAAATTGTTGACTGTTGCCCAGCTCACACATATTGCCACCTCTAATTTGGAGCAAATGATCTTTTGTTTTTATAATTGGGTGTTATTTCTTTGAAAGGTTGATCAACATGGTCCATCAGGAATTATCTTTAGCTGATCAATATACAAAACTAAAGGTTGTAAATCTTCATTCTCCTCAATTGTTACTAAAAATGATAAATATTTTGTGCCCAACTTAACTTACTTCTACTTGAAATTCACAATTATTGATGTCACATATTCTAGATTCCTTCAAGCATAATTCGGAAGCTTTTGTCAACTCTACCTCCTCCTGAATCCAATTCATTTCGTGTTGACTTTCGTTCTGACCATGTTCAATATATCAATAACTTAGAGGTGGATGCTAGGTACAAGCAATGGCGGAGTAATCTAAATGAGGTATACTTTATTTGTTTTAAAGGTTTCTTATTTTAATTTTCATTAAATTTCTACAAGGAATATTTTTTAAATATTTTTATGTGGCAACAATTTTGGGTCCATTGTTATAGCTTCTAATGCCCTCCTTCCCTGGACAATTACGCTACATCCGTAAGAACTTGTTTCATGCGGTCTATGTGTTGGATCCTGCCTCTATTTGTGGACTTGAGGTAATTATGTATACCATTAAAAGCCAAGCCTTATGAACCGTTATATATATATATTGTAATATTTTGTTTTTCTCTTGTAATTTTTAAAACATGATGTTTTAAAAAACTTTGAATATTTGCAACATACTTGTTTATATTGACATTTCGATGTAAATTTTAATCAAAATTGATGTGTGAGTAATGATGTACAAGTCATCGAATCACAAATTTATATATACTTGGTAAAAAGCTGGACAAAAGTGTGTTAGGCATCTTGTTACTAAAAATTATTTGTTTTGACCCATTACTCAAGTTGCTAGTCTTGCCATTTTTTACGGTCGATTTTGTTTTTTTTATCGAGCCATAAATCTTAATTATGCTATATTTTGCAGACAATTGACACAATTGTCACCTTGTTTGAGAATAGCCTCCCAGTAAGATTTGGAGTGATTTTGTATTCTACAAAAATTGTTGAGACACTCGAGGCAAATGGTGGAGCATTCCCACATCTTGAAAGCGACTTTCAAATTAACGAAGATCTCTCAAGCTTGGTGATGACTTATTTTCTTTCTTAAACATTGATTTCTTCATGCTTTAGGGAAATTATGAAAGATAACAATTCACCGTTGTATGTAGACTTTCCACGGTTTTTAGTTATTGACAAGAATCATTATATACATTTCTTAATTTCATAGGACCTTCTAGACCCTATAAATAGTCATGCTAAAAGTGGAATTTAATGGGTTTGGTTGTTGTCGTAATTTCATCGGAACCATAGACTCATTTAATGTTTTCAAAAATAACTTGTATAATGTTACTGTATGTATATGTTAAGATCAAAAAGTAAGCATTATGTTGATGCACAAATTTGTCATTCAACATCTTGCCCTATAAACCTTTTTTTGTTTTGCCTTCAAGTGTCAATGGAAAATTATTCTTCTCATGTGATAACAAACAATCTAATAAAGTAGTGTAGTGGTTAGAGTTGAGGCGAGACAATCTAAAGGTTTCATGTTCAATCCCTACTAACAGGGGCGGACCTAGCATATTTTATGGGGGTCGGAACTTTTATTTTAAAGTGTTATTTATATGATCTGATCTTAACCGACCCCCAAGAAATTTTGACACAGACCCTCATGAAATTTTGATGACACTGTTGAAGCCCATTTTAAAACTATTTGGAAAGCAAAATTAATAAAATTAATACTCAAATAACCCAATATGCATTATCTGTGCCTTAAAAAGATTGAATCTTTGATCTAAATAGGAGCAACAACTCTGATGGTTTTTGATTTACTTTAGTTTTTTCATTTTTTTTGATAACCTGACGCGATCCAATTATAATCGGTCCAAAAAATGAAATATTTAACGACATACAATCGCCCCAATAAAATTCCGACCCCCATTAAAAAAATTTCTGGGTCCGCTACTGCCTACTAAGGTCGGTTTTCCTTGGAGGACCGGTTGCTTGCAGCTGCGCTTTACCCGTTCCCTCCGGTTAGTTGGGTACTAGCAGGGATCCGGGGGTTTACCTCGTAAATGGGTTCCCACGGCGATAAAAAAATAAATAAAAAGCTGACAAAGTATACAATTGATTCTAGTGTATGAGGGCAAAAACCAAACTTTATAGCCCTTTCATATTTCAGGCACGAGCCCAAGTCACTAACAGGAATCTTATCACATGCTTCTTGAATTATATCGAATCATAAGATTTTAATTCCAGTTATATTCTAATTGTTGGATAAACTTGTAATTTCAGTAAAAGAGAAGGGTTATTTTTGTTTATTTGATTTTTCGTAGATAACTATGGTTTATGTTTAGTCCGATATTTATGTTTTTCAGTTATGTTCTTATCTTGTTTTGTTGGCTATTAAAGCCTGAATTTGATTAATGAAATCAATGAATTTTTTGCTCTGATTACCACTTCAATTGGTATCAGAGCCTGTCGATCAAGAAGGCTCTCGATCGGAAGGACTCGATCGTAGAAGGATTCGAAGGACAGAATCAGAAGGATGGCTGAAGGTAGGAACGGCGGCGCAATCGTTCAAAGCAAGGGAAACAACTCGGCGACACTCCAATGCCCTATTCTGACCTCCGACAACTACAACGTATGGGCGATCAGAATCAAGGCTGTTTTTCGTTTTCATGGAATTCTAGACGCGATTGAACCACGAGCAGGAACGGTGATGGACCAGAAGAAGGATGATATGGCTGTGGCACTGCTCTTCCAAGCAATACCGGAGGAGCTAGTTCTACAGCTATCTCAGCACAACACCGCGCAAGAGATGTGGAATGGATTAAAAACAAGGTTCGTGGGAGCAGATAGAGTTCGAGAAGCACGACTGCAGACATTGCAATCCGAGTTCGAAGGCCTAAGGATGACCGAAGGGGAGACAATTGACAAGTTTTCTGCAAAGCTGAGCAAACTGGTGTCAAAATCGAATAGCCTGGGCTCCACAATCAAGGACAAGACTCTGGTGAAGAAATTGCTGAGTTCTGTGCCAAGCAAGTTCATTGCAATCGTAGCTTCGATTGAGCAGTTTGCTGATCTAAGTACTATGTCATTTCAAGAAGCCATTGGAAGGCTCAAGGCCTTTGAAGAGAGGATCAAGCCCAAGGAAGTAGGCTCAAGTTCAGGAACCAAAGGAGATCAATTACTGATGTCCTATGAAGATTGGCAGGCTAAGAAAAGACAAGAGGGCTCTAAAGGACAAGGCCGAGGCTCAAACAAGCCTTGTTCCCGTGGAAGAGGCCGTGGTCGAGGGGGTCCTGGCCGGGGCAGGGGACAGGAACCAGGCCAGAACAGCTACAGGCGCAAAGGGTACAAGGACCGGGCCACAATCAAGTGCTTCACGTGTGACTCAATGGGTCACTATGCTTCCGAATGCCTAGCCAAACCTAGGCAGGAGGAAAGCAACCTGGCCCAAACAGGTGATGAAGGGCTTGCCCTCTTGATGGCCCTTGGAGTAGAAGGGCAAGCAGGCTCCATCCTGCTCAATGAAAAACAAGTCCAGCCAAAGAAACTAGAGACCAAGGGAGACAATGGCTGGTTCCTCGATAACGGGGCCAGTAACCATATGACAGGAGACGAAGGATTGTTCTCCCATCTTGACAAAACAACCAAAGGAAAGGTTAGATTCGGAGATGGGTCCTGTGTGGACATCATGGGGAAGGGAGACATTGTTCTAGGATGCAAGAATGGTGAACACCGAGTTCTCAAAGATGTGTACTTCATACCCTCACTAAAGAGCCGCATTGTTAGTTTGGGTCAACTGACAGAATCAGGGTACGAAGTAATAATGATGGAGGACCTCCTGTGGGTTAAAGATGAGCAGGGAACTCTACTGATAAAGGTTAAGAGGGCTCCAAACAGGCTCTATTGTGTTGATCTGAAGATAGTGGCTCCAACTTGTTTGTTGACCAAGATGGATGATATGGCATGGCTCTGGCATGCCAGGCTAGGCCATGTGAACTTCAGCTTCATGAAGGCCCTTGCTGGAAAAGGGCTGGCCAGAGGAGTTCCAAACATAACACATCCTGCCCAGATCTGTGATAGCTGCTCATTTGGGAAACAACCTAGACATTCCTTCCTAGCTCAATCGGAATACAGAGCAAAAGATCCTCTGGAGCTGCTTTATGCAGACGTATGCGGGCCAATCTCTCCAACCACCAAGGCAGGAAACAAATACATCCTACTGATAGTGGATGACCACAGCAGACACATGTGGGAATTTATCCTAAAGACAAAGGAGGAAGTGTGTGGCTATCTGAGTGATTTTATTACTCAGGCAGAGGTGGACCTTGGAAGAAAGGTAAGGAGACTAAGGACCGACAATGGAGGGGAATTTACATCCAGAAAACTCGAAGACTTTTGCAAGAAGGCTGGGATACAGCACCAATTCACTGCTCCATATTCTCCCCAACAGAATGGGGTAGTGGAAAGAAGAAATAGAACGGTCCTAGACATGACAAGAAGCATCCTCCGAGCAATGAAACTTCCCCAATTCCTCTGGGCAGAAGGAGTCAGACATGCCATCTACTTGCTGAACAGGTTACCCACAAAAGCACTCAAAGACTCAACCCCCTATGAAGTCATTAGAGGAAGAAAACCAAATCTGAGTCATGTCAAGGTATTTGGGTGTATTGGGTATGTGAAGAGACTGACCACTGGGTTAAAGGAGCTGGATGACCGAAGCCAAAAGATGGTACACCTGGGGACCCAGCCAAACACCAAGGCCTACCGAATGTTTGACCCAACTACGGGAAAAATACATGTAACCAGGGATGTGACTTTTGATGAACCAACACCCTGGAGCTGGCAAGATGATGAGGATGAAGGTGACTCCGAAGGCATGACTGAGGCTGAGTTCCAAGTGCAGCCTGACATCAATGTAGAACTGAACCCAGAAACCGAAGACCCCACTGAAAATGAAGAAGACTCATAAGAAAGTGAGTCTGAATGGAGTAGCCCGGAATCAACTGTTAAAGGGAGAGGGCCAGCTCTTCCAAGAGAACCCACTGATCAGGATCAAGCCCATGATCCAACTTCTGCCCCAGAAGAAGTTCAAGATGACACTCCTGTGAGAGGACTCAGATCACTGGATGACTTATATGAGGCTGAACTCTTACTGGCAGAAAATGAGCCAACAAGATATTCAGAGGCCAAGGATAGTAAGGAATGGCAGGCTGCTATGGGAGCAGAAATGGCCTCAATTGAGAAGAATCAAACTTGGGTCCTCACAGACTTACCAGCAGGAAGCAAGGCCGTGGGTTTAAAATGGGTGTTCAAAAGAAAAAAGGATGCTGAGGGAAAAGTACTGAAGTATAAGGCAAGGCTAGTTGCAAAGGGATACGTGCAGCAATATGGGGTGGACTACGAGGAGGTCTTTGCCCCTGTAGCCAGAATGGAAACTGTAAGGCTGATCTTGGCAATAGCAGCTCAACAAGGCTGGTTTGTTCATCACCTTGATGTCAAAACAGCCTTTCTGAATGGAGACCTAAAGGAGCAGGTGTTTGTAGAACAACCTGAGGGCTTTGAGAAAAAGGGGGCTGAAAGGAAGGTCTACAAGTTGTCCAAGGCATTGTATGGGCTTAAACAGGCTCCTAGAGCCTGGAATACAAAGTTGGACAGTGTATTGAAGGTCCTTGGGTTTGTAAAGTGCAAGCAAGAACCTGCTGTATACAAAAGGGGACAGAAGAAGAGGACCATAATTATGGGAGTCTATGTAGATGACCTACTTTTGACTGGGGAAAGTGAACAAGAAATCAAGAAAGTAAAAGAGCAGCTAGAAGAAAACTTCGAAATGTCAGACCTGGGGCTGCTAAATTACTATCTAGGTATCGAAGTGATGCAAGACAGTTCTGGAATCTCCATTAGTCAGAAAGGTTATGCAAAGAAAATCCTTGAAGAAACAAAGATGAAGGATTGTAATTCTACCACTTTTCCCATGGAACCAGGCCTAAAGCTTTCAAAGGAGGATGATAGTCCAGAGGTTGATCCAACTCAATTCAGAAAGTGGATTGGCTGTTTAAGGTACCTGACGCATACCCGACCAGATTTAAGTTTCTCTGTTGGATATGTGAGCAGGTTTATGCAAATACCCAAGGAAACACACAAGCAAGCACTTAAGCAGATTTTGAGGTATGTCAAGGGGACTATAAATCTGGGTTTAAAGTATGAAAGACAAGGCAGTAAGATGTTGTATGGATATAGCGACAGCAGCTATTCCATTGACAGAGACGATGGAAGAAGCACATCAGGGTTGGTGTTTTTCTATGATGGGGCACCGGTGGCATGGAACTCACAGAAGCAAGCTACAGTTGCTCTCTCCTCCTGCGAAGCAGAATTCATGGCTGCCACAAGTGCAGCTTGCCAAGCGATCTGGTTACAAAGGTTACTTGCTGAAGTCTTGGAAGAAAAAGAAGAAAGGGTCACTATAAAAGTGGATAATCAATCAGCTTTAGCTCTAATGAGGAATCCAGTGTTTCATGGAAGGAGCAAACACATAGATACCCGATACCACTTCATCAGGGAGTGTGTTGAAGAAGGAAGGATCAAGGTTGAGCATGTAAGTGGAGCTGAACAGAAAGCTGATTTGTTGACAAAGGCGTTACCAAGGCTGAAGCATGAAGAAATGAGGAACAAGCTGGGACTAAAAGAAATTACAAGTTTAAGGGGGTGATTGTTGGATAAACTTGTAATTTCAGTAAAAGAGAAGGGTTATTTTTGTTTATTTGATTTTTCGTAGATAACTATGGTTTATGTTTAGTCCGATATTTATGTTTTTCAGTTATGTTCTTATCTTGTTTTGTTGGCTATTAAAGCCTGAATTTGATTAATGAAATCAATGAAATTTTTGCTCTGATTACCACTTCACTAATCATGCTAATGTCTTGTATACCTTATTACCTTGTCTGTACCTATCCTTCATTTTCATCAAGCTTTTTCAATGTGCTTGATGATTCTTTCATGTAACATTTCTTTCGCTAATCGATGCTGTGTTTTCTAATGAAATGCAGACTATGCGCCTTTTCTTTTATATCAAAGAAACTCATGGGATGCAAAAAGCTGTTGAATTTCTCAGCAATGTATGGGCTTGTTAGTAAATGCACACTTATTATTAAATTCACCAGACCTGTTAAATAACACTTGATTTATATATATAGGTAAACAAATTGCGGATGGATTCGGGGGAAGATGCACCAGTGCTGGAACATGTGGAAGGAGCGTTTGTTGAGACAATAGTGTAAGCTATAAATTTTATCTTCAACCCGAATAAATGCTGTTTTCATTATTCTTTGTATCAAAAGAAATGATTTTTTTTATTATTTGGTTTCATATTCTCATGTAGTTTTTTTTTTTTTAATTATTTACATTGAACGTGCATTTATTTTGTAGGCAAAAGGCAAAAACCCCACCTCAAGATACATTATTAAAACTTGAAAAGGATCAGTCTTTTCTTGAATCATCTCAAGAGAGTTCCTTGTTTGTCTTCAAGCTGGGATTGGCAAAGCTGGAATGTGCCCTCTTGATGAATGGCCTTGTCCATAATTATGATGAGGTTATCTTTTTGGTGTATTAAGTTTAAGCTAGCATATGATATAAGTGCTCTTTTTATATTACTATATGTTATAGACCTGTAGTATTTAATAGTTATATTTTGGCTCGCATGAGACACTTCTCTTAAAATGGCATTTTTATTATCCTATGCAATTTTGACCCTTTTACTTTTAGTTGGGTCTTTTGGGACTATAGATTACCTCAAATGAGTCTAACGGAAACATGGCAAATTGATCAAATTCTTCAAAT
Organism: Mikania micrantha; assembly: GCA_009363875.1. NCBI lineage: Eukaryota > Viridiplantae > Streptophyta > Magnoliopsida > Asterales > Asteraceae > Mikania > Mikania micrantha. The sequence goes on along the minus strand of CM018683.1, from coordinate 41,655,246 downwards.
GAGTGGAAGTCTCAAGTGTATTTTTAAAGCATACATCCTCTTTAATCATTTTATTCAAATTTTGTATATTATTAATGCATTAATATAGTTTTTTAATCATATTTAAAGTATTAGTTATTTATATAATTTTTTACAAACCTGATAAAACGTATTATGTGGGCCAGAATGACCTGATCTGACCAATTTCAATATGTACAGACTCATGGACCCAAACCTGTTACCCAACCTAATCATTTTGCCACCTCTACCATTTATTCAGAAAAAAGTAACTAAACTCTGAATTGTTAGAATATGCATAGACGCATAGTATAATATACCTGAATATATACATTAAGGACTACATTATAATATGCACAATTATATTTGTAAGACATAACATTTTTGTTTTGTTAATTCAGGAGGCTCTAATGAATGCAATGAATGATGAGCTCCCAAGAATCCAGGAACAAGTTTACTATGGACAGATAAATTCTCGCACTGATGTTCTGGACAAATTCTTATCTGAAAGTGGTATTCAACGCTATAACCCACAGGTTCTTGTAACGGAACTATAATTGAATTTGCTTTATTACTTTTTTTTCATTTATTGATGTGAAATTCTGGAAATATTGTGGCGTATAAAATTCACATCATATTTACTATACAGATTGTTGGAGATAAGGCAAAATCTAAATTTGTTTCGTTGACTGCATCTATCGTTGGAGATAAATCGCTATTAAATAATATTGAATATTTACACTCGAAAGGAAGTAAGATTACAGCCAGCTTTGACATTTGTTATTTATAAGCTAATGAAAATTTACGTACTTATTAATTTTATGTGTCCCAGCTATTGATGACTTGAAGCCCGTGACTCATCTTCTTGCTGTTGATGTCACATCAAGAAAAGGGGTTATGTTACTCCATGAGGGAATACGTTATCTGGTAAACTTCCATGACTATCTTTCATATGAATAAAGATATTATTTCTTTTTTGGTTAGGTTTTATAATATTCGGCCTTTGTTGAGCACACCATTTTGTTCACTTGATTTAACAAAAATCTAGCTAACGGCTATTGATATAGGCAAATTGCTAAACCACCTAATCACTGTCTGTTTCCTTGCAACTATTTTTTTGTTCATGTGATTATTGATCATGTACTTTATTTTCTCTATATTCTATAACTAACTTTGGCTGGACATATCTAACTGAGAACAATGATTATTAGTCAATTGATTTAGATTCCTGTCAAATTTGCATCATAATCGAGCAAATGAAACCCGGTAACTGGAAAAACGATATGGAAAATGCCAAAAAGGAAATGTTGCAATGATCTCTTATGCCTGTTAAAGACGCTAACGATTCTTTGCAGATGGCAGGTTCTGCAAGTGCTCGAGTTGGTCTTTTATTTAATTCAGATTTTGATCTTGATTCATATAGTTTCATCTTGATGAAGGCTTTTGAAATCACAACTTCCTCATATAGGTGTAAAATTTATTTTTTTGCTAAATATTTGCACATTTCTTGTTAAATCCTTTCAATATTTAACATTTCTTGTATATCTTTCAGTCATAAGAAACAGGTATTAAACTTTCTTGATCAACTTTGCTCATTTTATGGGAATGAGCATATGCTTGGATCTTCTCAAAACAGTCAAGCTTTCTTGAATAAGATTTCCTATCTTGCTGATGCAAATGGAATACAATCTAAAGGATTTATGTCTGCTCTTTCGGAATTTTCTGTTGCCAAATTTACGACTCATATGAAGAAGGTACAAGAAAATTTATAATCTGTCCTGAAGATCAATAATTTTTATAATGTTCTTGCATATGATGTAGAAATTAAAAAAATGCAAGGCATTTTTGTGAAGAAATTGATTTCGGCACATATTTTTAGCGTCATTTGAATATGATAATGATGAAATGAACATTAAACAAAAAAAATGGAAAAAGGAAAAATATAAATATAGATTTTTTAACATAATAAAATGGAGTGATTTAACCTTTTGGATAAACAATAAACTTTTTTGTAACATTGGTTTAGCATTGCACACTCACCCTTCTTTACAAATATGTGAACACTATGTTTGTAACATTTTGGACAAACAATAAACTTTTTATACAAAAAAGCGTAAGTTAGACACTCTTTTGCCCCCCCACCCCCCCCCCCCCCCCCCCCTCCAAAACCTCTTTCTGTTTGAAAAGAAAAACCTAATGGCGGTTCACAAAGTCAATCACTTCGATGAACTTTATATAATGTAAAGTTCCATTCTTTCTCATCTAACTTTGGTTTATTTTTCCTATTGATTTGCTATTAATATTTCTCAATATAACATGCAGGTGGGTCAATTTTTATATGGACAAGCTGGGATCGAAAAAGGTGCTAATGCAGTTATTACCAATGGAAGGGTGTGTTCCTTTTCCACACTCTGCACATGCTTCTTACGAGTAAATGTAGATTCTGCTAATTACAATTTACTTGGTTGCCCTTGGATAGGTGGTTAATGTCCCTGATGCTGGAACATTTTTAAGCCAAGATTTGCATCTTCTTGAATCTGTGGAGTTTAAGCAAAGAATAAAGCATGTTTCTGCCATCATTGAAGAGGTGACATGGGAGAATGTGGATCCTGACACACTTATGAGGTTTTTTTCTTATACATACCTTCCATTTCTACACACATACACTAGAAGTGACAAAATGTGTGGTTCAGGTCGATTATGGTTGGAAATGGGGTTGGGTTGACACAGGCTGTTTTTAAACTAGTAAGTGTTGGCCTGCAAAATTTTAAATTTTATTAAAAGTAGATCAATTTAGGAGGTCTTAACTTTAACGTACGCTTTTAACCATAACTCAAGTCAACCCTCGTAAGTAAATGTGTTGAAACTATATCCACTATGGCACTTTGTATATAGGACGAAAAAATATTGTACCGTGCCCATAATACTAGGTTTTTCCCCACCTTCATATGCATTGCAAAGTTGAATTTGTTGTTTTCTTCATATGCATGTAAAGATGAAATTTTTATTTGTTTTTAAATTTTCTGCAGCAAATTCATGAGTGATATAATAATGTCCGTCACATCTTCACTTTCTTCACGGGACCGAAGTTCTGAAGGTGCTCGTTTTGAGATGTTGAGTGCAGAACACAGTGCAGTTGTCATTGGCAGTGAAAATTCTACAATTCATATAGATGCTGTTCTTGATCCTTTGAGCTCATCTGGTCAGAAGATATCTTCACTTCTTCGGATACTGTGGAAATGCTGCCAGCCAAGCATGAGGCTTGTCTTCAATCCGCTGGTTAGTTTCTTATCCCACATACAAATAATATAGGTGGTGTTTGGATGCATATTTGAAAGTGATTACGCGATGTTGAAATTTGAATAATTAAATTCACATAAATATCCGTGATAACACGGGCTGTAGGAGATAGATAGTATTTGAATGTGCTTTTGTTGTTTGAGCTTGTAAAAAAAGATAATAAACTGCTCGAGTGTTTGGAAAGTTCTGGTTATTTAAGAAAGAGTTTATTACACAGATGGTCCTTATGGTTTGAGCAAAGTAACAGGTTTGGTCCTAAGGTTTAAAAGTCACAAGTTTGGGGTTTGAGTTTCCAGTTTAGTAATGAGTTTGGTAATAAGCCTAACTTCCGTTAGCTTTTCTGTTAACCTAGGGTGAAATGCCCAAACTCGTTAGTCGTTACAAAAATGAAAGCGCAAACCCCAAACTTGTTACATTTAAATCTTAGTACCCAAATTTGTTACTTTGCCCAAACCACATGGACCATCTCTGTAATTAACCCTTTAAGAAATTAATACCGAAAATCCCTCTGTAGCTACAACATTGTGATGACTTTGCACATATTTTACAGAATCTGTTTGAATAATTGTCAACTGTCTAAAATGCCCGTCAAATATCTTGTTCAATCTCTTTACAGAGTTCCCTTGTTGATCTTCCGCTGAAGAATTACTACAGATTTGTAACTCCTTCAATGGTAAAGACTACCAACATATTTTTTGGTACCATTTAAATTAATCTTCATAAAGTGGATAGGAATGTTCTTATCTTTGTATATTTCAGGATGATTTCAGTAACACTGATTTAACTGTGCATGGTCCTAAAGCATTTTTTGCAAACATGCCACTATCAAAAACCCTAACCATGAATCTTGATGTTCCTGAATCATGGCTTGTTGAACCAGTCATTGCAATGTAAGTTTCCACTATTTTTTGTGATATTGTGGTTTCACACCGATGATTCTATTCACTTGTTAAATGTTTTTTAATTTTAATTACACGGGTATTTCAATTTTCAGTCATGATCTTGACAATATATTGCTTGAGAACCTTGGTGACACAAGGACACTACAGGCAGTTTTTGAACTTGAAGCTCTTGTGCTTACGGGTAATCAGACGTCATGTTATTGAAAATTTATATGTTGTTGTCAACCCGAAACACTTTTTTTATTTATGTTATTTGATTTTTTTGTAACATGTTAAAACATGATTACTAGTAATCTGATAATTTTTAGTAAAGCGGTTTGGAGGCTTTATGAATTAAGTACATTTCAGACAACTATCGACATGTTTGACGCGTTCTCTTTGTTAGATCTTTAGCTTAACCCTTGAGACCCATTCGAAATAAGACAACCTAAATCTACACAGATTTAATGAAGATATTTTGGCTAAGGAAACTGGTTTAGCGGGTTGAAACTTAAGTCACAAAAGTGTTTCTGTAGATCATACATCTAATTTGCTTTACTTATAATGTAGACAATTTCTGTAATAATAAATTTTAGTAATCATATCTGATGCATTAATTCTTTAAGAAAATAGAAATTGGACAAAAACATTAACTTGACAATTATGCTTTTTTTGAACCATTCTCACTTGATCCATTGTGATTTATGAACTATTAACCAGGCCATTGCTCAGAGAAGGATCATGAACCCCCACGAGGCCTTCAAATGATACTGGGAACTAAAAGGAATCCCCATTTAGTTGATACGCTTGTGATGTCCAATTTGGGTTATTGGCAAATGAAAGTGTCACCTGGTGTTTGGTATCTACAACTAGCACCAGGTCGAAGTTCTGATCTTTACATTTTACAAGATGGGCCTGAAATACACTCAACAAAACGCATCATCATAGACCATTTACGGGGAAAACCAGTTCATCTTGGAGTCGTCAAGAAAAAGGGAAAAGAACATGAAAAACTATTGATTCCTTCTGATGATGATGATTCTTTTAGGAAACAAGTGGGGTATCCTCTATTTGTTTTTAAAAATGAAATCCCTTTTCACAATTTAATCAACATTTTTAAAGCCAGTTTTGGTTGATATTTGCAGGCTGATCAGGAGAGTTGGAATTCCAATATTTTGAAATGGGCGTCTTCGATCATTGGTGGTAATGCGCACACAAAAAACAGTGGAAGCACTAAAGTGGTGAGTACTCTGTAATTTTCTTCATAGCATTACATAAGATTTCAAATCATACGTTTTTTTAACATATTGATATATTTTGAGTAGGATAATGTGAGCAACAGGCGACAGGGTAAAACAATAAATATATTCTCTATTGCATCTGGACACTTGTGAGTGATTCATTTACCAAATCTTGGCTCCTTTTGAATTTGGACAATTATTTAATTTTTATTTTTGTTTTATTTGGTTTGGATAAGTCGGTTTAGGTTGACCATTACACTTTTTATCCAAAATATTTATTAAGAATCAGTGTTAAATATGATGACGGCCCATTTGCGGTGCACTCATATAATGTATATATGAGCCCCATTTGCGGTGCACGCATATAATGTATATATGTGTGGGCCCTTAAGGGGCAAAAGTAAAAGTGCACTAATTTTAACGTTATTTTAGTTATTTGTGAAAATAACGTTAAAATCATTGGGATGATCAACATCAAACGATAACTTTGAGCCGGGGACTCTTTCGGAGCAGCCTCTCTATCCCAATTGGGATAGGGGTAAGGTTTGTATCTATCCTTTCCCCCCAGACCCTACTCAAAAGTGGGAATATACTGGGTAAGGTTGTTGTTGTTGTTGTTGTTGTTGTCATATAATGTATATATGTGTGGGCCATCATGGGGCCAAAGTAAAATTGCACTAATTTTAACGTTATTTTACTTATTATGTGAAAATAACGTCAAAAGTGTTGGGATGATTAACTTCAAACGATAACTATGAGCCGGGGACTCCTTCGGAGCGGCCTCTCTATCTCAATTGGGATTGGAGTAAGGTTTGTGTTCATCCTTCCCCCATACCCTACTGAAAAGTGGGAACATACTGGGTAAGTTTGTTTGTTAAATATGATGACAAAATATATTATTACAGTATTAATCTAAACTTTTGCAAAAAGTGATACAAGAGGTATTCCTTAAAAGAACTCTCATGGCGCCCTCAGGTTGTTCGGCCTATTTGACGTGTTTTTTTCTATACAAAATATTACCCATTTGATCCTTATTTTTATAGACCTTTTTGGCCCATTTAAATTGGTACAGATAAATTTTAATCTAAATCAACCCATTCGCATACAATTGGGTCTAAAGTTCTACCTTTAGTTTTTCTAATATGTTTTCTTGTGTGATTTATGCAGGTACGAGCGGTTTCTGAAAATCATGATTCTAAGTGTTTTGAACAATACACGTCGTCCTGTGAAATTCTGGTTTATAAAGAACTACCTTTCACCACAGTTTAAGGTTCACTTCTTAGGTTCTTCCCAAAAATTTCGTACTTTAATTTTCTTAAATTTTTCTAAAACATAAAGCTGTTGTCATCGTCATGCAGGATGTAATTCCACATATGGCCCAAGAATATGGTTTTGAGTATGAATTAGTCACCTATAAATGGCCTAGTTGGTTGCATAAACAGAAAGAAAAACAACGAATTATCTGGGCGTATAAAATTTTATTTCTTGATGTCATTTTCCCTCTTTCTCTTGAGAAGGTAAATAACTGAAAATCATATTATTATTCTTATTAGTACTGCTACTGTTACTATTATTTTCAAAAGAGAGCAATAACGTAGGTATATGCTGAAAAGGTGTATATATGTTTTTATAGGTTATATTTGTTGATGCGGATCAGATTGTTAGGGCTGACATGGGAGAACTATATGACATGAATTTGAAAGGAAGACCTCTTGCTTATACCCCCTTTTGTGACAACAATCGTGATATGGATGGTTTTCGTTTTTGGAAACAAGTAAATATCTTTATGTTTCCCAAGTTTTGTAGTCTTGATGGTTGATGCCCTAAATCCCAGAGAATTTATGTTTTAACATTGTTTAAATAAAATCAATTTTTTAAATTTTTTTAGGGTTTTTGGAAGGAACATTTACGCGGAAGACCTTATCATATTAGGTAGGATCATCATTTATGATTTACAATCAACACTATCGTGCCCCATAAGTTAAGTTTGTCGAAAAAGAATTAAGCTTGTTAATTAATGTATCTTTATGATCTGCAGTGCGTTATACGTGGTTGATTTAATCAAGTTTCGGGAAACTGCTGCTGGAGACAATTTGAGGGTGTTTTATGAAACACTTAGCAAAGATCCAAATAGTCTTTCTAACCTCGACCAGGCAAGTGCAAATTCAACTTGTTTACATATGAATGGGGGTAATAGTTTATCTCTAACCAGTTAAAATTAGTAATCATAAAATTATATTTAGCTAAAAAGGAAACAGATCAAATCCTTAAAGTGCAATTTTTATTTAAATAATTCAATTTTTGTAATCATACACAAAATATCTTTTATATGCAAATAAAATGTAAATGAGGGCCTCAATTTGTCACTATAAAGTGAGCCCTCATTTGCTTTTCCCTCCTTTCTTCACCTAATGAATAAGTTTCTCTTTCTTAATTTTTAAATCTTGATTACTATCATTTACTTCACCCCCTTCTCTTTCTTCACCTAATAATCAAGTTTTTCTCCTGTTTCTCATTATTAATTACTAAATTTTTATTATAAGTATCTAATATTTTTTTTATTCAACCAGAGTAATACATGGGTATCCACCCCACCCACTTTGCTAGCTCTACTAAAATAATAATATAGTAACCTTGCAATTGCATCACTACCAGCAAGAACATTGATATTTCTAGATCCTCAACTGCGTTTTGCAAGACTGATTCCATTATATTTCCATTTTTTAGTTTTACTTCACTAATTGAATCCTCATCAATGTTTCAGGATCTGCCTAACTATGCCCAACACACGGTACCGATCTTTTCACTACCTCAAGAATGGCTATGGTGTGAGTCTTGGTGTGGTAACTCAACAAAAGCCCGAGCTAAAACCATTGATCTTTGCAACAATCCAATGACCAAAGAACCCAAACTTCAGGTCTGTCATAACTTCCGTGTTTGATTTGTGTTTTCAACCTTATTATGATGATGTGATCACATTAGTGTGTCACATTCACAAAGTCAACTACAACTAGTTGTATAATTATGCTATGCAAGATTGCGTTTTATTTTCAAAACACTTCTTGGGTTGCAATCCATGCCTGAATAAGTATTTGTGAATGAGATGAGCCAAGCCCGTGCTTGGTTCATTAAACTTAAGGGAGCTCAAGATTGGCTCATTTACAACTCTATTTCAAAAGCTCAGTCTTGGGCTCAACTCATTTCTTATTTAGTTTTTTTATTTTATCTGAATATTAAAAATATATTTATAATTAAAAATTTTTAAAACATAAAAAAAAACCATACCCAGTAAGCCCTACACATATCACGTTTGGGGAGGGTGAGATGTACATAAATTAGGGATGAGATCAGTATTATGCTTGTACTGAACTGGTATTGTATCGAAAAATGTTGTTACCGAAATTGAGTGGAAGTATAAACCAAGTACCATACCAATTTTCTTGGTTGGTACCGGTTGGTATCTATACTGTTAAAGTCACTGAAAGTGCCAAAATCAAAAACATGAAAAACAAATTCTGTTACCGATACAGATGGTGTTTAGTTGGTATTGGTTTGGTACCTATATGGTAGGGCTACTAGGTACAGAATACTTGTTAAAGATATAAATGAGCCCTAATAGAGCCTGAGCTCGTTTAAGCCTGATTTGATTCAAGCTCAAGGAACCCACGAGTAGCTTGGCTTGTTTACATCCATTAGATATACCCTGGTGCCTGATTGTCTTCTTGAACTCAGGGCGCCAGAAGAATTGTAGCAGAGTGGCCCGATCTTGATCTGGAAGCAAGACATTTCACCTCAAAAATATTAGGTGAAGATGTGAGCCCGGTAGAAAAAGTGGTTAGCCCTCCGGTTCAACCAAAAGTAGCCGAAGATGACTTGGAAACAAAAGCCGAGCTGTGAATGCTTGGGTATCGACTTCTTAGCTTAACAGGTATCTTGAAGCACCCAGGTTCAACTAAAAAAAGAACCGTTATTAAGAGGAATATTTGGTTATTAAAATTAGATTTTTGTTCCTAAAAAAGGAAGATCATATCTCATACAAGACTCAATCTTGAATCTAACTAAATTTTGATGTTATCAGGTCACATACTTTGATCAGTTTTGGTAACATATTTGGTACTGAGTTGAATTCTCAAATGTAGAGTTTAATGTATGTCATGGTTTATTATAGAATAAAATAGCTTTATCATGGTTGTACTGATTGCTTGTACTGTTGTACATTGCTATGATATGGTAATGGACTAATGATATAATGACAACACACTTGTGGACCTGCTTCTTATGTTAGTTTCTTGTTTTGTTATTTAATGTTAAAAATTATAAAATATTGACTGTAAGGATATTACTAAAGAAACAATGTTTTTGTCGTTAAGAATTGTAAAAATATTCGATCAATGTAATACGTGGATTTTCTATGCTAGTATAAATACACACAAACACACACGTAGGGTAAGGATTTATTGTTAACTCATCTTAATTGTAGAAACCAGATTAACTTTGACCTTTGTTATCAATACAAACAGACATCAAACGAACTCTTTTTTATATTAGTGGAACTGGTTTGTCGAAACCTAAACCAAAACGTTAAACCACAAACCATAAACCATGACAATAAACCCTAAACTTTAAAATCAAACTTAAAGTCTAAAGATAAACCATAAAAAAACCAAATCCTGAAACTTGAAGTTTATAATTAAAAGTTGGATCTAAAAATTAAAAGCTAATGTTGTATAGTTTGATGACATAGTTTCAACATCCCTGAAACGCTTTCAATTGAAGTTCGTTTAAGTTAGTTTTGGGGGATTTTAAAAATACTTTTTAGACTTGTTAAGTAAAATATACTTTTATTCTCTCTTTCTCTCTCTCTCTCTCTCTCTCTCTCTCTTATATATAGTGATTCTATTATGTGAAAATCCGATCTTAAAGAAAAAACTCTTAAACCCTATCTAGGTCATTGATTTACGATCTTGAAAATAAATGTGTGGTCCACATTAAACTTGAATAAAAAAAATTGGGTGTGAATAAACAAATGGGGTTTGAAGTGGGTCACATTTATTTTTAAGATTCCAAATCAATGGCCTAGATAGAGTTTAAGGGTTTTCTCTCTAATATTGGTTTTCACGTGATACAAACCCTATATATATATATATATATATATATATATATATATATATATATATATATATATATATAGGGAAGGGTTCAATTGCTAACCCTTATTTCGATAACCGAATAACTATATTACTTTGGGACTCACATTAAAGTAAATCTAAATGTGCGTGTTTTTTTCTTCTTTTTATTTATGTAAGCGGACCATACATTAATTAAAAAAAGAAGAAAAAATCTACACCTTTAGATTTATTTTAATGTGGACCACAAAGTAATAAGATGTAGTTATTCGGTTAACGTAATAAGAAATGGTTAACAATTGAACCTACACCTTTTATATTTAAAGATGTATGTTTTTCTTCTTTTTTAATTAATGTAAATGGGGCCCACATTAATTACATTAATTAAAAAAGAAAAAAGAACCTACACCTTTATATTTACTTTAATGTGGACCTCAAAGTGATAAGATGCAGTTATTCGGTTATCGCAATAAGAAACGATTAACAATTGATCATTCCCTATATATATATATATATATATATATGGGAGGGTTTCACATAAAACTTTTATTTTGTAGAAAAATTAAAAACCTAATCACAGTCATTATTAATCAATTTTGTTTTCTGATTTCATTTCTTTTGATTATAATATTAGAAATGTTATGAAAAAGAAAAAAAAATAGAAAATATATGTGGTTAATGTTATTACATATATGTAATTTGTACGCTACACATATATGAGTTACGTATATGTAACTTTATAGTTCACATACGTAACTCCGTGAGTTACATATACGTAACTTCGTGATTTACGTATTTTTATTACATATTTTTACTTATAACATTTTAACCTTAACATAAATAATTCTAAAAAAAATTAAAAATTGATTTGTTAGTAGGGTTTTCATAGTTTTCTTTAAAATAAATAGTTTTCTTTTGAATCCTCATCTCTCTCTCTCTCTCTCTCTCTCTCTCTCTCTCTCTCTCTCTCTTGTGTATATAAGAATTAGGATAAATTATAACTCATTTAAATTGTGATAACTCATTAATCCAAATCCAATGGTTGAAATATTTAACAAGGTGATTAAATGTATCATTAAATAAGTTTTACTAAAAGGGTATTTTAACCATTTACCTTCATACAAAAAAACCAGGTTTATTAGGAGCGTCATACTCTTAAAATTTGTTGTATTTTCTTATTTTTAAATCAAGAATTATGCCTTTGTTTTTTACACTTATAATTTTTTTTATACTATGTTATTATTAATAAAAATTACACAATTAAATTTGTCGTACTTTTCTCTTTAATTTTCTTATGGTCATGTCAATTTTTTTTCTTTCAAATATTTGTAATTATACCAACGTAACAAACACAAATATGGTTCAACTGAGAATGATCCAGTCATCAAACCAAACGGTTTTGGTGTCAGTTCTCGGTTCAGCTAGGAAAACAATGATCCTAGGTTTCCGGTCTTTGGCTCTTAAATATCATAATTTATAAATCAAATACATATAATAAAGTACAAAATAATATATGTAGTACATAACATTTCACTTTAGTTTTGTTATATTATATAACTAGTAAAGTTACCCGCGCATTGCGGTGGGGTGATACAATTAAAACTAATGCGTTATGGTGTGATGGTACAATTAAAAAAAACCCATATGAAGCAATAGGAGATCATTTTGAAAATTGAAACATAAAGAAAAACATCATTATGTGTGTGTTACGGTATAAAAATTTTAAAAAGATAATTTAGAAAAAAATATATAAAAAGAGTAAAATGCAATATCTCGTGATGCGACATATTTAACAACCACATTATGTGTTGTGTCAGTAACATTAACATGTTTAAGTAAATAAAAGAAACGTGTTAAGTTATGACGACTCGGTCATGGAGACCGAAATATAAAGTTGCAATAGTTATATAATAGTATCAACGTTTTTCACACAGTGTCGTGTTGATCTCATTCCTCACAGTACTAACACATTACAGTTAGTCGATATACCCAGGATTTTTTTTTTTTATATTTTTAGTAGAGATAATTTATTGAGAAAAATCAGATTATATATATTATAGTAAATAAACTTTAAACTTCAAAAACTTAAAGAGATTAAAAAAACATTTTACAAAATTAAAACAAAAATATAAATATATAAAGTTTGCCTAAGTGGAGAGTGTAAAAACATAAGTTTTAGAAAGTTGAAACAAAAAATAAATATATAAACCGTGCTTAGATGGAAAGTGTGAAAGCAAAAAATGAAGACCTGAGGAAGGCTCGAACCAAGGACATAACATTAGGTTTCAGATTCGTAAATTAAATAATAAACGTGTAATTTGTTCGAAGACCATTGAGAAATAACAACCGACATTGGTTTTTAAGTGTATATATAATGCGAAAGATAAGCCTCAAATATATGTTGTGGTTCAAGCTATTTAACAAGTAAATTAATTCGATTTATATTTTACATTTGACAATGGATTAAAGACTATAAAAAAGTTCAGATTTAAAAAAGTGTCACACCCCAAGTCGGTGGGCTGGATCGACTTTTTCGTCAGGCGAAAGGTTCTCGGGGCGCGATATCGTGTGATAATCATAATTAATCAGATTTTTTACATGTCACTTGATGTATAATGAGAAATGCTACATGACATTGATATATAATTACAAAGCTAAATTACACAATTCATGTTCATAATTTAACTAAGTAAATCTACCAAAAAGAATAATTGAGTTTTCTATCTTGTATCTGCATAAGATTTACAATAGATGATTCACAAATTTGTCATTCAAAATATGCACAACACAAAAGTAAGCTAGGTCTTCTATGTAGTTCCACTAGCTTAAGCCCTGATGTATGGTGACTAAACCTGTTTCTCACCTGAGAAAACATGCATTTAAAACAAGTCAACACTGGTTTGGTGAGTTCATAAATCTAGTAAACAAAAACGATTAAAATTTTCTATTCACAAATCATGGTGTCACACACAAGTCTTATTTAATTTGCTTCGCCTTATCTCACATCAATGTCCTCTCCATAGTTACACCTACAGATACTATATCGTCCAATTAAGCATGCTTATATATAGTGCATACGTATCACGAATGAAGCCGCCAGCCCACCACACACTTAATTGAACTCAATGTCACTTGTATTGCAACTATGGATACCCATTTCTAACTCACATGTGTTTGTTCTCAGTTGATATTCCCAATTTTTAAGAATAGAGACTTAATTGTCTCTGTAGCTGATCATTATTGACCAACCCGGCTTGTAAGATATTCTCATTTGATTAAATTTACCATTCCTTGATATTGTTAGAATAGAGACTTAATAGTCTCTATGACTATCATTGATGACCAGCCCGGAGTGTAAGATATCCCCCACAATACCTATAAGAGTGAGACTTAATTGTCTCTGTGACTGTCATTACTGACCAACCTGGAGTGTAAGATATCCCCAACGATACCTATAAGAACGAGACTAAATTTTCTATGTGACTGTCATTACTGACCAGCCCGGAGTGTAAGATATCCCCAAGGATACCTATAAGAACGACACTTAATTGTCTCTGTTACTGTCATTACTAACAAGCCCGGAGTGTAAAATATCCCGAACGATACCTATAAGAACGAGACTTAACTGTCTTTGTGATTGTCATTACTGACCAGCCGAGAGTGTAAGATATCCTGTAACATCAGTGCCAGAACCGTAGCCAGAACAGTAACGTGTACAGTAGATCAGGTACGAACTATGTGTATTACATGTTTACTATCTTCAATTGATGTTCAATATGAATCAATTACACATTTATTTCAAAAACATATTGCAAATCCATGGTTTAACAGTCAGAATCATATCTGACAACACACAACTGTTATGTGAATGTTAGTTAGGATTCTATTATGTATAAACGTATGTGAGATTGTACAGAACAAAACAATAAGGGACGTCGTTATGTGAATATTAAATTGACGTGTGAGTGACGATTCGCACGAATATATCTGTAAGTTTAACGTTCTGAACGATGTCCAATAATTAGAAAATCAAAACGAAAAGTATAGTTGTCGTCGTGTTCGAACGGGTGACGATTCGTACGAATACGCGCGAAAACGATACGATTCGATTAAACAGTTAAATTAAACGATTTTCGAGATTTTAAAAATAAATAAAAGATAATTAGTTAATTTATTAGGAATCACAACCTTAAAAAGTTTAAAAATTTCTATCTTTATAAAGTTACGTAATGTTACGAAAATCGACGAAAATGACGCGTGAAACCGAAACCGAGCGAGACCGAACACACCCGAACATACCCGGACTATTTGAACCCTAAAACTCACCCATTTTCCTTCACAAATGCGGCTCCATCCATCTTCTTCCCCACATTCCCGTTTTCCCGTCTCTCTACACCTCCTCTACTTCAAACCTTCATAACTATCTCATTTCTCCAACAAATTCGACGATCTAGTAGTCAAAACGACTGTGAGAACGAGAGGAACAAATTAGTACAACTGATCGGATCTAAAACGGACCTAGTTGGTTGCAGTTTTAGAAAGAAGATACGGCAGAAGTGAGTTTTTCACTATTCATGTAAGGTAAGCTTCCAAACCGTCTTTATCACTTCAAATCAGTTAGGATAAACACTAAAACAACTCTAGAAACATGTATATCGTGAAGAGATGAAGAAATAGAGCTTTGAATCATCAAAAACGGACCAAAAACAAGCTCAAACGAGTTGATTTTGTGACTGCCACTATTTAGGTGGGTTTTCCACTTTGCAGTCGAATCTCCAGCTTCAAAACCCCTAGGATGTGACACCCCGTAAAATCCAGGTCAGCATTTGTTTTAATTAAATGTTCATTTAATTGATAATTGTATACGTGGCACTAGAATTAGTTTAATTTAGTGTGACACGTGGCATGACAGTACGAACACTGACACTAGCACGATAATTCGGTGAATTATCGCAACACGCACACACGTGTCTAAGAAAATACGAATGTTGGTGAACGTTTAGCACATCGTGTAACTAAACACTAGAAACCTCACGAAACTCTCAAACATTGAACTTGAGAGTTCAAACGATGCCGAACAATAGTTCGTAAACGAGAAAACGACGAAAAACTAGTTAAACCATTGAAATTGGGCTTATTGGGCTCTTCTGGGACTCGTCGCGGTACGCTAAGGATCCCAGAGAGGCCCATGGCAGTACGCGAAGGATGGGCGGGGATTTTGAATCCCGAAATTCATTACGGTACGCGAAGATCATTTTTGAACCTCTTGGCAGTACGCGACGACATCCAGACGCCAAATCTTTATAAAAACCAAGACAATTATTACAACTCTACTACTTTTCATCATTTCCTCCAGCCAAGCACGCTACCACTCGACTCTATCCTCCCCAAAACCACCTGGATTGCCCCTGAGAAGCCATTGAAGCACCAAGGTTTGAAGGTTGAAGCTTGGGGAAGCCACTAGAAAGCTTGGAGGAAGGTTGTTGAAGCTTGCTCATCATCATCATCATCATCTTCTTGTTGTTGAAAAACCTTGTTGTCTAGAAGCTTAGAATCTGGTGGACTCATCATCTCAGCCTCTTGAAGCATTTGAAGGTAGTTCATATGGCTAAAATACATTTTTCACCCCATTACACACACATGCAAGGTCTAAAACCCACATGCATGCACCACACCAACACAAGCAAGAATTTCTAGTAGTTTGAATCTGGGCTTGTTGATTTTGCTATGAATAATGATGATCTAGAATGATTAAATGGAGAAATGTGATGATCTTTGATGATTGTGGGTATGTATAATGCATGATTTGTTCTTAGATGATTAAGATGCCAACATGCATGTATGATCTAAGACTATTTTGATAATTTTTGGATATTGAAATATGATTATCAATGATTTTGGTAAGGTGTTGCATGATTTGGTATGATCTAGATAGTTAAAAATGAGTTATTTGAGATACTTGCTATTTATAGTAACTTTAATGTTACAACATGGTAAAATGGATGAGGTTATGGACTTGCATGTGAATAGAACTACCATTGGTATGATATTATGATAATATGATGCATAGGAAATTGATTTGGGAATTGTTTCGGGTCATCTTGGACCTAGTTACCATATTTAGTAATTTTTGTAGCCTAAATCTTGCTAAGTCATGATTTAGGTGAAATAAGTATTTTTAGACGATGATTCATGATATAATATGATGTTATGTTGTGAGGCCCCGAAACCGGGCACCTCACAGAGGTTGGTTTTCATCATAACGCATAGCTCTTAAACTAAAAACTTTCATAATCATGCAGCGGAAATATAAACATAGTTTGATAAACAGAAATCAATAAAGTGTCTGTATCAAAAACGTATCGGATTGCCAAAAACCACCGGATCGTATGACTCTATGCCCGAGCTCCATGCCTTCTCCTATCATACCTTCAACCTGACATACATGCTAAATCAAGTCAGCTTACGCTGGTGAGTTCTAGTTTTCATAAAACAACATTAAACATACTTAACATACACATCATTTCATTCACATAGTCCATAACCTTAGCACATAACATCCTTACATCATCATCATCATACGTTCCACTGTTACCATACGAACAGTGGGCTTATGCCTGCACAAGGCTCCATACCCAGTTATAGTCGTGGTTGACTATCATACCCAGTTATAGTCGTGGTTGACTATCATACCCAGTTATAGTCGTGGTTGACTGTCATACCCAGTTATAGTCGTGGTTGACTATCATACCCAGTTATAGTCGTGGTTGACTATCATACCCAGTTATAGTCGTGGTTGACTATCATACCCAGTTATAGTCGTGGTTGACTATCATACCCAGTTATAGTCGTGGTTGACTATCATACCCAGTTATAGTCGTGGTTGACTATCATACCCAGTTATAGTCGTGGTTGACTATCATACCCAGTTATAGTCGTGGTTGACTATCATACCCAGTTATAGTCGTGGTTGACTATCATACCCAGTTATAGTCGTGGTTGACTATCATACCCACCCATCACAAGAGCTGGTACATCTTTCATACTTATCCTATAACACGTATAGGAACATCGTTCGTTCGTCATACATGATATACTAGCATTATATCATCTTTTATCATAATCATCATAACATTTACTGCTAACATCATAACATCATTCATAGCAGTCATCATGGCATCTTAGACATGTTATACTAGCATCGTCTCATCATACCATCATAGCATACTGTCATCATGCACAGTTCATCATAACATACTAGCATCATCAGCATATCATAATATCATGTCATCATGCCTACATATCATACTTCCATCCTAGCAACCTAGGACCTTGTCATACTTCTATAACGGTTCTCATAGTTATCATCATGAAGCATGTTATCATAAAGCCATCATCATGTCAAATGCTAGCATCATTTTCATGTCATGTTATTCATTATCATAATTCATTTCTCATGCATTCATCATACTTAACATACTTTCATGTATAGATCATACTAACACATACGCATGCATACATAGTCAGGGCATACCATCATTCATTCATCATCATAAGCACATAACATCATAACATAACCATAAGCATGTATGTCAGCCCAAAACAGTTAACATGAAATAGGGCGTCTAGAACTCACCTGATAGTAGACTCCTGTTAACCTTAGCCGAACTCCTTAGCTAGGGCCTTAAGGACCTATATCAGTTACATCATATCATCACATACCATCACATCACATACTTAGACTTAGAAATTATTCTAAGTCCTCATAGCCTACTAGTCCCCCTTATTGAATCCAAGTTTTTCGAAATTTAGCTAAGTGTTCGAAACCCTTGAAATTCATTAAGTTCCTACATACACGAATTGCCATGTACTCGAAACATCTCTAGTTCACGAAATGCCATGTACTCGAAATTCCATGTACACGAAATGCCATGTACACGAAATTCCATGTACACGAAATAACCATTGTATTCGAAATAGCCCCTGTACTCGAAATAACATTGTACTCGAAATACATGCATGATTTCGAGTACCCTCTGTACATGATTTCGTGTACTCATCATTTCGTCCTTAAACATCTCAGAAATTCATCTAAGACCTTGGGGAGCTAGTTCTAGGTTCCTTTGGTTGTTACCAACGTATTGGAACCTCAAAGTTATGAACTTTATGCATAAAGGTGTGAGCTTTATGCAAAAGTTCACCCTTTGTTTAACCATTCTAACTTTTGCATAAAAATCCAGCTTTCTATACATGAATCACTTACTTGAAGGCAGCTGATCCTCCTGGTAAAATCCCGTGCGTTTCCTACTTCGTTTGGTCGATCAAAGTTTGATTCTTGAAATTCTTGGACTTAAACTTCGTGTACTCGAGAGGGACTGTGCTTCCAACCAAAGGTTGTCACATTTCCCAAGGCACGACTATTTATAGACAAGGTGCCCGTACTCGAACACCTGAGTACACGAAATAGGGAGTACTCGAAATATGGTGTACTCGAAATCTCCATATTTCGAGTACATGATTTCTAAGTCCCATCTTGGTTACTTTCGTCTATTTTCCCACAAGTTACTTATCCGTTACACGTACGTAGAATTCAAATAACTTGTATCTTAGAAAAATTTGGGATGTTACAAGTCTCCCCTCCTTACAATAGGTTTCGTCCCGAAACCTGCCTTGTTACACATCGAACAGATGAGGATACAACTCCCTCATCTCGTCTTCCAATTCCCACGTCGTGTCTGAACCCTTCCGATGCTTCCACTGAACTCTTACTTGACGAACCGTTTTATTCCTTAACTGCTTTTCCTTCGTATCCACAATGGCGACTGGTTCTTCAATGTAGTTCAGTCGGTCATCTACCTCAATGTCATCCAAAGGAACATGCGCCTGCTCGTCTGCCAAGCACTTCCTAAGATGCGACACGTGAAAGGTAGGATGAATCCCGCTTAGCTCCTCTGGTAGGTCCAGTCGATACGCGACTTTCCCTACCCTTGTCTTTATCGGAAACGGTCCGATGTATCTCGGACTCAACTTTCCTCTCTTCCTGAATCGGATGATACCCTTCCATGGTGATACTTTCAGCAACACTCGATCGCCAACATTAAACTCTATTGGTCGTCGGCGCTTGTCAGCGTAAGACTTTTGGCGATCTTGTGCAGCTTTCATACGTGCTTTTATCACCCGTAGCTTTTCTGCCATATCAATCACAGCAGCCTTGTTTCCCATTTCTTTCTGTCCAACTTCACCCCAGCATACCGGGGTTCTACATCGTCGTCCGTACAACGCCTCATATGGGGGCATTCCGATACTAGAGTGATAGCTGTTGTTATAAGAAAACTCCACCAATGGCAAGTGGTCATCCCAGCTCCCTCCAAAATCGATAATGCACGCCCTAAGCATATCCTCCAACGTTTGGATAGTCCTTTCCGACTGTCCATCCGTCTGAGGGTGATAGGCGGTACTGATATTTAACCTCGTTCCCATAGCATCATGAAACTGCTTCCAGAATCTGGAAGTAAACCTCGTATCCCGATCTGACACAATGGAGACAGGAACTCCATGTCTGGCCACAATCTCTTTTATGAACAACTCAGACAACCTTTCGGACGTATACGTTTCCCTGATAGGAAGAAAGTGTGCACTCTTCGTCAGTCGGTCCACAATCACCCATATGGTATCATGTCGCTTAGCTGTCTTTGGTAGCTTGGTAATGAAATCCATGGTGATGTGTTCCCATTTCCATTCCGGTACCTCTAGAGGTTGCACATACCCGTAGGGCTTCTGATGTTCAGCCTTCACTTGCGCACAAGTAAGGCACCTGTTCACATACTGCATCACATTAAACTTCATGCCCGGCCACCAATAATCCTGTCGAAGATCTTGATACATCTTCGTTGCACCGGGGTGTACCGAGTATCGTGACTTGTGGGCTTCATCTAAAATCCTCGCTCGAATGTCCCCATTTCTGGGCACCCACATTCGACCGAATCGTAGCTTTATCCCATGGTCATTGTCTTCCAAGTTCTTGACTTGTCCGAAGACGCGTTCAAAACCCACATTCTCTTCTTTCAATCCCTCCTGTTGCGCCTGTTTGAGCTCGTTCAGAAAGTCTGGCGTTATTACCAAACTATACGATTTTACTCGTATGGCAGGATGATCAGTCTTGCGACTCAGAGCATCCGCCACCACATTGGCCTTTCCTGGGTGATATAGAATATCACAATCATAATCCTTTAGCAGCTCAAGCCATCGTCTCTGCCTCATGTTCAAATCCTTTTGCTCGAAGAAGTACTTCAAGCTCTTGTGGTCGGTATAAATGGTACTCCGTACTCCATACAAGTAGTGTCTCCATATTTTCAATGCAAACACCACTGCAGCTAGTTCAAGATCGTGGGTCGGGTAGTTAGCCTCATGAATCTTTAGCTGGCGCGAAGCATAAGCTATCACCTTTCCCCTTTGCATTAGTACACATCCCAACCCTTGTTGTGACGCATCGGCATACACAACAAGATCATCATTCCCATCCGGCAGTGCTAGAACAGGAGCTTGGGTAAGTTTCTCCTTCAGCACTGAAAACGCCTGTTCTTGGTTTGGACCCCATTCATACTTTACGTCTTTCTTCGTGAGCTTCGTCAGTGGCGTCGCTATCTTGGAGAAGTCTTGAATAAATCTCCGATAATAGCCAGCCAAACCAAGAAAACTGCGTACTTCTGTCGGTGACTTTGGAGGACTCCATTTCATAACCGTTTCAACTTTAGCTGGATCTACCATAATGCCTTCTGGGGTCACCACGTGACCCAGAAACTGTACCTCTCGTAACCAGAAAGCGCATTTGGAGAACTTAGCATAAAGTTTCTCTTTCCTCAGGATCTCCAATACCTCACGTACGTGGCAAGCATGGTCTCCCTCATTCTTTGAATAAATCAAAATATCATCAATAAACACTATTACCGATCGATCCAGCATCGGTCGACATACCCTGTTCATCAAATCCATAAATGCTGCGGGAGCATTCGTCAATCCAAACGACATAACGAGAAACTCGTAATGTCCATAACGCGTACGGAAAGCAGTCTTTGGAATATCCTGCTCTCGAACTCTCAACTGATGGTAACCGGATCGGAGATCTATCTTTGAGAACCAGCTTGCACCTTGCAATTGATCGAACAAGTCATCAATTCTAGGTAGAGGATACCTGTTCTTTACGGTCAACTTATTCAGTTCCCTGTAATCGATACACATACGCATACTTCCATCTTTCTTCTTAACGAACAGCACCGGTGCTCCCCACGGAGAGACACTCGGTCGTATAAAACCTTTGTCAAGGAGTTCTTGTAGCTGGGTCATCATTTCCTTCATCTCGGTTGGAGCTAAACGGTAAGGTGCTTTGGCAACGGGTTGTGCCCCTGGCACTAAGTCGATCTGGAACTCAATTTCCCGTTCGGGTGGTAATCCAGGCAATTCCTCAGGGAATACATCGGGGAATTTACACACCACGGGAACATCATCAATCGTCCTCGTATCCGTACGTTCCTCAATCGCGTAGGCCAAGTAGGCTACACACCCTCGCCTCATCATAACATCAGCCGTGATCATTGAAATGATATTTGGCGCATACATCGCTTTATCACCATAAATCGTCACGGAGCTCCCATCCATCGCACGTAAACATATCATCTTTCGTCGACATACAATGTTAGCCTCATATTTGGCTAACCAGTCCATACCCAAAACCACATCGAATCCTCCTAAGGTAATAAGAAACAATCGGACAGGGAACCTATGACCTTCTATCTCAACATAACAATCATCAATAGCCTCAGTCACCCTGGTCATCTTACCAATAGCCGTCTCTACATCAAATACCCGATCTATCTTCTTAACCTTCCTAGATAACCCATCACAGAAAGTAGAAGACACAAAACTCATACTGGCACCAGAATCAAACAATACAGAAGCAGGAATATTGTTGATAGAAAAGGTACCTGTGACCACGTCAGGGTCCTCAATCGCATCATCCTTCGTCATCGTAAAGGCTCGTGCTTTAGCCTTCTGCTTCTCCTTTCCTTTCTCCTCTTTCTTACCCGAGCCCGAAGCATCGGCCCGTGGTTGTCTGCAATCCTTGGACAGATGTCCAAACCCGTTGCAGTTGTAGCATCTGGTGGCACTCGGACAATTGCTGGAGAAATGTCCCGTCTTTCCGCATCGAAAACATAAGTTAGTGCCCACCAAGCACTGTCCGGTGTGAATTTTACCACACTTGTTGCATCGGTTCGCATCCTCACGCCTCCTCTTCTTGCCTGAAAACTTTCGTTGGTCTGTTCGACCCCTCTTAGTCCTGGAAGACTCCTTTACCCTGGTTTCCTCCTTCACTGGCTCATCGACCATCACATCATCCCATACAATACCACTGAGTTCAACAGTGGAGTCAAAGGTCTTAGGAGCATTGGCCTTGACATGAATCCTTACTTTTGGAGGCAAGCCCTCCATGTACAACTTCACCCTGGGTTCCTCGGTAGAAACCAGATGAGGAACAAGTCTTGCCATCTCATTAAATCGTGAAGTGTACTGCCTGTGATTCAGGCTTCCCACCTTCAGCACCAGAAACTCCCTTTCAACCTTATCCAGCTCATTCTTGGGACAAAACTGCTTAGTGACCAGTTCCTTTAGATCATCCCAAGTCATCTTCTCTACATCAGCTGCAGCCTTGGACTGCTTAATGGTGTTCCACCAGTGAAGTGCCTCCTCGACAAAAGAGTGAGCTGCAAACTTAACAGCTTGATCGACTCGGCATTCACTGATGGAGATAACAGCCTCCATCGCGGATACCCAGTGGCAGGTGGCCACAGCATCCTTCTTACCATCGAAGGTCGGTGGGTTGCATCCCTTGAAGGACTTGTAGTCACAGCCCTTCAGTTTCCCAGTCATAGAGTCGCCGCTCTTCGTCTCGATGATCACCACCTCATCTTCTTTGGTGCTCTCCTTAGTTCCTTCAGACTTGTCTTTTAGAGCATCCTTCAGTGCCTTAGCAATCATTGCCGGCATCTTTTCATCCATGATCTTGCAGACCTCATCAGAAATAGCCTTCACCACGATAGGCTCTAGAGTGAACTCGTCTTCATTCTCAGGTTGTTCGTTGTGCTCGTGGTCGTCTTCGTTGACGGGTTCTTCACTCTCGACACGTGGTTCTTCAGGTTCCTGTGGTTGCTTACGTGGCCTACCCTTTTGTCCAGCCATCTAACTATCTACATAATGCAACAATTGATGAGTCAGTACAGGAATCAGTTTAGCACGGAATAAGTTTTGTAAATCGTTAACGACGTTGATCAAGTGTTATTAACCATTTACCCAACTCATAGGCTCTAAACGTTTCCCATCCCATCTCTTCAATGTGCATGACACTAACTACTTTCATAACATTACATCTAACCCTTAACTCATACATAAACATTTAACTCGTGGCATCCGTCATCCGTGGTTGGCAATCCGCATCCATTAATCCCATTCTCAGTTTAAGTCTTGGCAATTGGGATGCCAAGATCTCTCAAACTATGGCTCTGATACCAACTTGTGAGGCCCCGAAACCGGGCACCTCACAGAGGTTGGTTTTCATCATAACGCATAGCTCTTAAACTAAAAACTTTCATAATCATGCAGCGGAAATATAAACATAGTTTGATAAACAGAAATCAATAAAGTGTCTGTATCAAAAACGTATCGGATTGCCAAAAACCACCGGATCGTATGACTCTATGCCCGAGCTCCATGCCTTCTCCTATCATACCTTCAACCTGACATACATGCTAAATCAAGTCAGCTTACGCTGGTGAGTTCTAGTTTTCATAAAACAACATTAAACATACTTAACATACACATCATTTCATTCACATAGTCCATAACCTTAGCACATAACATCCTTACATCATCATCATCATACGTTCCACTGTTACCATACGAACAGTGGGCTTATGCCTGCACAAGGCTCCATACCCAGTTATAGTCGTGGTTGACTATCATACCCAGTTGTAGTCGTGGTTGACTATCATACCCAGTTATAGTCGTGGTTGACTATCATACCCAGTTATAGTCGTGGTTGACTATCATACCCAGTTATAGTCGTGGTTGACTATCATACCCAGTTATAGTCGTGGTTGACTATCATACCCAGTTATAGTCGTGGTTGACTATCATACCCAGTTATAGTCGTGGTTGACTATCATACCCAGTTATAGTCGTGGTTGACTATCATACCCAGTTATAGTCGTGGTTGACTATCATACCCAGTTATAGTCGTGGTTGACTATCATACCCAGTTATAGTCGTGGTTGACTATCATACCCAGTTATAGTCGTGGTTGACTATCATACCCAGTTATAGTCGTGGTTGACTATCATACCCACCCATCACAAGAGCTGGTGCATCTTTCATACTTATCCTATAACACGTATAGGAACATCGTTCGTTCGTCATACATGATATACTAGCATTATATCATCTTTTATCATAATCATCATAACATTTACTGCTAACATCATAACATCATTCATAGCAGTCATCATGGCATCTTAGACATGTTATACTAGCATCGTCTCATCATACCATCATAGCATACTGTCATCATGCACAGTTCATCATAACATACTAGCATCATCAGCATATCATAATATCATGTCATCTTGCCTACATATCATACTTCCATCCTAGCAACCTAGGACCTTGTCATACTTCTATAACGGTTCTCATAGTTATCATCATGAAGCATGTTATCATAAAGCCATCATCATGTCAAATGCTAGCATCATTTTCATGTCATGTTATTCATTATCATAATTCATTTCTCATGCATTCATCATACTTAACATACTTTCATGTATAGATCATACTAACACATACGCATGCATACATAGTCAGGGCATACCATCATTCATTCATCATCATAAGCACATAACATCATAACATAACCATAAGCATGTATGTCAGCCCAAAACAGTTAACATGAAATAGGGCGTCTAGAACTCACCTGATAGTAGACTCCTGTTAACCTTAGCCGAACTCCTTAGCTAGGGCCTTAAGGACCTATATCAGTTACATCATATCATCACATACCATCACATCACATACTTAGACTTAGAAATTATTCTAAGTCCTCATAGCCTACTAGTCCCCCTTATTGAATCCAAGTTTTTCGAAATTTAGCTAAGTGTTCGAAACCCTTGAAATTCATTAAGTTCCTACATACACGAATTGCCATGTACTCGAAACATCTCTAGTTCACGAAATGCCATGTACTCGAAATTCCATGTACACGAAATGCCATGTACACGAAATTCCATGTACACGAAATAACCATTGTATTCGAAATAGCCCCTGTACTCGAAATAACATTGTACTCGAAATACATGCATGATTTCGAGTACCCTCTGTACATGATTTCGTGTACTCATCATTTCGTCCTTAAACATCTCAGAAATTCATCTAAGACCTTGGGGAGCTAGTTCTAGGTTCCTTTGGTTGTTACCAACGTATTGGAACCTCAAAGTTATGAACTTTGTGCATAAAGGTGTGAGCTTTATGCAAAAGTTCACCCTTTGTTTAACCATTCTAACTTTTGCATAAAAATCCAGCTTTCTATACATGAATCACTTACTTGAAGGTAGCTGATCCTCCTGGTAAAATCCCGTGCGTTTCCTACTTCGTTTGGTCGATCAAAGTTTGATTCTTGAAATTCTTGGACTTAAACTTCGTGTACTCGAGAGGGACTGTGCTTCCAACCAAAGGTTGTCACATTTCCCAAGGCACGACTATTTATAGACAAGGTGCCCGTACTCGAACACCTGAGTACACGAAATAGGGAGTACTCGAAATATGGTGTACTCGAAATCTCCATATTTCGAGTACACGATTTCTAAGTCCCATCTTGGTTACTTTCGTCTATTTTCCCACAAGTTACTTATCCGTTACACGTACGTAGAATTCAAATAACTTGTATCTTAGAAAAATTTGGGATGTTACATATGTGATATGATAATGGTTTAGGAATGTTAGAATAATCATGTGATGAGTATTTATCATAGTTACTATTTATAGTAACTTTATTTTGTGAAAACTCGATATTGAAATGTGATGCATGATCGAAACGTGCTAAATGGCCTCACATGATATGATATGATTATTGTATGTTAAGTTAGATGAATCTTGATGTTCATCATGCTAGATATGGAAACTTTAATGAGTAAGAATGACTTGTGATCGTTTGCAACTATATGTTATGTGCAAGCATGATCACGTAGGACTAAGAAGCATGCTAGAACCTTTAAAACGCTATGTGTTATAGAACTTGCCACAAATGGAAACTTACTATAAATAGTAAGTTGTCCATGAACGCGATTTGCACGTTTTGCACACAACGATCACAATCACGAATGTTACACGAGTTACCATCAACTCACGGTCCACCAACGGGTTGTTGACTTGACACGGTCAAACACAGACAAGCACAGTCAATGTGGACCGACATGGACAAACATAACAACCAAGGGTTGTTGAGCACAAACACGAGCATGAACACTAACACGGTCCCTTACACGAACTCATGAAAGCTATACGATATAGGTAGCCGTGACCGAAACATTCACGAAGCAGGAGCTTACGCTATCTTTATCCGAACATTACTAAGGTGAGTTTACGACCCCTCTTTAACTCGTTTACAAACTTTTCAAATAGGGGGATAATACTTTTTGAATCGAGTCAAACATATATGCTATTACAAACATTATTGTGTATGCTGGTTTATTAGACAAACATAAGTGTTGTAATCGTAACAAGCCCTCACAAAGTCTTACCGTTAATGTGCAAACAACGAGGAGAGTTTGAATAGATATATTTGGGTATGACGAACCCCACGTGGCACAATACTGACAGGAGGTCGGGACACGTGAAATCTCGACCTATCTTGTCATGTTGTTATGAGACATGGCAGAGGGAAGGACTAATAAGTCTAGTTCGGTAGTGACGCACTGACACTTGGAGCCTAGGGCTCGGGACTAACATTTTAATAAACAACATGACATATGTTTTATGATTATTATCTATGTATATCAAACGCTGTGAACTCACCAACCATTGTGTTGACACTTTCTTTTTAGACATGTATTTTCAGGTAACTAGTTGGTTAGCTGCACATGGACAGAAATGCACTTAAGGAATTGAGCACAGGATTACATGCATTTCATTTCATGACATTTTGAACAAACAATATAATTTTTGTTATGTATTTTAAACAATGTAGTGTCTGACATCATATTTTCCGCTGCATTATCAAACGTATTTTATTCTGCTGCTTTATAACGTAATTTTCCGCTGCTATATTTAAAAACCGTTTGGTTGTGTTTATAACAAACATTGTATTTTGAAACGCATATAGAGTTGTTCTATATGACCATGAGCTGTGATTCTGGCCACGTCACACCTATGTGGATTGACTCCACACATGGAAATTTGGGGTGTGACATAGGACTTGCACCAAATCGACTTAGGAATCTAAGGAATATGTTAGATTGATGTTTGGGTCAGTTGGGAATCGATTTGGAGCTGGAATTTGAGGCAAAAATCAAGTTCAAAGGGCTGTTGTGATGTTGTTGCTGTTTTGACGAACAACAGTGTTCTCAGCCCGTTTAGGGCCCTTTAACGCCTTAGGATCTGCACAAATCTTGTCTGGGAACTCAAGAAACATCAGGGGTTGAATATTGGAAGGGCTAGGAGTGGTTAGAACTGGGTAAATGGCTGTTGTCACAACCCGAGCCGGCAGGTCGGATCGTGTGTCCCGTCGGGCGGAATGGTCTCGGGGCGCGATATCGGGAATGATAATCATGATGATCAGATTGTTTACAATGCACATGATATATAATGAGAAACTGCTAAATGAAAATATAATTATAAAGTTAAATTACATCAGTTTTGTTCATAATTTAACAATGTAAATCTACTATCAACATCATAAATCTTCTATCTTGTATGTGCAGAAGATATACAAAATAATTTGTAAAATGATGTTCCAAAAATATGCAGGTCCAAAATGCTAGGTCCTCTAACTGGTATCCTAGTCCCAAAAGCATAACTTCTAACTCAGACCTGTTAGTCACCTGAGAAGTCATGAAAAAGATCAAGTCAACACATGGTTGGTGAGTTCATGTAGTTTTATTGAAAAATGAATTTGAATAACCACTTGGATGACAACCTTAACCTCACCACTAACCACCTATACCATCCAGTTCAATATGCTTATATATAGGGCATTTGTAGGGGACAAGCTCCAGCCACCGTCCCACCACATACCAAACCACATGATATATTGTTCCTGGTGATAATTAAGCATTTCATCCCACACTATTGATCCATAACGTTTGATTACCCTGAAAACTGTTTACCTTGATCCCCCGAAATGACAACCTTAACCTCATCAACGACCACCTATGCTATCCAATCAAGTATGCTTATATATAGGGCATATGTAGGGGACAAGCCCCAGCCACCGTCCCACCACATACCAGAATGCATAGCATATTGTTGTTAATGATAATTAAGCGTTTCATTCCATCCACCTTCATATTAGATTTTGATTTCCACAAATTGAAATACCAATGATTTCTTGAGTTCATCACGTATTCATGATTACCCATAGCACTTGTAGAAACATAATATTAAATGCTTAATTAAATAAATAATTATTCATTTAATTACAACTAAGACATGATGATTCGGCCTTATTTGACTCAATCAATTAGACTTAGTTGTTGGTGGTGTCCAAGTTGTACCGTCTCACACGTGGCCCATATTAGGTATGACTCAAATGAGTCTACCTGTATGTGTCGGGACTTTCATGATGTGCCCATATCAGCTTGACCCTCAGGCCTACTGTACATGTCGGGACTTTAGGATATCCTTTTGTCACAACCCAACCAGGGGGCTTGACTAACGATTGATTCAAAACACAAAGTAGCGGAAGACAAAATAAATAATTTACAATTCAACCAAAGGTTTAGTCTAGATATCTAATTTGTTTACAACAAATCTAAAGACATAATTTAACTAGCGGGAGACTTTCTAGAGTTATTAGGTCCATCCAGGCATCAGCACACTTTATTAATCTTTAAGTCAAGTTCTTCAGATTTTCCATGTAATGTTCTTGTTCGAGCAACCCTGTATCCGAGTCAAACCTGTTTCTAATTACCTGAAAGACATGCTAAAATACGTCAACTATAAAGTTGGTGAGCTCATGAGTTTTAGTTTACAGACACAAAATAAATGCATGTGATAATTCAAAAACAATACAACCAACCCTGTCCCATGCTCGGGCGTTTGCCTCATACACTGTTAGCCCACAACATGGTCAAACCAAATATACTTCCCAATTCCGAGACCCGTTCCTGCTCTCGGTCATTTATGTATCATAAGAATATATGCCACAACGGTTGACAATAACCTCAGTGGGGTTTCAACCTTTCTTTTACAAGGCCACCCTTTCGGGCCACTGTGCGTGGGGGATTCCCCAAGTACTACCCATATACTCACCGGCTCTACTTATGAGTTAATGGTTGTAAATTATGTTTAATGCCTAGAGGAAGCAATTTTATTGAAACGGACGTTCATTATCACATAAATAAAATTTTATAAACAATTTATGGAGCATGCTTTCAGTATCCCAAAACAGTAAAAAGAAAAGGGATCACATGAACTCACCTGGTTGCTTTAATGGCATCCTTTTGTTCCTGTACAAATATGTCATTGTGCCACTATGCATGATTTGCTATGTTCCCAGAGGTGTCATCATAGCAAGTTCCTAATTGTAATCATCTATACATGTATAAGTTGTAGTTTCATACATTATGGTTGTTTACTGTGGTTGAGCTCTTTGGGTTAATGTGTTTAGAGTTTGCTAGTTTAAAGTTTCTTTATATTACCATACCTAATGAAATCTTACCTTATATTTGCACGTCTAAATGTATATGCAAATGTTGGTATTATTTGATGTTTAGTGTAGCTACTAGTATGCTACTTATGTGACTAGCGTGTTTATGGTCTTTTAAGATAATTGAGTTTTATTGAGACTAATGGTCTTATATTTTAAAGTTGGGTAACCTTGTTTGGGAGTTTGAGAGACAAACAATATAAAATCGTTTAAGTGTATTACTAGTCATGGGGTCTTACTAATAATATAAATTTATGTAATGCATAAGGTATTACAAAGCAATAAGATAATTATTATAATGTATTCACTTAACATAACAGTATTAGAGATAATTAATAGGTATTTCATACATCACAAAATAGTTGCAATTAACATTAGTATCTAAGATATTTACATGTTGTAGTCATTGAATATACTAACTATTGTAATTATTATAAATATTGAATAAGAAAGTGTTTAAAGTATTCATAATTTATTTTCTATGTTTAAATGTAAGTAAACATTCATAGATGAATCGATTATCAAACATAATAATAATAATCTTAATAATAATAAAACTAATTTCACTTAGCAAAATTAATAACGCTACTATTGTCAAATTTTAATTATTAGTAAAAATATGAAATATTATAGTATCATATGTTATAATGAATAATCATGTTTTTAGTAAGCTTTATTATTTGCAAACTTTGAATCACAAACCTTTAATGTGTCGAGTATGATTACTCTTATAATATAAATTAAATTATACTAAAATTTTAAATAATCTTAAAAGAGTAGAAAATGATTATGTTAATGTTACTAATAATAGAAATGATGCTTATAGAAATAATTAATCATATTATGAATTCATGGTTACATCGAATTTAGTATAATAGTGGTAATATATGAAAAAAAATCATATTAAGATTGAATTAAACATTTGTATCAAGTTCCTAGTTGTTTAACACTATCACAATGTATATAGTATAGTTATGCACATTCATCATAATAAATCCAACCTAATTTACATTTTGTTTACCCATATTTATATAAAACCAGTTGTTAACATGTTGAATTTAAACATATAACATATTTATAAACATGTGATTATACTTAACTAATTATTGTATACAATATTCTATAGATGTATATATAACGTATGTGTGTGTGGGTGTATATATAGAGACTAAATGTTTATATGAGAATTATATATATGTATCCTAAACATTCATTGAGTACACAATTTATAAAGTTCTAATTAATTTAAGTTTTATGTTATTTTATACCCAATGTAGCAATTTCTATCAGTATCCACATTACATATCAGTGGTTACAATGAACCAATCTAAACACTTATTACTACATACAAACATTTTATCTAGTATTGATATTAACACATTGTAAAATTTGTTATGCCTAATTCAGCATTTATATGATAAAGTTTTAGGGATTTATAGTGGTATTTATTTACATATGTTACTCCGAATGTATAATATAAATCACACACGTGTTATGATTTTATTAAACATTTTATTATTAACTAATTATGACGAACCGTATTTTATCTATTTAACCCAAATGCTCAACCACTTTAACTTATCTGATTAAACATTTTAAGCATATGTTAAAAGATAATGGCGCGCGTTTTTACCTTTCCACTCGTTCATCTCGCGCGTACAATTCAAATTTAATTAACCGACCGCATGTTTCATAACACGAGCATGTTTCTAAAATCGTTTTTAAACAACGAATAAAATCGAGTAGTCGGTTTTTCCTGTTGACCGAGTCTGTCCGGTTTTGACCAGCCCTTTTTCCTGTTGACTTTCATTGACCAGGGTTCACTCCTTCTCCAGAAACCCTAGTTTCCTTCATCTCCTATTTTGGCTACTGCTGGTTCACCAAATGTTTGTTCCACAGCCACCATCTACTGCTCAACACCATCACAGCCACATGAAACCATCCACAACAGCCATTAGAACCATAAAACTCTCTAAAATCAGTCATACATGTATGGATCGAAGGTTGTTATGTGGCTACTTACCATTTTGTGCCGAGATTATAGAGAAAATGTTGTAGACTCCTAATCACCACCGTCAACCGCCGCTGGAACAACCACCGCAGGGATGTAGGCCGACCACGAGCCGCTCTCACCCTTGCATGTGTGTCTTCGATGGATTCCTATCAACACAGCCCCTGCATGTCATTTTCTCGGCCCTTTCTCCGCTGTTTGCACCATGCCACCGGACAAAGACGCCATTGCCGCCGGCTTGAGGCTAAAACCTAGCCACCACACTCCTTCTGACTTTGTTTTCTCGGCCTTAGGGACATCTACTCGTGAACTGTAGAAGGGAAGGTTGTAGAACACGGGGAATGGAGTTTAGTGGTGTAGAAAACTGGTTGCACCACCACCTGCCGCCGTGGAACCATCGTGGCTCCTCCCTGGCACCATCATCGTTGTTCTCTCTCTCTCTCGTGTTTATGTGCGGCTGGAACATACACACAAATGTGTGTGACGGCTGGTGTAATGAGAAACAAGAGGGAGTGGCTCCATTTTATAGTTAGGGCTTATCTAGGGTTACAAATAGATTAAAACGCGTACCGAATCTCGTATCTTGCTCGTATTTCATTTTCGTTTATTATTCTCGCCCCGAATTATATTAGATAGCGAATAGTAACCTAAGATATTATTAAAATGTTTATTTTGTTTGTTATAATAAATTTGATTAATTAATTTCGTCGAAACACGATAATTATTGCGTACACGACATATTTAACAGATTTAATGTTTTAACGTGTTAAATAAGATTCTTGCATCTTTAATATTGTAAATATTTTTAAATAGGTAATTATCAAGGTTATTTACCTCAGCTCGGGAGTCAGAACGTTTAATTAGAAAATGCATGTGTTCACACATTACGTTTTGTTTTAAAATCCTTAATAGGCCTAATTGGGCCTAAGTTTCTTATTGGGCTTTATCGTCTAGTTACGATTTAATGTTTAAGTTTGTTGGGATTTTCTTACAGTTGCTACACCTTTGATTTTGATCGTCTTGATTTCGTTTGATCGTTTGATTTATGCCCATATAGCTTGACTACAAGAATCTACTATTTATGACGGGACTTTACGTGTGTTAACACGTGGTCTTGATCTGCATACAATTGACATCCACCTTAACTTGATCGTTAATGATTCCATTGGATCTTAATGATTTCATTAGTTCTTTGATTCACACACGGATATGATTCCCTTGATTTTGATCCTTATGATTCCATGATTACCACACTGAATTTAGATTCTTGAATATGATCCTTAGTTTTACTGAACACACACTGAATTAGATTTCCTTGAATTTGATCTTTAGCTTTAGTTCTCTTGATTTCACATTGAGTTTAGATTCTTTGAATTTGAATTTGATAGAATAAGTGTTTGTTTTAGAGTTTTAGAATTATGGTATTACTCATAAGAGTAATTAATTAATTCATCAGTTAACCTGCATATAATTTACCTAGACAGGAGTCTAGGATTATAAACATGCATATAAAACATATAATAAGTAAAAGCATTTACGTAAAACATATTTAAATAAAAGGTTTACGCATGCTTCTCAGCCCCGCGTTTGAAAATGAAAATGTTTAGAAAAGGGGCAATGAACTCACCTGTGTTGCTCTGTATTGATTTACAACAAAATGCGCGCTCGTTACTTGCAGATTATGTTTCTTCAGTACCTGAGTTGTTTTAAGAGGATTCGAATACTATAAGTATTTATAATAGTCGTATCTAGGGTTTTGGTCTCGGTGTGCAACTAAGTGTCCTGTTTTACTAATGTGTTTCTAGGATTCCTTCTAACTAGTCTAAACATATTACCCATTAATACCATGTACCCCGTAATTAAACACATCTAAACCTTACTTACATAAGGTCTAGTCCAATATATTCCAAGTCTTTTTAATTAAAACGTTTTAAATAATTCATTTTAGTTAAACTCTTAAATTAGAAATCATTTATTTTAATTTAAAGAATATTTATAAGTCACTTTCCTTTTATTAAAACATTAATTAATTGAAGAGAAATATAATTAAACATGATGGGCTTGGGTTAATCCCATTTGATTAACCTTGGGCCCATTACTAGTCCTTGATCGTTCCATGATCCTTTGATCGATTATGAGTGCAACCCATCCTAGGTAGTTCAAAAGAACAACCTAATGTAGTTGTATGTTCTCATGAAATTTATAAGTATTAGATGTTAATAAAAATCAACATCTGTTTACTTAGACTATAGTTTTGATTCTCAACGGATTCTCAATTTATGTTTAGATGACAACATTATTTAAGAAACCATTATTCTTGAAAACCCTAATTCATGATTTTTCCTTAAACAAATTCATGTATAATAGACCAAATGTAAATTCTAGATTAAACCCCATTGTCCTTTTCTTGTTATCCTCTATGTTTGGTCCAATGATTCACCCAAGGTTGATTGTATGAAATGAAACCCTAATATCCTTCCCATGCACACACACACACACACCATGCATGCTTTTCACTTAACCCACCCTTGCATGCATCCCTAGCCTCACAAGTGAAACCCATGCTCATGAATCAGACCGAAAGGATCATCCCATCCGAATGAGGGCCTTGGCTGACCGACTGAAGACCTGGCCGAACCAGGCTAACCATGCGACTGAGAAGGTGCCCGATCGAAAGGCTTAGGCCGAATGAGGGTGATGAGCGACTGAAGTGCTATCCGAACCAGCTCTGACCGATCGAATGAAGACTTGGACCGAATGGGGGGAGGGTGTCCCTTCGGCCTAGAAGCCATTCGGCCCAGCAGGAGGTTCATGCGGCCTAGGAGTCGCCTCCTTCGGCCATTGGCCTTTCGGCCTACCTGCTGCTAGCCATTCGGCCAGTCGAAGCCTATGGTGTGCAGCCAACTCTAATCGAAGCCTAAGACTATCTCATGGTATCTCACTTGTTCCTAACTCATTCTTGGGTGTTAAAGTGTGATTCCTATGTGTTGGAATGGTTTAGAACCGGCTAGATGATGGGCCGATCCAAGGGTTTTGAAAACCCTAAAAACCGAAAAGGAACTTTGAATCTACCTCAAATCAGTTGGTTCAAAGCTTAGGTCGGCTGTACTTTAGTGTTCTACAAGTTTTAGTGGTCATTTTGACACCAAGAATGCTCGATTTCGTGGAGAAACGAAGGAGATGAAGCTTGGAGGTTTAGAGAGAGAAAGTAGAGAGAGAGTGAACAAATTTTGGTGATGGTGGCTGGTTGGTGGGGGTGTTAATGGCATTAAATGCCATAATAAATGGTTTCAAAATGCCCGGTTATGTTCGGGTTCATTCAGTTTCGCGTAAAAGCGCCGGTTTCGTTTCGTTTTCGTGACAACCATCTTGGTTTTAAAACTAGAGTTTGTACATTTATTTTAGGTGGTATTTCCTAGTAAATTAACTAAATATCTTCCGTTTATTTTAAATTTTCAGAAAAAAATTTAAGTTACAGTTTAAATCGAATCGTACAGTCGTCGCGTGTATTCGTTCGAATCGTCACCCGTACGGATATGACGATGATTACACTTTTCAATATAGTTTTCTAATTATTGGAAATCATTCAGAACGTTAAATCTTCAGATGTATTCGTACAGATTGTCACCTATACGAATAATCCGTCGATTTAGCATTCACGTAACGACATCTGTCACACCCTTGTCGTTGCGGAAGCGTACCGTGTGACTTTCAAGGTTTCACAGTCATTGTTTAAAACAAAACACACATATGTTTCTATATTACACACTATGTTGTAACTACACTTGTTACAAGCTTAATGTCATCACAGTTTCTACTGAATTTCACACATATACTATGCTATGTTTCACACTGTTGAGTCTAACTATCATAGACTTTACTATATGTCTCCAAAGACTGAGCTCACAGCTCCACCCCTGTATCATTGTGCATCTGAGAAAACATAATTTTAAACAATCAACATATTGCTGGTGAGTTCACAAGTTTTAAAATGTCAAAATGTATGCAATGTATCCAAACAAATCAAATGTTTTCATAAAAAGCGTTAAATAATATTTATGTCCCAAACTGGGTATGTAAAACATTGGTATCCAGTGCGAACATTGTTCGTTCCAACAATGTCGTGTTTAGTTCCCGACCAACTGTCCAATTATAACTCCTGGGCTCCCGTAACCGAGCTGACGAGTTCAGTGTTTGCCCCTTCCCAATGTCCTTGTCGCAAGACATTGTGTGTTTTAGCCTTATTGAGCGTCCGCTCGACATCCAGTTGTGGTTTTAGCTACGAACCACGGGCGAGGATTGTCAATCACAAATAGAATCTTTTCTCAATAATCACGCCCCCCCACGGTTAACGGTTACAGAATAGGGGACTTAGTGACAAATGTGTAACCCGTGATATAATGACAAGTTTGGTCATGTGTTTCTCCCCACTATCACGTGTTCAACCAAATGTTTTACAACGCTTTCGTTTTTGTGTTTCACAAAGTGTTTCAAAAGTGTTTCAGCGTTTCAATGGATTCCAGGTTTAGAAATAGTTAATCCTTGTCATTGACCTTTCCAAAGAATGATCACGACAATCACAACCATTGTTATAATCAAATGGTTAAAACCATTATGATCTATGATATGGTTTCATGATAATCGGACATTATAACGGATCAAAACAAAGATTTCACCGTTAACCTGTCAAGTTCTTCATTTCTAATTATTCCTAGTGTAACATCAGTGCCGGAACCGTCACCGGAACAGTGATCTCTACAGTACGTGAACAGTAATCAGGTACAACTTTTATTCATTCCAGTGTGAATTCATATTCATATCATATGCTATTATCATTTCATACATCAAACAGAGAATTCATAATCCTTTCAGAGAAACAAGTTTAGAACAATGGTTCTTGAGTCAGATAATTATTTGACAATATAGAACCATCATGTGATAAATTGTTAGGATTTATTACGTATAAACGTATGTGAGGCTTTACAGAACAAAACAACACGGATGTCGTACGTGAATGCTAAATCGACAGATTATTCGTATAGGTGACGATCTGTACGAATAAATCTGGAAGTTTAATGTTCTGAATGATATCCGATAATTAGAAAACCGTATTGAAAAGTGTAGTTATCGTCGTATTTATTCGGATGACGATTCGAACAAATACGCGCGATGACCGCGCGATTCGATTTAAACATTATTAAAATATTTTGAAATTGTAATAAATAAAAGATATTTAGTTAATTTATTAGGAATTACAATCTAAAATAATTTTAGAAATTCTAATTTAAGATCGAGTCGTTTCGTTACGAAAACGACGAGAAACCGACGTTTTTACGCAAAACCACGCGAAACCGAACGAACCCGAACAGACCCGGGTATTTTCCTATCATTTAATGTAGCATTTATGGCCACACCAAACCCCACCAACCAGAAATTTCCACCATTTTCGTTCACCCCATTTTCTTTCTACTCTCTCTCTCTAAAACACTCACCATCTCTCTAAGATTTCAAGCTCAAGACTCAACCATTTTGAGTGTTTTTGGTGTCAAAATCACCACAATCCCTAGTAGAACTTGGAAGTACAACCGATCTAAAGTTTCATCCATCAGATTCGAGGTAAAGTCACGAGATTTGTTCGGTTTTAGGGTTTTGAAAACCCTATTTGAACCCACCCTCTTGACCAGTTTCGAACCACAAAACCTTAGGGAAATCACTCAACCACATTCTAGAATCATGTAGGAACAAGTATTTGTGCAAACCATAGTCATCTAGTTCGATAATGGGGGCTGTCCAGATGCAGGTCGACTGGTCGAATGACCTGAGCAAACAGATGGGGCGAATGGCCTCATTCGGCCGAATGGCCAGGGCTCCATTCGACACCCCTCTCATTCGGCAACCCACATTCGACCGGAACCCCTTATTCGGCCATGATACTCCTTCGGCCAGGCTCCCATTCGACTAGAGCCATTCGACCAGCATCATTCGATCGGCTTGTCTCATTCGCCACTAGCCTCATTCGCCCGAACAAAGGCCATTCGACCATTCCGCTTTCGTTCGGCACTCATGCGACCTATCATCTATTCATTCGGTTAAGGGTGGGATAGGGTTACATGATCACGTACATATGATAGTGAGTGCATGGGACCTCACGTATACATACATGCAAGGTGGTCTCATGATGTGTGTGCATGAGAACCATATTGGGACTTTCAAATTCATGCAACCAACTTTGAATGATTATGGTGTCATCATGAGATAATAAAACTAAGGACTTATCATATAACAATAGGGCTTAATCATGAATTGGAATGATTGATGATATACGAGTTCAAATTCAAGAACTTAAATATCAAAGTCGAGTAATGGGCCGAATTTGGCCCAATGGGCTTAACCAAAGCTCATCAGGTTACTTATATTCATCTTTGACATAATTATGTTTTGGTAAATGAAATGATTTATAAATTGGTTAAACTACAATAAATTATGCTTTCTAAACCCTTAACATAAAATGGAATAATTTAAAGAGGTTTTAATTAAAGGCTTTAAATAATCAACTGGGGAATTAGGGTTACTTCTGGGAAATAAGTTAGACTAAGAGACGCATTAGTAATCTAGGACACGTAGTTGCACACCGAGACCAAACCCTAGATACGATGATTACTGTATATACTTATCGTATTCGAATTCTTTTAAAACAACCCAGGAACCGAAGATACTTAGGTTACAACAAACGAGCGCGCATTTTGCGGAAATTCTATACAGAGCAACACAGGTGAGTTCATTGCCCCTTTTCTAAACATTTTTTTGTTTTTCAAACGCGGGGCTGAGAAGCATGCGTAAACTGTTTTATTTAAATTGTTTACTTAAATGCTTACTTTATTATATGTTTTTACATATATATGATTGTTTATACTCCTAGACTCCTGTCTAGGTAATTATCATGTTAAATAAACTAACAAGTTAATTAGGTTACTCTTATGAGTAATACCTAAATTCTAAACTCTAAACAACCCTTAGGCCATCAAGTTCAAATTCAAGAATCTAAATTCAAAGTGAAATCAAAGAAACTAAAGATCATATTCATAGAACTTAACTCAGTGTGGAATCTAAGAACAAAGAATCATAATCAAGAATCAATTATCATTGTGAATCATGGGAATTCAAAAGACCAAGATCAAGAGGCTCAAGGGATCAGAAATCATAAATGTGTGTGAATCATGATAATAATGAAATCATTATGATCTAATGAAATCATTAATATTCAAGTTAAGGTGGATGTCAGTTGTATAGGGAATCAAGACCACGTGTAACACACATATAAAGTCCCTTTCAGGTATAGAAGACTCTTGTAGTCAGGCTATACGGGCAATAACATGAACGATCAATTGAAATCAATATCAAAGTCAAATCATGAGAATCAAGAGATCAAGAATCAAAGGATATCCTTAAAGTCCCACTCAGATGCAGAAGACCATTGGGTCAGGCTGTAACGGGCAAAACATTAAAATCCCGCTCAGTTCAGGTGTACTCCTTGTGAGTTAAGCCTGACATGGGTCACGTGTGAGAGGTTACAACATGGACAACCACCAACAACTAAGTCTAATTGATTGAGTCCAATAAGGCCCAATCATCATGTCTTAGTTGTATTTAAATGTTTTATTTAATTATTTAATTAAATATTTAACATTTTATTTCTATCATTGACTTTTGGGAAAATCATGTATCTATGATGAACTCAAGAGAATCAAAGGTAAATCAAGTTTTGGAAAAACATAATCAAAATCAGAGGTACGTAGGGTAAAAATGCTTAATTATCATTAACAACAGTGTCATATGCGTACTAGTATGTGGTGGGATGGCGTCTGGGCGAGTTTGTTGGCTCGACCCAGGGGTATGCCCTATATACAGGCATACCGATATGGATATTGCATTGAAGTTAATGAGGTTAGGGTCTTTACCGAAAGGGATTTTCAAATCATTATCAAATCATTTTCAAATCATTATCAAATCATTTTCAAATCGTTATCAAATCATTTCCAAATCATTTTCAAATACTAAACTACATGAACTCACCAACCATGTGTTGACTTGATCTTTTTGCATGACTTCTCAGGTGACGAACAGGTCAACTGAAGAGTTATTTCATTTGGACAAGGTTACAGATAGAGGACCTAGCTTTTTGGACCTGCATCTTTTCGGACATCATACACATTTATTTTGTATATCTTGTGCAGATACAAGATTGAAGATTTATGATGTTATAGTAGATTTACATTGTTAAATTATAAACTTAACTGATGTAATTTAACTTTGTAATTCTATTTTATTTTAGCAAGTTTCTCATTTATATATATATATATATATATATATATATATATATATATCATGTGCAATGTAAACAATCTGATCATTCCGATTATCACTCACGATATCGCGCCCCGAGAACATTCCGCCCGTCGGGGAAATCCGATCCTACCCCGCCGACTCGGGGTGTGACACCTAGCCATCATTTAGGCAATAATCAACAACAATAACCATGATATCATGTTTAAAATCTAGATCTAAACCATTCATTATCAAAATAGTAAGATAAAATGAATCTTTACCCTTTCGAACGGATTTCTCGGATAGAAATGAAGATCAGGAGTTGTAGATACGTTTCCTAGCTTGATCCTAATGATTTAGTAGCTTCAAAATGGAGATTTGGGGGTTAAAACTTGATCTGGTTTGTCTGAAAGTCGAGAGTATTCAACTAGCAATGAAATCTGATCAAGAAAATCAGATTTTTATGTCTGCTGGTCCGTCGCGTACCGCCGAGGATTGAAAAGGGTTCCTTCGCGTACCTCCACCACCTTAGTCAGATTTCAATTTTGTTTTCGCGATTCCGAGAGCATACGAACTCCGTTTTACGCGCCGTTTTCGCCCACGTTCATGATTTTTCGAGCTCTTTCCAACCATTATAATTTCAAGACCTGAAAAGTTCAAATTATATGATCTCTTATTTAACGCTATATTCGACTCAGTGTATCTCGAAATCAGAGCCTTGTTTCGCGATTTCGCTTACACTCATTCTCTTTATTTCCAAGTGATGATTCTAACCTGGAAATTGCGAATTGTCACAGTCTCCCCCCCTTAATAGAATTTCGTCCCGAAAATCAGTTTGTTCTTTTCAATACTGATGTGTCATCAAACAAATGGGGTATTTAAGTTTCATCTGATCTTCGTGTTCCCAGGTAAATTCAGGTCCTCGCCTTGAGTTCCAACGGACCTTTACTATTGGAATAAGAATTTGTTTCAACTGTTTTACTTCCCGATCCATGATTTCAACCGGTTCCTCTATGAAGTGTAATTGATCATCAATTTGAATTTCTTCCAACGGTATCACAAGTGTTTCGTCTGACAGACAATTCTTGAGATTTGATACATGAAATGTGTCATGCACCCCACTGAGTTCCGGTGGTAGTTTGAGTTTGTACGCAACAGGTCCAACCTTTGCAATGATTTCAAATGGCCCTATGTATCAAGGGTTCAATTTGCCACATTTTTCGAATTTTACAACTCCTTTCCAAGGTGAGACCTTCAACATGACGCGGTCTCCAACTTGGAAAGACAATGGTTTGCGTCTCACATCAGCGTAGCTCTTCTGACGATCTTGTGCGACTCGTAGTCTG
Organism: Mikania micrantha; assembly: GCA_009363875.1. Classification (NCBI taxonomy): domain Eukaryota; kingdom Viridiplantae; phylum Streptophyta; class Magnoliopsida; order Asterales; family Asteraceae; genus Mikania; species Mikania micrantha. The sequence goes on along the minus strand of CM018683.1, from coordinate 41,613,056 downwards.
TCTCAAATTTAGAAGATTTCATCTGTCATTTCCTGAATGATTTTTGGCCCCGTGAGTTGACTTTCACCAACCTCGGTCCAGCATATAGGGGATCGGCATTTATGGCCGTACAAAGTTTCGAATGGTGCTGCCTTGATGCTCGTGTGATAACTGTTGTTGTATGAGAATTCAATCAAAGGCAGATGTGTATCCTGATGCGAGCGGTCAGTATACTAAAAACAGAACTAAATCTAATCTAATTAACCTAAGCTAAAGACACCAAATCTAATTCTAGACCTATACTTAACCTAAACACCTAGTAATAATCGGAAAACCTAAACTAGACCGCTCCTAAGGCAAGTGTACCTGTCGGTGGCAGTATAGCTGACGGAAGTCCGGATATCGAACCACGGACACTAGTGTAGCAAACTAAACCTAGACTGTAAACTAAACTAAGGTAAAAGAGGGGGGGGTTTTGGTGCAACTGACAACTTAATCAGATTGAATCTGAATAGTGAACTAAGCTAGCAACTATACTAAGAACAGCAACACTAAGACTGAAACTTAATCTGGAATCTGAATATGATGAGGAAACAGGTGTACCTAGGCAGGGAATCAAAAGTGTGACAGATGCTGATCTGGACTGATTTACTAAAGATGAAAACTAGGATCTTAATGAACAGACCTAAAAATACCTAAAGGGGACCCAGATCAGATACCAGGCAACTCCAATAGAAGTCCTAAGTCTGTAATGAATATACTAGTCAATCGGGTATCCTCCCGGACTCCCCGACATGCATTTGCACTCTAACTGGTGGATCACCTCCCGGATTTCTCCACCAGTTTGCATCCTAAGATACTAGAGAGTCATAAAGTTGACAACTTTAACATGGATTGACACTAACACTAAGTAGATCTAAGGCAACGCCCTCCCGGGTCGTTTAACTCAAATTTCCTAAGTGTAAGAGACCAACCATCTAACCTATCACCTCCCGGATTTCTAGGTTAGGTTACAAATGCAAATAACTATATTTAGTGAAGTCTAATCCTATGGAATGTGATCAACAACCCATAAACTAACCTAAAACACAAAGTAGTAGGCCTAACATGCATCTATGTGTGGAAAGACATTCCTAAACACATGTGGATCAAACATACACCAAATATAATCATTCAACATCTGTAATAATCATCAAAGTTTCAAGCTTTACAACTGATTACAAAGCATTCATTATCATTAAGCATAAATCAAGTCCAAAATCATCAAAGTTCACAACTTTATCATCCCAAACCTAGATACAACCATAGATCTAGCCACAAATCATAACTACAGTAGCTAAACAAGTCTGAACAAGGTCTACAAACATTAAAAATCAAAACTTTAAACTAAGAACATGAAAAGTAAAGGGAAATACTCAAGATCAAGCTCCTTCTTCACTCTAACAAGCCCTAATCAAGCCCAATACTCCATGGTTAAGCTCCAGCTGCTCCAAGGCTTGATTAGGGTTCAAAATACGCAGAAGAAGATCCTAAAAGCGGCTGGAATGCGATGTATTTATAGAGGGCAAGAAATTAGGGTTTTAGGGCTCAAAACCATTATCAGGCGTAACGCCTGACGTGGATGCACAATGTCAGGCGTTACGCGCGGGTCAGAAGGAAGCTTGCCGGCTGAGGATTCCGCGCGCATCGCCTGGGTCTGGGTGCCCTCGATAGGCGTACCGCCTAGGTCAGGATTTCATGTTTTTTTCATTGCTTGTTCATCCGATCTTGATTCCGACGCCCGTTTGCCTTCATTTCCGCTCCTCCGGGTCACATTCCTGCACAAAAACAATAAAATGTAAAAAGGAACTAGAATCACTCAAAATATAAACAAAACAGACGAAAACTGACTCGAATATGTACGAAAACTGATGTGTTAAAGTAACACATCAAAAATACCCACACTTAAACCTTTTTCGTCCTCGAAAAAGCTAGCAAAATGGAATCATAGATCAGGGCTTGGCTTTTATTTGCAAAAGGTATATCAATCCTAAATCCTTGTGTATTAACAGCGATTATTGATATAACGGTCCGATCTAAACCCAAACACCAATTTCAAGTTCCCTAATCATGATTTATTTATGTTCAAGTTAAATCATTCATCTTATGGATCCCATCCCTTGGTCAAAACGAGTTATCTTAATCCTAAATAACAGCTTTCAAGGCACAGGATTAAATCAGAAGACTTAAACCCACCTCTATATGCAAACTACCTAGATAAAGTTAAAAATTTTAACCTAATGATGGAGATGGATGAAGGTGTGAGCATTTTGCCTTTTTATTCTCTCAATTTCTTTTTTCTTTTACCTCACTTGAGCATATTACAGCACTGTTTCACTCGGTTATGAGCCGGGGTATGACAACTGCTTTTTAGCTCTTATTCTCTCTTTCTTTTATTTGCACAGGCTCAGCTCACTTAGTGGATTGTGGAATTTATTTAGCGGGCGCCATAAGTCTCGGATTTATTTTCATAAAAAGAGAACATATGTGCCAGGTTTAAATTTTAAATAATCTAGGTTGTTAGTTTACAGAGGTTCCTTTATTCACTATTACTTAGTTTCAGATTTCCCGAATTTTCCAAGTCTTAAACCCACAAGAATCCTGAATTTAAGTTTTATTCTATCAAATCCTAAGGAACTTTCTATCGGCTGGGCCTACCAACAAATCCCAAATCAATACACAAGTTAGCCTATAAAATCCTAAGCCCTAATCGTAGTCCGATCATCTTCCATTTATAAAATGCAAGCCAGAACGAGGACATTTTTCAAGACTCTAGATATATACATCCTAAAACTCTAAACTCAATCAGAAAATGCAAAATAAATAAATAAACAAACAATTATTTACAGAAAGATAAAAATAAGGTAAAAAGTGGAAAAGACTTAGCTGATCACACAATCATCAGCACGAGTGAGTCTATTCCAAAAAGAAGTCAATCACTGCCGGTCGTTTGCAACAGAAATAGCCTAAGTCGTCGCCACCCGAATGTAATTGAGTACGAATGGTTAGAACCAGACTGCAATTTAAGATCTCAAACAAACCAACTAGATTAACCGAAAACAAAAAGACTCAAAAACTGACTTGAAAAAAATATTTACACTGACTCAATTTGAAAGAAAAATATTTTTTTGTAAAATTTTTGATTTGATTTTTTTTTTTTTTTTTTTTATATTTTTTTTTGTGTTTTTTAAGTTAAAATAATTACAATTTCATTATTTAATTACAAATTGTAATTTATTTACAAAAATTTCAAAAATTTTATTCTAAATTTCAAAGCTAAATTACAAAATTGACTTGATATATACAATGACTTGATTTTACAAAATTTACAAAACTAAAAGGCGCCAGCCTGACATACCCACACTTAGAACAACACATTGTCCTCAATGTGAATCCAGAACTGGCACATAATTATTAATGAAAATAAATATACAAAAGGTTAGCACAAACTCCCTGAATATGTGTAGACGTGTCGTAATTGGAGTTGCGCGCCTCTAAATATACAACAACACTCATACAATTGTTAATTCATCAATAATTTAATTACAATTTACAACACAACACAAATGGTACAAATTAATTACAAGTGTTAGATACAATATTATATACAAACATTGAATACAACGAATACATTACAAAAATGAGACAAATAATACAACCAACACATTATACAAATTTTACAATAAATATACACAACCAAAGCACAACAGAATTTACAACCACAATAATACATGAAATAAATAAACACAACCACAGAACAAATAAATAAACAACAGACATACAAAAGTAAATGACATAGATACTGTCCAGTTCGAATACATACAACGTAAAACAAAATACATAAACTAGACTAACTACATACTACTCCTCATCCTCATCCGCGCCCACATCAGGCTCGGTGTCAGAGCCGTCCTCGGGATCGGATGGAAGATGAGGGTCTGGCATACGTGGGATCAACTCAACCTCCAGGCGTTCACCCAGGCGCCGGATGTTCGCGTCTATCGTATCCATCATCTGATAGAGATACATAAGGGTAAGACGACGACGAACAGGCCGGCGGCCCTGGGCATCACGAGGTGGTCGCTCACCAACGTGCAAAATACGACGCGTCGATGGAGGCGGAACGGGGGAGCATGCACTGGGGCTGGCAGAATGGGCATCCAACGGGGTGGTCGGTCAAATGTGACCATCCCCGCTGTCTGCATATCGTACAGCTCATAAGGCGTCGTATCCGGGCCTCGGGTAACATGCTCGACGGGGTAAGTCTGGAAGACCCGGAATACGTGCGCCAGGTGCCCTATGTAAGGCCCCATGTCGAGGCGCGCCGTGCTGCCTCCACGGCGAGGCCTCGCTAAAGATGTAAGCAAAAGTGCAGCGAGGTTCGCCGGGTGGCGACCGTGGAGGCAATAGAGGCAGAAGAGGTCCATGGCGCTCACCTTGTCCTTGCCTGAGTGGCGACAGATCAAGGTGCTCCCTAGAATCCGATGAAGATAGCGCAGGAAAGGGTCTCGGATCTGGGAAGCCAGCTTCCGGTCGGTGTGGGGCTGGGTGGAGATCTCCCTCCAAAAGGCAGCGACATCGTCATCTGCAGCAAACCCGGGCCGGGCGACCCGGGCAGTGCCTCGGAGGTAGCTCTCAAACTCAGGAGCCGTCACCTGCTCCTGCGTGTAAAGCCCGAAGGCGACCGCGAACTGGGCGACACTCATGGTGTGAGGGTGTCGCCCCAGAACAAACGATACAGCTCCAGGATCAGTGAGGGAGCCTGCATCGTACTGGAGAGTGGATAGGAACTCCACTGTAAGCTCGTCATACTGCAGCCAGCTGCAGCGGAGTACTGATGTCCACTGTGGGGACATCATCGTGTCAAACTCATCTATGCGCCCTAGCTGCTGCAGTACGTCTCTCGCGTAGGACCGGTGCTGAGTCGATGCTAAGTCGACGAGGGTCTGCATCCTCGCGTGCTCAGGAGTCCCGGGCGCGAACTGGAGGAAGGTGTGCTCGGCTCGTCGACGAAGCTGCGGTAGCGGCGCAGGAGCGTCCTCCGGCGGGATGACGATGGGAGCTGAATAGCGGTACTGCCTCTCCCGTGGCTGCTGCTGCCTCCGCTGGGCCTGTGCCTCGGCCACGGTAACACGACGTGCTCGCTTTGGCTTGCTGCCCGATGTAGAAGCGCCTGCCATCTCTGCGATAATATACAACAAACATATACAAAAATAATTACAAAGTAACTACAATCCTAAATCCTAAGTTTTATTAAAAAAATGTTTATTTATTTACAAAGTTTGTTGGTCATGTTTTTGTACAATTTGGTTTATTCAATTATTTGTGATATACATATATACAAATTGTTATTAAATATATTATACAAGTTTTATTGTAAAATACAGTTAATTAATTAATTTACAAAAATTTTACACACATATATTACATACAATTATTAATTACAATATAATATACATTTTAACATTATTTATTTTACAAGTTTTAGATACATACTTATTAAAATTTATTTATAATATACATAAAACATTTTCTATTTTACAATACGATTGTTTTTATTAAAACTATTGTTGTACAATTTTATTTATTTAATTATTACAATTTATTTTAGTTAGACATTTAAGATATTTATTGTTTAAAATTACAATATATTTTTACAAGAGTTTTATTTAGTTTACAACATTTATATATATATATATATTTTTTTTAACAAACAACATATGTAATTTATTGTAATTTACATTTACATTAATATGAGATATACATAAATTACATACATACAAATAATTAATTTTACAAATACATATACAATTACATTTATTTTAAGTTACAATAATATTACACTAGTGTACATACAAATAAGTTACATTTATTTTTATTAGTATTTTTCTAACCTAATTTATATTACAACTTATATATTATTTTTAAGTTATATTATTCTTAGTATACATATATTTATTTATATTACAAATACATTTATGTATATTTATTTTACTTTACATCTTTTTTTTTTTTTTATTTATTTCCCCCTTTTTTTTTTTTTCTTTTTCTTTTTTTTTTCTTTTATTACTTTTTTCGTTATTATGTTTATTATTTAACTGAAAATAAAGGAAAATTAATTAAAAATTAAAGAAAAAATTTTGAAAAGGGGGTGGCTGCTCCAGCAGCTTTTCCGGCCATATTCCGGTCGATCCTCAACAATCATCCCCAAATCAAGCCCTAATCTAACCTAATCTAAAATTCGAACAATGAAATCGAGAAAAGGAACAAAAACAAAGGGTTACCGGAGTATTGTGGTCGGCGGTGGCTGGTGGTTGATGGGGGTTTTGTTGTGGGAGTTCGAACAGCGGCGGCGGCAGTCGTGTTGTGATGGGGGGGTTAGGGTTTCTGATGCGAGCGGATGATGATGGTGTAGACTGGGATGAGCGGCGGCTGGTGACTCCCGGTGCGGTGGAGACTGGATGGTAGTTGCGGTGTTGTGTGAGAGAATGGGGGTTGACAGCGGCGGCGACGGTTGATGGTGACAGCGGCGGTGCACGGCGGTCGACGGTGGTGAGCTAAGGGGAAGCGGCGGTGGTGGTTGATGGTGTTGAGCAGTGGACCGATGGCTACGGCGGCGACCGGGGATAGTGATGGTGGATGGTGGCGGCGCTGGAGATGGTGATGGTGACCGGTGGTTGAGGGGTTGCTGCGGTGGTGGTGTAGGGTTTTTCGAGATGATGATGATGAAAATGTGGAAAGTGATGATGATGGTAACCGGTAATGACCGGTTAATATTTTTTTTCGATGAAATCTATGCCGCGCGTAACGCCTAAATAAATGTGTCCACTTGAGGCGTAGCGCGCGGATGCTATCAGATTGTTTTTGAATTTAATTTTTTTTTTTTTATAAAAGAAATCCTAAAAATTCAAATTCAAATAAATTCAAATAAATTTCTTTCTAATAACCTAATTTAAACTAAACTATAATTAAACTAAATTAAATTAAATTAACTAGCTCTAATTTAACTAATTCCTATGAAACGAAATTAAATTAAATCAAATTCTGATTACTATTAACTAGGCAAAATTAATTTAAACTAAATCTAATTTAAACTAAGTCTAATTAAGCAAATTAAACTAGGCAAGAGATTTAATTAAAATTCTAAATAACCTACGTTAAACTAGAACATAAAATTAAACTACTTAATTAAAGAAAATGAAATCCAAAATCAACATAGAATTAAAAGCAAACAAAGCTTAAACAAATTAAAAACTAAAATTAACCTAACAAAAATAAAAGAGAAATCGAGTCAAGCAACTAGTGATGCATAAAGTATTCAGATTTAATGCACGGTCATGAAATCAGTTGTTCGAAACGGTGATATCGAACAATTCAGATGTCATACCCACACTTGAATCTGACATAATCGCGAAAGCACAAACACATCATCAATCACATAGACTCGAAACACCAAATAAAACTATGTACACTATATACAAACTGGGCCTAGCCCAAATCCCTAACCTGCTCGGGATTCGAGGAGGATAACCTCCTCGTCAGACGGAATCGGGCCTCCAATGTAGGGCTTCAAACGATGCCCATTGACCTTCCAAGTGTGGTCACCCGACTCCAACTCCACCGCACCATGCGGGAACACCTCGCGAATCATAAACGGGCCTCTCCAACGCGACTTAAGCTTTCCTGGGAAAAGCCTCAGTCTCGAGTCATATACCAAGACTCGATCGCCCTTCGCGAACTCCTTAACATTCCTCAACCTCCGATCGTGCAGCGCCTTCGTGCGCTCCTTATAACTCCACGATCGAGCGTACGCATCGTCGCGTAGCTCATCCAACTCATGCAACTGGAGGAACCGGTGCTTGGCGGCCTGTGACATATCCAAATTCACAGCCTTCAAGGCCCAAAAGGCCTTGTGCTCAAGCTCAACCGGTAGATGACACGCCTTACCATAGACCATCCGATAGGGAGTCGTCCCAATCGGATTCTTAAACGCTGTCCTAAAGGCCCACAAGGCGTCATCTAACTTGTCGGCCCAATCCTTCCTAGTATGGCCGACTGTCCTCTCCAGAATCCTCTTAACTCCCCGATTCGCGTTCTCCACCTGACCGCTGGTCTGCGGGTGATATGCGGTCGACAGACGGTGGGTGACCCCGTACTTGGCAAGCACTTTGTCCATCTGGACATTACAGAAGTGCGTGCCACGGTCACTGATCAACGCTCTCGGAGTCCCAAACCTACAAAACAAGTGCTTCAGAAATCGCACCACTACTCGCGCGTCATTAGTGGGGAGCGCCTGTGCCTCCACCCACTTAGAAACGTAATCAATCGCGACGAGTATGTACCTGTTCCCTCGAGAAGCAGGGAAAGGTCCCATGAAGTCGATGCCCCAGACATCGAAAATCTCAACAACCTGAATAGGGTGCTGGGGCATCTCATTCCTGGATGAGATGTTTCCTGTCCTCTGACAGGAATCGCACTTCCTACATAACTCATGAGCATCCTTAAAGATGGTGGGCCAATAAAAACCTGAATCAAACACCTTCTTCGCTGTGGAAGAAGGCCCGTGATGCCCACCAGTAAGGCCCTCATGGCAGTGCCTAAGGATCTCCAATCCTTCCTCTCTGCTCACACACCTCCTAAAAACCTGATCAGCACACACACGGAAAAGGTAAGGCGCATCCCAGATGTAATGCCTCGTGTCGGCAAAGAACTTCTTGCGCTGCTGGAATGTCAGACCCTTAAGAAGGAAACCGTTGGCCAAATAATTGGCAATGTCTGAAAACCACGGTAATCCCTCATCTAGCCTATCTGTGCGGCAGATCTCATCTATCCCTACGCTCATAAGCGTCTCCTGTGGAAAGCAATCTCTCATCGCACCCTCTCGAATGAATTCCCTCTCCGGATCCTCAAGTCGCGACAAATGGTCGGCGGCTACGTTCTCAGCTCCCTTCTTGTCCTTAATTTCTATGTCAAACTCTGAGAGAAGGAGGATCCACCTGATCAGTCTAGGCTTCGCGTCCTTTTTAGCAAAAAGGTAACGAAGAGCTGCATGATCAGTGTAGACAACAGTCTTGGAGAGCACGAGGTAAGACCTAAATTTATCAAAGGCATAGACTACCGCTAACAATTCTTTCTCGGTAGTCGTGTAATTCTCTTGCGCGGAATCTAGGGTCTTACTCGCGTAATAAATGGGGTGGAAATGCTTCTCCACCCGCTGCCCAAGGACAGCCCCAACTGCGAAATCACTCGCATCGCACATGAGCTCAAACGGCTGGCTCCAGTCGGGGGCTATCAAGATCGGGGCACTAACCAGCCTCTCCTTCAGAAACTCGAAGGCTCGCACACAATCATCATCAAACACAAACTCCACCTCCTTCTCCAACAAACGAGTGATAGGTCTAGTGATCTTCGAGAAATCCTTAATGAACCGGCGGTAAAATCCCGCATGACCTAGAAAGCTTCGCACAGCTTTCACACTCGTAGGGGGTGGGAGTTTGCTGATCGTCTCTATCTTCGCCTTGTCGACCTGGATGCCGTCACGGGATATTTTGTGACCTAGAACTATCCCCTCCGTGACCATAAAGTGGCATTTCTCCCAGTTCAACATCAGATTCGTCTCCACACATCTCCTAAGCATCCTCTCAAGATTGATCAAACACTGATCGAACGAGCTCCCAAAGACAGAAAAATCATCCATAAACACTTCCATGGAAGTCTCGATCATATCCTGGAAGATAGCTACCATACACCTCTGAAACGTCGCTGGAGCGTTACACAACCCGAACGGCATACGACGGTATGCAAAAGTGCCGTACGGGCAGGTAAACGTGGTCTTTTCCTGATCCTCCGGTGCTATCGGGATCTGGAAATAACCTGAAAAGCCGTCCAGGAAACAGTAAAACTGCTGTCCCGCCAAACGCTCCAGCATCTGGTCGATAAAAGGAAGTGGGAAGTGATCCTTACGGGTGGCGTCATTAAGCTTCCTATAGTCAATGCACACCCGCCAGCCTGTGACTGTACGTGTGGGAACGATCTCCTTCCTCTCGTTCACCACTACAGTCATACCTCCCTTCTTAGGGACCACATGAACTGGGCTCACCCATGATGAATCTGAAATAGGGTAGATGAGCCCAGCATCTAACAGGCGAAGGACCTCCTTCTTGACCACTTCTCCCATATTAGGATTAAGCCTCCTCTGTGGCTGAACCACCGGCTTATAATCCTCCTCCATCAAGATGCGATGCGTACAAAAGGAAGGGTGAATACCCTTAATGTCCATCAACCTCCACGCAATCGCCTGTTTGTGCTCTTTAAGCACAGCGATGAGTCTACTCTTCTCTACGGCTGTCAGAGCTGCTGAAATGATGACAGGTAGATCCGAGTCCCCATCAAGGAATGCATACTCTAGGTGAGGTGGCAACTCCTTTAGCTCTAATGACGGGGGAGCCTCAACAGATGGCTTGTCAGCCGGCTCAGAACTCTCAACCTCAAACACAGTGGGATAAACAGGAGGCTCCATGGCTAAACTGCTAGGAATGTAATCAAGGTAAGCCTCAATAGCAGCAGCCTGGACCTCAACACCCACACTCTCAATTCTCTCATCACTGTCACCTAAGTCCTGATCTCCTAACAGATCAACTCCACTGATGTAGTCCAGGCAACGATCCATAGTAGAGAAAAATGCATCTAGAAAGTAAACCTGATCGTCCTGGCCACTGGAGTTCCTCATGGACTTCACCACATCAAAGGTGACAGTATCATCTCCAACACGCAATGAGATCTTCCCCTCATAAACATCAATCATGGCCTTCGCCGTGCGAAGGAAAGGTCGTCCCATGATGAGGGGAACTCGGTCATCAGCCTGCATGTCAAGTATCACAAAATCAACCGGGAAGACAAACTTGTCCACCTTCACCAGGACATTCTCAACAATCCCCCTAGGATACTTGACTGACCGATCAGCCAATGCCAAACTCATGCGTGTAGGTGCCGGCTCACCAAGATCTAGCTGCTTATAAATGGAATAGGGCATCAAATTGATGCTAGCACCTAGATCAGCCAAAGCATGGTTCACAGAAGAACCGCCAAACAGACAGGGAATAGTAAAAATCCCTGGATCCTCAAGCTTCTCTGGCAGCTTATTCTGAACCAGAGCCGAACACCTAGCTCCTAAAGTCACGGTAGAGAGTGTCTCCAACTTCTTCTTGTTAGACAGGAGGTCTTTCAAGAACTTAGCATATTTAGGCATATGCTGGAGGGCCTCTACAAACGGGAGATTGATCTTAAGCTGCTTAAACATCTCTAGAAAGTGTCCATACTCCTGATCACGCTTCATCTGCAGTGCGCGTGCAGGATATGGAAGCTTAGTCAAGTCAATCTCAGGCTCCTCCGTCACTCTCTTACCCTTCTTCTTCTCCTCTACCTGCTCCCTCCTAATCCTATCAACTGAAGACTCGCTGCTCGGCGCGGTACTTGCTGGGACTAGCCTCACGGGCGCCCCTGCAGGAGTCTCCATCTCTATCTCCTCGTCCACCGGCTCATCCTCATCAGGTATGACCGGTGGTGGCAGCTCAACATCTCCTCCCCGACCACTACGTGTGGTCACTGCCTTCACATGACCCCTCGGATTAGGGTCAGTGTTCGCCCTAAACGATCCATCCTGCCTACCCTCAAATCTCTTAGCTAACTCTCCCACTGATCGCTGCAAATCCAGGAACCCAGCCTGCTGGTTCCTCAACAACGTATCGTGCTCCTCGATCTTCTGGTCCCGTAGCTTATCCTTGTCCATAATCTGCTGAAGCATCTTCATCTGCTGCGCCATCATGTCCTCAAGCTTCGTGTCTCTGTCTCGGCTACCAGAACTCTCGGGAGTGTCTCTCTCAGTGATCGGGATCTGACGAGCCGGTGGCTTCTCATAGGAACTGCTGCCGCTGTGGTTGCCCCGCCAATTGGACTGCTGATGCTGATGCTGTCCCTGGTTCTGATTCCTCCAATGTGAATTCTGATTCCAGCTCGGGTTTTGGTTGAAAGGCCTATTCCATCCAGAATTGATGGCCTCAACCTGTGCCTGATCAGTGACCGGGCACTCAGCAGTAGTATGTCCACCCCTACATATCTCACACCTAGCAGCAGCCATCTTCAATTCCTTAATATCCTTAGCAAGTGCCTCTAAAGCTGCGGCGGTGCTAGTGTCAGGGGTGACATGGTGCATTCCTCTAACAGGAATGGGCGGTGCAACAGTGGGCTTAGCTGCCGGTGCAGCTCTCCTCGCGTATGATGGGTCCTCATACTCGGCTAGGGCAAAGTCCTCGAACATCGCCTCACACTCCTCCGGCTCCTTCTTATCCATTATGTGCCCCCCAGCGGCTGTATTGAATCTGCGCTTCGTCTCCAGTGTCAGTCCATTATAGAACTTCTCGACGAGGGCCCAATCGGATAGGCCGTGCTGTGGGCATCTGCTCAGAAGGGAGTTAAACCTCTCCCATGCCATGTAGTATGGCTCATCCTCGTCCATCCTAAACGAATGGATCTGATCCCGTAATCTGGCAGACTTAGAAGGAGGATAATACTTCTTCAGGAATTTCGTCTGAAGATCAGCCCATGTGGTAATCGAGTCCCTAGGAAGAAGGTTCAGCCATGTAGCTGCTCGTCCGGCGAGTGTGAATGGAAATAAACGAAGGTAGACGGCCTCCTCCGAAACTCCATTGATGCGGAACGTGTCGCATATACGAACAAAGAGAGATAGATGGCCTGGTGCATCCTCGTCGTCCAGGCCATGAAACTGTGTCGAATTCGTGATCGTCGACATCACGTGGGACGGGATCTGCCAGTTGTTGTTGTTGACACCCGGTCTTGTGATGGCAGACCGGGCACCGACAACCCCATGACTGGCTAGCTCGTGAACAGTCCGCCTCGGTGGCGGGTGTGGTGGTGGATCCATGTCAACAAAGGGATCAAGAAAACTTACCTGCTGTCGGCCCCGCAGGATCTGCTCTGGTGATGTAAGCTCGAACTCTGGTGCTCCACAAGATCGGGTATGGGGCATGCAAATACCAAAACCCTAATCAAATAAGCAAGTAAGACTCACATATTCACAAAGAAAATCCCAATCTAAGGCTCAAATAACAGATAACAGATAAAGGCACTAAGAAGAAAAATACAAACTTAACCTAAAAAGGAAAACTAAGCTAATAGGGGGAAAGAAAAAGAAACTAAGAAAAAGGAGCAACTAAAGGCCACAGTCTAAGTAATTGTTGCTATTGCCTAGTATCCCCGGCAACGGCGCCAAAAACTTGATGCGAGCGGTCAGTATACTAAAAACAGAACTAAATCTAATCTAATTAACCTAAGCTAAAGACACCAAATCTAATTCTAGACCTATACTTAACCTAAACACCTAGTAATAATCGGAAAACCTAAACTAGACCGCTCCTAAGGCAAGTGTACCTGTCGGTGGCAGTATAGCTGACGGAAGTCCGGATATCGAACCACGGACACTAGTGTAGCAAACTAAACCTAGACTGTAAACTAAACTAAGGTAAAAGAAGGGGGGGGGGGGTTTTGGTGCAACTGACAACTTAATCAGACTGAATCTGAATAGTGAACTAAGCTAGCAACTATACTAAGAACAGCAACACTAAGACTGAAACTGAATCTGGAATCTGAATATGATGAGGAAACAGGTGTACCTAGGCAGGGAATCAAAAGTGTGACAGATGCTGATCTGGACTGATTTACTAAAGATGAAAACTAGGATCTTAATGAACAGACCTAAAAATACCTAAAGGGGACCCAGATCAGATACCATGCAACTCCAATAGAAGTCCTAAGTCTGTAATGAATATACTAGTCAATCGGGTATCCTCCCGGACTCCCCGACATGCATTTGCACTCTAACTGGTGGATCACCTCCCGGATTTCTCCACCAGTTTGCATCCTAAGATACTAGAGAGTCATAAAGTTGACAACTTTAACATGGATTGACACTAACACTAAGTAGATCTAAGGCAACGCCCTCCCGGGTCGTTTAACTCAAATTTCCTAAGTGTAAGAGACCAACCATCTAACCTATCACCTCCCGGATTTCTAGGTTAGGTTACAAATGCAAATAACTATATTTAGTGAAGTCTAATCCTATGGAATGTGATCAACAACCCATAAACTAACCTAAAACACAAAGTAGTAGGCCTAACATGCATCTATGTGTGGAAAGACATTCCTAAACACATGTGGATCAAACATACACCAAATATAATCATTCAACATCTGTAATAATCATCAAAGTTTCAAGCTTTACAACTGATTACAAAGCATTCATTATCATTAAGCATAAATCAAGTCCAAAATCATCAAAGTTCACAACTTTATCATCCCAAACCTAGATACAACCATAGATCTAGCCACAAATCATAACTACAGTAGCTAAACAAGTCTGAACAAGGTCTACAAACATTAAAAATCAAAACTTTAAACTAAGAACATGAAAAGTAAAGGGAAATACTCAAGATCTAGCTCCTTCTTCACTCTAACAAGCCCTAATCAAGCCCAATACTCCATGGTTAAGCTCCAGCTGCTCCAAGGCTTGATTAGGGTTCAAAATACGCAGAAGAAGATCCTAAAAGCGGCTGGAATGCGATGTATTTATAGAGGGCAAGAAATTAGGGTTTTAGGGCTCAAAACCATTATCAGGCGTAACGCCTGACGTGGATGCACAATGTCAGGCGTTACGCGCGGGTCAGAAGGAAGCTTGCCGGCTGAGGATTCCGCGCGCATCGCCTGGGTCTGGGTGCCCTCGATAGGCGTACCGCCTAGGTCAGGATTTCATGTTTTTTTCATTGCTTGTTCATCCGATCTTGATTCCGACGCCCGTTTGCCTTCATTTCCGCTCCTCCGGGTCACATTCCTGCACAAAAACAATAAAATGTAAAAAGGAACTAGAATCAACTCAAAATATAAACAAAACAGACGAAAACTGACTCGAATATGTACGAAAACTGATGTGTTAAAGTAACACATCATATCCCAACTGCTTTCAAAATCAATCACACATGCTCGAAGCATGTCTTACAGAGTTTGGATAGTTCTTTTGCTCTAACCATCCGTTTGAGGATGATATGCTGTACTCATATCCAAACGAGTACCCAATGCATCATGTAGGGTCTGCCATACTCGTGAGATGAATTTGCTGTCTCGATCTGAGATGATGGAGGTTGGAATTCCATGTCAGGAAACTACTTCCTTGATGTAAAGCCTCGTGAGTTTGTCCATCTTATCAGTTTCCTTCATAGGCAAGAAATGTGCAGACTTTGTGAGACGATCGACTATTACCCAGATAGTGTCATAGCCACTAAAAGTTCTGGGTAGTTTCGTGACAAAGTCCATTGTAATCTGATCCCACTTCCACTGTGGAATCTCTAGTTGTTGCAACAACCCTGATGGTTTTTGATACTCGGCTTTAACCTTAGAGCGTGTTAGACATTTGCTAACGTAAAGAGTGATGTCAGCCTTCATGTTAGGCCACCAATAAAGCTCCTTGAGGTCGTGATACATTTTATCAGAGCCAGGGTGTAAAGAGTATCGAGACTTGTGAGCTTCATCCATTACTAAGCTCCTTAGGTTCCCAAAGTTTGGTACCCAGACTCTATTTGCAAAGTAGCGAGTTCAGTCAGTCTTGACCTCAAATTGCTTATCCAAGCCTCGCAAGGATTCATTCTGCAAATTTTCTTCTTTAAGAGCTTCAAGTTGGGCATTTCGAATTTGAACAGTTAGGCTTGTTTGAATAATCACCCCCAAAGCTCGCACTCGTAATGTCTTGGTTCGCTCTTTCCTGCTCTAAGCATCTGGGACAACATTTTCCTTACCAGGATGATAGCAAATATTGCAATCATAATCATTGAGTAACTCAACCCAGCGATGTTGTCTCATATTCAAGTCTTTTTGATCGAAGATATGCTGGATACTTTTATGGTCAGTGTAAATAGTACACTTTGTACCATAAAGGTAGTGTCTCCAGATTTTGAGTGCGAACACTACAGCTCCTAGTTCCAAATCATGAGTAGTATAATTCTTCTCATGAGTTTTGAGCTGTCGGGACGCGTATGCAATGACTTTGTCTTTTTGCATCAGCACACAACCTAAGCCTTGATGTGATGCATCGCAGTACACTACAAAAATCATCTGTTCCTTCTGGTAGTGATAAAATAGGTGCACTGCATAGTTTTTGCTTCAACAATTGAAATGTTGCCTCTTGCTTGTTGCTCCATTCAAATTTCTTATCCTTTTGCTTCAATGTAGTCAATGGTAAAGCTATCTTGGAGAAACCTTCAATGAATCTTCTATAATATCCTGCTAAGCTGAGAAATTGACGTACTTCCGTCGAGGTCTTGGTGCATTCCAATTCTTGATAGCTTCAATCTTGGCAGGATCAACATGTATTCCTTTTCGATTAATTACATGCCCAAGGAATTGTACTTCTCTCATCCAAAATTCACATTTGGAAAACTTGGCATACAGTTTTTCATTTCTTAGCAACTCCAGAATAAGCCTGAGGTGTTGCTCATGATCTTCTTTAGTCTTGGAATAAATGAGTATATCATCGATGAACATAATGACAAATTTGTCCAAGTACGGTTTACAGACCCTATTCATAAGGTCCATAAAAACTGCCGGGGCATTCGTCAATCCAAACGGCATAACCAAAAACTCATAATGGCCATACCGGGTTCTAAAGGCAGTAATTGGAACATCTTCGTCCTTGACCCTTAGCTGGTGGTATCCTGAACGCAGGTCGATCTTTGAATAGAAACTGGAACCGGTTAGCTGGTCGAATAAATCATCTATCCTTGGTAGTAGATACCGATTCTTGACTGTCAACTTGTTCAATTCTCGGTAGTCGATGCACATTCTAAAGGTTCCATATTTCTTCTTCACAAACAAGACAGGTGCTCCCCATGGTGAGAAGCTTGGTCTTATGAAACCTTTGTCCAGTAACTCTTGTAGTTTGTTAGATAACTCTTGCATCTCTGATGGGGCTAGTCTGTATGGCGATCGAGCTATTGATGCTACACCAGGAACTAAGTCAATTCGAAATTCGACTTGCCTGTTAGGTGGTATTCCAGGCAAATCCTCAGGGAATACTTCTGGATACTCTAGTACAATCGGTATATCTTCTAGTCGCTTCTCTTTTGACTTCCTTTCCATGACGTGCGCTAATACCGATTAACATCCCTTGCGTAGGTACTTGCGGGCTTTCATACAGCAGATGATTTGTAACGCCTTTCTGCTCTTTTCACTATTAATTGAGAGAGTCTCCCCACTTGGGAGTGGAATACGGACCACCTTCTGACAACATACAATTTCTGCGTGATTTTCGGACAACCAGTCCATTCCGACAACCACATCAAAACTTTCTAGATTCACCGATAAAAGATCTATAGCAAAAACATAATCTCCTAATTGTAACGTACACCCTTGAATTATCTCACTAGTTTCTATCAGTTTTCCGTTAGCTAGTTCTATTGTGTATCTATCGTGTAGAGCAGTTGGATTGGCTCTAATTAATGTGCTAAATTCAGTTGACATAAAGCTCTTATCCGCCCCTGTATCAAATAGGACAGAAGCATAATGATTATTAACAAAGAACGTACCCGTCACAAGGTTTGAATCTCGTTTGGCGTCTCCGGCTGCAATAACAAATACTCTTCCCCTAGAATTCTTGCCACCTTGATTTGCAAGTTTTGGGCAGTTCCTCCTGAGATGACTTAATACTCCACATTCAAAACATCTCATATTATCCTTTTTACTATCTATCACCGATGTAGGTACAAGAAATCGAAAATTCCTTGCTAGATGTCACTGTCTTCCACATCCGTACGTGTAACTGTTCTTGGGTTATTTAACAGTGTTGCTCGTATTCTCTTGCGTTCCAAATTCTACACCACCTCGGGAGCATGTCTCAGTGCCTCCTTTTAGGTGGGCAACTATGTTTGGAATTGTAGATTTGATCTGGTCAGCCACAATCTTGGCTATGTCAGCTGAACTAAGTGTTATTCCGTCAGAGGTTAATTTAAGACCATACTCATTGTTTTTCGACTTCTTTGTTTGTCATTTGGGTGACATTCTCCTATATAAGGAGTACATTGAAACATGAGTGAGAACGTATACTAGAGAATACATTCTCAGTGTTTATGCTACTGATTCCTATACTCTGATATCCAGGTTATTGCTAAGGTTGGGGTTTAGTCATTCATGACTGTTAACCATTATCAGGTCTCACCAGGATTCGTATGCATTGCAAATTATCATCATGTATGCATCCATAGCGATAATTTGCCTTACACAATCACCCTAGTTCCTCCCAATGTAAGTTGCAATCACTTCCTTTTAACCCATGAAAATGAGTACTACATGTCTTAGAATGAGCCTAAGGCTATAGTCTAGGTCTTAATCAGGTAACCTAGTTCGCTATAAACCAATGGCTCTGATACCAATCCGTCACACCCCCTGCGCCGCGTGCGGAATCCACGGCGCGGTGACGATCAATGGTTGAATCATGAACAAGTATTGAATAAGAACAACCACAATGCATTACTAGATTTCATAAAGATTAGACCATTGTTTAGTTACAGACAATCTATCTATCTTCCCAAGAGAATGACAACTACAGACCCAAAAATAATGTTTACAAAATAAGACTTAAACAAGACAATTAAACAATCAGGATCAAGTGTGTTTCTAAATCCATCCTAGCTTGTTTCTTCATCTTGTTCTATCTTAAAATGGTCTCCTTAGTTGTCCTTTCGAATGTCTTAAACCTGATTACCTGAAACACGTGAAAAGTAACTGTCAACTACAAAAGTAGTTGGTGAGAACAATAGGTTTAACATTTGTAAATATGAATCTTTAATGTAATGCATATGTATAAAACAGTAATTGAAAATGCATGGATGGTTGCAACCCAAACTAACATCAAGTATGTATAATGTGTCCAAACAATCATCAGACTGTTTGCTAGAAAACCAACATATAATAATGTCCCAAACTACGTTTGGAGTCAGAAAATTAGTCAGCAAACACATCAACACGAGCTGTACTAACGAGTTTACTCAAAAGACAACTCCGTGTTGACGTAACCCGGTCAATATGACGTATGCTGGTAAAATAAATTAGCAGCAATTCCATATTACCGTAATGCGACCAATTCTGCAATTAGCTTTTAAAACAAATTTAAAAGCTAATTCCAGCTTTGGCGTAACCAAATGTGTCCGCTTTCCCTTGTTGTGATCACCCAATACTAACGCTATGAGATGTGTAACTTAATGTGTGTATAAGTTTGTTCACAACGATGAACACCATGATTTTGAATACTTTGATTTGAAGCCTTTGATTGAATGCCTTATTTGAATTACCATGATTTGAAAACCCTGCTTGCTTAACATGATTTGAAATCCTTTGATTGAACATCACTATGAAAACCATTGGTTGAAAACCTTGTATTGAAACCCTTGATTGAATACTAAAGATAGTGTCCTGTTCTAATAACAAGGTTTATAACATATTATTTTTATCGAAGGCATAAGTTTATATTAAAAGAGTTTATAAATCTCATTATTTAAAAGTGTTTAGCATTTATAAAACCATTTGTGTAAAGCTGATATAGAACAGTTTAAAGAACCTTTATAAAACCTTTTTAGTAGAAAAAGTTTAACAGTTGATAAAATCCTTTAAGAAAATTCCTAAATCCTTTACAACAGTTGATGAATCCGTTGAATTTGTACAATGAACCTGTAATGCTTGTAAAGTATCATAAATCCTGTATAATGAAATATGATTGTAATAAGAGTATTTGATCACGTGTTCCACCCCAAAACAGTTGTAAAACAGTAAAAGAGGGGCTAATGTTCTCACCTGACTGCAGTAGACTCTGAACTAGATCAAGTAGCAAGTAGCAAACACAAGACTTCTAACTGGTTCCTATATCATAGTAATCATACGTATAATATAAGATTTCATTAATATTGTTTTAGGCTTTGATTGATTGATCGACTTATCTTAACTTGTTGACTTTTGTTACTTGATAATGATTACCTCTTGAATAACTTGTTTTCATGTTTAAGAATGTTGTGTGAATTTGAATATCATGATTGAGTCCCTTGATTGATAATTGATTCATGAAAAGAATGTGTCATGTTCTTTTAAGCACAAACTTGTTATGCATAAAATAACATGTGTTTGTGAATTTGATAAACCCTTGGTCAACATGTGGTTTAAAGAGAGGTTACAATGTTTAAAGCATTTGTGTTTATGACTTGAGCTCATAATTAGGTTAAGTTATAACTTAAACCGAACAAGATAAATTCCTAACTACTTTAAGTTGTATTAGGTTTTGATCCCGATTAACAATCCCCTTAGTCCAAGTGAGCCGTATGAGTTGTGTGACCAAGTCATAGTTATTGGGCCAATAGGGCCAAAATTGGGCCGAGACATAATCACATGATCCGAATGCTTGGCCCAAATGGTTGTGGACTTGGCCTAAGTCGAACCGTACATGGGCCGGACAAAAGGGAACTAAATCGAGGCCTTGGGCCCATCAATTGGGCCAAATAAAAGTGAACAAGGCAATAGAGAGAGTTGCATGTTGTAGCTCGGCTGAACAAAGATGGCAGCGAACCCTTCAGGTCCGATTGAGCTAGGTTCGCCGGGGTTGGGTTCGTGAGCAGGGTTCGATGGTGCCATGAAGGTTCGGCTAAGGCTCGTTTCTGTGTTGGTTCGCAAGAGGGTTTGGTTAACATGGATAGGTTCGTCCAAGTGGGTTCGGCTAACATGGATAGGTTCGTTTGTGAGCTCAGGGTTCGTATGATGGCAATGGTTCGGCTGCAACAAGATGGTTCGCCTGCATGGGATGGTTCGTCACCATGCAAAGGTTCGGCTAATAGCGAACCATACAGGTTCGTTCTTAGCAAAATGGTTCGGCCATCTCACCGATGGTTCGCCAAAGGGGCAGGGTTCGTGACAATTGATGATGGTTCGCCCATGCATAGGTTCGGCCAACCTTCTTCCCCAACCGAAAGGTTTGCCCGGTTCCTGAATCTCACGAACCTGTATGCGTGTGTCTACATCATCACTTCGAACCCCTGACCTGATCATTTCTAGGCTGTTGCTACATGTATGTGAGTCCTCGTGTAGGTTAGGGTTTGACTAATATGGCTTAGAACCGGCAAAAGCTCAAGTTCGAACAACACACAAAACCCTATTTTTCATATTTTTCCTTCAATCGTACCTTGTTTTTGGCCGGTGAAAATCTCAGATCCTTTGTACTTCCATGTAGGGAATGTCGAGAGCTTCGCGTAGGTTCAAGAATCATCCATTTTCGTCAAGAAACGAGCAAGTTATGTGCGTTTAAAGTTTGGATTTCTAGAGAGGGAATGGGTTCACGGAAATTGTAGAGAGAGAGAGAGTTGTGGCTGCAATGAATAAAGAGAAATGAAGGAAATTAAGGGCTTTTATGCCCCGGTTGGTTCCCCACGTGTTTGGTCTCGCTCGGTGTCGGTTTCGCATGTTTTTATGCGCGTATCGATACGATTACGAAATTAATATTTTTCTTTGTCTTTAATGTGTTTCAAAATTTTAAAATGTAAAATAAATAATTTTACTTATTTTTACTCTTCGTTCGTTGACAGACCGTTAAACGACTACAATTTCGTGTATACCCGAAATCGCGTACGTTTTTCGATCGTATTATTTATTTATTGCCGTTTACTCGTAATTATAAGTTCAACATTCGTATCATTATGGATCGTCACCCATAACTATACTCAGTCTCGCTTACGCATTACAATTTTGTTTTATTAGTTTGTTTGTCATACTATTCGTCCTAACACTACACACTAACACTATCCCATTACACCGAACGCAGTATATGTATAAGGCATACCCCAGAGTCCAGCTACCTGCCTTATCTAACGCCAACCCACCACTGTTTCGATATAATACTATACTGTTCTTGCCTAGCGTAATCGACAGTAAATAAATAATACATACTTGTTCTTAATTAAATAAGATC
Source organism: Mikania micrantha (assembly GCA_009363875.1). Taxonomy (NCBI): domain Eukaryota; kingdom Viridiplantae; phylum Streptophyta; class Magnoliopsida; order Asterales; family Asteraceae; genus Mikania; species Mikania micrantha. The sequence continues at coordinate 41,590,978 of CM018683.1, read as the reverse complement.
CTATATCACACAAACACAATCATGAACACTTGAATCACACTGTAAATACTGAATCAAATACACATTGTACTAACACTATTTATGAATGCTATGACTATATGCACAGATGTTACAGTCTCCCCTAGTTAAGGGAATTTCGTCCCGAAATTAACTAGCCGAAGGTACTGTAAAAGGATGAGGGTACTTAAGCTTCATCTGGTCTTCACGTTCCAGGTGAACTCAGCACCACGTTTGCCCTCCCATCGTACCTTTACGATCGGGATACGGCTACGTTTAAGTTTAAGTTTCTTGACCCCATGATCCGTGATTTCAACCGGACGTTCTATGAATTGCATGTTTTTTTGAACTTGAATGCCTTCCAATGGAATCTGAACATCATGATCCGCCAAGCATTTCTTAAGATTCGATACATGAAAAGTATCATGAACATTGCTTAGCTCCACCGGAAGTTTGAGTTTGTAGGCTACGGGACCAATCCTTTCCAGGATCTCAAAAGGTCCAACGTACCTTGGTGCAAGTTTCCCTTTCTTCCCAAATAGGACAACGCCTTTCCAGGGAGAAACTTTGAGTAAGACTCGGTCACCGACTTGAAACTCAAGCGGTTTTCGACGTCGATCGGCGTAACTCTTTTTCCGATCTCTTGCAGCCTTAAGCCTTGATTGAATGATTGTGATTTTGTCGGTTGTTTCTTGAATAAGTTCAGGTCGTACGACCTGTGAGTCACCAACCTCGGTCCAACAGATCGGTGATATGCACTTCCTACCATATAAAGCTTCGAATGGTGCACACTGAATGCTTGTATGGTAGCTGTTGTTGTACGAAAACTCGATGAGTGGAAGATGAGTATCCCAACTCCCACCGAAATCGATCACACAAGAACGAAGCATGTCCTCGAGTGTTTGGATAGTCCTTTCGCTTTGGCCATCGGTTTGGGGATGATACGCCGTGCTAAGATTAACACGGGTTCCCAAAGCCTTTTGTAATGTTTGCCAAAAGCGAGAAGTGAAACGACTATCACGATCAGAAATGATTGATGTTGGAGTACCATGACGAGCAATGATTTCGTTGATGTACAAGGTAGCTAACTTCTCCATTTTGTAATCCTCTCGGATTGGGAGAAAATGAGCAGATTTGGTAAGTCTATCGACGATCACCCAAATCGAATCGTAACCTCGCGGAGTTCTCGGCAACTTGGTTATGAAATCCATGGAAATCTGTTCCCATTTCCATTGAGGAATTTCAGGTTGCTGCAGAAGTCCCGAAGGCTTTTGATGTTCTGCTTTGACTTTAGAACATGTTAAACATTTCCCCACATACAATGCTATGTCTTTCTTCATTCCCGGCCACCAGTAAGATGCCCGCAAGTCTTGGTACATCTTACCTGCTCCAGGATGAACTGAGTATCGCGACGTATGAGCCTCATCGCAGATGAGTGTGCACAATTCTTCTAACTTTGGAATCCAGATGCGGCCGTTGAGATATAACACCCCATTTGATCGAGGTTCTAGTTTCTTCTCAATTCCGCAGTCTAAGTCTGTTTTCAGCTGATTGTCTATCACCACTTGTTGTTGTGCAATACGAATCAAGTGCTTCAAGTTTGGCTGTGTCTTGATCTACATGGCTATTACACGAATCGGTTTGACTGGTTCTTTACGACTAAGAGCATCCGCTACCACATTGGCTTTACCCGGATGGTAACGAATCTCGCAGTCATAGTCAGTTAGAAGCTCAACCCAACGCCGTTGCCTCATGTTGAGTTCTTTCTGATTAAGAATGTGTTGCAGGCTCTTGCGGTCTGTATAGATGACACATTTAGTACCATATAGGTAGTGCCTCCAAATCTTCAATGCAAAGACCACAACCCCTAACTCAAGGTCATGAGTAGTATAATTCTTCTCGTGAACCTTAAGCTGTCTTGAAGCATATGCAATCACCTTGTCCCGTTGCATAAGTACACAACCGAGTCCAAGGTTTGAAGCATCGCAGTAGACAATAAAATCATCACTGCCTTCTGGAAGACTAAGAATAGGGGAGTTGCATAACTTCTGTTTAAGAAGTTGGAATGCATCTTCTTGTTTCTGTCCCCATATAAAAGCATGACTTTTCTGAGTCAGAGTGGTAAGTGGCAAGGCGATCTTTGAAAAGTTCGCGATGAACCTTCTGTAGTAACCTGCCAGACCCAGAAATGAACGAATCTCTGTTGGAGTAGATGGGGTAGTCCAGTTCTTGATCGCCTCAATCTTTGCTGGATCTACATGAATCCCATCCTTGTTTATGACATGCCCTAAGAAGTGAACTTCTTTTAGCTAAAATTCACACTTTGAGGATTTAGCATAAAGCTGTTCAGCTCTTAGTAGCTCTAAGACTTTCTTCAAATGATCTTCATGTTCTTGCTCCGTCTTTGAATAAATCAGTATATCATCAATGAAGACGATAACAAACTGATCTAAGTATGGCCTGCAGACTCGATTCATCAAGTCCATGAACACTGCCGGTGCATTGGTCAGTCCAAATGGCATAACCACGAACTCGTAGTGTCCATATCGAGTCCTAAACGCAGTCTTTGGTATATCCTCATCATTTACTCGCAACTGATGATACCCGGATCGTAGATCAATTTTAGAAAAGCAAGTCGCTCCCTGTAATTGATCAAACAGATCATCGATCCTAGGTAGAGGATATCTATTCTTAACTGTCAACTTGTTTAATTCACAGTAATCGATGCACATACGAAATGAACCATCCTTCTTCTTGACAAAGAGAACCGGAGCTCCCCAAGGAGAGAAACTCGGTCTTATGAAACCTTTGTCTAGAAGCTCTTGGAGTTGACTAGACAGTTCTTGCATCTCAGACGGTGCTAATCGATATGGTGACTTCGCCACTGGTTTGCTCCAGGGACGAGATCGATTCTAAACTCCACTTGCCTGATCGGTGGTAGTCCAGGCAAGTCTTCTGGGAATACGTCCGGATAATCTCTGATGACTAGAACGTCTCCAACTGCTTTCTTCTCAGGTTTCTTCTCTACCACGTGAGCCAGAAACGCAAAGTATTTCTTTTTCAGGTACTTCCTAGCCTTGATGCACGACACAATCTTCAATCCGCGGCAGGGTTTCTCGCCGTAGACTTGCATCATTTCTCCGGACGGTAGAGGGATTCGAATAAGTTTCTCCAAACATACAATTTCGGCATGGTTTTTGGATAACCAATCCATTCCTACTACGACTTCGAAGCTTCCTAGTGTCATATGCAATGAGATAGCCCGGGCAATTTTGTTGATCTCATCATCATTGCCACTTGTTGAACCCCCTCCGTTAGGGTCACGTCGAGGAGGCATTCTACGAATAGAAGCCACAAGTGGTTCAGTAATGAGAAATGATACAATTGAATTTACATGATAAAGTTAGTAATATGTTCATACTACTAATATTATCATTCAATTGTAATATGGACAAGCATACAAAGTCGGTTAACATGAAATTAGTTAACCTTTTAGCATGCTTCTCATGTGATTGTCTATGATGTCTCATGATTTCACTCCACCAAACCTACACACTGACACTTTCCCAGTATACCGAAGATAGTTTATGTAAAGGGCATACGAAAGGGTCAAGCAACCTGCCAGCCCAGTCGCCAGCCCACCACCGCTTCGATATGCTACGATCATGCCCTTGCTAGCATTTGGTAATACGGTTGTACTGATTTCCAAGTATGTTCCATTGATTAAGAATTCCATGATCTTTGATCACTGATCTATGACTGAATCTATGGTTGATTTATGATTGAATTATGTGTGCACTTACTAACAATTGTTAACATGTAGAACTAAATCATACAATTGATCTACATCTTTTTCGTTAACCTATGTTAGTAAGTACTAAGCATGTAATCACTTAAGACTACATAATATGATTGTTCACCTGTTTGATTCACACACAATGGTTGACTCATCTATGATTGAATAACATAATGGTTGTATCTCGTTTGTTTGACTAATGTTCAATGATTCCAGTTGCTCCCAGATCTTTACTTCAAATACGAATGCCGAATTCCCCTTGCCATACTGAAGATAGCTTATATATAGGGCTTACGTAGGGTCAACCAAACTGCCTGCCCAACCGACATCCCACCACCACTTCAGTATGCCAGAGCTTGGCCGTCATTTGTATTTGAAGCTAGAATCCCAACTCTTGATTGATTATGATTGATTCATGATTGTCTCTTGAACTATGTATATGATTATGATTGTCTAAACCGAGGTTCTTGATTTGCTTGAAATCAGGACCTTAGGTTTTAGTATATGTGTCCTAGGTTAATTAACCTAGGTCCTCAATACCTACAGTATTGATATAATGATCTCCTTGTGTGAACTTCAACTAAAGAATGCTGTTACACAGATTCTATGATATGAAGTCCTAATGATAATGAATACATGATAATGATAACATGATGAGAATTTCAGATCAAAGATACTAAGAATACAGATCTTTGCCTCTGAAATTCTTGATGAACTCTGATTGAGAATTCCAGATCAAAGATAGTAAGAATACAGATCTTTGCCTCTGAAATCCTGGAATGAACTCTGATTGAGAATTTCAGATCAAAGATACTAAGAATACAGATCTTTGCCTCTGAAATCCTTTAATGAATATGTATAGAGAAATTTAGTTCAGTTTCTAAGATTATAGAATTCCGATCCAAATTCCTTGACTCGACATCTAGTCTCAGAATAGTATCCCTAAGATCTTTCAAGCTTATTGTAGACTTAATGCTTTCTTAAGTTTACTTAGATCCTAAGTATACTCAAGCCTATAGCACTTAGTCCTATTGGGTAGCTTAGGTTATAGTCTAGGTCATTAATTATTGGGTTTTTCCTAGTTCTCTACAACCTTGGCTCTGATACCAACCTGTCACACCCCCTGCGCCGCGTGCGGAATCCACGGTGCGGTGATGATCAATGGTTGAATCATGCATAAGCATTGAATAAGAACAACCACAATGCATTACTAGATTTCATAAAGATTAGACCATTGTTTAGTTACAGACAATCTATCTATCTTCCCAAGAGAATGAATACTACAGACCCAAAAATAATGTTTACAAAATAAGACTTAAACAAGACAATTAAACAATCAGGATTAAGTGTGTTTCTAAATCCATCCTAGCTTGTTTCTTCATCTTGTTCTATCTTAAAATGGTCTCCTTAGTTGTCCTTTCGAATGTCTTAAACCTGATTACCTGAAACACGTGAAAAGTAACTGTCAACTACAAAAGTAGTTGGTGAGAACAATAGGTTTAACATTTGTAAATATGAATCTGCAATGTAATGCATATGTATAAAACTGTAATTGAAAATGCATGGATGGTTGCCACCCAAACTAACATCAAGTATGTATAATGTGTCCAAACAGTCATCAGACTGTTTGCTAGAAAACCAACATATAATCAAGTCCCAAACTACGTTTGGAGTCAGAAAATTAGTCAGCAAACACATCAACACGAGATGTACTAACGAGTTTACTCAGAAGACAACTCCGTGTTGACGTAACCCGGTCAATATGACGTATGCTGGTAAAATAAATTAGCAGCAATTCCATATTACCGTAATGCAACCAATTCTGCAATTAGCTTTTAAAACAAATTTAAAAGCTGATTCCATCTTTGGCGTAACCAAATGTGTCCACTTTCCCTTGTTGTGATCACCCAGTACTAACGCTATGAGATGTGTAACTTAATGTGTGTATAAGTTTGTTCACAACGATGAACACCATGCTTTTGAATACTTTGATTTGAATCCTTTGATTGAATGCCTTATTTGAATTACCATGATTTGAAAACCCTGCTTGCTTAACATGATTTGAAATCCTTTGATTGAACATCAATATGAAAACCATTGGTTGAAAACCTTGTATTGAAACCCTTGATTGAATACTAAAGATAGTGTCCTTGTGTAATTATATGGTTTATAACATATTATTTTTATCGAAAGCATAAGTTTATAGTAAAAGAGTTTATAAATCTCATTATTTAAAAGTGTTTAGCATTTATAAAACCATTTGTGTAAAGCTGATATAGAACAGTTTAAAGAACATTCATAAAACCTTTTTAGTAGAAAAAGTTTAACAGTTGATAAAATCCTTTAAGAAAATTGCTAAATCCTTTACAACAGTTGATGAATCCGTTGAATTTGTACAATGAACCTATAATGCTTGTAAAGTATCATAAATCCTGTATAATGAAATATGATTGTAATAAGAGTATTTGATCACGTGTTCCAACCCAAAACAGTTGTAAAACAGTAAAAGAGGGGCTAATGTTCTCACCTGACTGCAGTAGACTCTGAACTAGATCAAGTAGCAAACACAAGACTTCTAACTGGTTCCTATATCATAGTAATCATACGTATAATATAAGATTTCATTAATATTGTTTTACGTTTTGATTGATTGATCGACTTATCTTAACCGGTTGACTTTTGTTACTTGATAATGATTACCTCTTGAATAACTTGTTTTCATGTTTAAGAATGTTGTGTGAATTTGAATATCATGATTGAGTCCCTTGATTGATAATTGATTCATGAAAAGAATGTGTCATGTTCTTTTATGCACAAACTTGTTATGCATAAAATAACATGTGTTTGTAAATTTGATAAACCCTTGGTCAACATGTGGTTTAAATAGAGGTTACAATGCTTAAAGCATTTGTGTTTATGACTTAATCTCATAATTAGGTTAAGTTATAACTTAAACCGAACAAGATAAATTCCTAATTACTTTAAGTTGTATTAGGTTTTGATCCTGATTAACAATCCCCTTAGTCCAAATGAGTCGTATGAGTTGTGTGACCAAGTCATATTTATTGGGCCAATAGGGCCAAAATTGGGCCGAGACATAATCACATGATCCGAATGCTTGGCCCAAATGGTTGTGGACTAGGCCTAAGTCGAACCGTACATGGGCCGGACAAAAGGGAACTAAATCGAGGCCTTGGGCCCATCAATTGGGCCGAATAAAAGTGAACAAGGCAATAGATAGCTCGGCTGAACAAAGATGGCAGCGAACCCTTCAGGTCCGATTGAGCTAGGTTCGCCGGGGTTGGGTTCGTGAGCAGGGTTCGGTGGTGCCATGAAGGTTCGGCTAAGGCTCGTTTCTGTGTTGGTTCGCAAGAGGGTTTGGTTAACATGGATAGGTTCGTCCAAGTGGGTTCGGCTAACATGGATAGGTTCGTTTGTGAGCTCAGGGTTCGTATGATGGCAATGGTTCGGCTGCAACAAGATGGTTCGCCTGCATGGGATGGTTCGTCACCATGCAAAGGTTCGGCTAATGATCAGCGAACCATACAGGTTCGTTCTTAGCAAAATGGTTCGGCCATCTCACCGATGGTTCGCCAAAGGGGCAGGGTTCGTGACAATTGATGATGGTTCGCCCATGCATTAGGTTCGGCCAACCTTCTTCCCAAACCGAAAGGTTCAACCGGTTCCTGGATCTCACGAACCTGTATGCGTGTGTCTCCATCATCACTTCGAACCCCTGACCTGATCATTTCTAGGCTGTTGCTACATGTATGTGAGTCCTCGTGTAGGTTAGGGTTTGACTAATATGGCTTAGAACCGGCTAAAGCTCAAGTTCGAACAACAACACACAAAACCCTATTTTTCGGATTTTTCCTTCAATCGTACCTCGTTTTTGGCCAGTGAAAATCTCAGATCCTTTGTACTTTCGTGTAGGGAATGTCGAGAGCTTCGTGTAGGTTCAAGAATCATCCATTTTCGTCAAGAAACGAGCAAGTTATGTGCATTTAAAGTTTGGATTTCTAGAGAGGGAATGGGTTCACGGAAATTGTAGAGAGAGAGAGAGTTGTGGCTGCAATGAATGAGAGAAATGAAGGAAATTAAGGGCTTTTATGCCCCGGTTGGTTCCCCACGTGTTTGGTCTCGCTCGGTGTCGGTTTCGCGTGTTTTTACGCGCATATCGATACGATTACGAAATTAATATTTTTCTTTGTCTTTAATGTGTTTCAAAATTTTAAAATGTAAAATAAATATTTTTACTTATTTTTACTCTTCGTTCGTTGACAGACCGTTAAACGACTACAATTTCGTGTATACCCGAAATCGCGTACGTTTTTCGATCGTATTATTTATTTATTGTCGTTTACTTGCAATTATAAGTTCAACATTCGTATCATTATGGATCGTCACCCATAACTATACTCAGTCTCGCTTACGCATTACAATTTTGTTTTATTAGTTTGTTTGTCATACTATTCGTCCTAACACTACACACTAACACTATCCCATTACACCGAACGCAGTATATGTATAGGGCATACCCCAGAGTCCAGCTACCTGCCTTATCTGACGCCAGCCCACCACTGTTTCGATATAATACAATACTGTTCTTGCCTAGCGTAATCGACAGTAAATAAATAATACATACTTGTTCTTAATTAAATAAGATCCTATATCACACAAACACAATCATGAACACTTGAATCACACTGTAAATACTGAATCAAATACACATTGTACTAACACTGTTTATGACTGCTATGACTATATGCACAGATGTTACACAATCTGTCACACCCTTGTCGTTGCGGAAGCGTACAGTGTGACTTTCAAGGTTTCACAGTCATTGTTTAAAACAAAACACACATATGTTTCTATATTACACACTATGTTGTAACTACACTATTTACAAGCTCAATGTCATCATAGTTTCTACTAAATTTCACACATATACTATGCTATGTTTCACACTGTTGAGTCTAACTATCATAGAATTTACTATATGTCTCCAAAGACTGAGCTCACAGCTCCACCCCTGTATCATTGTGCATCTGAGAAAACATAATTTTAAACAATCAGCATATTGCTGGTGAGTTCACAAGTTTTAAAATGTCAAAATGTATGTAATGTATCCAAACAAATCAAATGTTTTCATAAAAAGCGTTAAATAATATTTATGTCCCAAACTGGGTGTGTAAAACATTGGTATCAAGTGCGAACATTGTTCGTTCCAACAATGTCGTGTTTAGTTCCCGACCAACTATCCAATTATAACTCCAGGGCTCCCGTAACCGAGCTGACGAGTTCAGTGTTTGCCCCTTCCCAATGTCCTTGTCGCAAGACATTGTGTGTTTTAGCCTTATTGAGCGCCCGCTCGACATCCAGTCGTGGTTTTAGCTACGAACCACGGACGAGGATTGTCAATCACAAATAGAATCTATTCTCAATAATCACGCCCCCCACGGTTAACGGTTACAGAATAGGGGACTTAGCGACAAATGTGTAACCTGTGAAATAATGACAAGTTTGGTCATGTGTTTCTCCCCACTATCACGTGTTTCAACCAAATGTTTTACAACGCTTTCATTTTCGTGTTTCACGAAGTGTTTCAAAAGTGTTTCAGCGTTTCACATGATGCAAATAAGTTTTCAAGTTTCACAAAATGTAACGAAAGCGTTTCAGAGTTCCATCTGATCCAATCAGGTATCATGTTTCACAAAATGTATCAAAAGCGTTTTAGAGTTCCACCTGATCTAATCAGGTATCATGTTTCACAAAATGTATCAAAAACGTTTCAGAGTTCCACCTGATCTAATCAGGTTTCATGTTTCACAAATGTATCAAGATGTTTCAAATGAGTTTTTATGTTTTCTCTTTCCCCGAGTTTCAAAAGCCAAAATACAGAAAAAGGGGTCGTGAACTCACCTGAGTTGATTCAAATCAATAACAATGCACAACGTTCGTATCACTAGTTCTTGAACTCTAAACCTGTATGTTGTTAGAGTTCTATGAGTTACTTAAGCTTAATCTGACTCTCAGAACTTTCCTTAGTTTAACATCTCACAACGTGTGTTAACTGAGAACCTATAATGATTTAGGTTCTTATTAAGAAACTTATAACTTGTTGGTTTAATCAGGACATTTCCAGATTAACCAAGTTAGTATTGTTGTTGATTATATCACCAAAACAGTTTCTCAATGGATTCTAGGTTTAGAAATAGTTAATCCTTGTCATTGATCATTCCAAAGAATGATCACGACAATCACAACCATTGTTATAATCAAATGGTTAAAACCATTATGATCTATGATATGGTTTCATGATAATCAGACATTATAACGGATCAAAACAAAGATTTCACCGTTAACCTGTCAAGTTCTTCATTTCTAACTATTCCTAGCCATCATTTAGGCAATAATCAACAACAATAACCATGATATCATGTTTAAAATCTAGATCTAAACCATTCATTATCAAAATAGTAAGATAAAATGAATCTTTACCCTTTCGAACTGATTTCTCGGATAGAAATGAAGATCAGGAGTTGTAGATACGTTTCCTAGCTTGATCCTAATGATTTAGTAGCTTCAAAATGGAGATTTGGGGGTTAAAACTTGATCTGGTTCGTCTGAAAGTCGAGAGTATTCAACTAACAATGAAATCTGATCAAGAAAATCAGATTTTTATGTCTGCTGGTCCGTCGCGTACCGCCGAGGATTGAAAAGGGTTCCTTCGCGTACCTCCACCGCCTTAGTCAGATTTTAATTTTGTTTTCGCGATTCCGAGAGCATACGAACTCCTTTTTACGCGCCGTTTTCGCCCACGTTCACGATTTTTCGAGCTCTACCTGAAAAGTTCAAATTATATGATCTCTTATCTAATGCTATATTCGACTCAGTGTATCTCGAAATCGGAGCCTCGTTTCGCGATTTCGCTTACACTCATTCTCTTTATTTCCAAGTGATGATTCTAGCCTGGAAATTGCGAATTGTCACAACATACGTTGTTGTTTTGTTCTGTAAATCCTCACATACATTTATACATGATAGAATCCTATCTAACAATCACATGACGGTTCTGTATCGCCAGATAATTATCTGGCTGATGAACCATAGTTCTGAGTTACCTTTCTGCGATGATCGTGAAATAGTTCTATGAATAACATGAAATGTCAATGATATATGAATAACAACTTAAATGTGTACCTGATTTACTGTTTATGTTATTGTGTAGATCACTGTTCCGGTTACGTTTCCGGCACTGATGTTACAGCTGTGTCGATGGCCTGGAGGGCTGAAACAGATTGTTATCCAAACTGGTAATCTTGATAGGGCTGTCTTGAGTTATTCATTGATATTAGCCAAGCTACAGCCATAGATATTACCATACAGCCTTCGATACTAGTACTTGAGTAAGATTCAAGTATTTCAAGCTTCGAACCAGCTCAAACCATAAGAATTGAGCTCATGGGGCTGATTTGGACATAGTGGTGTCTGTTAAGGATGCTACATGGGTTTAAAGGTGTTAATCGTTTTTCAATGCCATCTGCACTAAGTTTTTGTCAAAATAAACCCCATCCCAACTCTTTTAACATATAAACATACTCTTTAACAACCGATTGGGATTATAACACTTGAAATTGTTCAAGAAAACCATGGGGTAAAGATGTTAAAACCGATAATGGTTCAAAGTGACCATTTGGGATGCTAACCAATTTCAAACTCATTTATACTAAGGATTTTCAATACAAAAGACTTCCTAAACTTTTCTAACATATAAACATAGGTTTTATAATGTTAATGGGATTGAAACAAGTGGGATTTTAATAATTAAAGTATAGAATCATGATGTTAATATCGGTTAAGATCCAAGGAGGTTAACCTAGTGTTAACCGAAAATCTAGGAGTGTGGACAATATATTGGTAATTTTCAAAGTTAAAAAACTAAGTTCACATGATAACCCATGCTAAGTTAAGGATAGGTTCATGACCATGGGTTTTGTAAGAACTAAAGAACAAGTGAGATCAAGGGAAATTCAATAAATAAGCTAAGATGGAAGTTGACATTACCATGTCACCACCTAACACTTAGCAAACTCATTACATGGTAGATTAACTAAGGATATTCCGAATGAATAGTCTTAGTTAATAACCAATTCAAAGTAAACAAGAATCAAGGTGGATAACAAAGAACTATAGAAGGACTTGATGTTAGCTAAGTTAGGTTAACTCAAGTTCTAACACGTTTAACTTGTATTTTTCATAAAAATAACTTATGTTTTTACTAAAATATAATGACTTATAAATTTTCCCTATTAAAATGATTTCAAAGTAATTTAAGTGATTTCTAAACTTAATATATTGCAATTTAAAAAGGATTTTTATAAATGATGGGTTATTTAAAAAGTCGTGTATTTTATTAGTATAAACCTTATGTAAATAAGGTTTAGTTTTTAGTAACTAAGGGATAAGGGTTCATAAAGAATATTTAACTTAGAATAACTTAGATAGTTTATAACAAAACATTAGTAAGTATATAGGACATGTAGTTGCACACCGAGACCAACACCCTATATATGTCAAATACTTATAGTATTCGAATCAAAACAAATCAACACGTGTGCTGAATATACCTAACTTACAACAAATGAGCGCGCATACTTTCTTGGTTGAATCATAAGAGCTACAACACACGTGAGTTAATTGCCCCTTTTCTAAACATTTTTGTTTTACAAACGCGGGGCTGAGAAGTATGCGCAAATTATTTTCCTTGGATTATATTTACTTAAATGCTTTTACTTCATATATGTTTTACATGAATAATTATTAGCCTAGATTTTGTCCAGGTAAACTATTTGCAGGTTTTCAAAATGGGTTGTTTATTCATCAAGAATAGATAACTATTTTAAATCAAAGAACTATTTCCAACGGTCGATTTTCAAAGAACTAACGATCTAATTCAAAGAACTGTTTTCAGTGGGGTGTTCAGTGGTGTGTTTTCAAAGAACTAAAGATCTATTTCCAAGAACTGTATACAACGATCTATTTTCAAAGAACTAAAGAACTAGTACAGAGAACTGTTTTTGATGATCTATTTTCAGAGGAATGTCTGGGAAATATTCAAAGATAACATGTGCCAAAGAACTAACGATCTATACGAACAAGAACGAACTATGGACGATCTAGACGAACTATAAAATCCTATACATCAAAATATGTCCTAGCTAGACTGATTGATTATAGGTCGCATGTTTGATGATATTTACAGATTTCCTCAACTAGTAAGAACCTTGATTGCTAGACTAGTCTACTCAAGTATGACCAAGGCCCAATCATTGGGTCTTAGATTTTATTAAATGTTTATTTATTTGTTTATTTAAGCATTTTTACTAAATGTTTCTACAATTGCTATGGCTGTTCATATGTATGTGATGAGCTTAAGGAATCAAGAGAATTTCCACATTTTGTTGAAACTAACAAGAACTAAGAACTGGTGTGTTGATGATGAGGAATGAAACGCTTAATTATCATTAACAACAATGTACTATGTGGTTCGGTATGTGGTGGGATGTCGGCTGGGGCTTGTCCCCTACGTATGCCCTATATATAAGCATATTTGACTGGATAGTATAGATGGTTGTTGGTGAGGTTAAGGTTGTCATTCGGACAGGTTTTGTACAAATTCATTTTCAAACTAAATTATATGAACTCACCAACCATGTGTTGACTTGATCTTTTTGCATGACTTCTTAGGTGACGAACATGTTAACTAGGAAGTTCGTGCTTTTGACTAGGTTGCCCAGATAGCGAACCTAGCATTTTGGACGTGCATATTTTAAACATCATTATACATATTATTTGGTACATCTTGTGCAGAGAAATTAAGGTTAGGAATTTATGTGCATATGTCTTTTTGCATTCAATCACGATTACTAACCGAGGCCTCTCGGTTGGGAACAGAATGCCGCCAAAAAGACAACTATTGCCTCCATCTCCTCCTCCTTAGGTGGACCCGACAACTGCTGCACTTGCTACCTTGATTACTGATCAGTTAGTGGTCATTATTCCCGACCTCATCACTCGAGTCATGAACAGTGATGAGAATGCCCGGTGCTACCCAAAGACAATCACAGGAACTGAAAGATTGGTGCAAGGGGAAACGAGCAAGAAGCGTAAGCGGTGTCGTTCTAAGAAACCAAAGGGCCCTGTAATCTACACGGAGGCCGTTTCACTTCGCCAAATGGCCGTTACTCCAAAGCCAGAGGTTCATGAGCGCTATAATGGAAAAACCCCTCCTTGCTCTAACTGCCAATATCACTACCGTGCTGAAATCCAATGCAGACAATGCCGTTGTGGTAAGACGGGCCATTGGGTTCATCAATGCAGATTTGCGATGGAATCAATATGTAAACAATATATTGGCAAGTTTTCTTTATGTGCCACGTGCGGTCTTCACCATGCCAAGAACAAGCTGTGCAAACACTGCCTGAACTGCGGGAGGAAGGGACACTAGATCCGTGAGTGTCGAAATCCCCAAGTCATAATCAGAACCTTGGTACCACTACATATCCTCTTCCTCGACACAACAAGGATTGCTATGTGTGCGGAACATCCGAACACTTTTCAAGGAACTGCCTCGCGAGGGTGTCTTCATCAGATCCTACGCCTCCCGAGGAACTGCTTGCTCTACCAACTCCTGATGCACGTTTGGAGTTGGATGACTCCATAGGTATGCCTATTTCATCTTGTTTTGTTAAGTTATTCATTTGTGTGTTAGTTAGAAATATATATATCCTGTTGTGGTTTTAGGAGCAATAAATTTAAGGTAACCGTCAACTAACTCAGTGCCAATTAGATAATAGGAATAGTAAGTTAAGAAAACCTTAGGCACATTTGTTGATTGCAAGCACTGCCTCGATCTTTTCAAGCCATCGTAGTGCTACCACAGCTCCTTCCGTTCCAGCGAACCCAGGAGGTTTACAAGATTGGAATGTTTTGTATGAACATCCTTCAGTTCTAATTCATTTTGCACTAGAAGCTTCTATATTCTCGTTGTTCAAACCCGACACCTCTTTTGCTTTTGTCACTGTATTCTATGGATTCGAATTTTCATTATCTTTCATAGCCGCAATAGTCGTAGGTATTGCGTCTTTAATTTCGTTTGCTATTATTTCCTAAAGTTCAGCTTTTCGAATCACATGTTCATTAGCATCCGTGTGCGTTCTCTTTCGCCCATGAGTGTTTACAGACGGTCCGCCAGAATTTTGGTTTCGAGACATTGTCTACAAAATATGATATTTGACAAGGTCTAAAAATAATTCATCATAATTTATTTTATCAGAATTCATCATGTTAATCATTCTTAGTATCTTAAGTATTCTATTCTGCCTATTTCTTTGATTGTCACTTATCTCAGTTTGGTTAAAGCTTAGATACAATCATTAGTACCTATTTCGCTAAAACCAGGAGCTCTGATACCAACCTGTCACACCCCGGGCTCTCAGCGACCCGAGCGCTGCGACTCGATTGGTTTCATTGATAATACAGTTTCGGTCAGAGTTTATTATTCATTTTAATATGTTTCAGCGGAAGCATTGTTTCATGAATTCGTAATTTTATAAATAATTCACATGCATGGATGTGAAAACCGTTTTTCATAATTTACAAATAATTCATACTCATAGGTATGAAAACCACATTTTTATTGCCTGTATATTTAAGCTTACATATTTTATTTGATCGTGAGAACTCGTTAGATCAAGTGAAATGTAGCAAATGTCAATCTTGATATCTTGCAAGAAAGAATGTCTTATAAATCCAGAAGAGATAAATCTAATAGATTAAGAATTGATGAGAAGGATAAAGATAACCATCTGTCGTCTCTTCAATTTTGTTTTTTTTTTTAAATAGTCTCACATATTAAATAAGATGATTGATGGGTGTCTTTTTATTTTTTCACTTATCTCTCTTATTAATTAATAATATTATTAAATAATTAATATATTTTCTAACTATTTAATAAATTCTTGTAGTAAATAAATAAATAAAATAAACAAGTATAGTCTCCCTTAAATTATTAAGACCATCCCCATTGGTGAAAAAATAAAGGGTTGTCCCACTGTTTAAAAAAAAAAGGACAAGCATACGATCTTTAAATCCTGATTGCATACGATCTGGTCGTCCCTTCAATCCTGATTGCAACCTTCAAATCTTCCATGTGGCACAACCCCATTGGACCTTTATTATTATTTTTTTCTTTTTTAAGTCATCTTAATTTGTTTTTTGTAATAATCTTGTTTTTTTAAATAACTTCACATAATTATTAATTAAAAAAACTAAAAACACGGCCTTAATCAGTTTTTTTTATGAACATGTCGGTATAAATTTTGTTAAAAACAGAGTTCGTTTAAAAAAAGTATTTTATATATAAAATAAATATAAACAATCATTGGTTTATCCTATCTAAAATTTGGAGGTTTTTTTATTGGTTCAGATGATTTTCTAGATCAAACTCATTATTTAAAACATTATCTGTTTAAAATATTTATTTATTTTGAAAATTCATTATTTCTCCCTATAAATTACAGTTTCATATTAACATAGTTTTATATCCAATACAATTCATAATATTTGATTTCTAAGTTTCATAATTTCTGTCATGAATCATTCTTTTCCAAATTTTTGTTTGAATCTTGGAGATTCTGAAGATTATTCCAATACTCAGTACTATCAAAACTCTTCTTTTTTTTTCCAAATGCAAGTGAAGTTCTTGTTACTGAAGATTTTCAAACCTCACAAAATACTGAAAATCACTCACGAGGAGCTAGTAAATGGGATGTTGCCGAAGATGTTGCCTTAATGTCAGCATGGTGTATTACTAGTGAAAATAGAATTGTTGGCAAAAATCGAAAAATATCAAATTTGTGGGCACATGTAAAGAAACTGTGTGATGCAGCTCAAGCAGAAAATCCAGAAAAGCTTAGTATGAGGAATGAAGCTGAAATGAAAGGTTGTTTTAAAATGCTTAGTGAAAATGGCCAGAAGTGGGTTGCAGTGTATAGGGAAGCATATCCTCAAAGAAAAAGTGGAATGAACCAGAAAGATATTGAGAGTGAAGCTCATAAACTTTATGAGCAAGATAAGAGGAACAAGTTCACTGACTATGTTGTTTTTAATGAAGTTATGTGTAAGCACCAAAAGTGGGCTGTACAGCGAGACCAAGACACAAGTCGTTCCCGTCCTGAAGAGGGTAATGAAGAGAGTGGTGGTAGCTCAAAAAGAAGCAGGACTACTGAAGAAGGGGAGTATTGTGCCAATCCCAACCCAAAAACACCAACTAGTGGTGGTTCAACATCTCAACGTCCAATTGGTAGAGATGCAGCTAAAAAAAAAACAAAAGGAAAAGATGTATCCAAGGTTTCTACTAACTTTGTTGAAGAGCTTCGTGCAATGAGGCTTACTAGAGACGGTGAAATTGAACTCATGAAACAAAGGCTTGAGTTTGAAAGAGAAAGGGAGCAAAGTATGCATTTGAACAAACTGTTACAAAAACAGTTCTTGACACCTGAAGAAGAAAACATAAAGCATCATTTGATGTTAAAGTTTTATGGATCGATCTAAGTAAATCAAGTTTATTGTGTGTTTTTCTTTTAGTTTGTTTAATAATGTTTGGTTGTATTTTATTTTTAGTTGCTTTAAGAAAGTTTGGTAGCATATTTTATTTTTAGTTGCTTTAATAAAATTTGGTGTGTTTTTTGTTTTCATTTAGTTTAACATTATAAACCGGATATCCATCATTATCTTTGTTTCCACATGTCAACATTTTACCGGACACTTGGATTCTGTAATAGATAAAATGATTTAATATTATCAACCGGACATCCATCATTATCTTGGTTTCCACATGTCAACATTTTACCGAACACTTGGATTCTGTAATAGATAAAAAGATTTAATATTATCAACCGGATATCCATCATTATCTTGGTTTCCACATGTCAACATTTCACCAGACACTTGGATTCTGTAATAGATAAATAGATCTAACATTATCAACCGGATATCCATCATTATCTTCGTTTCCACATGTCAACATTTCACTGGATATTTGGATTATGTAATAGATAAATAGATCTAACATTATCTTCATTATTTTGTTGTATAAACAAGATCATAACATTGACATATTTTACCTAAAACCAACTCTTTAATTCTATCCTCATTAAAAAATGTCTCATAATGAAAACCTATCAGAAGATTCAAATTCATCAAACATGAATGCATTTGATGAATGGGAAGCTAGGATTGCTGAGCAAAATCGACAACTAGATCACCTCATTTGTGAAATATTTGTAAGCATGCCAAATATGATCATAGGAGATCATCCTCCTAGAGCAAGAAGAAGGTATCGTGACCGCGAACACGAGCAGGGTGAGGCACGTTTAATGAACGACTACTTTGTTGACAACCCAACATATGATCAACATATATTTCGACATAGATTTCGAATGCGAAAATCATTAATCCTTCGTATAGTGGCTGCTGTTACAGCTAATGATATCTATTTTCAACAAAGACGTGATGCCACGGGAAGAAAAGGCCTTTCATCATTGCAAAAATGTAGCGGAGCTATGCGGGTGTTGGCGTATGGAACATCAACAGATGCACAAGATGAATACTTGAGAATAAGTGACACTGTAACAAGGGATGCTCTAATAAGGTTCGTAGAAGGTGTCATTTCATGTTTTAGTCAAGAATACCTTAGAAGGCCTAACGAATATGACTTAGGAAGACTACTACATGTCGAGGCTGAGCGTGGATTTCCAGGTATGATAGGAAGTATTGACTTCATGCATTGAGAATGGAAAAATTGCCCAACTGCTTGGGCCAGGCAATATGCAGGTAGAAGCGGCAAACCAACAATCATTTTGGAAACCGTTGCATCATATGACTTATGGATATGGCACACATTTTTGGGAACACCATGTACGTGTAATGACATTAATGTACTCCATCGATCTCCTCTTTTTGATGATGTGTTATCAGGGCGAGCACCAAATGTGAGCTACGTCCTAAATGGCCGGGAATATAATAGGGCATACTATTTTACTGATGGCATATACTTCATGGGCTGCCTTTGTCAAGTCAATATCTTCTCCACAGTTACGGAAACATAAGTTGTTCGCTCAACATCAAGACGCCACTAGAAAAGATGTTGAACGAGCTTTTGGATTTCTACAGGCTCGTTTTGCATTTCTACGACACCCATGTCATGTGTGGGACAAAGATATGATGGGTAAAATTATGATTGCATGCATTATCATGCATAATATGATCGTTGAGGATGAACGAGACTCATATCTTAACTATTATGATCCATCCGAATTTCTAAATGACAGTCCTCAAAACCGAAGAAGCTCTAGTCAGAATGATGAGCAACCCTTTCAATACTCTACTCAACGAATCGGTAGCTTATGTAGTTACATGACCAACAGGGAACAACTTCGCAATAGAGAAGCTCATCTCACTTTAAGAAAACGATTTAATTGAGCACATATGGCAAAAATTTGGCGATGATGAATAATTATGTAGTTTAAATTATTTGCATGGTGTAATTTTATATTTAATGCTATATTTGTAATTCGGTATATCTATTTAATTAAGTATGTTTGATAAATAATTTTTTTCATATTTTATTTTTTTAAATTAAAATTTGTATTTTATAAATAAAATAATTATTTTTTTATCTAACTTTCAATAAAAAAAACTAAAAATCATAAATTATATTTATTTAATAAAAAGCAGTAAGGTTGGGTTGTTAATGAGAGTGAAAAATTAAGTTTGATTGGGTTGTGTAGGTAGAAGAGAGAGAAATTAGTTTATTATTAAAAGATTGGGTTGGGTTGGATTGTGAATAGGGATGGTCAAACCGTCAAAGCACAAATTATGTGGGACCCAATATAGACAGCTAAATTCAAACGAAATATGAATCTCTTATACCAGTACAATAACACATAGTGTTTAATCATTCATTCTTAGGCTCCCTCCAATGCGCATTTAGGGAGGGTGCATTTGGCCCACATGGACATTGCACTTCAGAAGGATGCACTGGAGTGTGCTGACTAGTCAGTTGCACTTTAATGAGTGCACTTGGCCAAGTGCAATGCATTTGGAGTTAATGTGGGCCCCATTTTCTAAAATCATCATGAATATATATTAAAAAAATTGTGATGTGGAAGAGAGAATGCATGTGAGAAGTATGTGTTGGAGTTAAAAAGATGAGAGAGAATGCACGTAGGAATTATGAGTAAAAAACTGATGTGACAGTAATGACTAGGATGTATGTAGCAAATACATGCTTATGCATTGCGGGTAGTCTTATATTAAAATTTAGTTACTTGAATTATATTTCTTGCAATTGCCTCCAGGAAATACGGCATTTTGCAATTAGTTTTAAAATCGTAGTTTTCATTTTCTTTATTTTAGTTTCACATATTTTTTTTTTTTATAAAATTAAGGAATGAAGAGAATTGTTTGTTTTAGAATTTTGGTATCAAACTTTTAGCTTAATGTTCTGATGAAGATTACGTTTTTAATTATTTCATATTAATTAACTTTTTCTAAAAAAGATTAAGCTTTAAAGTTTTAGAATAGCTATTGTAATATGTTTTTTAATTTAAAGATTGAGTTGCATCATTTGGCCCAGACTGCACAAAACCAATATTTTTGCTTTTATGTTTTTGTAGCTTTTGTTTATATGTATGTAGTTGTTATGACATGCATTTGCATTCATACTTCTTGATACCTATAGGTTTTATGTCAAAAATACTAGCATCCAAGCAAAGTGGTAGCAACTACTATATGTTTTAATATTCTTGTCAATTTCATGGCAGTTTTTTTTTTTTTTGATAATTAGAAAGGAGAAAAAAATGGAATTGTTGCGTTAAAGATGTGTGCAAAAACAAAACTTTGGTGTGTCAGGGTTAAAAACATTTCTTTTGCGATTGAAATTTTATTGGGAACATGGTAAACTCCATAAAATCTAGTTGGTTTTAAGACTTGTTTCGGATTTCATCTAAAAATGACGTATTAACTTATTAAGTTAATAAGTTGCTTGTCAAACCTAAAAGAGCTTTTAAAAATGACTTTTTGTAAAAGGGTAATAAGTTATTTTTAAAAAGTTAAAAATTCTAGCTTTTCAAAATGACTTATGACTTATTGACATAAAATTACAAATCTGTCACTTTTTAGCCTTTACTCAATAACCTCAAAATAGTGTCAATAAAAAAAATGTCAGTTTGAAAATTCATTTTGTAAAAACTAATCCAAACACATTTTAAAACTTCATATCAAAAGGTTGTAAATTAATAAGCACTTTTTGTCAAAAGTCATTTTAAAGTTAAATAAGATACAACCGCATTAACAATATTACTCTGCGTTTCTTCATTCTTGTTTTTGTTACCCAAAAAAGTGACAAGAGGAAAATTTAAATTAACATAGAGCCAAGACAAGGCTAGTTAAAAGTATGATTATGAACTCAAATTACAAGTGATGGCATTAACGGCTACCTGAATGAAACAGGAACATGATTTCTCTTTAAACCATTTATAATGTGTCACATCATTGGTAAAATTCGAAGGAAAAATTCCCATATTGGCCACGCCCACCACCTAATTTCCAAAAATGTCCCCTACCATGGGCGCCGATGCCCATGGTTCTCCGGGCGCCGCCCACCAATCTTGACCAATTATAGTTCGCCACATGTCCTCCATAGGCGCCCATGCCCATAAAAAATACTCCAACACCCGTAAAAAAAAACACCCGGTCACGGGCGCCTGGCCCACTCTGACACGCGTGTCGTGGGCGTCCCTCCCATAGTCAATTTTTTTTTTGTAGGCGTCGTGGAGTAGTAGAACCGAACCACCATTATGGGCGCCCGAAGCTACCTATGGGCGTCCCGAACCTAAATACGGGCGTGCCGCCCATAGTTTTTTGAAATTTTAAGCGGGAACCCACTATGGGCGTCCCGCCCATTCTGAGTTTTAGACTACGGGTGTCCCGCCCATGAACTCGATTTTTTTTATAAAAAAAAATCTCATTTTTCCCTTTACCCGTTATGGGCGTCCCGCCCATTACGAGGGTTAGACTACGGGCGTCCGGCCCATGAACTCGAATTTTAAAAAAAAAAAAATTCATTTTTTGCCTATAAAAAAAACCATCTTTGTTAAAGTTTTTCACATTCATCAAACAGACACAACTTAAAAAAAAAATTCATTTTTCACTTTACCCGTTATGGGCGTCTCGCCCATTACGAGGGTTAGACTACGGGCGTCCGGCCCATGAACTCGATTTTTTAAAAAAAAAAATCATTAATTTTGCCATTTACCCGTTATGGGCATCCCGCCCATAATGAGGGACGGATGTGGGCGTCCGACTTTTTTTAAAAACTATAAAAATAACCATTATTGTTAAACTTTTTCACACTTATCAAATAATACTACTTAAAAATTTCGTTTTTTACCATTTTAATATATGGAGTTTACCGTTGTAGTTTGTATGGGTGGTAACTGGGAACATAAAGATGGTCTATACGATTATGTTCCAGTTGACTGTATTCGTCGTGCTCTATATTTTTCTTCTAAAATCAGTTATGGTGAGCTGATTGATTTGATTTCAGTTCGTTTCGGTATTCAAGATATAAGACGCTTATCTTATAAGTTTTCAACATATGTGTATCCCGTTGACATATACGATGACAACGATATGTCTGTGTTTTTAAAAATTATAGAGAAAAATCATACAGACATATGTTATATTTAAGTTGTTGACTCTTTTACGGTTCGTCTACCTCGTGAAAAAAAGACTCATCACATGGGTCTAATACTAAAAAAAAGACGTTGTTTCGGATTTAAACATTCCATTTAACAATATGAATGATTTTAGTCATGAGCCTAAAAATTTTGACATAAACAACCAATTTATTGATAACAACGAAACGTTTCAAAATTATGAAACAAACATTTCAAATGTTTTATTATCATCATCTACACATCCAATTGTTAACAAAGTTTTTAAAGATAAAGAAGAATTAAAGTTAGAAGTATCAATGATGGCTTTAAATGAGTGTTTTGAATTCAAAGTGCAAAAGTCATCAAAAGAAAGGTTTGTTGTGAAATGTTGTGGTGATAACTGTGAGTGGGTATTAAGAGCTTCTACTTATAAGGATACTAATGCTTTTCATGTCACTTCTTTTAAAAACGAGCACACATGTTCAAGAACGCAGACGTATCCTAATATTAGAAATGCGAATAAAAAAGTTATCGGCCATATCATAAAAGATCAACTTACCGACTGTGGACGTGTTTATCGGGGAAAAGAAATCGTGAAGGACATCAATCAAAGGTTTAAGGTAAATATATCTTACAAACAGGCATGGCGAGGAAAACATTATGCGGAACAACTTTTATCCGGATCAGCCGAGGAGGCTTTTGTCAAACTCCCTGCATACTGTCACAATCTTGAGTTAGCTAACCCTGGAACAATTACTCACATTCTAAGGGACGAGTTTAACCGTTTTAAAATGGTTTTTATTGCTATTGGTGCAGCTGTAAGTTATTTATTTTGAAAATATAATCGGTCCACTAACGGAAAAGTTAGATATTTTATTTTTAAATTATTTGCAGGTTAGAAGTTTTGTTAATTGTATGCGGCCTATCATAATAATAGACGGGGCACATCTGAAAGGTACTTTTAAAGGCACCATGTTTCTTGCAGTTGGTATGGACGGAAATAACCAAATTTTACCAATTGCATTCGGTGTCGGGAAAACTGAAAGCGGTGATGCCTGGACTTGGTTTTTGTCAAAACTAAAAGATGGCATAGCGGATCATCCGGAACTTGCTATTATTTCTGACAGAGCGTCTTCTATTGATTTGGCAATCAGAACAGTGTACCCGCTCGCATATCATGGTCTTTGTTGTCGACATTTAATGGTTAATTTACGTTTAAAGGGTAAAGCGCAAGAAAGCTTATGGTGGGCAACCTGTAAAGCGTACACAATCAGTGACTTTGAAACTAACTATAATGCGTTATGTGCTATGCGGCCGGCAATCAGAGAGACATTAACAAGAGTTGGGTTTCATAAATGGGCACGGTCGCACTGCCCTGTTCAACGGTTCAATATAATGACTTCGAACAGTGCCGAGTCTATTAACGCATTGTCTCGAAACGCGAGAAAATTACCGATCACAAAACTAATTGATTTTTTTGTTTCCTTGCTGCAGAAATGGTATTTTGAGCGACGACAACTTGGTGGTAAGTATTATATTAGAACTGGTTAATTATAATTTATTTTAATTTGTATATTTTTTTAATATTTGTTAATAAATTAATATTTTTCTCCAACAGCAAAAAATGACCACCACTTAACCAAGTGGGCTGAAAACAAAATATCCAAAAGAATACAAAAATCCAAAACTTGGACAGTAAGGGGTATTGATGACTATCATTTTAACGTTGACGACGGATGTCACCGATGTATCGTTGATGTTTTCAACAAAAAATGTGGTTGTCGCAAATGGCAGTTATCTGGTTTGCCATGTGGTCATGTGATTGTTGTATCTGTTTTTTTGAAACAATCTGATTGTACCCATTGGGCCATTGACTGGTTCAAAAACGAGGTTCACGTTGCCACATACGCTGAGTCTGTAAGTATGGTTCCAGATGAATATGAATGGGAGGTAGAAGAAGCTATTGAATTTTTAGAAACCCCTCAGATGGATCGAAGGCAAGCTGGTCGTCCACGAGAAAATAAACGTATTCCATCTCGAGGTGAAGAAACAGGCCCAACAATATGTTCAAGATGCCATCATAATGGACATATGCGTCATCAATGCAAAACTCCATTGGCATCACAAGTTCCGTCATCATCAAAAGTGTATGGAAAAAATAAGGAAACAACAAACTACGTTGACGCAGATAATTTTCGAGATTTCTTAGTATGGACAACTACCGAAAATAATTACTGTTACGATTTGAATGAATTTTAATTGTAATAGTTAAGATATTATTAGCACTTATTATTTCTCTTTATTTTAAAAAATATTAAAAAAATTTGGTTATAGGCGGAGCACCCATAAACAATTAAACATAATAACTATCAATAAAGTTGTACAAACGATCATATTACACTAATCAAAAGGTTACAGAAAAAAATGTAAAAATTACATCATATTAATATTTCATACAAACTAGTTATACAAACTTGAGCGGCACCACCAAATTTTCCCTGAGTCACGCGATTTACCTTCTGATTAGCTTTAGAAGTGCAAGGTTTAAAGTTCAGCACCACCAAATTTACATTAAGTTACGCAATTTATGTCTCGTTAAGTTTCTTGTAAAATTTATTACACACAAACCAATGTTGGAATTTTTTAATACCCATCGTCCATTACGAGCAAAAAAATTATATATAAAAAATAATTAAAAACATATTTATATATGTAAGTGGTTTTAATTCAATAAGAATTAAAACTAAGTGGTTTTAACTCAATAAGGATTCCAATTTTCAAGTTTTATAAAACATTTTATAAAATAGTTACTAAGCCCCAAAAACTTTAGTAAGTAAAACATTTTTAACCCAATGTCTTCGAACGTAAATGTAAATTTTCTTTCATAGTATTTATAGGCAAGCCATAAAAAAAAAAATTTGCTGAAAAACCATTATGGGCAGCGCGCCTATGATGGATCTCGGATATGGGCGGGGCGCCCATGATGAGTATCCTTCAACTAAAAAAAAAATTAAAAAATATGGATGTGGGCGGCGCGCCCACAATGGATCTCGGATATGGGCCGGGCGCCCATGATGGGTATCCTTCAACTAAAAAAAAAATTAAAAAAAAATGGACATGGGCCGGGCGCCTATATTGGTTTTTAAAAAAAAACTATTTTTTTTAATTTTTTGGCATAATTAAATAGATAATTAAAAATGGTTAAATATTAAAAATAATAAAAAAGAACGAAAAAAAATGATAAAATATTAATAATTACAACGTTTACACATTTCATGTTAAAACACTCTTTGTTGAATGCACCCTAAATTTTTTCTCGTACATCAGTTTACAAAAATTCCAACGAAATTCTCTTGCCGTTTTAGCGGTGTCTTCGTTAGAAACGTACAATTCTTCATTAGAAGTCAGTCTCTGTAAAAATATGCAAACCCAAACTCCACAGTCGCCTACTGATCCACTCTGATGTGGAACCGAAATCGGATAGGTTCGCTCAAATGGAGGATACCGAAAAGTAGGTCCCATATCGTAGTTATTATAGGCCAACCATGTGGTAAACATATAATCCAGAAAGTTCAACATATCGGTTCTTTCGGCCGAGCAAATTTCTGGGTAACTATAACAAAAAAAGGTTATTTATAATTTTAATAAAAAGAAAAAATTATAAATAGTATTATTATTAATTTAAATAAATTTCATATTCACCTATCATATACAGTCATTGACCACTTTGGCATGTCTATGACTGCAAGACACCAATGTTGATTATCCATATTTACCGGTACATAAAATTGTATGGTAATTAAACATTAGTTATTATAATGTATAAACAGTAACCACAACTTATAAGGTTTGAGACTTACAATATCAACATGTTCGATAGCCGGAAATGGCCACATTTGACCACTTGCGAGATCATGAAACCACGTTCTAAACATCTTAACAGAAGACAAGAAAAATGATGGTAAAATTGTCCAATCAGCCTCTGGATCTCTTTCCAACAATAACTTGTTAATCCAGCAGGACATATGCTACAAAAAAATAAATTATATTAAATTATTAAATTAAAAATTAATTAGTATTTAAAAACTAAATGTATAATAACACTTACTGGCGTATCAAACCAACCAGTGGTTGCTTTTTTCAAAAATCAGAATCCATACCTACATTGGGATGATATTCTGTGTATACCCAATAATTTTTTCGACCAATCAAATTATTAATTAACTGTTCAGAAAATTATTCCTCTTTATCACGAGGTGTAGAATCAAATTCTTGAAATGGTGACTTTAACAGCTTTGATTTTTTCTTTATTCTTCTTCCCCGTCCCTTTATTGAGGTGAACTGCAAATTTATAAAGTGTAATAAGATGGAGAGAAATTAAATACAAGAAATTTACAA
The DNA here is from genome assembly GCA_009363875.1 of Mikania micrantha. Classification (NCBI taxonomy): domain Eukaryota; kingdom Viridiplantae; phylum Streptophyta; class Magnoliopsida; order Asterales; family Asteraceae; genus Mikania; species Mikania micrantha. Next base: position 41,564,002 of record CM018683.1, on the reverse strand, counting down.
AATTGACCTTGTCTTTGCACGAGCTAAGCATATGTGATAACGGGGTTTTAAATTTAGACATATCCATATCATTTGCAACATCATCGTCAACATCACTCCCGGAGGCAAATCTCTGCATTTAATAAAAAAAAATACATACATTTTAATTATTAAATAAATTTGCAATAATTTTCTCCGTAATAACAAATTACATCCATCCTTAAAATGAATGGGTTGATGTTGTCATTCAGATATCCCTGTGTAAAATAATGAACGTATTAAAATTTATTTAATTAACTTTACAATATAATTTTCTCCGTAATAAAAAATTACATCCATCCTTGAAATGAATGGGTTGTGTGAGGCCCCGAATCCCGGGAGTCCCCTCGGTTGGTAATCATCAAACTCATAGTCATTAAACCAAATTTACATTACTATGGCAGCGGAATTTCTGGTGACTACCTAAAACATTTCACACATATTATACAAACGTTAAACACAGCCCACACTTTATAGTTTTATACATAGACAAATTATGCCAGATTATGCCAAGGTAGTCTTCAGGGTATGCCTCGAGCCTTCCTGATATTCTTTATCAATATCATTCAACCTGATATGCATGCTAAAACAAGTCAGCTTTCGCTGGTGAGTTCTAAGTTAACTTTTCACAAAAGTATATTATTTAAAATACATAAAACCTCAACATTCACTGTTGACCTAAGTCAACAGTCTCAAAACTTTATATAACATAGCATAATTCACAGGTATAACATACCTGTCATCATAACATCTATCATACTATACATAAAACATTAGCCTCAACTGTTGACCTGAAGTCAACAGGCTTGTGCAGCACAAGACACCTCAACTGACGACCCGAAGTCGACAGGCTTGTATAAATACAAGACACCTCAACTGACAACCCGAAGTTGACAGGCTCATACATGTATAAGACTTCCTCAACTGGCGACACATAGTCGACAGGCCTGTTCTTTTACAGGACTTTCTCAACCTTCAACCGAAGTTGACGGCTCATACCGGTACAAGACTTCGTTATATACTTCATTCATACATAACATGGTTTAAATAGTTTAAACCATCATAATCGTAAACATTTCCTAGCACCGCAGTGCTCCAGTTTTGCCCAACCGCAGCCGGAATTTCAAAACCACATTTCCTTCTCAATCACAATTGAGACTTCAAACATTCTTTATTCTCTCAACCGCAGTTGAGACCTTAAAACATTCTTTATACTTAAGCTGAGACTTTTAAAATCGTTCATTTCTCAACCGTAGTTGAGACGTAAAACATTCATGACAACTCAGCTAAGACTCTTAAAATCATTTACTTCTCAACCGTAGTTGAGACTTAAAACATTCTTTATTTCAAAACATTCTTTACATAAAAACGCTCTTTATATGAAAACATTCTTTTACCTGATCATAATCAGGTTAGCATCATCGTCATACGATAACTTTAAAACACGAAACATTATTTACTTTAACATGCTATTTTATCTGACCGTAGTCAGATGAAGTAAGCATTTACATATACTAACTTTATAACATGCATATCAGCCCAAAATGTCAAAACATTTAAAATAGGGCTACAAAGAACTCACCTGACGTCTTACTGTAGTAAAATCCCTCGTAACTGGTACTAACAGTCTAACTCTGCATTAGTTTGCGTTTAATTAGCTATCTATACTTTAACTTACAGATTAAATCTTTCTGAACGTTCAATGTCAAAGACATTGCCTTGTTAGTCATCAAACCGATATTAGGTTGATAACACACTTGATTAGTCAGAATAAATCTTAGATTAATCAAATAGTTAATGTTGTTGATTGAACTGCTAAAACAGGTTATTAGAAAGATTAATGACTTAGAAATGACCAATCCTTGTTGTTGATTACCCAGATATCATGAAATATCACAACATAGCATTCGAATAGGTGTAACAACCATATTTAACATACCAATCTGCCTGTTATCATAAACATCAGATAACCATTCCAATTAGTATGTTAATGGTTGTGATTAGTTTGAAACACTTGGATTTCTCTTTGCATGTCAAGGATTAATCAAACTAATCATCTACCTTGTCATAATCAAATGGTTTAAACCACTATAACCATTGTTATGATTCCATAAAAACCGGGCATTACAACGGCTCAAAACAAGGATTTACCCGTTAACAATTCGAGTTTGTCATTTATAATCAATCCTAGCCATCATCTAGGCAATAATCAACAACCCTAACTATATCATCACGTTCAGAAACAAGATTTAATCAATCATAATCAATCTAGAAGGTTAGAATGAACCGTTACCTCTCCAAACGAAGTTCTGTGTGTATCAAGACGATCCGGACTTGTATTAGCGATCCTGGGTGCGATCTACGTGTTCAAGAGGCTTTAAAATGGAAGCTTGGATGGCTTGGAAGATATTTTTTCGTGTGTGGGGTGCTGATCATCGAAAATAAGAGTGAGGTATGCATTCTAGATGAAAAAACGACTTTTTAATCAACTTTCACGTCCGGATGACGCTAGGCGCATCGCCTGCGCCCCAACCCGCAAGCCAGGCGTACCGCGCGGACCCTTGGTGGCCGCCGCCTTCAATTCAACCCGCGCGCACCGCCTGGGTTCAAGGCGTGGCCCGGGGCGTACCGCCTCAGGGTTTTTCGTCCATTTTTTTCGATTTCCAACTTCGTTTCGCGATTCCGGAAAATCCGTAACTCCGTTTTGCGCACGGTTTTCGCCCACGTTCCTCATTTTCCGCATACTATCATCCCATATTAATTTCGATTATTAACTCCACGTGGATTTCAAGCATGATCAAACGTGCTTACTTCTTTGATAACGTGATTCTACGAACATCAACAGTTACCGAAATCTCGCACGTTCATTATTAAATTGCTAAATTTACGGTTGTTACAAATCTCCCCTCCTTACAATAGGTTTCGTCCTCGAAACCTGTTACGTTTCAAACAAATATGGGTAGAGTCGTTTCATCTCCTCTTCGGTCTCCCATGTGGCCTCAGATCCTTTCCGGTGTTTCCATTGAACCTTAACTTGTCTAATCGTTTTGTTACGTAACTGTTTTACTTTTGTGTCAACAATTGCAACTGGTTCTTCTATGTAGTTTAGCTTTTCATCAACTTCAATGTCACCTAACGGCACATATGCTACTTCATCTGCTAGACATTTTCTGAGATGTGAAACGTGAAATGTCGGATGAATTCCACTCAGTTCATCTGGCAAATTTAACCGGTAGGCTACCTTACCGACACGTGCCATTATTCGAAAAGGTCCAATGAATCTCGGACTCAGCTTTCCTCTTTTCCTAAATCGAATAACTCCCTTCCATGGTGAAACTTTTAGCAGTACTTGATCACCCACTTCAAATTCTATTGGTCTCCGTCTTTTATCGGCATAGGACTTTTGTCGATCCTGTGCAGCTTTCATTCGTGCTTTAACTATTTGAAGCTTTTCAGTCAATTCCCTTACTGCAGCTTTGCTTCCCACTTCTTTCTGTCCTACTTCTCCCCAACACACAGGTGTTCTACAACGTCGTCCGTACAACGCTTCATATGGTGGCATGCCAATACTAGCATGATAGCTGTTGTTGTATGAAAATTCCACCAATGGTAAATGATCATCCCAGCTACCACCAAAATCAATAATACAAGCCCTCAGCATATCCTCTAAGGTTTGGATAGTCCTTTCAGACTGTCCATCGGTTTGAGGATGATATGCAGTGCTGATATTGAGTCTTGTACCCATTGATTCATGAAACTGTTTCCAGAATCTTGAAACAAATCGTGTGTCACGATCAGACACTATAGAAACTGGAACTCCGTGTCTTGTAATTATTTCTTTCACAAATAATTCGGACAGTTTCTCTGATGTATAAGTCTCACGTATAGGCAAGAAATGAGCACTTTTCGTTAAGCGGTCTACGATCACCCAAATAGTATCATGACGTTTCGCTGTGAGAGGCAACTTGGTAATAAAATCCATAGTGATATGTTCCCACTTCCATTCTGGAACTTCTAGGGGTTGCACATAACCATAAGGTTTCTGATGTTCAGCTTTTACTTGCGCACAGGTCAAACATTTGTTTACATACTGCATCACATTAAACTTCATACCTGGCCACCAATAATTCTTTCTAAGGTCTTGATACATTTTTGTTGCACCAGGATGGATAGAGTATCGTGACTTGTGTGCTTCGTCTAGAATCCTTGATCTGATGTCCCCGTTTCGTGGAACCCACATTCGACCAAATCGAATCTTAACACCAAATTCATTTTCTTCTAAATTCTTAACTTGACCAAAGATTCTTTCGAATCCCACATTTTCTTCCTTTAATCCTTCCTTCTGTACGTCCTTGAGTTCATTTAGAAAATCTGGTGTTATCACCAAACTGTAAGACTTAACCCGTATAGCAGGGTGTTCCGTCTTACGACTTAGAGCATCAGCCACAACATTTGCCTTTCCCGGGTGATACAAGATCTCACAGTCATAATCCTTTAACAGCTCCAGCCATCTTCTTTGTCTCATATTCAAGTCTTTCTGTTCAAAGAAGTATTTTAAACTTTTGTGATCTGTGTAGATTGTACATTTCACTCCATAAAGATAATGCCTCCAAATTTTTAAAGCAAATACCACAGCAGCCAATTCCAAATCATGAGTTGGATAATTAGCCTCATGGTTTTTCAATTGTCTCGAGGCATATGCTATTACCTTTCCCCTTTGCATAAGTACACAACCCAAGCCCAAATAAGATGCATCTGAGTATACAACCATGTCTTCATTACCATCCGGTAGTGTTAAAATAGGAGCTTCAGTTAACCTCTTCTTTAATTCTTCAAAAGATTGGACCTGAGTTGGACCCCAATCATATTTTACTTCTTTCCTTGTCAATTTTGTCAACGGTGTAGCAATTCTAGAAAAATCCTGAATAAATCTTCTGTAATAACCTGCTAAACCGAGAAAGCTACGTACTTCCGTTGGTGTCTTCGGAGGATTCCATTTCATTACTGCTTCTATTTTAGCTGGGTCCACCATTATGCCTTCTGGGCTAATAACATGACCTAGGAACTGCACTTCCCGTAACCAAAAGGCACATTTGGTGAACTTGGCATACAACTTTTCTCTTCTTAGCATTTCAAGTACTTCCCGAAGATGACACGCATGATCACCTTCACTCTTTGAGTATATTAAGATGTCGTCAATGAACACAATCACTGATCGGTCTAGCATTGGTCTGCACACCCGATTCATCAAATCCATAAACGCTGCAGGAGCGTTCGTTAACCCAAAAGACATTACAAGAAACTCATAATGTCCATAACGTGTGCGAAATGCTGTCTTTGGAATATCTTGCTCTCTCACCTTTAGTTGATGATACCCTGATCTGAGATCAATTTTAGAAAACCAACTTTCCCCTTGCAATTGGTCAAATAGATCATCAATTCTTGGTAACGGATACTTGTTCTTTATCGTGAGCTTGTTCAATTCCCTATAATCAATACACATTCTCATACTTCCGTCCTTTTTCTTGACAAACAACACTGGTGCACCCCAAGGTGACACACTTGGTCGTATAAAACCTTTATCTAGAAGGTCTTGTAGTTGGGTCATCAATTCTTTCATTTCTGTTGGAGCCAGACGGTACGGTGCCTTGGCGATAGGTTGAGCTCCTGGCACAACATCAATTTGGAATTCGATTTCCCGATCAGGTGGAAGTCCTGACAAATCCTCAGGAAATACCTCAGGAAAGTTACACACCACGAGTACGTCTTCCAATTCTTTTACCTTAGATTCTTTATCGATAACATAAGCCAGATAAGCCCCACACCCTCGCCTCATAAATTCACTTGCCTTAATCATTGAAATGACTTTAGGCACGTTGAACACTTTATCCCCGTAAACCGTTACTGGACTCCCATTAAGAGCCGTCAACAAAATCATATTTCGTCGACAAACAATGTTAGCCTCATATTTGGCCAACCAATCCATACCCAAAACTACATCAAAACCTCCTAACGTAATCAGAAACAACTTAACAGGAAATCTATGACCTTCTATATCGATGTAACAATCATCCTCAATGGCTTCCGTTACTCTAGTCGATTTACCAAGAGCAGTTTCTATATTAAAGACATGTTCTAGCTTTTTAACATTTGCACACAGTTTATCACATAAAACAATAGCCACAAAGCTCATACTTGCACCAGAATCAAATAGCACTGAAGCAGGGATACCATTAATCAAGAATGTACCTGTCACCACATCAGGGTCTTTGGCTGCCTGATCCTTAGTCATAGTAAAGGCACGAGCTTTTGCCTTTTGCTTCTCGCCTCCCTTGCTACTTTCAGATTTGTTGACTTCAGTAGGTATTGCCTTCGGTTTACGGCAATTCTTACTCACATGACCGAATCCACCACAATTGTAACACTTTGGCATAACCGGGCAATCATAAGAGATATGTCCAGTCTTTCCACAACGGTAGCACATAGTAGTTCCCGTAAGACATTCTCCCCTATGTCTCTTTCCACACTTAGAACATTTTTCTAACTCTTCCGTTCTAAACCTTTTCATAGGAGGTCCTGATTTTTCATTTCTGTTTCTTTTAAATTTTGATGCCCACTTTTGCTTTGGTTCCTCCTTTGTTGGTTCAGCTTCAACAACATCATCCCAGACAATGCCGCTAATCTCTACGGCTGATTCAAAAGTTCTGGGAGCATGCGCCTTCACATGGGTGCGGACTTTAAGTGGTAACCCTTCCACATATAATTTCATTCTCCGTTCCTCTGTGCTCACCAAATGAGGAACCAATCTTGACATTTCATTAAATTTTGACGTATATTGCCGATGATTCATACGTCCAGCTTTCAGTGTCAGAAATTCTCGCTCCACTTTATCAATTTCATTCTTTGGACAAAAGTGTTTCATAACTAACTCCTTCAATTCCTCCCATTTCAAGCCCTCTACATCAGTAGTGGTCCTTGACTGCTTGATGGTGTTCCACCAATGTAGGGCTTCTTCAGTGAATGAATGAGCTGCAAATTTCACAGCTTGGTCTTCCCGACACTCACTGATGGCGATAACCGCCTCCATAGCTGAGACCCAGTGGCAAGTAGCCACGGCATCCTTCTTACCATCAAAGGAAGGTGGACTGCATCCTTTGAAAGCTTTGTAATCACAACCTTTAAGTTTCTCTGATGTAGAATCACCGTTCTTAGTCCCGGTGATCACAACTTCGTCTTCTTTGGTGCTCCCTTTAGTCCCTTCAGACTTGTCTTTCAGAGTATCCTTTAGTACTTTTGTAACCAAGGCTGGTAGCTTATCCTCCAAAACCTTAGAGACCTCATCAGCAATTGCTTTCACCACGATAGGCTCTAGAGTAAACTCGATTTCATCTTCCAGTTGCTCGTTGTGCTCGTAGTCGTCTTCATTGACGTTTTCTTCATTCTCGATACGGGGTTCTTCAGGTTCTTGTGGCTGCTTACGTGGTCTACCCCTTTGTCCAGCCATCTAACTACCTACATGATGCAACAATTGATGAGTCAGTACAGGATCAGTTTAGCACGAATTAAGCTTTGTAAATCGTTAATGACGTTGATCAGGTGTTATTAACCATTTACCCAACTCATAGGCTCTAAACATTTCCCATCCCATCACCTCAACGTGCATGACACTATTTTTTCTAACCTTGCACCTACGTCTTAACTCATTCATAACATTCAGCTCGTGGCATCAAATACCCTTAACTGGCATTCTTATTATTCAGTCCCATTTTCAGTTTAAGTCCAGTCATTAGGGATGACCGGATCTCTCAAACTATGGCTCTGATACCAACTTGTGAGGCCCCGAATCCCGGGAGGCCCCTCGGTTGGTAATCATCAAACTCATAGTCATTAAACCAAATTTACATTACTATGGCAGCGGAATTTCTGGTGACTACCTAAAACATTTCACACATATTATACAAACGTTAAACACAGCCCACACTTTATAGTTTTATACATAGACAAATTATGCCAGATTATGCCAAGGTAGTCTTCAGGGTATGCCTCGAGCCTTCCTGATATTCTTTATCAATATCATTCAACCTGATATGCATGCTAAAACAAGTCAGCTTTCGCTGGTGAGTTCTAAGTTAACTTTTCACAAAAGTATATTATTTAAAATACATAAAACCTCAACATTCACTGTTGACCTAAGTCAACAGTCTCAAAACTTTATATAACATAGCATAATTCACAGGTATAACATACCTGTCATCATAACATCTATCATACTATACATAAAACATTAGCCTCAACTGTTGACCTGAAGTCAACAGGCTTGTGCAGCACAAGACACCTCAACTGACGACCCGAAGTCGACAGGCTTGTATAAATACAAGACACCTCAACTGACAACCCGAAGTTGACAGGCTCATACATGTATAAGACTTCCTCAACTGGCGACACATAGTCGACAGGCCTGTTCTTTTACAGGACTTTCTCAACCTTCAACCGAAGTTGACGGCTCATACCGGTACAAGACTTCGTTATATACTTCATTCATACATAACATGGTTTAAATAGTTTAAACCATCATAATCGTAAACATTTCCTAGCACCGCAGTGCTCCAGTTTTGCCCAACCGCAGCCGGAATTTCAAAACCACATTTCCTTCTCAATCACAATTGAGACTTCAAACATTCTTTATTATCTCAACCGCAGTTGAGACCTTAAAACATTCTTTATACTTAAGCTGAGACTTTTAAAATCGTTCATTTCTCAACCGTAGTTGAGACGTAAAACATTCATGACAACTCAGCTGAGACTCTTAAAATCATTTACTTCTCAACCGTAGTTGAGACTTAAAACATTCTTTATTTCAAAACATTCTTTACATAAAAACGCTCTTTATCTGAAAACATTCTTTTACCTGATCATAATCAGGTTAGCATCATCGTCATACGATAACTTTAAAACACGAAACATTATTTACTTTAACATGCTATTTTATCTGACCGTAGTCAGATGAAGTAAGCATTTACATATACTAACTTTATAACATGCATATCAGCCCAAAATGTCAAAACATTTAAAATAGGGCTACAAAGAACTCACCTGACGTCTTACTGTAGTAAAATCCCTCGTAACTGGTACTAACAGTCTAACTCTGCATTAGTTTGCGTTTAATTAGCTATCTATACTTTAACTTACAGATTAAATCTTTCTGAACGTTCAATGTCAAAGACATTGCCTTGTTAGTCATCAAACCGATATTAGGTTGATAACACACTTGATTAGTCAGAATAAATCTTAGATTAATCAAATAGTTAATGTTGTTGATTGAACTGCTAAAACAGGTTATTAGACAGATTAATGACTTAGAAATGACCAATCCTTGTTGTTGATTACCCAGATATCATGAAATATCACAACATAGCATTCGAATAGGTGTAACAACCATATTTAACATACCAATCTGCCTGTTATCATAAACATCAGATAACCATTCCAATTAGTATGTTAATGGTTGTGATTAGTTTGAAACACTTGGATTTCTCTTTGCATGTCAAGGATTAATCAAACTAATCATCTACCTTGTCATAATCAAATGGTTTAAACCACTATAACCATTGTTATGATTCCATAAAAACCGGGCATTACAACGGCTCAAAACAAGGATTTACCCGTTAACAATTCGAGTTTGTCATTTATAATCAATCCTAGCCATCATCTAGGCAATAATCAACAACCCTAACTATATCATCACGTTCAGAAACAAGATTTAATCAATCATAATCAATCTAGAAGGTTAGAATGAACCGTTACCTCTCCAAACGAAGTTCTGTGTGTATCAAGACGATCCGGACTTGTATTAGCGATCCTGGGTGCGATCTACGCGTTCAAGAGGCTTTAAAATGGAAGCTTGGATGGCTTGGAAGATATTTTTTCGTGTGTGGGGTGCTGATCATCGAAAATAAGAGTGAGGTATGCATTCTAGATGAAAAAACGACTTTTTAATCAACTTTCACGTCCGGATGACGCTAGGCGCATCGCCTGCGCCCCAACCCGCAAGCCAGGCGTACCGCGCGGACCCTTGGTGGCCGCCGCCTTCAATTCAACCCGCGCGCACCGCCTGGGTTCAAGGCGTGGCCCGGGGCGTACCGCCTCAGGGTTTTTCGTCCATTTTTTTCGATTTCCAACTTCGTTTCGCGATTCCGGAAAATCCGTAACTTCGTTTTGCGCACGGTTTTCACCCACGTTCCTCATTTTCCGCATACTATCATCCTATATTAATTTCGATTATTAACTCCACGTGGATTTCAAGCATGATCAAACGTGCTTACTTCTTTGATAACGTGATTCTACGAACATCAACAGTTACCGAAATCTCGCACGTTCATTATTAAATTGCTAAATTTACGGTTGTTACAGGTTGATGTTGTCATTCAGATATCCCTGTGTAAAATAATAAACGTATTAAAATTTATTTAATTAACTTTACAATATAAAATTATTTTACGTAAGAAGTTAAATTATATTTGATACCTGATAATACTGATGATGCGTATCATGAGATTTAATAACTAAATCAAGTTTTTCCAAAACTTGATTTAAATTACCAGTGTCGGAACTTGATTCTTGATTGTTTCTTCCAAACGAATAGTTTATTTCATTATTTTCATCCAAGTATATGTCTCCAAAAAAATCGTCTTCAACCGGCCTATACCCGTCCACAAAAGGCATTTGAGGTGGGGGCATGTACATTTGAGGTGGAGGCATGCTCATTTGGGGTGGATTCTCAAAACCCATGCTCATTTGGGGTGGATTTTCAAAATGTATGCTCATTTGGGGTGGATTTTCAAAGGGCATGCTCATTTGGGGTGGATTCTGAAAAGGCATGCTCATTTGGGGTGGATTATCAAAAGACATGTTTTGTTGAGGTGTGTCAAATTTTAATTTCAACTGAAACATCTGACCAATGTAAGCGAAACTATCATTAAGCCACTGCATCTTAAACTCTTCAGGTGTGGGTAGAACGGTTATTGGTAAAAATTCTGGCTGTATTATTAAAATAAGTATAAGTTAAACAAGTATTGGTTATAAGTATTAGTCATAAATGGAGATAATTAGTATTGATCAAACCTCATTTGATAACTTAAGAATTTTGTCAAATGTAGACAATTTATTTTTTTGCAGCTTTTGCCATCCAATAGCACGTGGTATGGCCTCAGAATAAGTACATACTTTCTTCATATATGGAAATGATTCGTATATCCAAACCTGTTAAAAAAAATAACAATTACAACAAAATATTTTTAAAATTTAACACATGTAAAACAATAAATGTACCTTAAAAGCCCAAATGAAACCGGTCATGGAATATTTCAACTTTTTTCCCGGTTCTGTCTTTTTTTCGTTAGAACGTCTAGTATACTCGGGTATGTCCGACCCCATAGATATGAACCCCAATTAAATTCGTTCCATGCTTTAAAGTCGTCAACAAGCATTAGGTGTTCTTTCTCTACTCTTTTGTCCGTTTCAACTCCCATAAAGAGAGAGTATAACAGCAACAACAATGAAAGACGCACTATGTCGTCGTCATCAAATTTATTTTCGTTTTCTTGCAAAAACGACTTTAAACCGTCTACGCTAAACGGAATAATAATATTGTCGGACAGGACACGGTTAATAAAGGCACAACTTCCTTTATTTTTATTTGTGTTATCACCAAATGAAAATCCGGTAATAAAACAAAATTCGCGTGGCCCGAAACGTAACGGTGGGGAATTGTTGTTGAAAATATAATATATCCCGTCAAACTCAGGTTCAATATTAAAGTTTTGTTGAAGTCTTAGAATTGAGTGAATTAATTGACCATCTGGTTGTGTACTTTTTACATCTAACCAAGGTCCGAAGCATTGTTGTCTCCATAAATTTGATCTATTCTCGTTTCTTGAGATAATTGTTTTAACTAACTCTACGTTTCTCCATGAAACTCTCATTTTGCATTCAGCCGCCTATTAAATATGTAATAAAGTTAGTAAAAAATAAATATTATTTGTCCAAATTAAAAAGGTAATTTTTTCTTAAAAAAATACACTAATCTCTGTCATTTTGTCTCATGTACACAAGTATGTCAATTGCAAACCCGACAAGTATTCGACCCGGTGCTCCAAACCCGACAAGTATTCGACCCGGGGATCCGAACCCGACAGTTTTCGACCCGGTGCTATGGAGGGAACTATGGGCGTCACATGTGTTTGTGGCCCCTTTTTTGCTTAATAAAGATGTATTTTTGGAGGGAACTACCTTTTCGGTTTTGGCGGGAACGGCTGTGGGCGTCACGCCCATGTACGGTGACGGATATGGGCCGGGCGCCCATGATAGGTATCCTCCAACTAAAAAAAAAAATTTTAAAAAATGGATGTGGGCGTACCTTCAACTAAAAAGAAAAAAAATTAAAAAAAAAAGGATGTGGGCGTCACGCCCATGTAGGGTATCGGATATGGGCCGGGCGCCCATGATGGGTGTCCTCCAACTAAAAAAAAATATATATATAAAAAAAATGGATGTGGGCGTACCTTCAACTAAAAAAAAATTAAAAAAAAAGGGATGTGGGCGTCACGCCCATGTAGGGTGTCGGATATGGGCCGGGCGCCCATGATGGGTATCCTCCAACTAAAAAAATATTAAAAAAAATGGATGTAGGCGTACCTTCAACTAAAAAAAGAAGGATATGGGCCGGGCGCCCATGATGGGTATCCTCAAACTAAAAAATAAAAAAAAAAAATTAAAACAATGGATGTGGGTGTGGGCGTACCTTCAACTAAAAAAAATAAAAAAGTTTTAATAAAAAGGATGTGGGCGTCACGCCCATATAGGGTGTCGGATATGGGCCGGCGCCCATGATGGGTATCATTTAACTAAAAAAAAAATTTTAAAAAAAAATTATATGGGCGGCGCGCCCACAATAGGTCTCGGATATGGGCCGGGCGCCCATGATGGGTAGGCTTCAACTTAAAAAAAATAAATTCAAAAAATGACATAAATAATATTCAACTTGCAAGTTTATTTCTCGTTTTAACTCACAAAAAATGTCTGACTCTTTAAAGCTCGATAACACAACAAACAAAGAAGCTGAAAATACAACAAACTTGGTTGAACAACCGGAAGATGAAAACAAATTAAATAACCCAAACAACGACCAACAAGAAGAGAACCGTGTGGATGAAGAAGAACGCTTCTGGAACTGGGCGTTTGATACGTTTTTTCCAACAAATGTTGCTGACGGAAACAAAGGTTCGGAAGATATCTACGATCCAGATGAAGACTATGTCCTTCCTGCACAAGATTATCTTCATTTGCAATATGAAAACCGACCTGAGGACGAATACGTGCCTCGTGATCCATGGCAGGACGAGTATGAGATTTCATATTCTTGTCATAACCCATGGGAAGATGAAAACGATAGTTATTCGGATTAGAGAAAATAATTATGATGTATTTTTTTTATTTAATTGATGTTTTAAGTATTTATGTTTAGTTTAAATTTGGGTGTGTTTTTAATTATTTAACTTAATTAATACACAACAAAGTATTAATAAAAATATTATATTAGAATTTGTTACACATTACAAGGTCGAGGCAAACAACGCCAAAAATAAATTTGATCGGCCATGAATAGTCGATAATTCGTACAACATTGTTTAAATCCATCAGCTAAGTCTAATGGCTTTCCGGTAACTAAATGTTCCATTAACATACAAACGTATAGAGCCTCGTTGCCGTATATTTCATTTTCGGGTCTTATGTAATCATCATTAGCTCCGTATGTGATATTACTTTCTTGACGTCGTTTAACTTTCCAGTAACGAATGTTCACCAACAACGCCGTAAAATAAACCGCTATCTTCTTCAAACTTGGATGAACACGCTCTCTGTATCTATCACCAGATATACGTTTGTTGTTATACATAACAAGATCCAATGAATTCAAATCAATCATGATTAATGACCAGTCTTGAGAACCAAAACATAACGGAAAATAAACGTAATCAATGTCAAAAAAAGAAGGAAAAGGAGAAAATTTTCCATTAGCAAATTTAATTGCGTTTTTGTTGCATGAGTCTAAAAGACTGTCAACAAAGGATGGTGGTAAAATTGTCCAACGCAAATTTAACGTTCGACCCTGTTGAACTTCTCTGCATCTCCAATTGATTAATCTTCCAGCCCATCCTTCAATGTGCTATAAAAAAAATAATTTATAAATTATTAGATAAATTAAATAAATTTAAAATATGTATCCTTACATTTGGTGTTAGATATCCATTACTACAATAGCCTATTAACGTTCCCTAAAAACGTTTATCAAGCTTTTCAGATTTAAAAAAAACAGCTGAATAACAAAATGGAGAATCTCCATTGTTAAATAATTCAGTAGCATCTTTTGACCATTTCTCCGACTCGTCATCTGGAATAGCCCATTTACGTTTTTTAATCTGTTGTGGCTGCTTCGTCTCTTTAGAGCCACTTACTTCGCCTTGCATTTCATTACACTTATCTGGTGAAGTTTCGTTTCGAAAATTGGGACGTCTCCATTTTGAAAGAATCCATTTCGAAGGTTTGTCAACGGGTTGAGAAGAATATTTTTTATCCATTTTACGAAATTTTTAAGTAGTGTCTGTTTGATGAATGTGAAAAACTTTAACAAAGATGGTTTTTTTTATAGGCAAAAACTGAATTTTTTTTTTAAAATAATCGAGTTCATGGGCCGGACGCCCGTAGTCTAACCCTCGTAATGGGCGGGACGCCCATAACGGGTAAAGGGAAAAATGAGTTTTTTTTTTTAAAAAAATCGAGTTCATGGGCGGGACGCCCGTAGTCTAAAACTCATAATGGGCGGGACGCCCATGGTTCCCGCTTAAAATTTCAAAAAACTATGGGCGGCACGCCCGTATTTAGGTTCGGGACGCCCATAGGTAGCTTCGGGCGCCCATAATGGTGGTTCGGTTCTACTACTCCACGACGCCTACAAAAAAAAAAAAAATTGACTATGGGAGGGACGCCCACGACACGCGTGTCAGAGTGGGCCCGGCGCCCGTGACCGGGTGTTTTTTTACGGGCGTTGGAGTATTTTTATGGACGTGGGCGCCTATGGAGGACACGTGGCGAACTATAATTGGTCGAGATTGGTGGGCGGCGCCCGGAGAACCATGGGCGTCGGCGCCCATGGTAGGGGACATTTTTGGAAATTAGGTGGTGGGCGTGGCCAATATGGGAATTTTCCCAAAATTCGAAACGTTTAACATTCAATGTACTTTCATTTATGACACATTACATTGGTCTCGGCTCAGTTCGTTTACAAACCGCAAGATTTGAGCAAACCGCAAGCTTTTTGAATAGTCCTAATGTAACCAAATAATCTGCAAGATGAAAACTATAAAAGAATTGATGCATTTTTGTAATAAACTAACGTTCTTACTGTTTACATCAAAAGTTGACCAAAACTGATTCTTCCTAGCTAGAAAGACACCAGCAAAAGAATTTCCTGTGTGTCCTGTTGGTAGACCTAGTATCCACGAAGATGTGCATCAAACGCTTGGTAAGAAAGTACAATTGTGATATGAGTGTGATCTATGAGTTTAACCTCAGAAAAAATCATAAAAATTGGATTATGGAGACTTCATTAATCATACGGTTAGATCTTGTCGTCTCAAAGGGATACCTTCTTGATCCCGACCATCTTCATCATTCTCTTCTATTATGTGCTTTGCAAATCGCCCTGATACATTCATAGGACCTACAATTGATTAGTTATAAAATCTATAAGAATAATGAAATAGTATAAGGAGATAAATATATATACATACACACACACTATATTATAATACTTTCGAAAATGACAAAAAAAATTTATAAGTATTGCTTAAATACAACTCTTAAATCACAATGGACAATCTTTTAAACTAAATTAAAGGTTTTTTTTTTACTGTTTAGTTTATCTCATATTAGTGTCCTTAAGAAATGAAACGGGATTGAGTGACTATAAATTAAAAACTCTTTCAATCCAAATGAACCACCTTTTGACCTTTTTGGTACATTTAACCTATTAGATTGAGATTTTTAACTCAATAGTCATTTTTAGTTAAAATGAAAATTAAATTAAAAGAGTTGGCTTGACGACCCACAAGCTACTAAGTGTTTGTTTCGCCCCATATCACACACATATGGCAAATACCATAAAACCTAACATACTTTATGCTTTTTCTCACAAAAATCTTTCAACAATTTCTTGCACATAAAAAACCTTACTATGTGGCTATGTGCTATTTCACATAAAATTTCGTCCGACGTTTTTTTTACGCTTTCTGTTTTTTTCTCATAAAAGTTCCTCAACAATATTTTCCACATTAAAGTCCCATCACGTTATTATTTGAACAAAATTGTGAAAAACAATTTTAATACAACTTTTTACTCGTTATAGTAGCATGCACTTTTTTTCTTATGTGACTCGGCTCCAACTTGAGCTTGAGCTCGATCTTGGCTTGTTTCTATGCATACATGTATATACACGCATATACACACACATATGTATGCGTATATATATAATCCATATACATAATCGTAATTCGTACCCATGAGTAAACCATCAGGCCCTAGATACCACCACATCATTTATGACTAACCTATTGAAACCTATTAGCAGAAAACTCATAGGACCCACAAACACCTTGATTGAGTAAAACACAGGTACTCTGGACAACTGGTCTTCAAAGGGGTCAAAGGTAGGGAAGAAACTAGTGGAAGCTAGATTCACACGTGAGAGCTCTCCTGGAGCCTCAAGGGCTTAGCCCTGTGGCAACCCTTTGTAGGTTTAATATAAAGGGTTATGCTGGCTAAAATTGTGTCGATTTAGGGCAATTTGTTAAGCGTTTAGGCTTATTCGGGTTCGTAGTTAGTTATCCCTATTGATACTAATACCAAGATAATCTCCACTTATGGTACATCGTCAATGTGTGGGCCACTCCCGTACGTTACATTCACAAGAACTGATATCAGTTATGTAGTCCAATAGGTTTGCATGCACATTCATGCTCTCCAGTCAACACATATGAATGCCCTCAAACACATCCTATGTTATGTTCATGGTACAATAAAATATGGGCTCACGACTTCAAGATCTGATACTTGTTATATTATTTCCTATACGGATGTTGATAGGTTCAGTTGCCTGGATACTAGGCAATTTACCTCAGGATATGCATGTACATGGGGGATAATATTCTATCATGGTCCTCAAAAAGACAACCCACACTATTTGTTATAGTGCCAAAGCACAATATAGAGGTGTTGCTAATGTTCTTTGAAACTTATTGGATTCAAAATTTATTATGTGAGCTTCATTTTTCCCCATCCAAGGAAATGCTTGTATATTGTGATGATACGAGAGCGGTCTATTTATCTACAAATCTGGTCCAAGCATCAAAGAATGAAGCAAAATGAAATAAACATACACTTTGTTCGTGAAAAAGTAGCTTGTGGGCAAGTTAGAATTCTCCATATTCACCAAAAATATTTAAAAAGGGCCTTCTAAGAATGATTTTCTAAGATATATATTGTATTTTGTATAAATATTTGGTAGTAATTTGTAAATCTTAGCCAAAATGTAGATTAGGTCATATAAGATCGAGTATTGGAATAAAGATCATCGAAAATTATATACCAAACTCATGAAAATGTGACTACGAAAACTATAAATTTAAAAATGATAACTGGATTTCTAATAACACAATTTAGGTGAGGTTGTAACCATTTGGTAATTTTGATTCATGCTGTCACTCCTATTTCACCATTTTCATGGCCATCCCCACTAAAGTTCTTGACCTTTAATAAACAGATTAATAGCTTGAACTCTGCATATAAAAAAAACTATTTTAAGGTATAGGTGCCTTTCTAGGCATGTTATTCCACCAACAATTTGCTATATACCTTATTTGGACATTTTAATCAAAAAGCTCTCTAGCACAACTTCTAAGTTGGTGATTATTTTAAGGAAACTAAAACTCAACACAATTATACCGTTTTCTGGTAACTATGAGGACCCATTAAAGGAAAACTTACGGGCCCGCCAATAGCCTGCTAAGCATCAAGATCTGGTAAAGCACAACTTACACTAGACGGTAGCCTTCAAAAGGGCTAAAGACAAAAAACCTATGGAAGCTAGATTTGAAACTACGACCTCTTCTAGAGGAACTCAAGCAACTACCACCGTAACTTGAAGTTTACAATTATGTCTTTAGATTTACTATACAGTGAACCTAGAACTCCATATATGGATCATATATAAAAAAATGACCTAATTGCTAAGTCTTCAATGTTTTCAACTTCACTAGATTAATAATAGCACAGGTTGTTGATGTAGCTCATATGTGAATTTTCTTGTGCAAACTCTTCAATATATACTTTGTAAGCACATTAGCTAATATGTTCAATCCAAATACGAGTAATTATCCATAATTAATTACTTATGTATGCTTTTACTTTGATTTAGTATACAGTAAGAAGCAACAAATTTTCCTGATTGCATGATGATCACTTTACCATCTATTCATTCACCTCATTTTGAACCACGAGCTAAAGAATTTCTACTTCAATTGCACATTAACAAAGATTATTATTTAAGATTCAATTTAAAAATAGGTAAGGTGCATACCATCAACCATATCTTTGGTTTTGTGAAGAAGAAAGGTTCCGGAAAGGATTGTCACAAACCCACAAAGTTCAGTGACAATCTGGGTAGGACTCTGCCCAGACCAGTCCTGTTCAGAAAAATGATAAAACTTAATTAATTAGATGTCAGCAATACCACACAAACACCCGACATGATAAACTTCATTTTTAGTTTGTCAACAGAAGAGTGTCAGAATAGTGTTGGAATGCATGGAATTTTTTAGTACGGTCAAAAAAGGTTTAGGGATTGGCCAACACACAAACACATTTTTGTTAGTATTGGAATTCTACAAATAACTGACGCGTCTTGCCACTTCTAGAAAAGCATAATAATTATAATATCAGTTTGAACAAGAAAAAATTGACGGTCCTTTGATTGGCAGTTAATACCTTGAACATGATTACACTGGCCAAGATAGTGAGAGAGGTGAACATAGTGTAGTATATGGGAGAGACAACAGCTGTGTTGAATGTGTCAAGTGCCTGCAGCCATGATTTTTAACCAAAAATAGGTTTGTTAGTAAGGTTGACACCATTGACTGCACTTGAATGAGAAACAATGCAGGAATAGAGGAATAACAAAAATGCGAACACATATCTGCAAATGTGCACTCTAATAGGAGATAACAGAAAACAAGTAGATGTGCAAATTTCACCTATAAACGCATTAAAGAGTTATGTTTTATCTCCAAGGGTGTCAAATGGGTAAACTCCATGTAGTAAAAAGGAAAATGAGGTTGAAAGCAACAACTGTTTTTAATGTAAAAAAAGATCCTTGATCCTTAATCATTTTACACAAATTTGATTATATATAAAAATATATATTTTTGTAACCAATTTGACACGCTAATTATTTATAGAAAAAAATCAGGACAATTTGTTTATCCATAGATAAAAAATCGATAATCGTCACTTATATATCATAATAGCTGCAAAATAACCTAATTACACCTTTTAATCTGATTTGAGAAATTTCTACTCCCATCTCACAGACATTATCTATTTTTCCACAACAATACCATTTTGTCGTTATATGTATAATTTTTCAACTAATCACAATTTGCCGGACATTTGAATGGCTGATTATTACAACTTCAAACTACAAAAGCACATCCAAGCACTATCCCATATGGCCATACGGGCCTCTAATTTTAGCTGATTACTTAATTCTGAGTTTCTGACTATCTAAAATCAAATAATGACTTTCAAACACACATCAGAACGCCCCCTACTTCATATTAGAGACATGGTGTGGGAAAACCAAGAAACTACTGTCTCTTCCAGATGACTAGTACTTGCAAACACGCAAACAATAACTATTTTAGCATGTCCCATAGGATGACACAAACAAAAGATAAAAAAAACAAAAAAAAAATCAAGAATTATAGTAAAAAATGAAGCATCATTACCTTGTTCAGATAATTCATTTGAGTGATGACACAAAGGAGAACAATGAAGGTAAAAACCCATGTTTGGGGGTATACTAGCTGGTTAGTTCCTGAAAAAGTAAGCTTTAAAGCAATGCCAACAGCTTTCACGCTCATGACCTGTGAAAGAAGAAACCTTGATAAATAGAAGTACCATGGAAGATGGTGATCAAATGTGCACAATCAATGATACATACCGATAAAGAGCCTACTAACGAACACACTCCTATATAGCACATTATGTGTGTCTGACCATATAATGGAATATAGAGGAAGACTATCATAAATACAAACATTAACACCAGTACGGCATATAGGACGAAAGCTGCAGAAAAAAAAAGATGTTGGTTGGATAGAAACTTGTCAAAAGAATGTATTCTAAACACAAAGAACTAAAGGCAGTTAAAGGCAGAAGTTTCTACTCTTTTAATAAAGAATGTGTCAATTTAGGTTGTGTTTATTCTCAAACAAGCCGGGGACTCTTTCGGAGCAGCCTCTCTATCCCAATTGGGATAGGGGTAAGGTTTGTATCTATCCTTCCCCCCAGACCCTACTAAAAAGTGGGAATATACTAGGTAAGGTTGTTGTTTATTCTCAAACAAACAAAATAAAAAATAACAAAGTGGGGGAAGGGTCAAAGAGCTTGTTTGGCATCAAAAGTTTACTTTTCAAGTATACAACCTCTTATCCAAATATTAAATTGTAATTATAATTATCGCAATAGTTACTAAAAAAAATAAACATACACAATTACCTCCCACTAATCAGGATGGTCTTGGGGGGAGGGGGGATGAAATCAAACATTACCGTATCCCAATGGCAATGGTTACTAAAAAATCTTTAAAAAGATCAACAAAACGTGATCACAGGACAAGTAAACCTGATCCATCCCATTTTAATCGATACAAAAAAAAGATAAAAAAAAGAAGACATGCTTCTATCTACAACCTATTAGACCTGTTAACCAATTCGCCAATCTTTCTGCCTCTAGAGGCGAAAAAATAGGCAGATCCAACGACTTGTGAAAATTTTTTTTGACAGGGGTGAAGACAAATTGTGTCAGGTCAAACTTACAAAACTTTGTCTTCTTTTTTACTAAAATTAATATCAAAGGCATTAAATACGATTATAAGAAAAAACTGGATTATAATACACTTTTGGCAATTTCAACTTTTATTTACTTGTTTCATTTTAATTACAAAACAAAATGTTACCAGTTTGAGCCTTAGATTAGAGATAAAAATGAAACATAGTTTACCATACAAGCTGACATTTAATTACCTGGCTCTGTGGCAAGATTCCATACTTCTGCCACTGATTCAATCTGACGTTCCTGAGGAGCATGTAGAACAATTGTTGTGGAACCCACAACACATAGAGCACAACCAAGAATTCCAAAAATATGCAACTTCTCTCGCAAAATGATATATGCAAGTACAGCACTGCAATATGCCATGATGTTTACATGTTGCATAAAAATTAGCATATGTAAATGTGTGGGTGATTTTTTTTTTTTTTTTTTTTTTTTTTTTGGGGGGGGGGGGGGGGGGGGGTGGATGAATTTAAATGAATTATAGTTTTCAACCATGCCTGATTATAATGCTGAGTGCTCCAAGAGGAGTGACCAGAATTGCTGGTGCAAATGCATAAGCTGCAAAATTTGCTATCTCTCCAACAATCACTGTTGAATCAGTGAATGGCAATCATTTTCTAAAATATATATATAAATTGCCAAATATGTAAACAGGAAAACCAGAATGTTGTTGCATTGTTTAGAATAGAGTAAAGAAATATGCCATTAAATAAAGGAAGACAAGAAAGCTCACTTGTTATCATGCCTACCCACCATAAAGGTTCCAATAAGTATGAGTATCCACCAACTCCTAACAAAAATGTTATGTTTTAGTGAGACTAAATTTATCGTGTCAAGCACAAGCATAAACTAACAAAGGCCAACATGTATATGTATGTTAGGAGTATATAAAACGCATAAAATCCTGTAGCATATTAAGATAGGACATTCTAAGTTCATGTGATCACACCAGCATGTCCAATAGTTAATTTACCCATAATGCATCAAAACTCTTGTGAAGCAAAAATACATATGGCCATTTCTTCCTACAAAAATACCAATATTTTTGCATAACTAACTCATTTTTCACATAACTGGCTACAAAAAGGTAAAATGCTCTAGACTCGTTTTTTTGTATGAGTTAAACTTCAATGGAGTTGTCATCGGATAGCAAATAGAGGATACACATACACTTTTCAAGAATGTGAAAGCCCAAATCACCAACTCACCCCACCTCTTCTCCATGGATTAGAACTATTAAATAAAATACCATCAAGGGCTATCATCAATGGAAAATGGCACTGATGGATTCACGTGAGTTAGATAACTCAATTTTCTTTATATATCATGGCTGATGTAGGGCAAATGGTTGCTCCCAATTCCCATAAGACCATTACACAACTAAATCCAAAAATCTCATCAAATAGTCGATTAATAAACCCCTACCTTTTTCTACAAAATCATGGCATAATTAATCTTGAATTGTCGTGATAAATGAACCTTGTATGAGAAACACATCCATTTAATGCCAACATCTTCCATTAAAACTCAAAAGATGTTACAACTAAAGGTGTTGAACTGATCACCAATCTTCCACCACATCATAGGCAAAATTAAATTAGGTCAAAATTAAACTAACCTCATCCGTTAAACTGCAAACGAAATCAAGTAAACAATCAACCAAATCACCAATTATATATCAGTACCTGCCCTAGTACCAGAAACCCCTGCTTTCATGAGACCCTTCTTCTTCACAATAAAACTAGCACCAATAAACAAACTAGAAGACAATGCTAAGATCAAACCCTTGATATTATCACTCGACATGCCCCGGTAGGCATCCCTCCAGACCTCGGGCACCATTGGAGACCAATTCAAGGAAAATAAACAGGTTCGATTACAGTTGACATGCGAAAGTATTTGCGCAAAGATCGAAGTAACGAAGAGTGGAAATTGAATCGGAAATGGTTCGAGTAAAAGGGTTTTGAATGAGATCTTGTAAGTTGAATGGAGTGTGATTGAGGTTCTTGTTCAGACCGAGGAAGAGAGACGATGATCGGTGGGGTTTGATTTGATCAAGTGAAGAGTGAGTGATATACGTTTTGGTGAAGGAATATTTGGATTTTAGTTGAATCAAGACAAATCTCCTACATTCCATTATGATAATGGTATATAATGAGAATTAAATAAAGAAAATAATTAAAAAATTAATTATAAGAGTATAATCAAACAAAAAAAACATGCCAATGTGGGACTAGCCTACTTGGTAGATGTTTGCTTCTTAGATTGAGAGGTCATGGGTTCAATCTCATGCAAAGGTGTAATTAAGGTGTAAGGTGTAATTTAGGTGAGAGTAAGCTTAGCTGTTCAAAAAACATTTAATAAAATCTAAGACCTAATGATTGGGCCCTGGTCATACTCGAGTAGACTAGTATATCAATCAAGACTCTTAGTAGTTGAGGAATTCTGTAAATATCATCAAACATGCGACCTGTAATCAATCAGTCTAGCTAGGACATCTTTTGATGTATAGGATTTTATAGTTCGTCTAGATCGTCCATAGTTCGTTCTTATTCGTATAGTTTGTTAGTTCTTTGGCACACGCTATCTTTGAATATTTCCCAGACATTCCTCTGAAAACAGTTCTCCGTAATAGTTCGTTAGTTCTTTGAAAATAGATCGTTTTATACAGTTCTTTGAAATAGATCTTTAGTTCTTTGAAAATAGACCACTGAAAAATAGTTATTTGAAATAGATTGTTAGTTCTTTGAAAATAGACCTTTGGAAATAGTTCTTTGATCTAAAACAATTATCAATTTTGGTGAATAAACAACCCATTTTGAAAACCTGCAAATAGTTTACTTAGACAAAATCTAGGCTAATAATTATACATGTAAAACATGTATGAAGTAAAAGCATTTAAGTAAATATAATTAAAGGAAAATAATTTACCTATGCTTCTTAGCCCCGCTTTTATAAAACAAAGTGTTTAGAAAAGGGGCAATGAACTCACCTGTGTTGTAGCTCTTATGATTCAACCAAGAAATATGCACGCTCATTTGTTGTAATTTAAGTATCTTCAGCACCTGAGTTGATTTATTATGACTCGAATATTATAAGTATTTATAGTTAACGTATATAGGGTTTAGGTCTCGGCGTGCGACTAAGTGTCCTAAGACTTCACTAGTGTGTTACTATGATTTCCCTAAGTTTTCTAAGTTATGTACCCTCTATGAACCCTCATCCCTTAATCAAATGGGGATTCAACCTTATTTTATGATGTTTAAAGACTTAATTGTTTAGTATATCATCATTCACAAATACATTATCTGAATTAGAAAAGTTAGTTTAGAAAATCATTTAAGTCACATTATAACCTTTTAATAAGACAAGTAATGATGATCTTTTTAAAACTATAGTTACATGTTACAACCAATACACTTAATAAAATACAAGTTATTTTTATGAAAAATACAAGTCAAACGTGTTAGAACTTGAGTTAACCTAACTTAGGTAACATCAAGTCCTTCAATACTCCTTTGTTATCCACCTTGATTCTTGTTTACATTGAATTGGTTATTAACTAACACTATTCATTTGGAACATCCTTAGTTAATCTACTATGTAATGAGTTTGCTAAGTGTTGGGTGTTGACATGGTAATGTCAACTTCCATACTTGGCTTGTTTATTGAATTTCCCTTGATCTCACTTGTTCTTTAGTTCTTTCGAAACCCATGGTCATGAAACTATCCTTAACTTAGCATGGGTTATCATGTGAACTTAGTTTGTTAACTTTGAAAGTTACCAAGTTATTGTCCACACTCCTAGATTTTCGGTTAACACTAGGTTAACCACCTTGGATCTTAACTGATATTAACATCATGATTCTATACTTTAATTATTAAGATCCCACGTGTTTCAATCCCATTAACCTTATAAAACATATGATTATATGTTAGAAAAGTTTAGGAAGTCTTTTGTATTGAAAATCCTTAGTATCAATGGGTTTGAAATCGGTTAGCATCCCAAATGGTCACTTTGAACCATTTTCGGTTTTACATCTTTACCCCATGGTTTTCTTGAAAAATTTCGCGTGTTATAATCCCAATAGGTTGTTAAAGAGTACGTTTATATATTAAAAGAGTTGGGGTGGTGTTTGTTTTGACAAAAAACCTAGTGCAGATGGTATTGAAAAACGATTAACACCTCAAAACCCATGTAGCATCCTTAACCGACACCACTATTTTCAAATCAGCCCCATGAGCTCAATTCTTGATGGTTTGAGCTGGTTCCAAACTTGAAATAATCGAATCTTACTTAAGTACTAGTATCGAAGGCTGGATGGTAATATCGATGGATGTAGCTTGGCTAATATCAATGAACAACTCAAGACAGCCCTATCAAGATTACCAGTTTGGACAGCAATCTGTTTCAGCCCTCTAGGCCATCGACACAGCCATATACCTAGTTCTAGCCACACCCAGCCCTTCCAATCTTTCACACTGATGTTTCTTGAGTTCCTATACAAAATTTGTGCAAATCCTAAGGCGTTAAAGGGTCCTAAACGGGCTGAGAACACTGCTGTTCATCAGAAAAGAAACAACATCACAAACAGCCTCTTAAGCCCCTCAATTTTTGCCAATAACCAGCTCCAAATCGATTCTCAACTGACCCAAACATAAATCTTACATGTTTCTTAGGTTCCTAAGTCGATTTGGTGCAAGTCCTAGGGGTTTTGGAGCTCCAAATTCAACTGAAATGATGCTGGTGGTTCGAGAAACTCACCACATCAGTAACAACCACCATTTTAGCTCGTTTGAGCTCATTTTTGGTCCGTTTTGATGATTCAAAGCTCTATTTCTTCATCTATTCACGATCTGCATGTTTCTAGAGTCTTTTTAGTGTTTACCCTAACTAATTTGAAGTGATAACTACAATTTAGAAGCTTACCTTACCGGAATAGTGAAAAACCCTCTTCTGCCGTATCTTCTTTCTAAAACTGCAACCAAATCAGTCTGTTTCAGCTCCTATTAGTTGTACTACTTTGTTCCTCTCATTCTCACGCTCGTTTTGACTACTAGATCGTCGAATTTGGTGGAGAAATGAGAGAGTTATGAAGATTTTGAAGTAGAGGAGGTGTAGAGAGACGGGAAAACGGGAATGTGGGGAAGAAGATGGACGGAGCTGCATTTGTGAAGGAAAATGGGTGAGTTTTAGGGTTCAAATAGTCCGGGTATGTTCGGGTGTGTTAGGTCTTGCTCGGTTTCGGTTTCACGCGTCATTTTCGTCACTTTTCGTAACATTACGTAACTTTATAAAGATATAAAATTTTAAACTTTTTAAGGCTGTGATTCCTAATAAATTAACTAATTATCTTTTATTCATTTTTAAAATATCAAAAATCGTTTAATTTAACCGTTTAATCGAATCGTATCGTTTTCGTGCGTATTCGTGCGGATCGTCACCCGTTCGAACACGACAACAACTATACTTTTCGTTTTGATTTTCTAATTATTGGACATCGTTCAGAACGTTAAACTTATAGACATATTCGTGCGAATCGTCACTCACAAGAATACTCCGTCAATTTAATATTCACATAACGACGTCCGTTATTGTTTTGTTCTGTACAATCTCACATACGTTTATACATAATAGAATCCTAACTAACATTCACATAACAGTTTTGTGTTGTCAGATATGATTCTGACTGTTAAACCATGGATTTGCAATATGTTTCTGAAATAAATCCGTAACTGATTCATATTGAACATCAATTGAAGATAGCACACATGTAATACACATAGTTCGTACCTGATCTACTGTACACGTTACTGTTCTGGCTACGGTTTCGGCACTGATGTTTCACCTAGCTCTTGCCTTCTTTATGCCATAATTACCTCCAGACGTATCATTCATGTGAACCAGCCAAGGGTGAACTTTACCTAGGTCCAATCGAGTGTCCTGAAGACGACCGTGCAGCTTGCAAACGACGAGACTGCAATAACTCTTTAATCAAGCGATATCCCTAGCATTTTCCTCATCTCCACCCAACATACCTAAGATCCAAATTAAGCAGTTACCATTTTTTATTATCCCCAATTTCACATAAGAACCCCTTACTTTATATTCTAATATTGGCCCTTATACAAATAAACTAATTGCATGCATAACTGCCTCCATTCACAGAACTGGCCCCAGTCCATACGTGACTTTAAACCCCAAACATAATCCCACCACCATTGTGCCAAACATGATTCATGGTAATTTCAGCTTCAAATTTCTTCCCATTGGGCCTCCCAGAGCAAAAGACCAGCTCATAAACAACATGGGAGTTTTGTTTCCTAGAAAGAACCAGGGAGTACCTAACCTCCTTCCATAGAGAAACGGTTGACTTTAGGAGTAACCAGAACACGTATTGTGTTCTTATGTTTTTTCTTATTAGACTTTTTTTTATTTATTTGAAAATAATATGATTCATTAATTTCTGTCTAATTAATTGTCACACCCCGAGAATCTGTCACACCCTGAGCCGGCGGGGTTGGATCGGATTCCCCGTCTGGCGGAAGGTTCCCGGGGCGCGATGTGAGTGATAATCGTGATGATCAGATTGTTTACAATGCACATGATATAAATGAGAAATGCTAAATAGAATATAATTACAAAGTTAAATTACATCAGTATCATTTATAATTTAACAATGTAAATCTACCATCAACATCATAAATTTTCTATCTTGTATCTACACAAGATATACAAAATATATTGTATAATGATGTTCCCAAAAGTATGCAGGTCCAAAAAATACTAAGTCTTCTATCAGAAGTCCTAGTCCAAAAGCAATAACTTCTTAATTGACCTGTTCGTCATCTGAGAAGTCATGCAAAAATAATGAAGTCAACACATGGTTTGGTGAGTTCATGTAGATTTATAAAAAAATGAGTTTGAATAATCTGAATGACAACCTTAACCTCACCATTAACCACCTATACCATCCAGTTCAGTATGCTTATATATAGGGCATATGTAGGGTCGAACTTACCGCCCGCCCAGCCACCGTCCCACCACATACCAAACCACATAATATATTGTTCCTGGTGATAATTAAGCGTTTCATCCCACTTCTTTGATTTCATAACCTTTGATTCTTAGATTTGATTACCCTGAAAATGTTTACCTTGATTCCCCGAAACGACAACCTTAACCTCACCAACAACCACCTATGCTATTCAGTCAAGTATGCTTATATATAGGGCATATGTAGGGTCGAACTTACCGCTCGCCCAGCCACCTAACCCACCACATACCAGACTGCTTAACATATTGTTGTTAATGATAATTAAGCGTTTCACTCCATTCACCTTCAACTTTGATTTTGATTTCCACAAATTTCAATACCTTTGATTTCTTGAGTTCACCATGTATTCATGATTACCCCAAAACACTTGTAGAAATATAATATTAAATGCTTGATTAAATTAATAATCAATCATTTAGATACAACTAAGACATGATGATTGGGCCTTATTTGACTCAATCAATTAGGCTTAGTTGTTGGTGGTTGTCCATGTTGTACCCTCTCACACGTGGCCCATATCAGACTTGGCCCACTAGGAGTCTACCTGTATGCGTCGGGACTTTCATGATTTGCCCATATCAGCTTGACCCACAAGGTCTACTGTATGCGTCGGGACTTTAGGATATCCTTTGATTCTAATCTACTTGATTCTCTTGATTTTATTTGATTGTTAAAGTTATGCCCATGTAGCTTGACTACAAGAGTCTACTACTGTGACGGGACTTTCCGTGTGTTACACATGGTCTTGATTTACATACAACTGACATCCACCTTAGCTTAAGCAATTAATGATTTCATTAGGTCTTAATGATTTCATTATTTCAATGATTCACACACGGTAATGATTCCCATGATTCTCTAGATTCTGATCTTTAGATTTCCATGATTTCACAATGATTGTAGATTTCGAAGTAGGATCCTTAGTTACTGATCACACACTGGATTAGATTCCCTTGCATTTGATCTTTAGCTTTAGTTCTTTTGATTCCACTTTGAGTTTAGATTCTAGAATTTGAACTTGATGGACTAAGGGTTTGTTTAGAATTTAGAATTAAGTTATTACTCATAAGAGTAATTAATTAACTTGATAGTTCATTCTGCATAAAAATTATTTAGACAAGAGTCTAGGAGTATAACAAGCATATATAAAGCATAAAATAAGTAAAAGCATATACGTAGAACAATTTAAATAAAAAGATTTACGCATGCTTCTCAGCCCCGCGTTTGAAAACAAAAATGTTTAGAAAAGGGGCAATGAACTCACCTGTGTTGCTTTGTATTGAATTACCACAAAATGGGCGCTCGTTGTTGTAGACTATGTTTCTTCGGTTCCTGTGTTGTTTAAGAGGATTCGAATACGATAAGTATTTATAATAAACGTCGTATCTAGGGTTTGGTCTCGGTGTGCGACTAAGTGTCTTATGTTACTAATGTGCCTCTAAGATTTCGTCTAACTAGTCTAATTTATTACCCGTTAGTAACCCAATTTCCATAATTTATTACAAGTTCTTAATTAAACAATTTAAAGTTATTTAATTTTAGATTAATATTTAGAAAACATCGTTGATTGTAATTTAATAAAGGTTATGGTTTAAATTTCCTTTATTCAAAACATAATTAATTTAAGAAAAATGAAACTCACACATGATGGGCTTGGGTCAAGCCCATTGAGTCAACATTGGGCCCATTTGTTGTCTTTGATGGCTCAATGTTTCTTAATTAAATCCTTGATTAACTAGACTCGGATAAATTTTTTTTTATAAATCATCTTGGTTAGTCACATATCTTTATTTGATTTTCCTAAAGTCTAAGTGTTAATAATTAAATCAACACTTCAACTCTAGGTCTTTGCCTTGGGTTCTTTGTGATTTTCTCTTATGTTTCTAACCCAAATTGAGATTGACAAACCCTCATTTCTATAATTCCCTTAGTATGAGATTCCTTGTTTAAGAAATAAAACTCTAATCCATGCTTTCTTTAGAAAATTTTCTAGCATCATAGACCAATTGTAACTCCTAGAGTAAATCCCATGGTCTTTTTTTCTTGCTAACCTCTAAGTTTAGTCAAATGATTTACCCCAAGTTGGTTGCATGAAAACCCTAAGGTTATCCCCCATGCACACACACACACACACACACTAATGCATGCACACATGCATTCCATAAACTCCCATGCATTCCACGTGTTCCCACTTTCGGTTAGGGTCCATGCCTCCCATACTTCACCCGATTCTATCCAGCCCTAACCGAACAGTTGAGAGCTCCACCGAATGAGGTTAGCCGAATGGGAGAGGCATGGCCGAACCATCTTGGCCGAAAGAGTGCCTGCGAATGAGAACCTAATCGGAAGGAGTTTGGCCGAATGGTTTGAGCGATTGAATAGGCTAAGGGCGAAGGACTACCCCGATCGAATGAGACCTAGGGCGAAAGTGGTTGGTCGACCGAAAGACTACCGATCGAATAGGCCTCATACGGCCTTGTGACCATTCGGCGAATGAGTGTCCATGCTCATTCGATGAGCTGGTTTCTTGGCCATTCGGCCGTTCGGCTGGAACCAAGGTAGCCTCCTTCGATCGATGTTCCGGCCCTGCCCAAGTCTCATTCCTTGTTCCTACATGATTCTAGGGTGTGGGTGAGTGATTTCCCTAGGGTGTCAAGAGGTTTTAGCCGACCAAAGAATGGGTTCGAAATAGGGTTTTCAAAACCCCAAAATGCAACATTAATGGGTTTATACCTCGAATCAGTCGATCTTGGGCTACAAATCTTTGTACTTTCGTGATCTACGTGATGTGGTGGTCGTTTAGACACCAAAATCACGCGATTTGGTTGAGAAATGAGGGAGATAGCTTGAGGGTTTCTAGAGAAAGAGTTTAGAGAGAGAAAGTGACGGTGAGGATGAGAGAGAGAGGGTGTATTGGAGAATTAAATGGGTATTAATGCCCATTTAATGCTTTCAAATAACCCGGGTGTGTTTGGGTTCGTTCGGTTTCGCGTAAAGCGTCGGTTTTTCGTCGTTATCATAACGAAACGACTCTGTTTTAAAAGCAAAGTTTATAAAATTATTATAGGTGGTTATTCCTAGTAAATTAACTAAATATCTTCCATTTATTTAAACTTTTCAGAATTATTTAATTTACGGTTTAAAATCGAATCGCACGGTCGTCGCGCGTATTCGTTCGAATCGTCACCTATACGAACACGACGATAACTATACCTTTCAAAATTTTTTTCTAATTATTGGATATCATTCAGAACGTTAAACTTCTAGATTTATTTGTACAGATTGTCACCTATACAAATAATCTGTCGGATTAGTATTCACATAACGACATCCGTTGTTATTTCGTTTTGTAAGGCCTCACATACGTCTATACATAATAAAATACTAACAGATAATCACATGATGGTTCTGTATTGCCAGTTAATTATCTGACTCAAGAACCATAGTTCTGAACTTGGTTTCTGTTAAATGTTTCTGGACTTGCTGTTTGATTACACAAAATGATAACGAAACATGATCTGAATATGAAAACACACTGAAACACATATAGTTCGTACCTGATTACTGTTCATGGCACTGTTGAGATCACTGTTCCGGTATGATTCCGACACTGATGTTACAGTCTCCCCTTGTTAGAGAAATTTCGTCCCGAAATTCAAGAATTGTTATCAAGTATGTCTTCCTCTGTAAACAGTTGGGGGTACTTGGACTTCATGTGATCTTCACGTTCCCAAGTAAACTCAGGTCCGCACTTTGAATTCCAACGAACCTTCACTATTGGAATACGGCTTCGCCTCAGTTGTTTAACCTTGCGATCTATAATCTCTAAAGGTTCTTCAATAAAATGTAACTGTTCATCAACTTGAATTTCTTCGACTGGAATGATGAGTGATTCGTCAGCAAGGCATTTCTTTAAGTTTGAGACGTGAAATACGTCATGCACCCCACTGAGTTCATCTGGTAATCTCAGTCTATACGCCACAGGGCCAATATGTTCGGTGATCTCGAACGGTCCCACGTATCGTGGTGCTAATTTGCCTTTCTATCCAAATTGTACTACACCTTTCCATGGGGATACCTTCAACATGACCCTGTCTCCCACTTGGAATTCCAACGGCTTGCGCCGTTTGTCGGCGTAGCTCTTTTGTCTACTTCTTGTAGCTTGTAGTCTTCGTTGAATATGGGAAATCTTGTCAGTGGTTTCCTGAATAAGCTCTGGCCCAGTTATTCGATTGGCTCCCACTTCAGTCCAACAGATTGGTGACCGACATTTCCGACCATACAGAGCCTCGAATGGTGCACATTCGTACTGCTGTGGTAACTATTGTTGTAGGAGAATTCGATTAGTGGCAAATGAGAATCCCAATTCCCACCGAAATCTAACACACAGGTTCTTAACATGTCCTCTAAGGTCTGAATCGTGCGTTCGCTTTGACCATCTGGTTTGTGGGTGGTAAGCTGTACTCAGATTTAACTTCGTCCATAGAGATTTCTGTAATGATTGCCAGAACCTTGATGTGAATCTGCTGTCCCTATCAGAAATAATAGACAATGGCACACGGTGACATACCACTATCTCATTGATGTACAGTCTCGCCAGTTTATCCATCGTGAAGGTCTCACGCATTGGCAAGAAGTGAGCAGATTTGGTCAAACGGTCGATGGTTTCCCAAATTGTATCATGACCACTGGAAGTGCGGGGTAGCTTGGTAATGAAGTCCATAGCTATTTGTTCCCACTTCCAGAGCGGAATCTCAGGCTGTTCCAGTAAACCAGACGGTTTCTGGTGTTCCTCCTTTACCTTCGCACACGTAAGACATCGACCGACGTACTCGGCTATGTCTTTCTTCATTCCCGGCCACCAATAAAATCCACGCAAGTCTTGGTACATTTTATCGGCGCCCGGATGCACAGAGTACTTGGTCTTGTGTGCTTCGTCAAAGATAAGTCTTCTCAATTCGTCTACCGCCGGGATCCATATCCGATCCTGGTAGTAGATCACTCCATCAGGCTTAGTCTCAAATTGTTTCTCTGCTCCACAGTCTAATTCTTTCTTCAAGTTTCCTCGATCAACTGATTCTTGTTGTGCCTGAATGATCTTGTCACGTAAGCTGGTCTGCACAGTCATTCCCATTGCTCTAACGCGCAAGGGTTTGACTCGTTCCTTCCGGCTTAAGGCGTCAGCTACAACGTTCGCCTTTCCCGGATGGTACTTGATTACACAGTCGTAACCATTTAGAAGTTCAACCCAACAGAGCTGTCGCATGTTGAGTTCTTTCTGATCAAAAATGTGCTGCAGACTCTTGTGATCGGTAAATATGGTACACTTGGTGCCATATAAATAATGTCTCCAAATTTTTAATGCGAAGATTACAGCTCCCAGTTCAAGATCATGAGTAGTGTAGTTCTTCTCATGAACTTTTAACTGTCTTGATGCATAAGCGAAAACTTTGTCCAGTTGCATTAGTACACAACCAAGTCCCTGATGGGATGCATCACAATAAACAACAAAGTCATCACATCCTTCTGAGAGAGATAGAATTGGAGCATCACATAGCTTCTGTTTCAATGTCTGGAAAGCATCTTCTTGTTTCTGCTCCCAGACAAACGGTTCATTTTTCTGGGTTAACTTAGTGAGAGGCAAAGCTATCTTAGAAAAGTTTGAGATAAACCTTCTAATAGTAACCTGCAAATCCCAGAAAAGACCTTATCTCCGTTAGTGTCTTCGGAGTATCCCAGTTCTTTATCACTTCAATCTTGGCGGGATCTACGTGTATTCCCTCGCTGTTGACTACATGACCCAGAAATTGAACTTCTCTTAGCCAGAATTCACATTTAGAGAATTTGGCATAAAGTTTCGTTTCCTTCAACAGCTCCAAAATCTTCCTGAGATATTGCTCGTGCTATGTTTTGCTCTTTGAATAAATCAGTATGTCATCAATAAAGATAATGACAAACTGATCCAAGTACGGCTTGCACACTCGGTTCATGAGGTCCATGAAAACCGCTGGTGCATTTGTCAATCCGAAAGGCATCACCATAAACTCATAATGGCCATATTTGGTCCGGAACACTGTCTTGGGTATGTCTTTGTCTTGAACTCTCAGCTGATGATATCCGGACCATAGATCGATCTTCGAGAAATATTGTGCTCCTTGCAACTGATCAAACAAGTCATCAATCCTTGACAATGGATACCGATTCTTGATAGTCAACTTGTTCAGCTCTCGATAGTCGATGCACATTCTAAAAGATCCGTCTTTCTTCTTCACTAACAAGACCGGAGCTCCCCAAGGTGAGTAGCTCGGTCTGATGAATCCCTTGTCAAGTAATTCTTGCAACTGGTTTGACAATTCTTGCATCTCTGAAGGTGCTAATCTGTAAGGAGATTTAATAACAGGAGTTGCTCCAGGAACTAAGTCAATACGGAACTCTCCTGGTCGCACGGGAGGCAAACCTGGTAGGTCTTCAGGGAATACTTCAGGATATTCTTTCACCACGGGTACATCTTGAATCTTTTTCTTGTCCTTCTCCTTTTCCACCACATGAGCCAGAAACGCCACACACTGCTTCTGTAGACACTTATGCGCCTTTATGCAAGAGATAATTTTTGCACTTCTTTTTGCTTGATCCCCTTTAACTTCCGATACGCGATCACCAGGCAATGGAACTCGAAGCAGCTTTTCAGAACAGATGACTTCCACTCGGTTAGAAGAAATCCAATCCATTCCAACAATGATGTCGAAACTACCCAACTCCATCGGTATCAAATCGATGGTGAATGTATGACCATTAAGGGTCAACAGGAAATTCCTATAGACTGTACTAACTGTGATCTGTTTCCCTTTAGCTACTTCTATGATGTAAGGGGAATCTAA
This sequence comes from Mikania micrantha, assembly GCA_009363875.1. Taxonomy (NCBI): domain Eukaryota; kingdom Viridiplantae; phylum Streptophyta; class Magnoliopsida; order Asterales; family Asteraceae; genus Mikania; species Mikania micrantha. The sequence goes on along the minus strand of CM018683.1, from coordinate 41,528,820 downwards.
CTGTTCCTCTATAGAATTTAATTGGCATGCAAAATCGGTAGAGATGAAACTCTGATCCGCACCAGTATCAAATAGTACAGATGCATAAAAGTCATGTAAGAGAAATGTACCAGTGACCACATTCGGGTCTTGGCGTGCAGCTGGTGCTCCAATAGCAAAGGCTCTTCCACGGGGTGCCAGAACTGCCTGTTGTGCCTTCTTCGGGCAGTTCTTTGCAAAGTGGCCTTGTTCGTGACAGTTTAAGCATCCACCGTTGTTCTGATTGGCTGGTGGAGGGAGAGCTAAAGCAGCATTGTTGACTGCTGGATTGGGTGTTAGTCTGCATTGTTGGACCCAGTGTCCTTTTCTCCCACAACCCGTGCATTGACGACACTGGTTGCTTGCAGCATGGTGGTACTGGCACTTGGTACACAAAGGATGTGGGCCAGTGTATTGTTACTTGGGCACATTTTTCAGTGCCACTGCTCCTTGATTGAGGGGAGTAGCCACTGTATAGTTCTTGATGAGTTTCTGCTTCTTCTTCTAATGATGATGGGGTTTCTTTGAAGTTTCTTCCTTGCGTTTGCTGGTTTCAGCCTCTTTCTTCAGAACTCCTGAGGCTACCATAAGGTCAGTGAGTTTCCTAGACAAATTCACTGCAGACTCCACAGTGACAGGGTTTGCTGCAACAACTAAACCCTGAATGCAGGTGGGAAGTCCACCTACATAACGGTCAATCCTCTTTTCCAATGTTGGTACCACGTCTGGCACCATAGCAACCAACTCGTGATTACGAGTAGTGTACCCCATGTGATCTGCCCCTTTCATCACATGGTTGGATAGTTCAACCTCTAGCTTCTACAGTTCATTCTTGGGGCAAAATTCGGTCCTCAGTAGTGTCTTGAAGTCTTCCCAAGTCATTGACATAGCTTATTCTCTTCCTCTTGCATTGATCTGGCCGTTCCACCAAGTCAAGGCTCGTTTGTTGAATGTTACAGCAGAATAACGAACCTTGTGGTGCTTTGGACATCTGCAGAGGTCCAGAGTAGCCTCAATCTTTTCAATCCATTGGATTAATCCAACGGCTCCTTCATTCCCGCTAAAGGTAGGTGGTTTACATCCTACAAAAGACTTGTAGGAGTAATTAGAGGTACCGCCCATATTACCACTGGCTTCCCCAGATGAATTCCCAGTGTTGGTGCTGTCATTACGGAGACGGTTGAGCATCTCCTGTATCACCTCTTTCAGCTGGTTAGTCAGATGACTGCTCAGTAGTGTCGCCAGGGCGATAGTAACAGGATCCAGTAGTTGAGTCGTGCTCGTGCCTGGTGGTGGGTTACGTGGAGGAGGAATAAATGGAGGAGGAGGAAGTGGCAGTGGTGAATCAGGTGGTGAAGGAGTAGATGAATGTGGAGCTAAGTCTTGTGGTGGTGGAGGTAACGAGGGAGTCTGTCTTCTCGGCGGCATTCTGATCATAACCAATAAAGTTATCGGTTAGTGCAATGATTGAATACAGAAGACACAATGGAATAAAGTCTTAAGTCTTAGACTCTCTACATGCAGGGTCCCTAGGTTATAGTCTAGGCCAAACGGTTGACTTTAGGATTAACCAGAACATGTATTGTGTTCTTATGTTTTTTCTCTTATTAGACTTTCTTTTTTTATTTATTTGAAAATAATATGGTTCATTAATTTCTGTCTAATTAATCAACGTAACTATGTATATACATGAATGTAGTGATAGTAGTGATTTATTTATTATAGATGAGCATAATAAAACCCAAACCCCATTCCTTGAAACATGAAACCAAAAATTCAAAATATGAAAGCCTTCTGGGTGTCAAAATTCGGATTAAACCACATATACCCTTAAACTACATATGCAAATTTACTAGTGACACCCCCCACCTCTCGTTACCTGTTGATGATGTCATTGCTCACTCTTTGAATGTTGCAGAAGCATAGTGGTGATGTCTCAGAGACTGGGTGCAACTTACTTGAATCGGTATCACAACACACAAGATTAACTTAAAGATAATACATTACAAGGATAATGTTGTTATTACAAACCACAAGTTATTGTTCACAACTTAAAACATACTAAACAATTTGAGTTACTTATTTACAAGTGCCTGATAGTGCAGTTTCTCACATGTCGTCACTGTCTACCTGCAAAAGTTTATATGTTTGAAAAGTCAACATAAAGTTGGTGAGTTCATACACAAGACTCGATACAATATGATATCTTAAGTGTAGTCAATGACACATATTGACACAATTTGGAATAATCATGTGACCCACATCTAGTTCCTTTTCGACTGAAAGATATGACAATACCCAATAGTAAATAATATGTGCCTTAATGTAACGTATACACGTTGATGTTGATAATGGAAACGATAACAAACATCCACACCATGGGAGATGCAATGTCACACCCCGAGTCGGCGGGCCGGATCGAATGTCCCTTCGGGCGGAAGGTTCCCGGGTGTGATATCAGGATGATAATCGGAGTGATTAGAGTTTTTCCATTGCACATGATAATAAATGAGAAATCACTAAATGAAATAAACTTACAAAGTTAAATTACATCATTATCGTTCATAATTTAACAATGTAAATCTACTAATTAACATCATAATTCATCTATCTTGTATATGCACAAGATATACAAAAGAATTCGTATAATGATGCCCAAAAATATGCACTTCCAAGAATACTAGGTCCTCTATCTGGGCACCCTAGTAAATAGGACGAACTTCCTAGTTAACATGTTTGTCACCTGAAGTCATGCAAAAAGATCAAGTCAACACAAGGTTGGTGAGTTCATATTGTTTTGTTTGAAAATGAATATGTACAAACCTGACTGAATTACAACCTTAACCTCACCAACAACCACCTATGCCATCCAGCCAAGTATGATTATATATAGGGCATACGTAGGGTTAAGCTTACCGCCAGCCCAGCTGCCAGCCACCACATACCAAGCCGCAAACATATTGTTGTCAATGATAATTAAGCGTTTAATTCCTCTTTATCAACACACCAGTTCTTAGTTATTGTTAGTTTCACAAAATTTGGAAATCCTCTTGATTACTTAAGCTCATCACACATACATGATCAACCATAGCATTTGTAGAAGCATTAAATTAAATGCTTAAGTAAATAAATAAATAAACATTTAATAAAAATATAAGACCTAACGATTGGGCCTTGGTCATACTCGAGTAGATTAGTCTAGCAATCAAGGTTCTTAGTAGTTGAGGAAATCTGTAAATATCATCAAACATGCGACCTATAATCCATCAATCTAGCTAGGACATCTTTTGATTTATAGGATTTTATAGTTCGTCTAGATCGTCCATAGTTCTTTCTTGTTCGTATAGTTTGTTATTTCTTTGGTACATGTTATCTTTGAATATTTCCCAGACATTCCTCTGAAAACAGTTCGTCAAAAACAGTTCTCCGTACTAGTTCTTTAGTTCTTTGAAAATAGACCGTTGAAAATAGTTCTTTGTTTAGATTGTTAGTTCTTTGAAAACTATCCACTGAAAATAGTTCTTTGTTTTGGATCGTTAGTTCTTTGAAAACTGTCCACTGAAAATAGTTCTTTGTTTTAGATAGTTAGTTATTTGAAAACTGTCCACTGAAAATAGTTCTTTGTTATAGATTGTTAGTTCTTTGAAAACTAATCACTGAAATTAGTTCTTTGTTTTGAAATAGTTATTTACTCATGATGAATAATAATCCATTTTTGAAAAGCTGCAAATGGTTTACCTAGACAAAATCTAGGATAACAATTATACATGTAAAACATATATGAAGTAAAAGCATTTAAGTAAATATAATCTAAAGAAAATAATTTACGCAAGCTTCTCAGTCCCGCGTTTATAAAACAAAAATGTTTAGAAAAGGGGCAATGAACTCCCTTGTGTTGCTATGCAATTGAACCACAAAAGATATGCGCACTCATTGATTGTAGGTTATGTATCTTCAGCACCTGTGTTGATTTATTATAATTCGAATATGATGAGTGTTTGAAGATGACGTATATAGGGTTTCGGTCTCGGTGTGCGACTAAGTGTCCTATATACTTACTAATGTATTTACTAAGTCTCTCTAACTATCCCATGCTATATACCCTCTATGAACCTTTCCCTTAGTGAAATGTCAAAACTAAACCTTATTCATATAAGGTTTATATTATATCATTTGTATTTTATCCTTATGTTGCAAAATATTAAGTTAAGAAATCAATTAAGTCATTATAAAACATTGTAGTAAAGAAAGTTATAAATCATTTCACTTTAAATAAAACATCAATTATTTTTTAAGAAAATATATAAGTTAAGAAATGTTAGAACTTGAGTTAACCCTACTAAGTTAATCACCAAGTTCTTTAATAGTTCTCTGTTTCCATTCTCGGTCTTGTTCACCCTTGAAATGGTTATCATCTAAGATTATTCGTTTTGAATATCCTTAGCTATCTACCAAGAGTTGAATTTTCTAGGTGTTGGGTGCTAACAAGATAAAGTCATAACACCCGTACTTAGTTAATTCTTTGAATCCCAATGATCTCACTTAGTCCTTTAGTTCGTTGTATCCGTAACCACTTGATATACCTTTAACTGGTTGTGATTTTATGAAAGGAACTTAATTTATTTGTGTAGAAAACCTTAAGTAAAGATTGGTGTCATTAGGGTTTTTCGATTAATACCTAGTTAACCACCCTTGAAACATCTTCGATATTAGCCTTTTAACCTATGGTTCTAGCTGACAAAAACTCATGTGTTTTAAACCCATCCGACTGTTGAAACACCTATTTATACGTTAAAATAGTTTAGAAAAGTTTTGATGTTGAAAACCCTAGCATCGATGGTTAACAAATCCGGTTAACGCCCTTGAAACTCTAATGACTTCCCACTTAGCTATTCCACGATCCAATCCTTCCCCTGGAATTCCCCCTTTATGGTCTTTAGTTGGTTCATATTCTAGTTATTTAGGTTTTCCCTTAACATCTCATGATTGTGCGAATGAATCCTTATTCACTAAACACAACCGTGCCAAGAATTCCCAGTCGTTCAGGCCAGCCATGCGAATGTACCTAGGACCCGACTGAGGTTGCTATGCGAATGTAGTTCCATTCGGTCATGATGCTCCTGTGAATGAAGGGTCCTACGAATGAAGGCTCACGAATGTGGCCCACACGAATGAATTTACACGAACTTGAATGCCATGCGAAGGGATCTCATTCGTGCAGTAAGTACCTTCGCCCCTCTGTCCATTTGTGTGAAGTTTCGGATGAACCAAAGGTTCATTCGGTTGACCCATACATTCGCTTAAGGATGCTCCATTGCCCATGATGCTATTCTTGTGGGCTGTTCGCCCGAACTGCATCCTATGATGCTCATTCGTATGAGCTGCAGCCAAGCACACATTTGGCACCATTTCTCCGATTATGGGTCCTTCAAGGTGTTCCTACATCACTCAAGTTGATTTCATGCAATACCCTATAGGTTTTTGGAATGTTTAAAACCGGTTGCAAGTGTGGGTGTTCGGAAATTGAAGAAAGCCCTAAAAATCGTATGTTTGAGCTTGATTTTACCTGGATTTCGCTAGTTCAAAGCTCCGATCTATTGTACTTTCGTGTTCTACGTGTTGTGAGGATCGTTTTGACACCAAGAACACTCTATTTGGTGAAGAAACGAACGATTTGGAGTTTGGAATTCTAGAGAGAGAAAGTAGAGAGAGACGAGTTTAGAGAGAGAGTGGTTGGTGGGAATGAGTAAATGACATTTAATGTCATTTTAACCTTTTTAATGTTTGGATGTGTCTGGGTTCGTTCGGTTCCGCTCGGTTTCACGTCAACGCGTCAGTTTTCGGTTTCCTCGTCGCGATACGTTACGATTTTAAAAAATAGAATTTATTAACTTAAATTAGGTGGTAATTCCTAATAAATTAACTAATTATCTTCGATTTGTTTCTAAAATTCTAAAAACACTTAATTTATCTAGTTTAATCGAATCGTATGGTTTTCGAGCGTATTCGTTCTGATCGTCACCCGTGCGAACACGACGACAACTGTACTTTCTGATTTGATTTTCTAATTATCAGACATAATTCAGAACGTTAAACCCACAGATATATTCTTGCGAATCGACACCCACACGAATACTCTGTCGGTTTAATATTCACTTAACGACATCTATTATTGTTTTGTTCCATACAATCTCACATACACTTATACATAATGTAATCTTGATTAACATTCACATGACAGTTTTGTGTTGTCAGATATGTTTCTGACTGTTAAACCATGGATTTGAAACATGCTTATGAAATAGATCTGTAATAGTTTCGTGTTAAACATCAAATGATAATGATACACATGTAATTTACATAGTTCGTACCTGATCCGCTGTACAAGTCACTGTTCCGGTTTCGGTTCCGGCTACGGTTCTGGCACTGATGTTACATGCAATCCTCCCAGCAATTAGGGTTGTCAGCCAGATAGTATTACCATAGTTTACTTGTTCGACCCCACATGGGTTCACTAGATATAGTTGAGTACTTTTTGATATGTCACTTCGATACCCACGGTTATCCCATGATATCCCAAAGCCGGCACACAGTTATATAAGCATATCATAAGTTTAAGAAAGATTTCATAAAGATACCCCGATGTTTAGAAAATATTGAAAAGAAAAGGGGTTGCATGAAACTCACCTAAAGTGTTGAAGCCAATGGTTAGTGTGCCGACTTGTGTTTGTAGTTCAGTTCTGCATTAGTTAAAGTTTTATAAGTTATTTGTGTTTTAATTTGCTTTTTAGATATTCCTTAACATTCAATTTCAAGGTCATTACAACTCAAGTCATTAAACTGATATTAAATCCTTAATCATTTTTCTTAATTGAATATCACACAATGTATGATAAAATGGGAACCTATTATGGTTTAGGTTCCTATTAAGAAGTTGATGACTCATTGGATTAATCAGAACGTTCTCAGATTAATCAAATAGGTATTGTTGTTGATTATATTACCGGAACAATTTCCTGATTGATTTATGGTCTAAGAATAGCCAATCCTTGTTATTGATTATTTAGATATCACGAAACATAGGAATATCATATTGGAATATGTTTAATAACCATGTTCAATATGCTGATCTGACTGTTAACATGAATATCAGATTGTTATTCCAATGATTATCCTAATTCTTGTCATTAACTTGAAACACTTGGATCTGATCTAGCAATTCAAGGAAAGATCAAGTTGAGCATAACCACTATTATGATCAAATGGTTAAAACCATTATGATCTATAGAATGGTTTCATGATAACCATACATCATAACAGATCAAAACAAGGATTTCACCGTTAACATATCGATTTCTTTGTTTCTATCTATTCCTAACCATTATCTAGGCAATAATCAACAACAATAACCATTGCATTGCGTTCACAAACTATATTTAATCCATACATTATCAAACTAGTAGGATAAATCGAATCGTTACCAGTTTGGACAGATTTTCGGTTGAAAAACGATGATCAAGTGTTGTAGGATAGTTCCCTAGCTTGATTATGATGTTTCTACAACTTGAAAACAAGATTTTGGAGCTTAAGAATTGATTTGATCGTATTTGTGGAGGTTAAGTTCAAGAGGATGAAAATTTTGAAATACTCAGCATGAAATTTGATGTTTCTAGCAACATTTATTCGTCGACCCCTCTTCGCATACCGCAAGAGGCCTGAAAGGGGCTTGGTGTACCACAAAGAAATCCGGAGGATTTAGATATTTTGGACTCTTCGCGTACCACCAAGAAGAACAAAGAGGACCTTGGCTTACCACGAAGGATTCCTGACTTAAATATTTTCCTAATTCTCTTGTTTTTACGATTCCAGAGAATCGTGAACTTCGTTTTTCACACTGTTTTCACCCATATTTACAATTTCTTATTTTCTAATTGTTGTACTTACGATCTTTTTGTTATCATCGATTTTTCAATTCAATTAAGATTTGAATTCCGAACCTTGTCGGGAATAGAAAATCTATTGTGTCCTAATTTTCACAACTAGTATGTGACAATTCGGCAATTCGCAGTTAACTCTGTTAACCAGAACTAACCGAAGCAATACGATATTGATCAAACACAAACCATAAGGGTTAAGGTTAATAATAAAAATCTGGTCCCAAGTGTTTTAAGTGCTAGGAGTAAGCTATAAAGATGATAATAATCAATTTTGACTTCTCAAAGTCAAAATTCGACCAAATTGAATGGGAAATTCGAAATTCATCTTAAACCGTTACAATTAACTGGATTAATCATTCAATCAGTTTGCAATGATGATGATTAAACGTTATTATCAATTATTGTAACTGTTAAATCTCGAATTAAACTTGGTTAGTAATGCAAAAGTCGAAACCGTCGTATATGGCATTAGAACTCTCATAATTTGACTTCAACATCACAAATTGAGTATCCCAGAGCATCAGTCGGCATTGTCAGAGAGATTAGCACAAGACAATTTGATCTGAGAAGCCACAGAACAAACATTTCGATTGTGAGTCGGCCGAACCACAAGCGGATCATCGAGATACATCAATTCGAAGTGAAACCAGGTAATTACCAACACCTACACATTACTTCTGTCTTGTCTAAGCAAACCCACAAAGAAATGGAACCATAGAATCACGAATTGATCACGTTTGATAGCTAGGGTTCATTGTTTGAACCGATTTGGGGGTTTCGTATTAAACGAATTTGATAATCAAATTAAAGTATGTAGAAAGTTTCAGAGAGTCCCGATTAAGCTAAAACATAAATCAATTTCTGGTAATAACATCGATTTGATGAACTTTGAGTTCTAGGGTTCATAGGGCAAAGCGTTTTGGGGGTTTAGATTAAAACGTGTTCTATATTCAAATTGAATTACATAGGAAGTTTCAGAAGGTTTCGACTAAGCTAATCTCTATGAGTATTTCGTTTATAGGCATCGAATTGATTGATTTCAAGTTTCTAGGGCTTGTTATAAGAACGAAATTGGGATTTTGATTCAAATGAGTTTAAAAATGAAATTAATTGTTATTATTAGTTTCAGAAAGTTCCGATAAAGGATAACCCTATGTTAATTTCATATTATTGTAATGAATTGTTAGCTTTCGAGATCTAGGGTTCTTTGTTGAGAACAAATTGAGAAATTGTATATAAACGTAGTTGGTTTTTGAATTAAGCAACACTGATAGTTTCGAAATACCCTATGTAACAGGAACCCTATGAATTTTCAGGTTGACATTATCGAATTTAACGAATCTAAATTGAGGATTGGAACTTAGGTTTGAATATGATTTGAGTTATAAAATCAGAGGATTTTGATTTAGATGGATCAATTAAAATCACAGGAGAACTCGACTAAGTCTGTATAAACAAATCCCCATGTTTCTGTGATTAATCAAGTTCGATTCGGAGCCCAATTGGGTGTGGATTGCATCGGTTATGATTAAGAAGAGAACTGGGCCAATTGGGCTTATAACAATTAAAAACCAAGACTATTAATGAAAATTGGAACAAATCAGATGGTGGGGTGTGTGTGCTAAGAAGTAGAGGTCGCGGGTTCGAGCCCGGCCTCTGCTGGTTTTTTTGAGATTTTAAATCATTTTAGTAATTTTATCAAAACTCTTTCATGATAACTCCGTTTTGACTGGTTCAAGTTGCGTTGGAACCGTAACGGAATCACGAACGTATTAGAATGATAAAATTCACATTTTAGATCGAAAACGAAATCGCGTATAATTACGTTTATTTAAATAAAAGCATATATGGTTTTATTTAAATGATTTTAAAGATACGCGTACTTACGTATGCCTATTCCTAACACTCTAACATACGTGTGTTGACACGTATGTGATTTCATGCATAAAACGACGTCTCGAATAACACTAAGTTATTGTTTAAACACAGATTCTTCGTAGAGGATTTTCTACGCGAGTTCACGAGTGTTTGATCATTCTGCTACAATCAAAGGTGCGTACACGGCCCCTTTCTTATTTTAACTGTTTTGGGGGAGAAAACATGTGCAACAAAAACTTTTAGATACATATCACTTGCATGAGTTAGCTGTTTACATTGAGTGCAAACATAGCATTATAAGTCCTTACATTTCAAACCGTTTAGTTTGCCGTAGTGCAAAGCGTGGTAGTTGGAAATAGATCTATTGGGTTTGACAAACCTCACTTGGTAGATGGGATCTACGCAAGTGTTTAACTGACCAAACACACATTACTATTGTTTATGCTAGACAATAGTGGCAAGGCAAAACATGCGTTAGCATGCAACAGTCAGCTTCGGTGTCGACCACTTATGTAAATAGTATAAATGACTAGCTATCATGACTATGCATGTGTGATTATGTTATCTGCAAACTTATATTCAAACTGTTGTTTCAAACATTATGAATGCTTAAACCTGTGTAATGCACCAACCTTTGTGTTGACTTGATTTACATGTTTTCTCAGGACACTAAGATACACAAGCAAGCAGGCATGGACTAGGAGATCGAGTCGCATGCATGTTTTACATTTCTGTCATTTGGATTTGAACAATTGAACACTTTGCATTGTAATTTACAGTTTTCAAACCGTTATGGTTGTTTATGTTTTAAAAACGCTTCCGCAACGTAGAACTTTGATATTACAGTTTTAGACAAATGTATGTTTTGAAAATCATATAGAGGTCTTCGTTATGTCTAATGATCTGAGATCCTGGTTTGTCACGTCCCAAACGGTATGATTCCGTTAGTTGAAAATTGGGGGTGTGACATAGTACTTCATACCAAGACAAAAAAAAAAGGAAACTTTAATGCTAATTCATGTATGTAGTTTGAGGAAACATCCACCATTAATTCTTCGATCCTTATAAGGATTGTCAAGTCAAAATCTATGTTTTTGACTTGTAAATTTCTTGAGTTCATTATCTCTCCTTTGGTCTAGGCTATCCATTTTCCTTTTATCTATATATGCATTTTGTCATATGTTACTCATATAATGGTGCTCACTTCCATCTTAGTAACCGAACTATATTAGTAAATGAATGAAGTATTGAGTTGTTTGTTACAAACTAACTCTGGCATTATTTTCGTAAGGATTCAAGATCTAAAATGTAAAAGTGGATCATTATCTAGATAAATTATATTAGCAAAACAAATCAAATGACAATAGTATGTGACCTTCGACGTCAATATCACGTAGTAGCATCCTCCTCCAAATCGGTGTTGTATCTGATTTTCTAGAACATGATTACAAAAGAAAGCAATCAAAATCAGAAATAAGGCCTTATAACTATATGAATAACACATAGAACCCAACCACAAACAACCAACACAAAGTATAATCGATTATAACAAGCATATCTAAAGAAAAGGTGAAATCTCAATACCCAAACATTACCTGCAAATCTGAAAGTCTTTTTAGCAACATCCATACACAAAAAAAGAAAAACAAAACTGAGATGAGAAACGAATAAAAACCAGAGCGAAATAGAAAACCGAGACAACCCTAATAGCTGCTCGGTAATCAACAGTGCTCGGTGAAATATTGACACAATCGTAAGAGGTAAATAGGTATGAAGATGAGAGGAACACTTGAGAAACCAATGATCTTATCGATATTCATATGAGAGAGAAAGTACAGAAACGATATGAGAGAGGTTGAGGAGTGGAGTGACATTCTAGAAAAATGAGATAAAGGAAGAACCAATAGCCATGTATTGACCACTTGTACACTATGCATAAAATTTTATGGAAATGCATAGTAATTCCTCCTTAGAACTAAATTTGGTTTTATACACACACACACACACAATAGTAAATGCTATCATTGCACATCGTATACAAATATCTTTTGAGTGATTATAAATGTCTAGCATATTATTTTTGTTCGTCTTATCGCACACTAGATAACCACCGCTGTCATTCTTTTGTTTACTATTATGCGTGACATTTTTCGTAGTTTTCTAGCTAGCAATGAAGAGAGTTTGTAACTAGGCTTTTAATAAATGTATTAAGTAGTTTTATTTTTTTTTTACAATTTATCAAATAATTTATATTAGTTGCTAGGAATCAATGGCTGCTTTAATCGCCACATTTTGTGTCATTTTCATTAAAATAAGATTATAGCAATTGTCGACTATCTAGTCAAACTAGTGAGACTTGAAGGAATAAAATTATAAAGAGTGTACATAGGCATAGTGGTTCCCATAACAAGATATAATATGCGTCACATATGTTTTAAGAGATAACACATAGTTTATTCTAGAATATTTTTTTTAGAAACATGGTAGTTTAGGGTCAAATGATCACAAGAGGGGCCAGGACATTTTTTTTAAAATAGGTCCATCGCCCCACTGTGTGCGATGATTACTACTTTTAGTCATTAGACGTCTTAATTAGCTGTAATAAGTCAGACATCACCCATACTAAAGGCGATTTCTGCCATGTGGCCGCCACCTTAACAATCTTGCTCATAGCGAGGGCGATTCTTGCCATGTCTACCGCCACATCACCATTTGGAAGAACAATATATATATATATATATGATTGGGTACTAAATATAGGGATAACTTCATAGATAAGTTGCACCAATCAAATAGTAAATAATCAATCTAACCTGCTGAATTAATTGCAGTCTGGATGAATTTTCATATAAATATGTCCTTTATGGTTAAAATTGTAAGTCCCAAACACGTGAATCTTAACAAATCGATATCAAACACAACTAACTTATGAGCGGAAATCAGTAATTAGTCAATCAAGAAATAGAGCAAAGATTCATAAACTTGTAGGATGTTTATCCTAGACCCCGTTGTTTTTTATTTGAAAGATGTTTATACAATAAACAATGCATTTTATTACTGGTAACATCAAATTTTTTAAGAGAGTGATATGAATCGTTTAATTTTTCCTTTAAAATTTCAATTTCAGCAGAAAGTTCTTGAATTTTTGCTTTTGCATCTCTAAGATGACAACCCTTTTCACTTAATTCTAATTTAAAACGAGAAATGTCTTTCTTTTGTGCTTCAATTTATTCTCTAAAACATTTTTCATTTTTTGTTAAAGCACTTTTAGATCGTTTAAGATCATGAATATCTTCGATTAATTCAGAGTTATGAATGCGATATTGTTCAACTTTATCAATGCAAGGCTGAGAACACAAATTTTAATGTACCTCAAATGTGGCCGAACTCACAATGTCAGCCATGAATGCACGAGGTTCTTCCAGACTCAGTGCTTGAAGTTGATCACTCCAACTGTATCCTCCAGATTCTTGAGCTACCAAAGCCTTGCCATTTTCTGATCTAGATGATGATGTTGCATTTGACTCTCCAGCCTTCTCCATATTAGGTTTCTTGCATTCTCTGGCAAAATGTCCTTTTTCATGGCAATTAAAACACCTAAGTTCCTCTTTGTTGAAACCAATCTTTTTGTTTTTGTCTGCCCACTTGTTCTTCCTGGTTTCTCTAATAAAGTTCTTGGCTTGAAACACACCCATGGCCATCTGTCAAGTAACATCCATTTCTTTAACATCTTCTGGATGAATCTGATCCAACTCATTTGACACTATACTTGTCTGGTTCAAGTCTCCTGCCATAAGTGCATTGTAGCTCTTCATGAATGCAGTAAATAGGGATAGATTCTGTTACAGCTGGTAATGCTACAGCTTTGCTATCACTCACTCCCTGTGATGCAACATTTAGTTCCCTAGCCGAAACGTGTGATTTAGCAGAATTTGCTCCAGAGCTTTGAGATAAGAAGGCACTGTTTGAGTTTCCTACTCCAGCTGCACTTAAGCTACTGTTATGATTCAAAGTGCGCTGTTTATCATCCATGCCATAAGACTTGATAATAGAAATCAATTCAGTTAAACTGATTCTATACAGATCCTTGGTTTTCTTAATAAAATCCACATTCATATCCCGGCTTCTAGGTAGAGAATTCAACAACTTTTTATTGCTTTTTCCATTAGGCTGAAAAATTTCAGCCCCTCTCATCTCGGTAATTAGGCAAACAAATCTTTGAAGCTGAGTCTCCAAGTTTTCTCCTAGAACATGATTAAACATGTTAAATCTTTGATTCAGCTTATCCTTCCGGCTCTCTTTCATGTCATTATTTCCTTCATACATCTGAATCAAAGCTTCCCACAATTCTTTAGCTGAAGTACATTCCTTGAAACCCTGGGCAATGTCAGGTCCTAAAGCCATAGTAAGTGATGCAAGTGCCTTATCATCTTGTTCCACCATATCAAAATCATCATAAGTGTACTCTTCAATTGGCTGAGGAACCCTCGTGGTACACCCATCTAGAACGTACATAAGCACCCTTTTTCCTCTCTAAATAGATCTCCAAATCTTAGCATTAGAGAACCTGTCATGATTTTCAAATCGCCATTTCCATTCAGTAAACCCATCAGCATGTAATAGTCTTGGTATTCTGGTGGCTGTGCCCATTTGAGAGTCAAGCTGCAAATACATAGTGTTCTGACTTTGGTTTTGTGATTCCATTGCAGAATACGACTAAAAGTATAATTAAAAATTTGTAGAAAGAAACAAAAATCACGGCCTAGAACACTCCAAGATACCGAGAACAAAAATCACGGCTGAGAACACCCTTTCAACCGAAAACATTTTTCGACAGAAAAATTTAGTACCGAAAACCCTTTTCTGTTTAAAAAAATCTTAATTGTATCCCCTTGATTTTCTCCAATCAAATTGTTCAGCCCACCATTTAAGAAAATTCAAATTAGACCAAATCTTCTGAATTATCTTCCTTCCTTATTAATCTTGCTGAATTTTCGATGAACACCAAGAACACCACCGAATTTTCTTCTAAAAACAGCCTATGAATCCTCCAAAAACGACTTTTTTTCTTGATATATGATGCCGAATGAGCCTCAAAACAGTTCGAATGGCTCTAATACCAATTTAAGTCCCAAACACGTGAATCTTAACAAATCGATATCAAACACAACTAACTAATGAGCAGAAATCAATAATTAGTTCATCAAGAAATAGAGCAAACATTCATAAACTTGCATACGAGTTTTGAATAAACAATAAATACTCGTCTGATACAAGAATAATGAAGAATAGGAGAATAAGAAAAGCTCTCTCAAATAAACAGAAGGAATGCTTAATTGTTACTGAAACTAAAACAAATATTTATATCAAAAGGAGAATAACCGAGAACCAAAACCAATTATCTTGCAAACCAGCAAACACCATCGAGAACTCAATATCACCGAGAACAAATATTATAACCGAGAACCCCTTTGTTCGCTGAACAGTCAAACACTAACAACGCAAGCTGAATTTCGGGACGAAATTCTTTCTAATAGGGGGATGATGTGGCACCCCGTAATTTCCAGGTCAGACATTATTTAAATAAAATGTTTATTTAATTAGCATTTGCATACGTGGCACTAGAATTAGTTTAATTTAGTGTGACATGTGGCACGACAGTACAAGCACAATCACACAACAAGATAATTCGAGGAATAATCGAAAAAACCGCACACACGTGTCAGAAATCACGAACGTTGGTGAATGTCACAACATTTAGGCACAAAAACACTTCACTAGTCAATTATGACTAATAATTGACAATTAGAGTTCAAACGATGCTAAAACGACGTGTTATAGTCGAGAAACAAGCGAAAACAGACTCAAACTATCCGGAGGCCTAGGCGCTATGCCTGGAATCAACCCCTGTTTTCTGGCGATGTGCGCGAGAAAGGGCAAAGCGCCTCATGGCCGGCTGGCCCGCGCGCTACGCCTGGCTCTGGTGCTTCCGGTTGGGCGATGCGCCTGGCGGCGTAAAATTGCAAAAATCTCTTGATAACCCCAAAAATCATCATTATCCTACCATAATCATTTCTACTAAACTCAGACGTAATCCTCTCGGTTCTATCCCTTCTAGATCACCTGCAATCACTCTAGAAACTCCAGAAATCACTTGGGAAGCAGTTGTTGAGGATCTTGAAGCTAGAAACTCTTGGAAGACTTGTAGAAGAAGTTTGGCGGGCTTGGATATCACCACCATCACCACTCGTTTCTGCAAAACCTTGCTGTCCAGGAGCTTCTAAGGATGCTACAACATTATCTTGGTGATTAAAGACTTGTGAGGTAGTTTCTACAAGCTTACACACACATTCACCACTTAGACCCCACATGCAAGCCTTGAAACCTACATGCAAGCTCTCTAACCTTGCATGCATGAATTTTAAGCATTTTGAAACTGGGTTTGATGATTTTGTTATAAATCTTGATGATCTAGAATGATTAGATGGTGAAATGTGATGATCCATGATAATATGGGTGTGTGTAATGCATGATTTGTTCTTAGATGATTGAAATAATGACATGCATGCATGATCTAAGGTATTTTAGATGGTTTTGGATGTTGATACATGATTATTGGTGATATTGGTGATGTGTTACATGATTTGTTATGATCTAAATGGTCAAAACATAGTGATTTGAGATACTTGCTATTTAAAGTAACTTTTGTGTTACAAAATGGTGATAGAGGTCAAGAGATGAACATGCATGTGTATAGGAATACCATTTGTGTGATATTATGATGATATGAAGCATAGGAAATTGATTGGAAATTGGTTTGTGGTCATTTTAGACCAAGTTGCTATTTATAGTAAGTTTTGTAACTCGAATCTTTCTAGATGATGATTTATGCTAAGTGGACATGTTTAAATGATGATTAGAGATATATTGTGATGATAATTGATATGAAAATGGATTAGGAATGTTTAGAATAACTATTTGATGAATAATTGACAAAGTTACTATTTATAGTAACTTTGTTGTATGAGACCTTAAAATAGCAACGTAAAACATGATTCGAACATGATAAATGGCTTAACATGATGTAATATGAGGAGTTTGTGTGTTAATCTATGTGATTCTTGATGTTAATCATGCTAGATATGGAAACTTTCCTTTTTAGGAAACTTTAATGAGTAAAAATGACTTATATGTTTATGTGATCATTTGTAACAATGTGTTATGTGATAACATGATCACGTAGGACTAACGAGCATGCTAGAATCATTAAAACAATATGTGTTATGGTACTTTCTAAAAATGGAAACTTACTATAAATAGTAAGTTGTCCATGAACGCGATTTGCGCATTTTGCACACAAGGAGCACAATCACGAATGTTACCTGAACTATAACTGACACGCGGTTCACCAATGGGTCGTTGACTTGACACGGTCAAACACGGTTAAACACGAACAAGCACGGACAAGCACGGTCATTGTGGATCGACACGGACAAACATAACAACCCAGGGATGTTGAGCACAAACACGAGCACGAACACGAACACGGTCACTTACACGAACTCACCTAAGCTATACGATAACATTTCCAAACTATCACTAAGGTGAGTTTCTCTTTTACAAACTTTTCAAATAGGGGGAGAATACTTGTTGAATCGAGTCAAACAATATTACTGTACAAACGTATTTGTGTATGCTGGTTTATTAGACAAACATAAGTGTTGTAATCGTAACAAGCCCTCACAAAGTCTTACTTTTAATGTACAAACAACGAGGTGAGTTGGAATAGATCTGTTCGGGTTTGACGAACCCCACGTGGCACAATACTGATTGGAGGTCGGGACACGAGAAATCTCGACCTATCTTGCCATGTTATTACGAGACATGGCAGAGGCAAGGACTAACAAGTCTAGTTCAGTAGTGATGCACTGACACTTGGAGCCTAGGGCTCGGGACTAACAGTTTAATAAACAGCATGACACACGTTTTCTGATTATTATCTATGTATCTCAAAACCTGTGAACTCACCAACCTATGTGTTGACACTTTTTCTTAAACATGTATTCTCAGGTAACTAGCCGTGTTTGGAAATCAGGATGCACATCAGGAACAAGCATAGGGTAAACTGCATCCATATCATGATTTTTGAAAACAAACAATTATTTCCTATGATTATATATTAGCAATGTAGTGTCTGACATCTTATTTTTCCGCTGCATTATCAAACATATTTTATTTCTGCTGCTATATTTAAAAACTGTTTGGTTGTGTTATGACAAATGTTGTATTTTGAAAGGCATATAGAGTTCTTCTATATGACCATGAGCTGTGATTCTGGCCACGTCACACACATGTGGACTGACTCCACACGTGGGAATTTGGGGGTGTGACAGTGTGTAGGTTTGGTGGACATTTCAAGGGACTTGTACATAAGAACATGATATACAAGTTTCTGAGAAGTATACTAATAAGCTTATTGCTGATGTGTGTGCTTGCTCATTCCGTTACAATTGAATGATAATATTAGTAGTACGAAAATATAACTAAGTTCTATATGATTCAATTGTAAAATTGTTCGTTACTGACACGCTTGTGGCTTTCTCTACGTAGAATGCCTCCTCGACGTAATACCAAAACATAACGAAGACCTCTATATGAATTTCAAAACATACTTTGGTCTTTAAAACATAACATCAGAGTTTTCAAAATTTGCGGAAGCGTTATAAAACCAGTAACAGTTGTAAAATGTAAAATACAATACAAAGTTTTCAAATATTCAAATTCAAATCACTGAAATGAAATAAATGCATGCGACTCTATCTCCTAGTCCATGCCAGCTCTATTGCGCACCTTAGCGTCCTGAGAAAACATGTAAATCAAGTCAACACAAAGGTTGGTGCATAACACAGGTTTTAAGTATTCACAATGTTCAAAACAACAGTTTGAATATCAAGTTGTAGATAACATAATCACACATGCACAGTCATGATAGCTAGTCATATAAACTATTTACATAAGTGGTCGACACCGAAGCTGACGAGTTGCCATGCTATAACATGTTTTTGCCTTGCCACTATTGTCTAGCACAACAATAGTAATGTGTGTTTGGTCAGTCAAACACCTGCGTAGATCCCATCTACCAGGTGAGGTTTGTCAAACCTAATAGATCTATTTCCAACTACCACGCTTTGCGCTACGGCAAACTAAACGGTTCGAGGTGTGTAAGGACTTTCAAATTGCTATGTTGTCACATAATGTAAACAGCTAACTCATGCAAGTGATATGTATCTAAAAAGAGTTTGTTGCACATGTTTTCTCCCCCAAAACAGTTTAAAATAAGAAAGGGGCCGTGTACGCACCTTTGAGTATTGCAGAATGATCAAACACTCGTAAACTTGCGTAGAAAATCCTCTACGAAGAATCTGTGATTAAACAATAACCTAAAGTTATTCGGGATGTCGTTTTGTGCTTGGAATCACATACGTGTCAACACACGTATGTTAGATTTGTTGAGAATGTGTATACGTAAGTACGCGTGACTTTAAAATCGTTTAAATAAAATCACATACGATTTTATTTAAATAAACGTAATTATACGCGATTTCGTTTTCGGATTAAAATACCATTTTTATCATTCCAATTGGTTCGGGATGAAATTCTGGTTCCAACGAAATTCGAACGGGTTAAAACGGAGTTCGTATGCGAAAGTTATGACAAAAATACTAAAATGGTTTTAATTCCTCAAAAATGGTGGAACCCGGGATCGAACCTGCGACCCCCCACTCCACACACACACATCTAACCATTCCAGCCCGCTAGGGTATCGCACAAGGATTCTAGAATAAATTGTTTTAACTCCACCCCCTAACCGGTTTTCCTTTGCAACTATAGCCGAAGCTTTTAACTTCCAATTGGTCTCCAATTCGAACCTGATCAACCCCTAAACTATGGGGCTATTATTCCTTGAACCCAGACGCATCATATCATCGATTTAATTTAGAAAGTTTTGTTAAAATGCCACGGTTTTAAGGCTCCAACAGTTTCGAACCTATATCCCATTTACATCGATTCGAATTTATCCAATTCGATTGTGTTTAACTTGAAATCCATATGGTTTTCATTAAAACAATGATTTCGAAGCTATCTGAAGTCTTAATTTTTACTATCGATTTAATTTAAACCAAAAACCCCTAACTCGTTCATGTTGAAGAACCTTAACAACCGAATTCATACAATTCGTTGTTATTAACTGTAATTAACATAGGATTATCGTTCTTCGGAGCTTTCTGAAGCTAACCATAATACTTAATTTCATTTCTAAAACAAGTTGATCACTAACCCCCAAATCGCTTTACACTAAGAACCCTAGAACTGAAATTCATACAATTCGTGCTTATTTCATGCAATTGACACATGGATTAGTTTAACCGAAGCATTCTGAAACTAGTGGTGATGTTTAATTAGATTTAAGAATCCATCTCAATCAAAACCCCCAAAACCGTATTCATATGAACCCTAGTTATTAGTGTTCCTACAATTCGATGTTAATACACAAATTGATCATAGGTATTAGCTTAGTCGGCGTACTTAGAGTATGTATGAACGATCACTTACTTGATTTGGCGCCTAATTGATGTATCTCGACTTTTAGGTGAGTATTCGGCCGACTCTCGATCGTGTTCTTCTACTCACGGCTTCTTGGATTAAATTGGTATGTGCCTCAGGTTCTGAAAGTGCCGATTGATGATTCTGAGTGATCAATTCGAAGTGATATAGCCTAATGATATGATTTCCTAATGTAACCGTGAACGGTTTCGACTTTTGGTCTAATTGAACCTTTAATTCGATTGATAATGATGATGATTACATCTGGTAACCGTTACTAATCATTAATGCACTGATTATAACAGGTTTAATTTGATTATAATGACCTATTGATTGAGAATTTCAAATCCCTTTGATGTTTTAGCCGAAATTTTGACTAGTAAAAGTCAAAATTGACACTTATAATTATTTACAAGTTAAAACCTTATAATTTAAGTATCTTAGACTTGATTTTACTTAATTCAAATATCTCAGATTTGCTTTTGTTCGATTACCTAGCATTTCGGTTTACAAAGTTGAACCAAAATCCCTAATTGTCACTCATTTGGAATAATTGGAATACTATTGGGCTCAATTAATCCATTTGGGCCAATTGGGCCTACCTTAGGCTCATTGGGCCTACCTTCTGTCCACTTGGGTCTCACAAAATATAATTGGGCCTACCTTGGGCCTTGAATTTGTAATTGGGCCTCCCTTGGGCCTCAGGTTTGTGATTGGGCTTACTTCCTATTCAATTGGGCCTCATAACTACTATTGGGCTTCATTGGCCTACCTTGGCCTTATTGGGCCTTACTGGGCCTTCTTTGACCTTACTAGGCCTTCTTTGGCCTTACTGAGCCTTACATGACTTATTGGGCCTCTGATCCAACCACTTTCAGTTAACAGGGTTAATCCGAAAAGTCGGATTGTCACAATATCTACCTTCAAGAAGCTACTGGTGGAACAATTTTGCCCACTTCATGAGCTGAATAAGCTCAAAGCTGAAATGTGGGGCCTCATTCAAGACAGCGGGGAGAATACCAAGTACACAGCTAGGTTTCATGAGCTTTCTGATAGTAACACATCTGGTTACTCGTCTATCATGTAAGATAGAAAAGTACATTGAAGGTTTACCCTTGGTGATCAGGGGTAATGTCTTGGGAAGCAGCCTTGCTACATTAGAGGCTGCAATTCATCTGAGTGCTTCTTTGACTGAGGAGTATGTCAAGGCTGGCGTACTTCACATGAAAGGTTTCAAAGGGGTTAAGGCTGATGATATGAAGAAGCCTGAACAACAACCCAAGAAGAAGAAGAAGCAAAATACCCTCAAGCATTATGAAGTGAAAGTTGCAAATGCTCCGATTCAAGCCGTTCCTATTATTGTGGTGCCATAACGTGCTGCAGCTAGGAAAGTATACACTGGACAGTACCTGCTTTGTACTAAGTGCCAGTATCATCATCTACCAACCCTTCCATGCTAGAAATGCCCTAAGTGTGGAAGGTTCGGGCACTTAGCGACAACGTGTCGTATTAAAAATTTTGTTGCCACTACATTCGCAATGGTTCTTGCTACTACAGGCGGGAAGCTTACTACAATTGCGGGGCAGAAGGGCACTTCAGGAATCAATGCCCGCGTCTCAAAAACACTCTGCTACTGCCACTTCTCGTGCTTTCGTCATGGGAGCTACTGAAGCAGGCGAGGAGCCGGCAGTCATTACAGGTACATTTCTTGTGAACAACCGTTATGTTTCAGTATTATTTGATACAGGCGCAGACAAAAGTTTTGTCTCTGCCACTATTACATCATTGTTTGATATACAACCATCAGTACTTAATACTCCTTATATGGTGGAAGTAGCTGATGGTAAGAATGTTCTGGTAGACTCAGTATTTCGTGGTTGTGAACTTATGTTAAATGAACAACTGTTCACTGTCGATCTCATTCCAATGACACTCGGTATCTTGAGGTTGTCATCAGAATGGATTGGTTGTCAAAGTATAATGTCGAAGTTGGCTGCTCAGAGAAGCTGTTGCGTATTCCTCTACTGTTCGACGAAACGATGCGGGTTTACGGCGAGAAGCCTTTTCGAGAGCTGAAGATTGTGTCGTGCATAAAGGCACAAAATTATTTGAGAAAGAAATATTGTACCTTCCTGTCACATGTAGTGGAGAAGAAGCCGGAAAAGAAGACGGTGAAAGATGTACCGGTCATCAGAGACTACCCAGAGGTATTTCCAGAAGACTTGCATGGACTACCACCGGTCCGGCAAGTGGAGTTTCGAATAGACCTTGTCCCTGGAGCAAACCTAGTGGCAAAACTCCTTATCGATTAGCACCGTCTGAAATGCAAGAACTGTCTAGTCAACTGCAGGAATTTCTAGACAGAATTCATTAGACTGAGCTACTCACCATGGGGAGCTCCGGTTCTCTTTGTTAAGAAGAAAGAAGGCTCATTCCTCATGTGCATCGATTATCGTGAGCTGAACAAGTTGACCCTTAAGAACATGTATCCTCTACCCAGGATCGACGATTTGTTTGATCAGTTACAAGGAGCGACTTGTTTCTCTAAGATTGATTTGAGATCCGGGTATCATCAGTTAAGAGTGAACGATGAGGATATGCCAAAGACGGCGTTTAGGACTCGTTACGGACACTACGAGTTCGTAGTTATGCTTTTTGGGCTAACTAACGCACCAAAGTGTTCATGGACTTAATGAATCGAGTCTGTCAGCCGTATCTAGATCAGTTCGTTATCGTCTTTATTGATGATATATTGATCTATTCCAAGAATGAACAGGAACACGAGAGTTTCTTGAGGAAGATTCTAGAAATGCTAAGAACTGAACAACTTTATGCTAAATTCTCAAAATGTGAATTTTGGCTGAAAGAAGTTCATTTCTTAGGTCATGTGATTAATAGGGATGGGATACATGTAGATCTAGCATAGATTGAAGCGATTAATAACTGGACTATCCCATCTACTCCAATCGAGATTCTTCATTTCTGGGTTTGCCGGGTTACTATCGAAGGTTCATCGCGAACTTTTCAAAGATTTCCTTGCCACTCACGACTTTGACCTAGAAAAGTCAGGCGTTCATATGGGGACAGAAGCAGGAAGAGGCGTTTCAACTTCTCGAGCAGAAGTTATGCAACTCCCCTATTCTTAGTCTTCCAGATGGCAACGATGATTTCGTTGTCTAATGCGATGCTTCAAACCTTGGTCTCTGCTGTGTACTTATGCAACAAGACAAGGTTATTGCGTACGCTTCAAGACAACTCTAGGTTCACGAAAAGAACTATACTACTCATGACCTTGAGTTAGGGGCTGTGGTCTTTGCGTTAAAGGTATAGAGACACTACCTTTATGGTACTAAGTGTGTCATTTACACGGACCACAAAAACCTCCAGCACATTCTCAATCAGAAAGAGCTCAAAATGAGGCAGAAGCGCTGGGTTGAGCTGTTAACTGATTACGACTGTGAGATTCATTATCACCCGGGTAAAGCCAATGTGGTGGCGGATGCTCTTAGTCGCAATGAACCAGTTAAGCCAATACGTGTGAGAGCCATGGAGATCAATACCCAACCGAACTTGAAAGACTTGATTCGCATTGCACAAGAACAGGTGGTGATTAGCGGTCAACTGAAGGCAGGGTTAGATTGTTGGGTTGAAGGTAAGCTAGAGCCTCGATCAGATGGGGTTCTGTACTTCAACGGTCGCATACGGATTCCGAAGTCGGAAGAATTGCGCACCCTCATTTGTGATGAGGCACATAAGTGGCGATATTCAGTTCATCTGGGAGCCGATAAGATGTATCAAGATTTGAAAACGTCTTACTGGTGGCCTGGGATGAAGAAAGACATCGCTCTATACGTAGGGAGATGTTTGACATGTTCAAAAGTCAAGGCAGAACATCAGAAGCCTTCGGGTCTGTTGCAGCAACTTGAAATTCCTCAATGGAAATGAGAACAAATTTCTATGGATTTCATCACCAAGTTACCACGAACGCCGAGAGGTTACGATTCGATTTGGGTGATCGTTGATCGACTCACCAAATCTGCTCATTTTCTCCCAATCCGAGAGGATTAAAAAATGTAGAAATTATCCACTTTGTACATCAATGAAATCATTGTGCGTCATGGTACACCAACGTTAATTATTTCTGATCGCGATAGTCGTTTCACGTCTCGCTTTTGGCAATCATTGCAAAAGGCTTTGGGAACTCGTGTTAATCTTAGCACGGCGTATCACCCCCAAACCGACGGCCAAAGCAAAAGGACTATCCAGACACTCGAGGACATGTTACGTTCTTGTGTGATCAATTTCGGAGGAAGCTGGGATACTCATCTCCCACTTATCGAATTCTCGTACAATAATAGCTATCATACGAGCATCCAGTGCGCTCCATTCGAAGCTCTTTATGGTAGGAAGTGCCGATCACCGTTCTACTGGACCGAGGTTGGTGACTCACAAGTCGAGGGACCTGAACTTATTCAAGAAACTACCAACAAGATTTCAATTATTCAGTCAAGACTAAAAGCTGCAAAGGATCGGCAAAAGAGTTATGCCAATCGATGTTGGAAACCGCATGAATTTCAAGTTGGTGATCGAGTCTGGCTTAAAGTTTCTCCCTAGAAAGGCGTCTTCCGATTCGGGAAGAAAGGGAAACTTGCCCCTAGGTACGTGGGACCATTTGAAATCCTGGAACGGATTGGTCTGGTGGACTATAAACTTAAATTCTAGTTTAGCTAAGCAATGTTGATGACACATTTCATGTGTCGAATCTTAAGAAATGCTTGGCGGATCACGATGTCCAAATTCCTTTGGAAGATATTCAGATCCATAACAATATGCAATTCATTGAACGACCAGTAGAAATCATGGATCACGGAGTCAAGAAACTCAAGTGTAGCCGGAATCCGATCGTAAAGGTACGGTGGGAAGGCAAACGTTGTGCTGAGTTCACCTGAGAACGTGAAGAACAGATGAAGCTCAAGTACCCTCATATGTTTACAGTAGCTTCAGCTTGTTAATTTCGAGACGAAATTCCCTTAACTAGGGGAGACTGTAACATCTGTACATATTCACGATGTAATCAGTAATGATATTCAAATCATAGTACATGTATGAACACGTTCATGATATCAGTGTACAATTATTCATGTGTTTTAGGTATTTATTGTGAGTGATAAAGTATACACTTAGTATTTATTTATTGTCAATAACATACGTAATAACTCTATTGTAATATATCGAAACAGTGGTGGGCTGGCGGCTGATAAGGCAGGTAGCTGGACTCTACGTATGCCATATACATAAACTGCGTTCGGTATATTGGGATAGTGTTAGTGCGTAGCGTACAGACAAATAGTAAAACAAATGAATCGTAATACGTAAGCGAGACTCGGTATCATTATGGGTGACGATCCATAAAGATATCCATGTCAAGCTTATAATTACGAGAAAATGTTAATAAATACAAGAAACGAACAAAGACGCTTACATTTACTGGCATGCACGTAAATATATTCGTTTACGGTTCGAAAAGGACGAACTTTACAAAATGCGTAAATATTATTATTTATTTTTGCAATTTTGAAACTCGTCAAATAAAACCCAAAAGGTTAAAACAAAACTATTTTAATGAAATTATAATGCTTGCGTAAAATTACGTAACGGAACACGTAAACGCAAAACTGACCAAGCCCGAACACGTGAGAAACCACCCGGGGTATTTAAGGGATAAAAACCCCATTAAATGCCCTCACCAACCAGATTTCACTCTTTCTCTCTCTCTCTCTCCAAAATCGTTTCTTTCTCTCTCTACTCTCTCTCTAGAAGAAACCAAGAAGATCTCTCTCATTTCTTCACGAAATTGTGCATTCTTGGTGTCTACGAAAAGCTTACGAGGTGTACATCACAGTAGTACAAGAGATCAGAGCTTAAACCTCGAGGATTGATCAAGTTTTGGGCTTGAAGGTATAGGATTTAAGGTTTTCCATAAACCCGAAAACCATGGGCAGATAAACGGGTATAAGTCGATCAAATCTTGTTAAAACAAACCATTATTGGGTTCTAAGTGCTTGGGTCAAGTTTATCATAAGTTTAGAAGGTTGGAGAAGGCATGGTGTTGACTGGAAAGTAGTATCGATGACCAAGTTCTAGGCTGGAACTAGAGTCGATGGATGAACATCATAGGATGTTCTTCCGTCGAACTTAACAGGATCGACAGGCCATAATATCGACCAGAGTCTCTTCGAAACGACTAATATCGACAGTCCAAAGGGTTGGGCACTGAGTAGCTCATCGACACTGATAGATTTTGTCGCACCCTGGCCCTCCCGTCACGGACGGGGGCGCGACGGCCGGTTGATCTTCCAGGATCGCAGTCTCCGGTCACACAATGTTGCGAGACCTATATGTCCAATTTCATACGTACATCCAATTATTTGGATAAATCAGTTTTGTAAAATCAGAGTTGCGGAAGTAAAGTTGATAATATCAAACATATATAGTTGAACAGTTGCGGAAGCGTTAACTAAAACAGTTTTCAAAGTGATAGGTAATACAATCTGTCGCACCCCGGCCCTCCCGTCACGGACGGGGGCGCGACGGCTGGCTGATCTTGCAGGATCGCAGTCTCCGGTCACACAATGTTGCGAGACCTATATGTCCAATTTCATACGTACATCCAATTATTTGGATAAATCAGTTTTGTAAAATCAGAGTTGCGGAAGTAAAGTTGATAATATCAAACATATATAGTTGAACAATTGTGGAAGCGTTAACTAAAACAGTTTTCAAAGTGATAGGTAATAATAGTTGCGGAAACGATTAAAGTAGTTTGACAATACATAAGTAACACAACCAAATGATAACAATGTTTAGTAAACTAAGACACTTAAACAGATTCATGCAACTCCAGCCTAGTATCCTATTCCTTGTACGCGTGCCTTATTTACCTGAGAAAACATGCGAGTAAAAGGGTCAACACAAAGGTTGGTGAGCGCACATGTTTTATATCAGCAGTAAACATCAAAATGTTTAAAGTAAATGTTTAGTAGGTCTACATTTAAATACAATGCAATCTCCATTGATAGCTAGTCAACATGAGTTATACCATATGCGGGTTCGCAACCGAAGCTAACATGCTGCCTCCCGCCATATCCATCCAAGATATGGAAAATGTTGTTTGGTCAATTTTGCACTGTTTCGACCTCCAGTCAGGGTGGCCATACGGCTCGCAACAGTGGGGCTTGTCAGGCCCAAATAGTACTATTCAGAATTACCACGCTAAGCGCAACGCGCTATTAACGGTTCTAGATGTGTTTACGAGGACTTATCAGTTTTGTGGATGAATGCCACACATATGCATATACGCGATATTTGCATTTACAAAAGTAACCAAAAGTATGTTGTTGTTCAAAAACAGTCGTATGCAATGTTTTCTCCCCCATAGGTAGAAAATAGATAAAGGGGCCGTGAACTCACCTGGTTAGCAGTTCCGGTATCTGTGTAAGTGTTCGCTTATGCGAAATCTAGCACCTGCTAGTATGCACCTATAATCATATAGGTGTGAGTATGTGTTTCGTGGTGTGTTGTAATCCATACAACTCCAAGTTTCGGTGTGCACAACCGAGTGTGTGTGTATTGACTTGTGAGACTCGACGAATCGTTGGTGACACGATTGCTGTGTTATGACCATCCAATGTGTCACAAGCACAAGTAGGACACTTATATGCATCCTATGACCCTAATCATACAAGTTGCCATTTTTAGAAAGTTTCCAATTTAGGAAAGTGTGGTTATGAAATCCCCTTTCATAAAGTTAATACTTCTAATATGTTTATAAAACACGTTTAAACCCTTAAAACATGTCGTTTGCGCATAAATCACCTTTTATGCCGTTTTGCCCAAATAAAGTTTCCTGATTTGGAAAGTATCCGTTTAAAAACTCGTTTTCACAAATCCAAGTTCCCAATATGCTTAGAAATCATTTTTAAACATGTTTCAACAAATCAAAGTTCATCAAAACACTTTAAAACATCAAAATCCCTCTTTTGATTTTTAAAAGTTCCCATATTTGGTAGGTTTTTACAAAACCATGTTGTTGACAAAATCAAACATTCAAATGTGTTTCTAAACACTCCACACACATTTGACATCATATAGACATGTCTAACATGTCTATATTATCACAAATCCAAGACTTGCACATAAAAATTTCCTTTTATGGCAAGTGTACCAAAATCATCACCAAATCAATCCTAACTTAACCAATCTCAAATCTATCATCACTAAACTTTAAAATCTGTAAATCTAAATCAAATACACATCAAATCACCAACACATTCGAGCACAATAACTAAATGGAATTGCATGTGGGTTATTACCCATTGCATGTGCGATCTAACCATAGATAAACAAGATAAACTACCTTAGAAGCAAGATTACAGTGGGGATGGCTACTGATGATGAAGTTCCAGTGGATTGATGGTTGCTCCAAGCTTCTTGATGGCTTCCAAGACCTTTCTTATGCTCCAATGGCTTCCAATCACTAGGGTGTAGTGATGTGTTGTAAAACACATCTGTTTTTCTATTTGTTTTTAATTCGGTTTGTGCA
Organism: Mikania micrantha; assembly: GCA_009363875.1. Taxonomy (NCBI): domain Eukaryota; kingdom Viridiplantae; phylum Streptophyta; class Magnoliopsida; order Asterales; family Asteraceae; genus Mikania; species Mikania micrantha. The sequence continues at coordinate 41,499,780 of CM018683.1, read as the reverse complement.
GTTTTAATCAATTTTAGGGTCGATAGATGCTGGTTCTTCACATTTCTATAATTTAATGTTTGTAGGTTATAAACACATCATTTTGGCATAAAAGATCAAGAAAACGAGTGTCCGGTTGAACGAGAACAGATACAAGAACAAAGAAAAAAAGAATTCTGGATTCTCGACTCCTCGCGCTACGCGAGGACCACAGGAAACCCTGTCGCGCTACGCGACAGGTGGAAATGACAAAAATAACCCTCACTTAATGATGCCGGTTGACCCGACTATTTTGTCGGGTAGTGGAACCCGTCGCGCTACGCGACGGGCATGGAGATACATGTCGCGCTACGCGACAGGGTTAAAAACTCAGAAAATCAAGTTTATGATTTGGAAAACGGCTGAGGGCGCACACATTCGATTTGGGGACGATCAGAGACTACATTGGAGGCGATCAAAGAGTTCTGGAAGGCAAGTAAGGCAAGATCCATCATCGGGAAGCCCTAGGATTGCAAATCGAAGGGTGTAATCACGATCGGTTCTTATTCTTGTTTTGTTTTCTATTCATATGATGTTTTACTATGGTTTATACATTAGATCTTTCTGTTTGTTTATGATGACTATTGGCTAGACCTTTTGAACTACCTAGGGTTTCATAATTATGCATGTTTGTTAGTGATACCGATTGATTGTGGAACAAGTTTGGATTTTTAATGGTTTATGATTTGGTTTTTAATTCTTGGATGTGGATGAATGTTTATGATGTTTGTGATCTGATTATTATGTCCTCGTATGCTTTGGCGAATGTCTTTCGTGTAATGAGCGTATGTTAGGTCATTTACTTGGTGTTCTTGATTTGTGGATGTGTTACTAGACGTAGTAATTCATAGGAATAATAATTGGATCATAAATGATTTAAATGTTTAACCAAAGTCAATAGCTGTGAAGTGAGGATTTGTTAGCATATCTTGCATGTTTGAATACTAATTAAAGTCTTTGTGAAAAGACTAAGATTAGGTTAATGAAACATAGTCTTGTATGTTAAGTTCAAGATGAATTTTCCTTATTGTCCTTTACATGTGATGTATTGAAACTATCATTACCGTGAGGAAGATAGTTTTTAGGACATACCATTAATGGGTTGGTTAACTTGTGAGGGTAATTAACATAAACCGGTGTTTAAAATACTTGTAGGCATTTTAGTTGAAATTTTTAAAAAGGGTTAAAGATTCTCTAATCTGTTAATGAGTTAATATTCAAAGATCCTGGTTCCATGACTAGTTCCATAATCAATCTAAACATTTCAAACATGTATAAAGTAAACCCTAGGTAGTTATTTCATCATTCGTGAATTCTAGTTGTATTTGCTCCTATTTAAGTCTTGATTCGATTGTTCTAAATTGTGAATTTTAATTTAAGTAGTTAATCACAAAACCCCCCTTTCAAACATTTAATTTAATTCAAGTATTTGTATAGATAAGTCATTGAGTCTAGTTATTACAGTCTGTAGAAGTCTGTGGGTTCGATATCCGGACTTACTTTTGTCTTGCTACACACGATAGGTACACTTGCCTGTTGGTAGCTTAGGTTTTAGAGAGTCTAGAGTATTACTTAGTGTCTAGAATAGTTTTAATTTTTATCAGTTTTAGTTAAGCTACTTTGCACACATCAAGTTTTTGGCGCCGTTGCCGGGGACTTCTTAGTCGATTGTGTATTTTAGTCTTGTGTCTTATCTGTGCATAGTTGTTTTTATTTTTAGTTTTATTATTTTATTCTGTTTTATTTGTCTTTTAATTTCTTTTTGTTTTATTTGCAGGTTTGGTAGTGTATGCCACACCTACGTTCACAAGGACCGCCGCCTGAGCTTTCTTTGCCATTAAGGAGCGATTCGCGGGACTTTTCTGAGGGTTCTACGAGCGAGGTAAGTGCTTCCACTCCCGTTTCTGCAGAGTTTTCTGATCACACACCACCATTTTCTTCGAGTTCTTCCACCCATTCTAGTCCACACTTTCATTTCATTCCACCCATGGCTGAGCGTCGCACGGTTCACCAGCAGGCCACTGCTGGATTCACGGGACTTAACAATCCCATCACTGTGCCGAATATCACGAATGAAAATTCGTGGCAGATTCCTTCGTACATCATGACAGCCATTAACAACACTCAGTTTAATGGCCGGGATGATGAGGATGCACCAGCCCATATAGCTCGTCTTACTCGCATCTGTGGTACCTTCAATCTTCAAGGTGCTACTGAGGATGCTATCTTTCTGCAGCTATTTCCTTTCTCTCTTGCGGGTAGGGCCGCCACTTGGCTCGATTCGCATGCTCCTGGATCTTTCACGACTTGGGGCAGTCTTAGGGATGCATTCCTTAAGAAATACTTTCCACCTGCCAAGGCAGCTCGCCTTCGTGATGAGATCCACTCTTTCCGTATGGCCCCTGATGAGCCATACTATCTTGCTTGGGAGAGATTTCAGAATCTGCTTAGCAGATGTTCTCAGCATGGTCTATCTGACTGGGCCCTTGTAGAGAAATTCTACAATGGTCTAACTTATGAGACCAGAGCTCGTTTTGACACTTCTGCTGGTGGTCATCTTATGGGAAAGAGGGATGTAGCTGAGTGTACTGATATGTTTGAGAGTTTTGCTCAGGCTGAGTATGAGCAGAGATCAGCTAATAGGAATTCAAATCCTATTTCTAGTTCCTCCTCTTCCACGAGAGGAGTTCACCACGTTAATGTGGATGCTAGTGTAGCAGCTGCTCTTGAGGCTTTATCGAAGGATGTAAAGGAGTTAAAGATGAAGGTAGACAGGTGCGAGATTTGTAGGGGTGGCCACGCCACATCGGAGTGTTTAGTAGTCAATCAGGAGCAGGTTGATTATCTTGGGGGGCAAGGTAGGGGAAACTCAAACTCTTTCAATAATTCGTACAATCAAAATTGGAGGAACCACCCTAATTTTAATTGGCGCTCTTCCGGTCATCCCCCTGGTTTCCAATCTGGGCCATCTAATAACCAGGGGCAGGGTCATTCTTCGGTTAGTCATCCGAGTCATACACCGGGGCGGGTAGCAGTAGTAGTGGTGGTAGTTCTGGGGGTAGCATGAGTAAGATTGAGGAGTTATTGACCCAGTTGGTTGCTAAGGATGCCAATACTCAGAAAACCCTTGCTGAGCATGACATTCTTTTGAAAAACCAACAATCTGCTTTCCTTGATCTTCAAAGATCAGTTGGTGATATAGCCAAGCGTTTAGATGAGAGGCCCCAAGGTCAGTTTTCGGGTAACACTCAGGCTAATCCGAACGCTCATGTTAAGGCAGTGACTACGAGGAGTGGAAGAGGGGGTGTGAGTGTAGAGCCACCGGTTGAGGTAGAAGATGAGGAACCGGTGGATGAAGAGATTGAGATGGAGACTCCTGGGGGGTACACATGAGGCCAGTCCCAGCAAGTACAGTACCGACCAGTGAGTCTCCCACAGTGATCCCGGTTGAGAAGAAACCGGTAGAGGTTAGGCCGAGTCCTAAGATTGATCATTCACGATTACCATATCCTGCTCGCTTAGCTCACCAAAAGCATGCTAAGGAGTATGGCCATTTTCTTGACATGTTCAAACAGTTGAAGATCAATCTTCCATTCATTGAGGCTCTTCAGCATATGCCCAAGTATGCTAAGTTTCTTAAAGATTTGTTGAAGAGGAAGGATAGGCTAGGGGAACTTTCTAATGTTCCATTGAGTGGGGGGTGTTCTGCGGTGATTCTGAACAAGCTACCGGAGAAATTGACAGATCCTGGGATCTTTACAATCCCATGTTTGTTTGGTAGTGACACTCAGAGACACGCGTTGGCAGATTCAGGTGCTAGCATCAATTTGATGCCCTATTCTTTGTATGAGAAGCTAGCACTTGGTGAACTTTCGCCTACGCGCATGACATTGTCCCTTGCTGACCGCACGGTCAAATGTCCACGGGGTATTGTTGAGAACTTGTTGGTGAAGGTGGATAAATTCGTTTTCCCTGTGGACTTTGTGATTCTTGACATGGAGGCCGACGAGACTGTGCCTATCATTCTGGGCCGTCCTTTCTTGAGGACCGCTAAGGCCATCATTGATGTGTTTGATGGGAAACTCACTCTTAGAGTGGGTGATGAGACTGTCACATTCGAGGTTGTGAAGTCTATGAGGCATCCCAGTGATCATGATGACTTTAGTGACCCATGTCATTCTGTTTACTTCATAAATTCTTTCATGTCACACGTGGATAGGTGTCTTGAGTACGTGTGCGGTGCTGATTTGGTAGTTGAGAGAAGTGAAGAGGAGTGTGAGAGTATTGATGAGGGAGTTGGTGTCATTTCTGAAGTTTTAGAGATTGATGAGTTGAGGGAGGAGAGTAAGAAGCCCTCTGTTGAGTCACCACCCGCCCTAGAGCTTAAGGTGTTACCTTCACACTTAGAGTATGCATTTCTAGGAGAGAATTCCACTTTACCTGTTGTCATCTCATCTAGGTTAAGTGAGGAGGAGAAGAAGAGATTGTTAGGTGTACTGAGGATGTATAAGGGGGCTATTGCTTGGAGACTCTCTGATATCCAAGGAATTAGTCCTGCTTATTGTACACACAGGATACTCATGGAGGATGAGTACAAGCCGGTAGTTCAACCTCAAAGGCGTTTAAATCCGAATATGCAAGAGGTTGTGAAGAAGGAAGTGCTGAAGTTGATGGATGCAGGCCTGATTTATCCCATCTCGGATTCATCATGGGTGAGCCCTACTCAGGTTGTCCCTAAAAAGGGAGGGATGACAGTCATCACAAATGAGAAGAATGAGCTCATTCCATCTCGCACGGTCACAGGGTGGCGAGTATGCATCGATTATAGGAAACTTAACGATGCCACCCGGAAGGATCACTTTCCCCTTCCTTTCATTGATCAGATGTTAGAGAGATTGGCGGGACAGCAGTTTTACTGCTTCTTAGATGGTTTTTCAGGGTACTTCCAGATCCCCATTGCACCGGAGGATCAGGAAAAGACCACATTCACGTGCCCCTATGGCACCTATGCTTACCGTCGCATGCCATTTGGGTTATGCAATGCTCCTGCCACATTTCAAAGGTGCATGGTAGCCATCTTTCAGGATATGATTGAATCATCCATGGAGGTGTTTATGGATGACTTCTCAGTTTATGGTGATTCTTTTGATGTATGCTTGGAGAATCTTGAGAAGATGTTGAAAAGGTGTGTAGAGACTAAGTTGATGCTCAATTGGGAGAAGTGTCACTTCATGGTGACCGAGGGAATAGTGTTAGGTCATAAGATTTCGAGAGCGGGTATTGAGGTAGATAAGGCGAAGATAGAGACCATAAGTAAACTCCCACCACCTTCTAGTGTCAAAGCCATTAGGAGTTTCCTTGGTCATGCGGGTTTTTATAGGCGGTTTATAAAGGATTTTTCCAAAATCACTAGGCCTATGACCCATCTTTTAGAAAAAGATACCCCGTTTTTGTTTGATGAGGAATGCATGAAGGCATTCAAATTCTTGAAGGAGAGACTTGTGAGTGCTCCTATCTTAGTAGCCCCCGATTGGAGTTTGCCCTTTGAACTCATGTGTGATGCTAGTGACCAAGCCGTTGGGGCGGTCTTAGGGCAAAGGAGAGATAAGCATTTTCACCCAATATACTATGCTAGCAAAACTCTCAATGATGCTCAAGAGAACTACACTACCACCGAGAAGGAGCTTCTTGCGGTAGTGTTTGCTTTTGACAAATTCCGGTCATACTTAGTGCTTTCAAAGACCACCGTTTTCACTGATCATTCGGCCTTGAGGTTTCTTTTTACAAAGAAAGATGCAAAACCTCGTCTCATTAGGTGGATCTTACTATTATCGGAATTTGACATTGAGATCAAAGACAAGAAAGGGGCTGAAAATGTTGCGGCCGATCATCTTTCCCGGTTGGAAGACCCGGAGAGGAGTGAGATTCGTGAGGAGGAGATTGGTGATAGGTTCCCTCACGAGATGATCGACTTTGTAGAGGCGGAGAAACAAGGAATGCCATGGTTCACCGACTTGGCAAATTTCCTTGCTCATGGAGTGGTAATTGAAGGAATGACCTCTCAACAAAAGAGGAAATTCTTTAGAGATGCGGGCAAGTATGTTTGGGATGACCCGTACCTCTATCGTGTTGGAGGAGATAGGATCCTTAGGAGGTGCGTTAGTAGGAAGGAAGGCCTAGACATTTTAAGACATTGCCATGAAGGCTTGACGGGTGGACATCATGGACATCACTCCACTGCCCAAAAGGTTTTCGATTGTGGGTTCTATTGGCCTTCGGTGGTGAAGGATGCACTTGAATTTGTTAAGAAGTGCGATTCTTGTCAACGCACCGGCAACATCTCATCTAAGGATGAAATGCCTCAAAACCCCATTCAAGTGTTGGAGGTTTTTGATGTTTGGGGCATTGATTTTGTTGGACCTTTTCCTTTATCTAAAGGGAATAGGTATATACTCGTGGCCATAGATTATGTCTCAAAGTGGGTTGAGGCTCAAGCCTTGCCTACAAATGATGCCCGAGTAGTTCTCAAGTTCTTAAAGAAGTTGTTTAGCCGGTTTGGAACTCCTAGAGCTTTAATTAGTGACCGTGGCACGCATTTTTGTAACACCATGTTAGAAAAGGCACTACAACGATACGGTGTCACTCATCGTTTAGCAACCGCTTACCATCCTCAAACAAGCGGTCAAGTGGAGAATGCAAACCGAGGAGTGAAAAGAATACTTGAGAAGACGGTAGGGAAGAGTCGGAAGGATTGGTCCGACAAATTAGACGATGCGTTGTGGGCGTTTAGAACGGCTTACAAGACACCTTTAGGAACCACACCATACATGGTCGTCTATGGCAAAGCATGCCATCTTCCCGTTGAGTTAGAACATAGAGCTCTTTGGGCTCTCAAGACGGTAAACCTTGATCTTACCGAGGCGGGGAGGAAGAGGTATTTTCAAATTCATGAGCTAGAAGCCCTTCGTGATGCGGTTTATTCACGATCATTGAGCATTAAAGAGAAAACCAAGTCATTGCATGATAGGAAGTTGAAGGGTTTGAAAGAATTCAAGAAGGGAGATCGGGTTTTACTTTACAATTCCCGATTGAAATTGTTTGGAGGAAAGTTGAAGTCCAAGTGGACGGCTCCATATGTGGTTGAAGAAGTGTTTCCATATGGAACCGTTGAGCTACAAAATGAAGTTGATGGGAACACTTGGAAAGTGAACGGTCATAGGTTGAAACATTACATCGGAGGACCGATTGATGAGAATGAGGAGGGGGAAGAGATCCTCCTAGAGAAACCCGAATGAGAGCAATAGTGAAGGGTTCTTGGGTGAAACCCAAGTGTATAGTATGTAAATGTCAAGTTTTAGAGTTTTTAATGTATTTCTTAGGTGTTTTTCGTTTTTTTCTTCGTTTTTCGTTGTTTTCGTTTTTCGTTTTTTTTTTGTGTTTTCTTAAGTTTTGCAGGTTTTTAAGCATTTGGATGCAAGAAAGATGGAATAGAGGCACCAGGTATGTTTTCTTTACTTAGAATTTATTTTTGATGTTTAGGAAGGAAAAAGAGGTGAAAATTTGGCTAAGGCATGGAATCCTGGAAAACTTTCTGTAAAAAATGCCACGTCGCGCTACGCGACAAAATCTGAACATTCTGTCGCGCTACGCGAGATCCTTGGTCAATAACGCGGGTCAACATTTTGTCGCGCTACACGACAAGTTTTAAGAAGGTTGTCGCGTTACGCGACAAGTACACAGACGGGTTAAAAACCCCTTTTGTTTCGAGCCCTAACTCATTTCACCCACCACCACCATTCGACCACCTTCCGCCGATCACCATCATCAACCACCATTAAATACCCCGGCCACCTCCTATTTCCTCTCTTTCCACCAACCATCGACCACATACACCCCCTCCTCATCCGCACCCACCTCCGCCGAACACCACCCCTACTGCCGATCACCCACCATCGCCACCGCCTAACATCATCATCACCATCACGACCTTCACCCCTGCTGCCGCCGTATCTATCACCACCGATTGCCACAATCGACCACCATAATCATCTTTTACCCGCCATTTCCACTACAACCTACACCCTATACCCCCTGCTGTCGCACTACCACCCACCCACCACCGCCGGTAACCACCACGATTCACCATTTTTGGTTTGGAGCAACAACGAACAGGAATTCTCATCACTTCTCCTTTTTTTTCAAGTATTTCTCAGTCGTCTTTGAAGTAATGTGGCACTTCCATTTCATCTTTCGTGCATTAGATGTGTTTTTGGTAATTTTTAGCTTAGTTTGGTTGATAATTTTTAGTTTAGTTTAGTGTTTATGGCTGGATTTGTTTATTGGGTCTTTGTTATGCTTATACATTCGTGATGTAAGACTGAGAATGACCATTTGGGTTTTTGAATACAAAAGATAATTGATTTTCAAATGGGATTGTTACAAATGGTCTTGAATGGTGATTTTGCTTGAATGGATGATTTTGTTTGAATGGAAGTGAGTGATTTGATCATGTTAGTCGTTTTGGTCATTTCTTTTGTTGTCAATGAAACATGTTTGGAATGGTTCTTTAAATTGTTCTTGTGTTTGTCTTTGCTGTGATTTGAAATGATAATGTCCATCGAAGGTTGTTTGTGACAAACTCTGCTTCTAGGATTGTTATTGGAAATCTTTGGATATTGAATTTGTAACCGCGAATGAAATGCTATACGGTAACATGTTCTTTGGTTTTATGCTAACATTGCAGTTTTCCTTTTTATCTAACTTTGTTTTTCAGATATGTCTGGAGCTGAGTCTTCCAGAGCTGCAGGAAAGAGGAGGAGAGGGCCAGTTCCAAGGCCCAGGGGAGAACCAGGCTCGCCAGTTCAGTTTTAGAGGGAGGAGCGCACCATTAGCTACTCTGATGTGGAGAGGGTGCCTAGCATTAGGCCTAGGAGGATTAGGGAGCACACTTTGCTTAGTTTTGATCTAGGGACATTTGAGAGTCAGCGACTTGATAGGTTTATCTCTTTAGAGCTCCTTCACCATAGGAATATCGATTGGGAGTTGCTAGATCAGTTGGGTCAGAGAGATAGGATAGAGAGACTTCTAGGGCCACGGTGGACCACCGTTCTAGCTTGTGACTGGCCTCAGTACAAGGAGCTGGCCCTAGAGTTTCATTCGACTTTTATGTATGATGACTCTGAGTTTGATTCGATGGATGCAGTATCATTTGCTCTGGGGAGACGAGTGTATGAGATGTCCATTCCACAGTTCGCTGTGGCTACTGGATTTTATACTGAGGAGGAGGTGATGTCACCTAGGTTTACTACTTGCCTTAGAGGTGCCTCTAAGAAGAGTAGGGAGTGTTGTTTATCTGAGGCGGATCTTAGCGATTTCTGGGCGACTATAGCAGATTCTCCATTTTCCACCAGCATGGTGGAATCTGAGATTAGGGATCCAGTCCTGAGATACATTCACAGAGTTTTAGCTTGCACGGTGATTGGTAGGTATTCAGGAGAGGAGAAGGTGAACTGGATGGACTTGTTTTGTTTATACTGCATGGTGAGAGGCAGGGAGGCCAATGTGGCATGTGTGATGGCGCAGTCGTTTGCTCGAGGTAGGCGAGGAGGTGGTAGGGCGAGACTTGACATGGGACCGTATATTTACCGGATTGCTGAGTTTTTGGGAGTTTTTGATAGGTACAGATTGGACTTGATGACGGTGGGACCGGTCACCACACAGATCACTTTGAGGGACCTGCGCCGGGCAGGTATTTGTGAGTTGGATGATCCACCGAGATGGGCAGGTTATGTTGAGGGACCACAGGTGATGCCACCACCAGGGTCTGAGGCAGCTGATGTTGTGATGGGTTCAGTTCCCACTCATCGTCAGAGGCCTATATTTAGGAGAGATCAGCCGCCCAGACAGTATCCACTTAGGGAGCCCATTCCTGATCCCCTTACTTTGGAGTCTCTGTGTGCCAGGATTGATGGTTATCATGAGCAGCACAGAGAATGGTTTTTAGCAGGGCAGAGGAGACAGGAGGACGCGATGCGTTATCTGATGACATCCTTACACATTGAGATTCCTGAGTTCTACAGAGCACCTGATCAGCAGGACGAGCCAGGAGGAGATGCTGCAGATGACTAGTGTGGGGATGTCTATGGGTTCTTTCATTTTGGATATGTATTGTCACGATCATCTTGTACATGTGATACTTTGCATCCGTGGTTGTATTTGGACATGATCTTGGTTATCATATTATTATGTTTTGGATGTATTGATGGTTGCTTGATCTTTGTTTTGTCCAGATCTTATTGTTTGTGTATGGCATGTGAAGCAAATTGTAGCTTGTGGAGATTATTGGAAAGACTGGCACTCGACAGTCTTCTTTACAAGACTGGCACTCGACAGTCTTCTTTTGTAACCAGCTAAGTCATTTTTATTCATTTATTTCTTTTTGTTTTCCCTTTTCTCTACATTGAGGACAATGTCCAGTTTAAGTGTGGGGATGGATACTTGTTTTAATTTTGTTTAGTTAGTTTGTAATTGAGTCGAATTTTTTTTTTTATTTTTTGGTGTATTTTACATCTTTAGCTTAGATCTTCCTTGTTCCTGGTTAATTTGGTTGCAAAAGCGTGATGGGAAATGATAAGAAAGTTTGGTTTTATGGAATCTTTAATAGTTAACTGGTTTGGTTTGGGTTATATGCTTTGGTTATGGGATGTGTAAGTAGGCTCAACTGATTGTAATTGTCCCTTAAGATTGGTATAATTAAACTTAAATACATAATTTTCATGGGAAACATCTGGGGGTTTGGAATTGATGAAACTGATTTCTAGCCAGAAATGAATCTTTGCATAATAACAAGTAAGAGTTTTGAAAATCTGATTTTTGTTTGGCACATAAGTACTCTTTTTATGAGAATAAATCCGAGTCTTATGGCGCCCCCATTTCACCAAATAAGTTGAGCTAAAAAGAAAAAAATAAAAGAAAGAATTTGGATGAAAACTTATGTGTCACACGTCGGGTTGCAGCCTGGTTGAAACACCACTGAGTTAAGTTCAATGTGTAAAAGAAAAATGCTCACGCTTCCATCTGCGTTCATTCATAAAAATCTGATTTGAGAAATTTCTTTATTGTTTATATGTAAGGATGACTTGAAAGCTAGAATCCAGGATTGATTTGGTTTTAAATTCCTAAGTGTGGGTCTAATGAAATGAAATGTAGGATATGAACATAACGAACCATGATTAAGGGATTGAGAAAATCAGTATGGGTTTAATGGGATAACAATACTTGCAATCTTTTCCGAAGCAGTTAATCTTGAATTAATAAGGTTAATTGTGTAGAAATTATTTCACCTAGCTATGATCCCAGATTTTTGCATAAGCCTTTTTCAGGGACGAAAAAGAGATAAGTGTGGGGATGTGATGTGTTGTAAAACACATCTGTTTTTCTATTTGTTTTTAATTCGGTTTGTGCCGTTTTAATCAATTTTAGGGTCGATAGATGCTGGTTCTTCACATTTCTATAATTTAATGTTTGCAGGTTATAAACACATCATTTTGGCATAAAAGATCAAGAAAACGAGTGTCCGGTTGAACGAGAACAGATACAAGAACAAAGAAAAAAAGAATTCTGGATTCTCGACTCCTCGCGCTACGCGAGGACCACAGGAAACCCTGTCGCGCTACGCGACAGGTGGAAATGACAAAAATAACCCTCACTTAATGATGCCGGTTGACCCGACTATTTTGTCTGGTAGTGGAACCCGTCGCGCTACGCGACGGGCATGGAGATACATGTCGCGCTACGCGACAGGGTTAAAAACTCAGAAAATCAAGTTTATGATTTGGAAAACGGCTGAGGGCGCACACATTCGATTTGGGACGATCAGAGACTACATTGGAGGCGATCAAAGAGTTCTGGAAGGCAAGTAAGGCAAGATCCATCATCGGGAAGCCCTAGGATTGCAAATCGAAGGGTGTAATCACGATCGGTTCTTATTCTTGTTTTGTTTTCTATTCATATGATGTTTTACTATGGTTTATACATTAGATCTTTCTGTTTGTTTATGATGACTATTGGCTAGACCTTTTGAACTACCTAGGGTTTCATAATTATGCATGTTTGTTAGTGATACCGATTGATTGTGGAACAAGTTTGGATTTTTAATGGTTTATGATTTGGTTTTTAATTCTTGGATGTGGATGAATGTTTATGATGTTTGTGATCTGATTATTATGTCCTCGTATGCTTTGGCGAATGTCTTTCGTGTAATGAGCGTATGTTAGGTCATTTACTTGGTGTTCTTGATTTGTGGATGTGTTACTAGACGTAGTAATTCATAGGAATAATAATTGGATCATAAATGATTTAAATGTTTAACCAAAGTCAATAGCTGTGAAGTGAGGATTTGTTAGCATATCTTGCATGTTTGAATACTAATTAAAGTCTTTGTGAAAAGACTAAGATTAGGTTAATGAAACATAGTCTTGTATGTTAAGTTCAAGATGAATTTTCCTTATTGTCCTTTACATGTGATGTATTGAAACTATCATTACCGTGAGGAAGATAGTTTTTAGGACATACCATTAATGGGTTGGTTAACTTGTGAGGGTAATTAACATAAACCGGTGTTTAAAATACTTGTAGGCATTTTAGTTGAAATCTTTAAAAAGGGTTAAAGATTCTCTAATCTGTTAATGAGTTAATATTCAAAGATCCTGGTTCCATGACTAGTTCCATAATCAATCTAAACATTTCAAACATGTATAAAGTAAACCCTAGGTAGTTATTTCATCATTCGTGAATTCTAGTTGTATTTGCTCCTATTTAAGTCTTGATTCGATTGTTCTAAATTGTTAATTTTAATTTAAGTAGTTAATCACAAAACCCCCCTTTCAAACATTTAATTTAATTTAAGTATTTGTATAGATAAGTCATTGAGTCTAGTTATTACAGTCTGTAGAAGTCTGTGGGTTCGATATCCGGACTTACTTTTGTCTTGCTACACACGATAGGTACACTTGCCTGTTGGTAGCTTAGGTTTTAGAGAGTCTAGAGTATTACTTAGTGTCTAGAATAGTTTTAATTTTTATCAGTTTAAGTTAAGCTACTTTGCACACATCATGTAGCTTCCAAAGTGATTCCAGAGGTTGAAGCTTGATTTCAGATGGATTTTGGTCGAGAAAATGAGTGGGAGTTCGGAGAAAATGGGAAAGAGTTCGACTGAAAATGAAAGGGGTTGGTTTTTATAAAATTTTTGATCTGCATGGCCTTCGCGTACCGCGAAGGCCGATCAAAAGTTTTTATCTCGAACCGCGATGGGATTCGGGAGTCCCAACTCTGATTTGCTTCGCGTACCGCGACGCCTTTCGCCATAGGATCCTTGCGTACCGCGATGGGTCCATATTCATGTTTTTCGATTTCGATGATTCGATTTCGCTCGTACTCAATTCCTAACATTTATCCTGAACATCTAATGCATGTTTAGCACATAATCATATAATAGCACATAGTTTTATTGATCACCAACGTTCGTGAGACTCGTGTGTGTGTTTTGATAATTCCTCGAATTATCTTCGATAGTTTGTTTTCGTGACTTACGAACCGTTTGCATGCTTGATTAACCATAATCAACATGTATTTGCACAATCCAATTGTGTTTGTGTTTGCCACACTTGGTTTCCAAAACCAATGTGCAATGTACAATTCGATAATTCCTCGAACTATCGTTTCGCAGTTGTGTGTGTTTGACTCATCTAATTAAACATAATTAAATGAAATGAAACAAGTATGAATGTGAAATATATAGAGTGTAAGAGTTGCAATTTACCTGAAATTGTCGGGTGTCAAATCAACCCCTTGTTGAAAGAAATTTCGTCCAGAAATTTGGTTGTTGTTGGTAGTGTTTGAGTAGCAAGAATTTTTGAGGAACAAAAATTTTATGGTTGTCACATCATCCCCTTGTTGAAAGGAATTTCGTCCCGAAATTTATTCGTTGTTGTTGGCGTTCGGCGTTGACTGTTTGAAAAGATGGGGATATTTGCGCATCATCTGATCTTCACGTTCCCACGTGAATTCAGGTCCACGTTTCGAGTTCCATCGGACCTTGACAATCGGGATCTTACTCTGTTTGAGTTGTTTGACCTCACGGTCCATGATCTCTACTGGCTCTTCCATGAACCGTAGTTGTTCATCCACCTGGATCTCATCCAGTGGAACTACAAGTGTTTCGTCAGATAGACACTTTTTCAAGTTTGAGACGTGAAATACGTTGTGAACTCCATCGATTTCGGTTGGTAGGTTGAGTTGGTATGCCACTGGACCAATCCTCTTCAGGATCTTGAAGGGTCCAATATACCGTGGGTTCAGTTTGCCTCGTTTGCCAAAACGAATGACGCCTTTCCATGGCGAAACTTTCAGAAGGACTTTATCTCCTACCTGAAATTCCAACGGCTTTCGGAGTTTGTCGGCATAGCTCTTTTGACGATCGCGAGCTGCTTCCATGCGGTTTCTGATTTGCACGATTTTCTCCGTAGTTTCGTGTACAAGTTCCGGGCCAGTGAGCTGACTATCGCCCACTTCCGCCCAACAGATGGGTGATCGACATTTCCTGCCATAGAGTGCCTCAAAAGGCGCTGCCTTGATGCTGGTGTGGTAACTGTTGTTGTAGGAGAACTCTACTAACGGTAAATGAGTTTCCTAGCTATTACCGAAGTCTACTACGCATGCTCGTAGCATATCTTCGAGAGTTTGTATGGTGCGTTTGCTCTGGCCATCCGTTTGTGGGTGGTATGCCATGCTCATATCCAACCGCGTACCAAGCGATTTTTGTAACTATTTCCAGAAGTTAGAGGTGAATCTGGCGTCTCGGTCAGAAATGATGGAGATTGGCACTCCATGTCATGAGACTACTTCCTTGACATAGATTCTGGCTAGTTTTTCCATCTTGTCATTTTCCTTGATCGCAAGGAAATGTGCTGACTTGGTAAGTCGGTCCACAATTACCCAGATAGTGTCACATCCATTATAAGTACGGGGTAATTTGGTAATGAAATCCATGGATATTTGTTCCCACTTCCACATGGGGATCTCGGGTTGTGTGAGTAATCCAGAGGGTTTCTGGTACTCGACCTTGACTTTGGCACAAGTCAAGCATTTGCCTACGTAGGTGGCAATGTCGGCTTTCATGTGTGGCCACCAGTAGAGTATCTTCATATCATGATGCATCTTATCAGATCCAGGGTGAATGGAATATCGTGATTTGTGAGCCTTGTTGTTGGACTAAAAGAACCAATGAGCCTGATCAGAAAAATCTCTAAGTCTCACAGCACTTATAACGACTGAAGAAGAACACAACAGCTGACATTCAATGTACTGAAGACACAAGATCTGAAGTGATATACAACAGCTGAAGTGCAATTCATCAGATGTTGTAATGTGTAGTTTAGTCTTCAGTAGTTTTCTTTCAGTTCTTGTAAAAGTCTGATGAGTAGTTTACTCATCAGATGTTTTAGTCTTTTTACTTCAGTAGTTTTAATACTTCAGTAGTTGTAAGAGATTGTCTTCAGATGTTGTAGACATTCTCAGTAGTTTAGTTATTTTTCAGTTGTTTTGTTTTGTCTGTTAGGTGTCAACATCATGTGACATCATCAGACGTCACTGTCTCTATATAAGGGCAGTTGACATGTTTGTAATTGTAACGAAGTTAATGAATTGAATGAAATATTCCTTTGCAGAAACCTTCTCTCTCTATAACAAATTTGAGTTTACTGTTTGATTAACTTTGTTCTTACGATGATTATGCTAATTCTGTGTTGAATTCCGCTGCTATACTCTATTAATTGTATCAATTGGGAACATCTGATCCTACAATTGGTATCAGAGCAGGTTAATCATTGATCGATTAAACAATTGATCTCTGAAACTGCTCAAATTTGTTCTCTAATTGATCGAATTAGCTGATTAAGTAAGAATTTGTTATAGATTGAAGTTTTCTGTTAACTTCTGTTGATTTGTCCTTCAATATTAATTTGTTTTGAATCAATTGATCGAAATTTGCATTAGCTTGTGTCTAATTGCTTGAATCTGTGATCATGACGACTCCAAACAATGATCCGCACAATACAGGCTCCGCAACCAAGCCTCCGATGCTTGTGCGGAGTGAGTACAACATTTGGCAACGTAGAATGCTACATCACCTGTCGATTAACAGCGCAGGATGTTGGAAATCTGTAGTGCATGGTCCGTATAAACCCATGATCACTGATCCTGAAACTAAACTAATGATTCCGAAACCTTCGGATATGTATTCGGATGAGGATATTAAATTGTTTGAAATTGATGCTAAAGCTCATGGTATTCTGGCCATGGCCTTGCCGAATGAGATTTACTCTGGCTTGATGCATCATGATACTGCTCATGATCTCTGGGTTGCACTGAAAGAACAATTTGGTGGAACCGATGAGGTTTTAGCAAACACAAGAGAAATTCTCGCCCAACAGTATGAGACGTTCTCTCATAGGAAGGGTGAATCATTGACTCAACAATTTGAGCGTTTCTCATGTTTAATTTCTGAGTTGAAAATGGTTAAGCAAGAATATACTAATAGCCAGATGAATAACAGATTTCTCAGATCACTGCCTGAGAGATGGGATACTTATACTATTATCCTACGCTCTAGTGCAACTCTAGAACATCTATCTCTCACCCAACTTCATGGGAAACTCTTAACATTTGAGAGAGAGGTAGAACAAAGAGAAAACTGTCTTCATCTGGAAAACTTGCTGATGATTTTGTTCCTGGTAACACTGCTTTGATAGGTCAGGAGTCAGAGTTTAATGGGTCTGAATGTTCTTATGATGAACATATTGATTTTTCTACTAACAATTCTGAACATGCTTTTGTGGGAGTTGATGGTAATGCAGGAAATTATGGTGATAACTTGTGTTTTGTGATGGATGATTTGAAAGGAATCCCGGATGATGATCTAGAGGAGATGGACATTTTGAGTCAAATGGCACTGATCAATATCAGATCACAAAAGTTTTATAAAAGAACAGGAAGAAAGTTCCCTGGATTATCTGGCAAAACCAAGGTTGGATTTGACAAAGGGAAGCTGAGGTGCCATAAGTGTCATAGGCTTGGTCACTTTGCTAGGGAGTGCAAATCTACTGGTTCTAACCCTGCTGCACCCTTTGTGACTTTTCCAAGCAACAACCCATCAAGCAAAGGACCACAATCCTCTGGTACTAGTCAACAACAATTCTATCCAGCTCACTTTGTTCAACAAAATCCTATGCCATATCCATATCCTTGTTTCTACATGCCTCAACCTACACACACTCCAGCATTAATTCCTTCACAATCACCTGCTCTTCCTGATCCCAGCAAATCACAAACCAATCAACAGCCTCAACAACAACATCATCAGAGTTTCTTTACTCCTGGAGTAGTTGATTGGAGTAGCTTACCTGACGATTTATCTGACTTCAACATGCAGCCTTACTCTGAAAATGGTCCACATGGTGGAGACAATCCTTTTGGAAATCTTGCATTGATGGCTATTGACTCAACTGACAACTCTTGTCAATCTTCTTCAACATCACAGGTATCCTCTGAATCCAAAGCTAAGTTGTGTTCAGAGTCTTGTGTTTCAGCATTTGCTTCCATTAGAGAAATCAATGTTGAGTTAATCAATGAAAAGTTGTCTTTAGAAAGGGTCATGACAAAGAATAAAATTGAATTTGAGAAAGCTTTGAATGAAAAAGAATCTGAAATTTACAAACTCAAGTGTCAATTGTCTGATGAAAAGGCTAGGGTGGAAGTCATGCTTGTAAAACACAATGATTTGAAACAAACACTTGCAGCAACCCAAGTAGAATGTGCAAGATGGGTTGAATCTTGCAAGGGGTTTGAGTTGCTGTTAAACAAGCAAACAGCATCAAATGTGAAGTTTGGTATTGGATACAATCACACTGCTCCTCCAACTGATTATACACCAAAAAATCTTAACTGTGAGTCTGAAGGAGACAGTGTATACCAATCCACCAAATCTTCAGAAAAGTCTGATGCTGAAGAATCATTTGAAAGTGATTCAAGTGCCTGCAAATCTGAGTCTGAAACTATTGACATTGAAACTTATTCTTATTCTCTTGGATGTACAAATGTTATCCAGGATGAAACATGTCAGGATAGTGTTTTAATTGAGATTAATCCTGATGAAAAGGTTTCAAATGAACTAAATTTAAAACTGGTTAAGTCAGATGGGCATGGCACTGGAGAGAAAGATGCACGGCTTCTGATAAGTCAGAATCACTCATCAGTAGTTGTAGAAAAAGCTGATGCCACAACTACTGATAAGTGGAAAAGGATTGACAGACAAGTGCTGAAGAATACCTCTTCAGAGGTTGTCAGCACATCAGCTGTTATCAATTTGTCTACAAATACTGATGTTCCAAATGTGCTGAAGAACAAAAACTCAGTATCTAAGTCATCAGTACTTGTAGATAATCACAAGGGAAAGCAAAAGAGGGTGCCTTGTGATATTTGTAGGCTGTTTAATCATTCAACTGATGAATGCTGGTACAGAAAAGGTTCTAAATTCAACAAAATCAAGAATAAAAACAAGAACATACTCAAAATGAAAAATGAATTTAGTTCAAAATTTGTACCTGAATCATCAGTTGTTTCAAAATCTGGAAAATCCTTACAAGGAAATACCTCCAGTAAATCCAAGAAAGGAAAAGGGATTGTTCCAGATTCAGGGAAACAACACTTGACAGCATCTCATTTGATTAAAGACACTAAAATGATCAAACACAAAAATAAAAAATCAAGTTCTGATGTGTCTGATGAAATCAAAATTTTAACTCAAAATCATAATCAACTGATGCTAATGATGCAACAACTGATAGGAAAAGTCAATCTGGCAGAGGCATCTGTTGATTCATTTCATAAAAAGAAATCAAAATCAAAAGTCAAAGCAAAATCTTCTGATAAGAATGCTTCAAGTGTTGCTTCAACTGACAATGTTACTTTTGTTTCATCATGTGTTAACAGACCCAAAACCAAAATGGTTTGGGTCCAAAAGTCTAACTAAGTGTGTTGTTGTATGCAGGGTCCTTCAGCATGCCAAAATATCATCTGGTATGTTGATAGTGGAGGATCCATGCATATGACTGGGAGCAGATCTCTCCTTCAAAATTATTTTACTGGAAGGAAGGGATTTGTATCCTTTGGAAATGATGCTAAGGGTTACATTATAGGTAAAGGTGTGGTAACAAATGGTGAGATTAGGTTTGATGATGTGAATCATGTTGAGAATCTTAAGTATAATCTTCTGAGTGTTAGTCAAATGTGTGATAAGGGTCATGTTTCTTTGTTCACTAAGCAAGATTGTAGGATTTTATCTTCTGATGTGATGCCTTTGATTGGCAAAGTCTTAGATGAGTATACACTCCTTAAGGCTAACAGAGTGGGAAAGGTATATGCCTTTGATTTATCTAAGAAAATCTCTGTCAAGGGTCATCCTTGTTTATTTTCTAAGGCCTCTTTCCAGGAGTCCAATCTGTGGCATAGAAGATTAGGTCATGTGAACATCAAAAACATGAATCAATTGGTGAAGCATGGATTGGTTAGAGGTCTTCCTTTAAAGGATTTTAGTTGTGATGAGAATTGCACTGCATGCTTGAAAGGAAAGCAACACAAAGTCTCTTTTCCTCCAATTGGAGATTCCAAATCCACTGGTTGCCTGCAACTACTGCACATGGATTTGTTTGGTCCTGTACAGATAATGTCTATGGCAAAGAAGAAGTATTGTCTAGTTATTGTTGATGACTATTCAAAGTTTGTTTGGACTTTCTTCTTACACTCAAAAGGTGAGGTTGCCAAGGCTATTATGAACTTTGTGTTGTTTGCTGAAAAGCAATATTCTATTCCTATCAAGTGTGTTCGGAGTGATAATGGCACTGAATTCAGAAATCACCTTCTGGATGAATTTTATCTATCAAAGGGAATTCAGAGACAGTACAGTATTCCCAGACTCCTGAACAAAATGGAGTTGTAGAAAGGAAAAATAGGACCTTGATTGAAGCTGCCAGAACAATGCTGGCTGACTCTGGTCTGCCTTTGACCTTCTGGGCAGAAGCCATCAACACAGCTTGCTATGTGCAAAACAGGGTTCTAGTCAATCAAAGATGGTTGAAAACTCCATATGAAATACTTCACAATCTAACTCCTTTGATTTCCTTCTTCAGAGCTTTTGGGTGTCCATGTTATATCCTTAACACCAAAGATCAACTCACAAAGTTTGATTCCAAAGTTGATGCAGGATACTTTGTTGGATATTCTTCAACTTGCAAAGCTTATAGAGTGTTCAATTGTCGAACAAAGATTGTTGAAGAAACTCTTCATGTTAAATTCAATGAATGTCCCAAAGATCCCATTCCTCAAAATCCTGCTGAGATGTTTGATCTTAACATCTTGCAACATGAATTTTATGTTGAGCCTAATGTTGAAGCACATGAGGTACTGACTGCAGATCTACCACAAGCTTCTACAGAAACCACACAAGGAAGTCCTGATGATGAAGATGAAAGCACTCATCTGTTCAGATTTAGTGATAATCTGCCACTATCTGCTAAATCTGATGCTCCTCCTGCTCCAGTTGCTGCTCCAAATACAAATGCTGATGAGATTCTAGCATCTTCTAAATCCTTTGAAATTCCTGCTGCTGTATTTCCTGAATCTTCATCAACTGCAGCATCTGTTCCTCCAGCAAACACTTGCACTGATCTTATTCCATATCAAGAACTGAAGGATCATCCATTATCTCAAGTTCTTGGTGATATTTCTGCTGGTGTTTCCACAAGAAGTCAATTATCCAACTTTTGTCTTTATGCTCTATTTGTAAGTCAACAAGAGCCAAAGAACTATCACATAGCACTTAGAGACATTGGCTGGGTGGAGGCAATGCAGTTGGAGTTGTTGCAGTTCAAGAAACAACAAGTTTGGGAGCTGGTTTCTCTACCTCCAGGTAAGTGTGCAATAGGCACAAAATGGGTGTTTAGGAATAAAACAGATGAAAATGGTCAAATCATTAAAAACAAAGCTAGACTGGTTGTACAGGGGTTTTCTCAGGAAGAAGGTATTGATTATGATGAAACTTTTGCCCCTGTAGCCAGACTAGAAGCAATTAGGTTGTTCTTAGCATATGCTGCCTTACATAAACTTAAAGTTTTTCAAATGGATGTCAAAAGTGCTTTCTTATATGGTAAAATAAAAGAGGAAGTGTATGTGTGTCAACCTCCAGGCTTTGAGGACAATAAACATCCTGATTGGGTGTACAAGCTTGATAAAGCTCTTTATGGGCTGAAACAAGCACCTAGAGCCTGGTATGACACTTTATCCACTTTTCTACTCAAAAATAATTTCACTAGAGGCTCCATTGATAAAACTTTATTCATAAAGAATGTAGGACAGCATAAGCTACTTGTTCAAATTTATGTTGATGACATTATATTTGCTTCATCTGATCTAAAGTTGTGTGATGCTTTCACTGAGCTTATGACCAAAAATTTTGAAATGAGTGCCATGGGGGAACTACAGTTTTTCTTGGGTCTTCAAATTAAACAAAAACCTGATGGAATTTTCATTCACCAATCAAAATACTCAAAAGAGCTGTTAAAGAAATTTGATTTGCAAAACTGTAAACCATGTTCTAACCCCATGAGCAGCACCACACAACTTGATGCTGATCTGAAAGGTACTTCAGTGGATGAAACTCTTTATAGATGTATGATTGGCTCTTTGATGTATCTAACTGCATCAAGGCCAGACATTATGTTTGCCACATGTGTTTGTGCTAGATTTCAGGCTGCACCCAAAGAATCTCATTTGATTGCTGTAAAAAGAATTTTCAGATACCTGCAGGGTTCTCAATCCCTGGGCATATGGTACTCCACTGGACATTCCTGCAAGCTGGTTGCTTTTTCAGATAGTGACTATGCAGGATGCAAACTCTCAAGAAAATCTACTTCTGGTGGGTGTCAGTTTCTAGGAAATTGCCTGGTTTCTTGGCAAAGTAAGAAACAAACATCTGTAGCCACCTCCACTGCTGAAGCTGAGTACATTGCTGCTGCAAGTTGTACTTCACAAATTCTATGGCTTCAGAATCAACTCTTGGATTATGGCATCAAAGAACTGAAGACACCATTGTTAATGGATAGTGCTTCAGCTCTTTGTATTGTCAAGAATCCAGTTCAGCACTCTAGGACTAAACACATTGAGATCAGACATCACTTTATAAGAGATTGTTTTGAAAAAGGTCTGATTGATCCCAAATTTGTTCCTAGTGCTGATGAGCTTGCAGACATTTTTACTAAGCCTTTAGACACCTCAATCTTTCAAAATTTAGTTCTAAGGCTTGGTATGCTGCAACTTGAATAGGTTGGTTTTTCATTAAATAAATTTTAATTTCTTTTCAAAAACCCAAAAATATTTTCAATTGTTATTTTCAAATAAATTTTTTTACCTTGACAATTTTTGATATTTTCAGTATATACTGATACATATCAACAGTACTGATTCAAGGAAAGATATGACCTTTTCCAATACTCTATGTTACAAGTACTGATGAGTATTGATTCACTAAGTACTGAAGGTCAAACAATTGTTTACAAGTTCTGATGAACAAATTGTTTACAAGTTCTGATGAACAAATTGTTTACAAGTTCTGATGAACAAATTGTTTGCAAGTTCTGATGAACAACTTGTTTACAAGTGCTGATGCACACATTGTTTACAAGTTCTGATGAACAAAATTTCCACAAAGTTCTGATGAACAACTTGTTTACAAGTGCTGATGAACACATTGTTCACAAGTTCTAATGAACAAAATTTCCCCAAAGTCTGATGAACAACTGATGAAAACAACTGCTGAATAAAATTGTCGACAACATCTGATGAGTAATTTTAACTCTTCAGTTGTTTTAACCTCTGTTGTTTTCTCTATTTAATTCAATCTTCTTCAGTTGTTTCATTATCACTTTCTCAGAACTTTCCATCTTTTTCAAAAAAAACCTATTTTCCCTCTCCA
This sequence comes from Mikania micrantha, assembly GCA_009363875.1. Lineage (NCBI taxonomy): Eukaryota > Viridiplantae > Streptophyta > Magnoliopsida > Asterales > Asteraceae > Mikania > Mikania micrantha. Next base: position 41,476,679 of record CM018683.1, on the reverse strand, counting down.
GTCGTTGCATCCATGGCGTCAATCACCTTGAAACCGCGACATAATTCCATTGCTTATCTGACCAAATCCTCTTTCTGGTCAAAGTTTGATGAAGCTGTGGATTTGATGAATGCTTCTCAATTCAAAACTGCCTTTCTCATCAATCCAACTCTGTATGTCGACTCTATTCATCAATTTTGGATGAACGTTGAACTGATCAACGTAGGCATAGGAGTCATCTCCCTTCGATCCACAGTTAATGGTCATAATGTGCACATCAGCCCCGCTGAACTCAGGGAGGTTCTTCAGCTTGATGATGCTAATCTGGTCACCCAATTCCCAAAGAATCAACTTGACCTCTGTTTCACAAGTCATGAATACCAAGGTGACCTAAGTGATTCAACTCTGTACAAGAAGAACTTCAATGACCCAGAGCGCCTGATATTCCATATGATCAACATTTGCTTAGCTTCGAAGTCTTCCTCATGGGACCAAATGTCCTCTCGATGGCAACAGGTATTGTATTCTATACTTGAATCTCAAAAGCTAAATTTTTCTCAAATACTATTTTCTGAATTAACTGAACATGCTGCTAAGCCTGTTTCCTCTAGATGGCTACTCTATCCACGTTTTATCATGGCCATCATAGAGAAACAGCTTCAGCAAAATGGCCTTGTTGGTCAGGGGATCTCTGCTCCAGCAGTTTTGTTGGAAGTATATTCCCGACACAACTCTAACCCTACTCTCAAAGAGGCTGCCCGAAAGCTAAAACCCAAGCAGAGGGAACCCACAGCCTCCACCACAAAATCCAAATCCAAAGTCCCCACTAAACCAAAATCCAAACAAACCAAAAAGGCTGCTCAGGGAAATGAGTCCCCTGAGTCTGCCCATGCCTCACCAAGGCATGAAATGGTCACTGGGAGTAGTCAACCAGTGGTCCATCAGACTCCACCGGCTCAAACTGCCCAGGATTCCTCTCAACAGGAACCTGGTGCAACCTTTGAAGGGGCAGACACATTTCTAGAACCTCTTTCAGTTGAAAAGGTTTCTATTGAACAGCACCAATCTCCCCGGGTGCATTCTCTTTCAAAGCCAATTTCTATGGAAACCACCCCAGATAGCCCTACTTTTGTTATTGACAACATCCTGAATCAGTTGAACACTCCTATCCCCTCCCAGACACCTATCACTACTGGGATTAGCTCCAACATTGAGGGGGAGGAACAAAGTGTCTCTGATATCCCACAGGATCATGACTACCACATCAGATCTCCTAGTGTGGAAAGAGAGATTCTGATATCTGACAAGGCTGCTACTTCATCACCTCCATCATTTGGAGTGATTGATAGTGGTACCATTACTAAGACCTTGTCAGAGGCAACAACTGATGAAGGGGTTACCCCTGAGGTTGGAAGTCCCCAGTACCAAGAAAAAGGGGCACCTGATCATGTTGAGCCACACTCAACTCAGGTCGATCCTGATATTCTCAGGAGGTCAGATGATTCAGCTAAGGCTGATGATGACCAAAGCACACTTGCTGAGGTTCTGAAAAAGAATCAAATCCTTGAGGCTGAGGTTTGTAGACTCAATGAGCTACTCACCAAAATGTCCAAGGACAAAAGTCCATCTTCCCCACTTAACCCACAGATGGCACCTTCTTTTTCTGAAGGTCACCCAAACACTTCAACCACTACTTCACAATTTCAAATGCCACCAGCCTTTGCTTCAGGCACTAATCCTTTGGGTTCTAGCCCCCCAGAGGCATTAGCTGCTGCCTTTCTAAATATCCTCCCTCTCATCACTCCATTACTGAAAACAATTATTGTTCAAGCCCTTGATGAGAGGTTACCCTCCAAATCTCAAATTCAACAAATGGTTGATGAGGCTGTGACTGCTAGACTTACCACTCTACATCCTCCTTCTTCCCCTGCAGCCAAAAAGGGGGAGTTAGGAACAGAGTCAGTCACAACTTCAGCTTCCAAAAGGCCAAGATCTGAAGATGTTGCTTCTGAAAGGTCTCCTGCAATTCAAGTGACTTATAAGAGACAGAAGAAGAAACCTGTTGAGGTTATCAACAGAGCTGATGAGGAGGGTGAGCAGGAAATGGCTGAGAAAGTAATTGAAGCAAGTGCTGAACAAGTGGAAGTTACAACCTCTGATATACAAAAACAGGCTACAACCTCTGATGTCCAAGAAACTGAACCAGAGGAGATACAAAATCAAGAGGTTCAAACTCAGGTTGTTGAGGTAAGGGCTCCTCCAAAGAAGAGAAGGCAACTTAGAATTCAAGAAGAAGAGAGTTCTGATGAAGAAGACAGGATGCCTATCTCTACAGTTATCAAGTCAAATGTTCAAAAGCCTGCATCATCAACAACTGGGTTGGTTCTGTCAATTGAAAAGAAGAAGGTATCTCTTCCTGCCAAATATGTGCCTGAAAAGCCACTGGTGTTTGGTCAACAACCAATGATCACACCAGAGTCTAGAATGTTGGCAGTCAAAGTGAAGATTGAAGAAGAAGAGAACCAAAGGAAACATGATGAGCAGATCTTAAAATTGGTTGACAAAGATTATCCTCAGACATCAACCATTACTGCAATGAAGAAAGAAGCTCAAAGGTTGTATGCTCTGAGATGCACATTTCAGTATATGAAGGATCTGATTAGGATGTGGCCTGATCCAAGAGTCATTCATAGGATTCACAAGAGAGAAGCCCCAGCAGCTTATGCCAGAAGAATCAGAAGGGTATTAAGTGCTGAAATTATGCTGGGGACAGTGCTTGATCCTTGGGAGATAATAAGTGATTTCAAGAGTGTGTACAACTCTGGTGCAAAAGCTCCAAATTTCATAGAGAACAAAATGATCAAGAAAGGACTAGTATATAGGAAGCTTGAACATGTTCTGCAAGCAGAACTTTATTTGTTCTTGGAAGGAAAGCACCCTGATGAGTTTGTTTACAGGGAAATTACCAGAGTAGAGCTGAATGATGGGACAACGGCCAGGTACTTGTCTGAGTATTATGGACCTGAGTCCTTCTTTGAAGGTGAACCTGAAAAACTGACTCCACAAGAGAAGATGATATTACTTGAAGCTTATGTCAGGGAGTCCTTCAGGTTAGTATATAATCAATAGCTTTATTGAGAGGGGTTAATGCTCATAGTCCATTTCCCCAATGGAGTTCCCTCTCATATTTTGCTTGTTAGAATTTTTGGAAGCTGTTGATTATCAGGCATACACTTTAACCGGTTATTTTGATACTGATCTCAAAGAAAAAGACTTATCTTTCTGCCTGGGAATAAATAAGTGAGACCATAAATAAGTTAGAGGTTTTTTGGCTGCATTGGTTCAGGGGGAGTTTGTTGGACTAAAAGAACCAATGAGCCTGATCAGAAAAATCTCTAAGTCTCACAGCACTTATAACGACTGAAGAAGAACACAACAGCTGACATTCAATGTACTGAAGACACAAGATCTGAAGTGATATACAACAGCTGAAGTGCAATTCATCAGATGTTGTAATGTGTAGTTTAGTCTTCAGTAGTTTTCTTTCAGTTCTTGTAAAAGTCTGATGAGTAGTTTACTCATCAGATGTTTTAGTCTTTTTACTTCAGTAGTTTTAATACTTCAGTAGTTGTAAGAGATTGTCTTCAGATGTTGTAGACATTCTCAGTAGTTTAGTTATTTTTCAGTTGTTTTGTTTTGTCTGTTAGGTGTCAACATCATGTGACATCATCAGACGTCACTGTCTCTATATAAGGGCAGTTGACATGTTTGTAATTGTAACGAAGTTAATGAATTGAATGAAATATTCCTTTGCAGAAACCTTCTCTCTCTATAACAAATTTGAGTTTACTGTTTGATTAACTTTGTTCTTACGATGATTATGCTAATTCTGTGTTGAATTCCGCTGCTATACTCTATTAATTGTATCAATTGGGAACATCTGATCCTACACTCGTCCATCACAAGGTCTCGTAGGTTTCTGTGATGTGGAACCCAGATGCGTTCCATGAAATAGTGTAAGCCATCGGCTTTGACCTCCAGTTGTTTTTCCATTCCCCTTAGTGATTCGGCCACTAGGTGTTCTGCCTTAAGTGCCTCAACTTGGGCATTACGTATCTGCTCAGGGAGATGGGGATGGATAGTAAGCTGCAAGGCTCGTACCCTCTTGTGTTTCGAGGTATTCTTCTGACTTAGGGCATCGGCCACTACATTGGCCTTCCCTGGATGATACTTGATAGCACACTCATAGTCATTTAAGTGTTCGAGCCAGCGACGTTGTCGCGTATTCAGTTCCTTCTGCTCGAATATGTGTTGGAGACTCTTGTGATCAGTGTATATCGTACACTTTGTACCGTACAGGTAGTGTCTCCAGATCTTGAGTGCAAATACCACGACTCCAAGTTCCAAGTCGTGGGTGGTGTATTTTTTCTAGTGGACTTTCAATTGTCAGGAAGCATATGCGATCACTTTCTCCCGCTGCATCAGCACACAGTCGAGTCCTTGTATCGAGGCATCGCAATATACTACAAAATCATCTGTTCCATCAGGAAGAGATAGGATAGGTGCACTACAGAGCTTCTCCTTGAGAAGTTGGAATGCATCCTCTTGTTTGTCAGTCCAGAGATATTTCTTGTCCTTATGATTTAAAGCTGTGAGTGGTTGGGCTATCTTTGAAAATCCTTCAATAAATCGTCGATAATAGCCTGTCAAGCCTAGGAATTGTCGCACCTCAGTTGGGGTCTTTGGTGCTTCCCAGTTCTTGATTGCCTCTATCTTAGATTTATCCGCATGAATCCCTTGTTCATTGACAACATGACCCAAGAATTGGACTTCTCGAATCCAAAAGTCGCACTTTAAGAGTTTAGCGTACAGCTTCTCTTTTCGTAGCAGTTCAACAGCCAATTGAAGATGCTCTTTGTGTTTTTCCTGGGTTTTGGAGTAGATAAGAATATCATCTATAAAGACAATGATAAACTTGTCCAAGTAGGGTTTGCACACTCTATTCATGAGATCCATGAATACTGCGGGTGCGTTTGTCAGACCAAATGGCATAACCAAAAACTCGTAATGACCATACCGAGTGCGAAAAGCTGTCTTGGGGATATCTTCCTCTTGAATTCTCAGTTGATGGTACCCAGATCACAGGTCGATCTTAGAGTAGTAACTCGATCCTTGCAGTTGATCGAACAAATTGTCAATGCGGGGTAAGGGGTAACGGTTCTTGATTGTCACTTTGTTTAACTCCCGATAGTCGATGCACATACGGAACGTGCCATCCTTCTTCTTCACGAATAAGACCGGAGCTCCCTAAGGTGTGAAGCTGGGTCTAATGAAACCCTTGTCCAACAGCTATTGCAGTTAGTTGGACAGCTCCTGCATCTCCGAAGGTGCAAGTCGATATGGTGCTCGTGCAATTGGTGCTGCTTCCGGTGTAAGATCTATGCGGAACTCCACTTGTCGAGGTGGTGGAAGTCCTGGTAGATCCTCAGGAAATATGTCGGGATAGTCGCATACGACTGGGATGTCTTCGATTCTCTTCTTCTCTTCAGTCTTGTCGGTGATAAGCGCCAGATTGGCTGTGTATCCCTTTCGTAAGCATTTATGAGCTTTCATGCACAAGATGATGTTCAGAGGAGTGTCACTCCTTTCGCCCTTGATGTTTAGAGTTTCTCCGCCAGGGAGAGGTATGCGCACAATTTTGTCGTGACAAATGATCTCAGCTTGGTTCTCAGACAACCAATCCATGCCCACTACGACATCAAAATTGCCTAGTGTAACTGGCATAAGGTCAATCTTAAACCTATGGCCTGCTAGCTCTAAAGTGCATTCTCTCAGAGTGTGCTTAGTCCCAATTAATTTACCATCAGCTAGCTCTACTGTGTATTCAACCTCTAAGGGTGTTGGGGTAATGGCAAGTATCTCACTAAAATCCTTAGATATAAAACTTTTCTCAGCTCCAGTATCAAACAATACAGAAGCATAATTATCGTTCAAGAGATACGTACCGGTTGCAAGGTTGGGATCCCTCCTGGCCTCCTTGGCCCCGATCACGAATGCTCGCCCCCTCGTGCCATTGTTCCCATTGTTGTTGTTCTGTTGGTTGTTGTTGTTGTTTTTCAGATGCGGGCAGTCCTTCTTGAAGTGCCCTGGTTTGCCACATTCAAAGCAACCCTTTGGTGTTTCAAGTTGTTGCTGTTGTTGTGGCTATGGGGTCTTTGCAAGCAGCTCACCCCTGTAGTATTTGGCTGCATGTCCCCCTTTTCCGCAGCGCTGGTATTGAAAACCGCCACACTGACCCTGTGCATGATGGAAGTTGCACTTGTGGCATTCGGGTTGTTTTCCAGCATAGCCTCTTTGGTTCTGGGTGATTGGGATAGGTGGTGCGTAAGCCTGAGATGACCCAAACTTTCGTTGCTGTGGTGGTGGTTGGAGAGTGGAAGTCTTGCTCAGGGTGTCATCCCATTTGCGTTTGTTCTTGTCATTGATTGTGGTTACCGCACCACGGGGTGGTAGAAGTCCTTGTGCGACAGCTGAATCAGTGAGCTTGTGAGTTAGTCGCACGGCTTGTTACATGGTGATGGGATCAGCAGAGAGTACCATGCCCTGAATTTGAGGTGGTAGTCCCTCAATATACTTCTCTATGTGTTTGAAGGGTGGGGTTGCCATTTCCGGGCACAGGTTCGCCAGCGCATAAGACTGGGCAGTGTATGCCTCCACCTCGGAACCAATCATCTTATGGTTCCAGAACTCAGTTTCCAGTTTCTGCACCTCACCGCGAGGACAGTATTCGCGGTTCAGCATCCTTTTAAAATCATCCCAAGGCAGAGCGTTGGCTGCATCCAGCCCTAGGTTTTGAACATTGGCATTCCACCAAGTGAGGGCAGCTCCCTCAAAAGTTCCAGCAGTGAACTTGACCCTGTCCTCGTTCCTGCAATTGCTCATGGAGAAGGCCGACTCTGCCTTCTCTATCCAGTGTAATAGTCTAACGGTTCCCTCAGTGCCGCTGAATGAGTGGGGTTTGCAATCCAGGAACATTTTGAATGTGCAGAGGGGTGGGTTAGGATTTGCTCCTGAAATATGCAAAGGATAAAGTTGGATTTAGTATCGGCAAACGTGTTAAATTGGAAACGAATAATTGTGATGCAAGGTGAATATGAAATAGATTCATCACATTGATTCAGTGGGTTTTGGTTACGGGTAGCTTCCCGTGCAGCAAGCGCCTCTTCAACTCGTTCGTTGATGAGTGCGTTCAGTTCAGCTGGTGTCAAGTTGATGTTCCCACGTCCTCCCGCATTCCTGCGTCCTCCACGTCTTCCGGCCATGATCTTCATAGCGAGAATAAGTGTTAGTGTTTGCCCAATGAATAGAGTAGTGGGTGCGGTAGGTATGGAAAGGAATCATGTAGAGCTATCGGCTCCCTCCTGTCATGTGCAATCACATGCAGTGACGATGATGACGCCATTTGCCATAGTGCCGTAATAAGTGTGTGTGTAATCAGGTATGCAAGTATCACAATACTAAGCACTAAGTGTTGTGTGGAGACTAGTGGTTATAGACTAAGTTTACTAAATGCAAACCTAATTCGCAATAACCGGAGTCTCTGATATCAATCTGTCGCACCCCGGCCCTCCCGTCATGGACGGGGGCGCGACGGCTGGCTGATCTTGCAGGATCGCAGTCTCCGGTCACACAATGTTGCGAGACCTATATGTCCACTTTCATACGTACATCCAATTATTTGGATAAATCAGTTTTGTAAAATCAGAGTTGCGGAAGTAAAGTTGATAATATCAAACATATATAGTTGAACAGTTGCGGAAGCGTTAACTAAAACAGTTTTCAAAGTGATAGGTAATACAATCTGTCGCACCCCGGCCCTCCCGTCACAGACGGGGGCGCGACGGCTGGCTGATCTTGCAGGATCGCAGTCTCCGGTCACACAATGTTGCGAGACCTATATGTCCAATTTCATACGTACATCCAATTATTTGGATAAATCAGTTTTGTAAAATCAGAGTTGCAGAAGTAAAGTTGATAATATCAAACATATATAGTTGAACAGTTACGGAAGCGTTAACTAAAACAGTTTTCAAAGTGATAGGTAATAATAGTTGTGGAAGCGATAAAAGTAGTTTGACAATACATAAGTAACACAACCAAATGATAACAATGTTTAGTAAACTAAGACACTTAAACAGATGCATGCGACTCCAGCCTAGCATCCTATTCCTTGTGCGCATGCCTTAGTTATCTGAGAAAACATGCGAGTAAAAGGTTCAACACAAAGGTTGGTGAGAGCACAGGTTTTATATCAGCAGTAAACATCAAAATGTTTAAAGTAAATGTTTAGTAGGTCTACATTTCAATACAATGCAATATCCATTGATAGCTAGTCAACATGAGTTATACCATATGCGGGTTCGCAACCGAAGCTAACATGCTGCCTCCCGCCATATCCATCCAAGATATGGCAAATGTTGTTTGGTCAATTTTGCACTGTTCCGACCTCCAGTCGGGGTGGCCATACGGCTCGCAACAGTGGGGCTTGTCAGGCCCAAATAAACTATTCAGAATTACCACGCTAAGCGCAACGCGCTATTAACGGTTCGAGATGTGTTTATGAGGACTTATCAGTTTTGCATGTACAAAAGTAACCAAAAGTATGTGATTGTTCAAAAACAGTTGTATGCAATGTTTTCTCCCCCAAAGGTAGAAAATAGAAAAAGGGGCCGTGAACTTACCTGGTTAGCAGTTCTGGTATGTGTGTAAGTGTTCGCTTCTGCGAAAGCTAGCACCTGCTAGTATAAACCTATAATCATATAGGTGTGAGTATGTGTTTTGTGGTGTGTTGTAATCCATACAACTCCAAGTGTCGGTGTGCACAACCGAGTGTGTGTGTGTTGACTTGTGAGACTCGACGAATCGTTGGTGACACGATTGCTGTGTTATAACCATCCAATTGTCACAAGCACAAGTAGGACACTTATATGCATCCTATGACTCTAATCATACAATTTGCCATTTTTAGAAAGTTTCCAATTTAGGAAAGTGTGGTTATGAAATCCCGTTTCATAAAGTTAATACTTCTAATATGTTTATAAAACATGTTTAAACCCTTAAAACATGTCGTTTGCGCATAAATCACCTTTTATGCCGTTTTGCCCAAATAAAGTTTCTTGATTTGGAAAGTATCCGTTTAAAAACTCGTTTTCACAAATCCAAGTTCTCAATATGCTTAGAAATCATTTTTAAACATGTAAAACAAATCAAAGTTCATCAAAACACTTTAAAACATCAAAAGCCCTCTTTTGATTTTTAAAAGTTTCCATATTTGGCAGGTTTATACAAAACCATGTTTTTGACAAAATCAAACATCCAAATGTGTTTCTAAACACTCCAACACACATTTGACATCATCTAGACATGTCTAACATGTCTAGATTATCACAAATCCAAGACTTACACGTAAAAGTTTCCTTTTATGGCAAGTGTACCAAAATCATCACCAAATCAATCCTAACTTAACCATACTCAAATCTAACATCACTAAACTATAAAATCAGTAAATCTAAATCTAATACACATCAAATCACCAATACATTTGAGCACAATAACTAAATGGAGTTGCATGTGGGTTATTACCCATTGCATGTGCGATCTAACCATAGATAAACAAGATAAACTACCTTAGAAGCAAGATTTCAGTGGGGATGGCTACTGATGATGAAGTTCCAGTGGATTGATGGTTACTCCAAGCTTCTTGATGGCTTCCAAGACTTTCCTTATGCTCCAATGGCTTCCAATCACTAGGGTGTAGCTTCCAAAGTGATTCCAGAGGTTGAAGCTTGATTTCAGATGGATTTTGGTCGAGAAAATGAGTGGGAGTTCGGAGAAAATGGGAAAGAGTTCGACTGAAAATGAAAGGGGTTGGTTTTTATAAAATTTTCGATCTGCATGGCCTTCGCGTACCGCGAAGGCCGATCAAAAGTTTTTATCTCGAACCGCGATGGGATTCGGGAGTCCCAACTCCGATTTGCTTCGCGTACCGCGACGCCTTTCGCCATAGGATCCTTGCGTACCGCGATGGGTCTATTTTCATGTTTTTCGATTTCGATGATTCGATTTCGCTCGTACTCAATTCCTAACATTTATCCTGAACATCTAGTGCATGTTTAGCACATAATCATATAATAGCACATAGTTTTATTGATCACCAACGTTCGTGAGACTCGTGTGTGTGTTTTGATAATTCCTCGAATTATCTTCGATAGTTTGTGTTCGTGACTTACGAACCGTTTGCATGCTTGATTAACCATAATCAACATGTATTTGCACAATCCAATTGTGTTTGTTTTTGCCACACTTGGTTTCCAAAACCAATGTGCAATGTACAATTCGATAATTCCTCGAACTATCGTTTCGCAGTTGTGTGTGTTTGACTCATCTAATTAAACATAATTAAATGAAATGAAACAAGTATGAATGTGAAATATATAGAGTGTAAGAGTTGAAATTTACCTGAAATTGTCGGGTGTCTCAGATTCGAATAGCTAGGATCAATGGAAGGTGGCATAGTCGATACTATAGTATCGATGGAGCTGATGAGGCTGTTATGGACTTTGTTTCCATACTATAGTATCGAAACCTAACCAAAATCATCTTTAACTGTCGATACTAAGAGCCTAAACCTCTCCTAGTGTCTAGAACATAAAATGAAGTGAAGTTAACCATAAACGATTCGGGAATTTATCAATGAAGCAACAAGGGTTCGGGTAAAGGGTTTTGTCTTGGCCGATCCTATACCTTAGAATTTTGGATCATGTAACCAACCAAGCTTAGTTATTTTAAACCATAACCTAAGTTAACATGTTTAAGGTAACAACTAATGAGCTTAACAAGGACATAATGAACATTTTAGGATTGATAACATAGTTATAACCTACAATACACTATGCATGAGTTGCATTCATAGTGTAATGGGATTATGTACTTATGTATCATTCAATAAACTTAGAATAAAGTTGCCAACTTATATTTAAGTAATGAAATAAACTTATTATGTTAACAAGAAGGTTATGAACTAAGCTTGAGATGGTGACAAGAATCAAAATACTAGAACACATGTTTAAAATAACTAAGTCTAATAAACATGGGAAATAAGAACATGAAATGAATACAACCTTACAAATCATGAATTTTGTTAACACAATTAGGGTTTGAGCACGATAAACATATTAACAACAAGTGAGAGCATCGTTCATTGATTCTTCGTTTATTATACATTTGAGCCATTCGAAGTGAGTACATAGCCCCTACTTTCCTACTTTTAAATATTTTGGGGTGGAACATGTGAATACTGTTTTTAAAACTCAATTTCTTTAATTATTTTCATTACTCGATTACTTGAATGGTTTTCATTATTTAAAACTTATGTTGGATATGTTGATCTACATTAATACATTTGAACAATAAACACTGGATACAAGGCATTTAGTCATGACCTGTCATGGCACACGACCTAATCCAATTCATTCGTACAAGTACAAGTGGGTTTTTCAATTAAACTATGTAACATGGATGCACAGTTTGAAAACAAGCTTATTCACATCATGTATGCCTATGTTTAGGACTTTGAGGGCTGAAATCGTTATTCTTAGATTTCAGACATGAAGTTCACGCAATTGTACATTTAGGACTCAAAGGTTAGAGGTTATTAACTTAACCTCTAAATTTGAGTTCACACACTGGTTCAACGTTAGTACTGGGTGATCACAACAAGGGAAAACGGGTTCTACACTAAGGTCAAAGTTGGCTTTAATTAACTTTATAGCCAAAGATGACTTGGTGTAGATTTGGCAATATGAATTAACTGTTGATTAATTTTAACAGTTTAGATCATATTGAGTACACTTTAAATGACACAGAGTTGGTTTTAATTTATTTTATTACCATGGGTTGTGCTGGTTATTTTTCAGTCTTTGCCTAACTCCGAACGTAGTTTGCGACTTGGATTTAAGATGGCAATAGGATATACTTGATGATAGTTTGTGTTACATTAGCATGTTACTACAATTATATTTTTATTCATATACAGTTTTATACACAGTGGTTGTACACAGTGGTTGATTGTACATGTTTCATTGTTTGTTTGAACTCAGGTTTTATACAGGTTACACTCACAGGTTTTCAATGGATATCTTTTCGAACTTATATTTTCATATTCATAAACTATATGTTTTACAAGATTTTAAACCTATGTATCTCACCAACTACTAATTGTAGTTGACAGCTTTTCTTCACATGTTTCAGGTGATCAGAGATAGGTACAAAACAAGGACAACTAAGGAGACCTAGGCTAAGATAGAACAAGATCAAGAAACAAGCTAGGATGGATTAGAAACTCATTAAATCCTTGTTGTTTAATTATCTTGTCGGTTCTTTTTTGGAAACATTATTTTTTGAGGTCAGTTAGTTGTATTCTTTTGGTAGTTAGTCATGACATGTAAACCTTACATTAATCATATGAAATGTATTAATTCATTGTGGTTGTTCATCGTTAATCTTGTGCAATTGAATCAACCGATCATTCGATCAAGTCGTCACCGTGTCGTGGATTCCGCACGCGACGCAGGGGTGTAATATCTAACCAATACCTGCACACCATCTCTCCTCGGGAGTTCAATGATTGTGATAGTATGGGACTTATGATAATGTGTTGTATAAAGTTGTATATTGCCTACTCATGCAAATACAATTCACAAAAAAGTCACATGAATAAAATAATTGTCTCAAAAACATGTCCAAGTAATTGTGTGTTTTCCACCTTGAAGTAAAAAAAAATATAAAATATGTAAAGGGGCTATGAACTCACCTCTTAGAGTATGAATAATAGAAACACTTGTCTTTGTCAAACATTGTAAACCATGATGTCACCTTTAAACTAAAGGAGATAAAAATTGTATCACAATTCGCATCTATTGTAGCAATCGATCACAACAATTTCAACCTATTGACTTTAATATATATAGGTGTTCATAATATATAAATATTATTGGTCACACACATTTGATGATACTTGTACTATATTTTATAAATATATTTGGTGCGATTTTATACATTTGTAACCATTTTAGTGTCAAAAATCGAGTTTCTATTAACTTGTCATGTTTATAGATTTTTAGGCCTTCTAAAAAATGCTCTTTTTATATTTTTATTTTGAATTTTTGTTCCTAAAATTTTATGTGTTATGCTTACATGTTTTAACATATTTTATAATTTTTTTACATTTTATTGAGTTTAAATAGTTCCTTGAATTATTTTTAGAAAAAATAGTACACACAAAACCAAAATCTAATTGCGTACTGGAAATCGTATTGAATGGTTGAAGGTCAAAACCAACTTCTATTTGTCATAAATCAGTGGGGTTTGAAAGCTAACATAATATTGAATCTTTTGGTCTAAGAATTACTTAATTTTGATTAAATTAGAGTAAGTTATGGGCTTCTCGAATTGACACATCTGTTCCGTTTGCACAACACATTCGAGTTCTCAACTTGGGATGAACGTTTGAGGTATCTATGCTTGTCGAAAAATTGTATGATCACCTGGGATGGAAATTAGACTCTATGGAATTGATTTTAGACTCAAGAATGGACAGATTTGTTTAAAATATGACCAAGTTATTGTCAGTTAAAGTTGAATCAAATATTATGTTAGTATTCCTAACCGAATTTTAAAGTTTCAAAACATAATGGTTGGTTATTAAATCATATGTTTTTATGCAAGTTTAGTTTTTAAAATGATTTTATATATTTTATTTTATGTTTTTGATATATTGAACAAAAGTTTGCAATTGATTAAATCACGGATTGTATGATTGTAAGATTCCTAATTCAAAAAGAGGGTTTTCACAACTTTTTCATGGTTTGCATGTAAGATGAGTTTGCTCTTACATACAACCTTAAACATTATTATATGATTATATGGATCTTTATGAATGTTCATGAGTGTTGAATATGAAATTGTAAAGAACTAATGAAAGAATCTCAAAGAATACATCACAAATGCTTACCAAAACGCGCAACAACGACTACAACACCTCGACCTTCTTCTTCCTTGTCCTTGATCACAATGGAGGTGAGGAGATGTGAGGATGATTTACACCAGATTCTAGAGAGAAAACGTTTGTGTTTCTTGTGGAAGAGAAAATGAAATGAAAGGTTGGCATAAAGGAGATTAAAGGATGAGTTTAAGATGTGTTAATGGAGTGATATGAAAGGTCTTGGAATTCCCCCTCATTTGGACGACTTCTAGGCATCTAGATCCTTCTAAAATTTGTTTTTTACATGTTTTTTAACACATTAGACATGTTATAGTAGTCATGTGACATAGCATCAACCTTTATGTCATGGTATGTTGTCTAAAATGGTTTTTTCGTAACTTTTTGTGTGAATTTTGTTTATGTAATTATTTATGAATATTATTGGAAACCTTTATTTGTTATTTTTGGTGTTTATGGTTATATTTAGGTTTATGTATCGTCGTTGTGTGTCGGTAAGACCGTTTTATGCAACCACTGTTGCAAAACTTTGGTTTTACTGTCGTTTCTTTGTCTATAGAACAAACTCTATGAAATACAAATTTCAACATGTCTAGCACATGTTGTCGCACCCCGGATTTCCAAGCCTTCTGAGGGCGCGACGAGAATGGCTATTCACAGTCTCTGCAGGATCACAATTCCTTGGCGGTACGCGGCGTGTTTCGGGAGGGATTCTGATTATTTTAATCGGGGCAGTACATACGCTAAGACCATGCAAGATCAGCCTTGGGGGTACAAGATGCGTTCCAGAACCCATCTCCGAACCCTCTGCTATCACCCCCTAAGCCATTCTTTCTACTTCTTGGTGCTATTGGAGTCCTTGGAGCTTGGAGAGGAAACTAGGAATCTAGGAAGAACCATCAACCCACCGAATCCTCATCATCAGGAGTTGTTGCAGCTCATTCTCAGTGGATCTTAGAATCTAAGGTAGTTTTTATGGTTCCTTTACGGTTCGTTTGTACATGCAAGGTGTGAAAACACACATGCAAGTGTGTTTGAACACATGCAACTCCATGTAGCTCACATGCACGAATTTTTTGGTGTTCTTGTGTGATTTTAATGTAATGTTACTGATTTTAGAGTGTAGAAGTGTTTGGATTGAGTTTAGATAGGTTAATGTGATGATTTTGTAAGCCTTGTTATAAAAGGAAACTTTTATGATTCATGTCATTGATTTTTAATAATCTAGACATGTTAGATGTGTCTAGATGATGTCAAATTTTTATTGATGTTTTTAAAAATACATTTGGGGTATTTGGATTTGTGAAAAATATAATTTGTTAGGAACTTACTAATTTTAGAAACTTTTGAAAATCAAAAGAGGGATTTCAATGATTTAACATGTTTTAATGATTTGTGATTATTGAAATTTGTTTTAAAAATAATGTGTAAACATATTTGGAATTTTAATTTGTGAATACGAGCTTTTAAACAAACACTTCCCAAATAAGGAGACTTTATTTTGGGCAACATGGCATAAATGGTAATTTACGCACAAAAGGTATACTTTAGGTGTTAAATGTATTTCTAAAACATGCTAGAAGTAATATGTGAGGCCCCGAAACCGGGCACCTCGCAGAGGTTGGTTTTCATCATAACACATAGCTCTTAAACTAAAAACTTTCATAAATATGCAGCGGAAATGTAAACATAGTTTGATAAACAGAGTGTCTGTATCAAAAACATATCGGATTGCCAAAACCATCGACTTCTCTATCTTGATGCCCCGAGCTCCATAACTCCTTTCACCTTAGCCTTAACCTGACATACATGCTAAATCAAGTCAGCTTACGCTGGTGAGTTCTAGTTTTCATAAAACAACATTACACATACTTAACATAAACCTCATTTCATACACCTAGTCCATAACCTTAGCACATAACATCCTTAACATCATCATCATACGTTCCACTGCTACCATACGAGCAGTGGGCTTATGCCGGCACAAGGCTCCATACCCAGTTATAGTCGTGGTTGACTATCATACCCAGTTATAGTCGTGGTTGACTATCATACCCAGTTATAGTCGTGGTTGACTATCATACCCAGTTATAGTCGTGGTTGACTATCATACCCAGTTATAGTCGTGGTTGACTATCATACCCAGTTATAGTCGTGGTTGACTATCATACCCAGTTATAGTCGTGGTTGACTATCATACCCAGTTATAGTCGTGGTTGACTATCATACCCAGTTATAGTCATGGTTGACTATCATACCCAGTTATAGTCGTGGTTGACTATCATACCCAGTTATAGTCGTGGTTGACTATCATACCCAGTTATAGTCGTGGTTGACTATCATACCTACCCAGCACAAGAGCTGGTACATCTTTCATACTTATCCTATAACACGTATAGGAACATCGTTCGTTCGTCATACATGATATACTAGCATTATATCATCTTTTATCATAATCATCATAACATTTACTACTAGCATCATAACATCATTCATAGCAGTCATCATGGCATCTTAGACATGTTATACTAGCATCGTCTCATCATACCATCATAGCATACAGTCATCATGCACAGTTCATCATAACATACTAGCATCATCAGCATATCATAATATCATGTCATCATGCCTACATATCATACTTCCATCATAGCAACCTAGGACCTTGTCATACTCCTATAACTATTCTCACAGTTATCATCATGAAGCATGTCATCATAAAGCAATCATCATATCATATGCTAGCATCATTATCATGTCATGTTATTCATCATCATAACTCATTTATCATGCGTTCGTCATACTTAGCATACTTTCATGCATAAATCATGCTAACACATAAACATGCATACATATTTATGGCATATCATTCATTCATTTATCATCATCATAAACACATAACATCATAAACATAACAATAAGCATGTATGCCAGCCCAAACATTAAGCATAAAAGAGGGCGTCTAGAACTCACCTGATAGTAGACTCTTGTTTTCCTTAGCCGAACTCCTTAGCTAGGACTCACGGAACCTACATCATTACATTTACCGTATCACATTCCATTCTTAGACTTAGAGTTTATTCTAAGTCCTCATAGCCCGCTAGTCCCCCTTACTGAATCCAAGTCTTCAACACTTAGCTAAGTGTTCGAAACCCTTGAAATTCATTAAGTCTTCATGTACACGAATTGCCATGTACTCGAAATATCTATTGTATTCGAAATAGTCCCTGTACTCGAAATAACCATATACTCGAAATAACATGTATGATTTCGAGTACCCTCTGCTCATGATTTCGTGTACTCATCATTTCGTCATTAAATATCTCAGAAAATTTATCTAAGGCTTTGGGGAGCTAGTTCTAGGTTCCTTATGTTGTTATCAACATACTGGAACCTCAAAGTTTCGAACTTTATGCATAAAGGTGTGAGCTTTATGCATAAGTTCCCTTTTTATATAACCATCCTAACTTTTGTATAAAAATCCAGCTTTCTATACATGAATCACTTACTTGAAGGTAGCTGATCCTCCTGGTAGAATCCCGTGCGTTTCCTACTTCGTTTGGTCGATCAAAGTTTGATTCTTGAAATTCTTGGACTTAAACTTCGTGTACTCGAGAGGAACTGTGCTTCCAATCAAAGATTGTCACATTTCCCAATGCACGACTATTTATAGACAAGGTCCCTGTATTCGAAAACCCCTGTACACGAAAATGTAGTGTACTCGAAATGTGATGTATTCGAAATCTTCATTATTTCGAGTACACGATTTCTAAGCCCCATCTTGGTTATTTTTCGTCTATTTTCCCACATGTTACTTATCCGTTACACGTACGTAGAATTCAAATAACTTGTATCTTAGAAAAATTTGGGATGTTACATAATAGTTTGATGAAATGAGATTTCATAACTAAACTTTCCAAAAATATAAACTTTCTAAATATAAAAAGTTTCCCAAAATAGAAAACTTTCGAAAAATGGTAACTTTCCAGAAAAAGGAAACATTACGCTTTCATATGTGACTTATAATAAGAGTCGTAGGATAAATGGAAATGTCGTACTTGTGTTTAAGGTTTACATAGCACATAAACGAACTAAACACAACAAACATATCACCAACGATTCGTCAAGTCAACACACAAACACTCGGTTGAGCACACCAATACTTGGAGTTGTATGGGAGACAAAACACCACAAAAAACACACTCCTGACCTATGTTATTATAGGTGATCACTAGAAAGCGCTAGCACTCGCAATAAAGAGCACATAAACCGGAAACTGCACTATCAGGTGAGTTCACGACCCCTTTTTATACTTTCTACTGTTGGGGAAAAAACATTGCATTATAAACTGTTTTTGACAACAAACATATTTTGGGTACATATGGACATGCTTTATCACTATATGTATATGTGTGGCACACATCACAACACAAAGTCCTCACAAACACACCTCATACCGTTAGTAGCGCGGGGCGCCTAGCGTGGTAATCTTGAATTGTACTATTTGGGTCTGACAAGCCCCTCTGTTGCGCGCCTGGGAGGCCACCCCGACTGAGAGTCAGAACAGAGCAAAATTGACCAAACACATTTGCCATTGTCTTTCGTGATGGACATGGCGGGAGGCATGCAGTCATCTTCGGTTTCGAACCCACATATAATATAACTTTATTGACTAGCTATCAATCGATAATGCATTGTAAAGAAATGTAGTCATGCCACATTTACTTTAAACATTTATTGTTTACTGTTGATACAAAACATGTGCTCTCACCAACCATTGTGTTGACATTTTACTCGCATGTTTTCTCAGGTAACTAACTCATGCATCTGCTTAGTGCTTTAGGCCTTTGAAAACATTTATCATTTTGATTTGTTATGTGATGCCAAACTACTTAAATCGCTTTCGCAACTGTTATTATAATGTTTTGAAAATATTTTAACTTAGCTTTCGCACTCTCATTTTACAAAACGGTTTTATTCAAGTTATTGGATGTACGTATGCAACCAGACATGTAGGTCTCGCAAGTGTGACTAGAGACTGCGATCCTGCAGTGACTGTGAATGGCCAGTCGCGTCACGCCCTCGGAAGGCGGGGAAGGCCGGAGTGCGACACATGTTTATAGTGTTTAGTCTTAGTTTAAGTCAATTTGATATATCTTGCTCAAAGTCCAAGTCAATGGTCAATGTCAAAGTCAATGGTCAAAGTCAAAGTTAATAATCAAAGCCAAACCAGAATTTGCGACGAATGCCACATGTAGTTTTTTACTTTTATTTAAATAGATAAAAGATTCAATTACAATTTTTTACATAATCATTGTTTTTACAAAAGCCTTTTCATGATAATTTAATTTTTCCTTAGAAGTACTTAAAAGCAGATTAATTTTTTTAAGAAAATTATTCTAAATTATTATAAAAATTATTTCACATGAAGGTATGTTTGTTTAAAATGACAAATATGTATTTCCCAATTAATTCTTAAACCCTAAATTCATGTAATGTTAATTATAGACACATTCTTAAGTAATCCATAGAAGACATAGACTTAGTATATGCCAACTTGAACTTTAGGAATACTTAGCTTATAAATTGATTCCTTTAATTCTAGGTTGAGTTGTACTACATTCATTCCTTCCACACTGCATTGAAATACATTGGATTTAGCCAATTTATCGAGTACATTCATACTCCCTTCTTTACATTTTGTAATGTTTTAAGGATGTTACACATGTCCTATATAAATTATGTTATTCTTAGAGTCAAAACACCAAGGATGCAATGACTTAGTCTTTGGAGATTGCCTTTAGTTGTATGCGATTACATGTTGAATTTTGTATGCGTTATTCTACACAATTGCAAGCACGTTTTTACATACTTACATCAAGGCCTTGCAAGCCTATGGTGTACAAGTATGGTTTGACAATGTTTGAGGACTATTGAGAACAATGATTATTTGCTTGCATGCCTTGTGTAACTATTGATGAATTAAATGAACTTTTGTGCTATACATGATGGCTTATAAACTTGTGAGAACATATGATTTAGGTCAATACTTTAGGCTTTGAATTTGCATCTCTTTATTTTGTATTATATAAACTTGTATGTGTACTCACCAACTATGCAAATAGTTGACAAAGAATTATTTTACATGTGTGTAACAAGTTAGGTGAAGATGATGATGACTTAAGCTAGGGTTTAGCTGACCTAGTTAGATATTTAAAACAACCTTTTGTATTTCAATTGTTGTCTTTGGATAATGTAACGGAATTTTAACTGAGTTAATAAATGTTTGTTTATGTTGATTAATAATGTTGCATTAATTCTCGAAACATTACGATATCACCATGAGCTAATGAACAGTAGAACTCATGCCT
The DNA here is from genome assembly GCA_009363875.1 of Mikania micrantha. NCBI lineage: Eukaryota > Viridiplantae > Streptophyta > Magnoliopsida > Asterales > Asteraceae > Mikania > Mikania micrantha. Next base: position 41,456,270 of record CM018683.1, on the reverse strand, counting down.
CGACGTATTCCGCAGTCGGTCGGGGTAAGACACAAAGCTCTATCCCATCACATCGTGCACATTCTAACACAATGTTGATCGTCCACTTCATAAGATTCTCCAGCCGATCGAGACGTCGATCGATACGTATATCTTGACGGCGGCTAGCCTGAATGAGCTAGTCATTTGGTGCCGCCATACGGTGTAATAACGCCTCGAGTGACTCGGTGAGGCACACCGCACGGTAGACGATGGATGTTGCGGTGGGTCCTGTGGCAACGGCTCCTGCAGTGACGGTGAATGATGGGGCGGCTCCTGAAGTGGCTTGGGGTCCGGAATCTCCCCCTGGTGCTGCTTTGGCTGGGGCTGCTGCTGGTGCGTGAAGGTCATCTAGGGTGTTTTCCAAATACGACCATGTGAGGTAATGAGTCGCAAACCAAAACAAGGGTAGTCCACGGCAAGGCGCATGTTCAGGATCGTTCGAGGATTCAGCTTACGGGGCTAGATCGTTGGCAAATCATGAACAAAATGAAACACGCCTTTACTATGTGCGATATATGTCACACAGATCCCGCCCCATAATGTACCGCGCCATTGACTATAATAGAAGGAGGCGAAGTACAATGCAAAACAACGTGCAAGGTTGCACACCCTCCTGGTCATCAGACTGTGAGGATAAAACAGATATGAAGTGGTCACCCACTCCTGAATCTGCGAAACTGCGTGGTAGAAATATTAGCCCACCACACTCTCATCACCCCATCCTCTCCCTGGGTCAGCCCTAGTGTGAATGCCTATCTAACAGTCTCCGGCTCGTAGTAGATACCAAGCAGCAAGACAAACCGCTCTATCGACATCTCCAAGTGCTGACTGCATGTCAAGAATTTGATGTCTGGATGCGAGTCCTCTTCCTCCAACTCAGCAATGGCCACCTGTTGAGCTCGGTAGCGAAATGTCGAAAAAACTATACGTTAACGAGCCTGTAGGTGGGCAGATCGGCTGTATCAAATAACGAGTCGACGGTGTGTCCTTGCATAAGATAACCCTGGCTCGCTCCGACAACCATGCGTGGCATACGGCGGCACCTAATTACGGTAGCGGTGCCGGGCTCGAACTGCAGCCACGCATGCTGCGCAAGCTCTACTCCCTCATCGTCAAGGACGATATCTCCAAGAAGCCAATATCTTTGCATCTGTATCCATAAAGAATCGCTGCAAAAAGAAGTCACATTTACAATTTGAATAAATGGAAGACGGTTTAGGTTCGTTTTATACGTCGCGTCCATCATCAGTACGTGCGGATGGAATTTGTGGCGTCAACCTATAGGGTTTCTAATTTTTCTAGTTTTGATTTACCAGAAGCAGAAGAAGAATTAGTAGCAGGTTATCAAACTAGCAATATGATTTTAGATGACAAAAGAAATATCTTTCATGACATTTGTTTTAGGGTCTTCCCGGGTATAGTAAACATAACCCTGAGTATGAAGTAGGTTTTCCAAAACCTGCATCAGAGTATCACCGAGATTCTTCTTATTTTTCATTTTTTTGTTGTAAATTGTATACATATCTTGAGATGGACACGTTCGCAGGGTTATGTTTCTTTATGCTTGAAAGAATGTTACGAGGATCCATGTGTTGCTCGGTCAGATTCTCTACCATATCTTGTTCATCTTGAGTGAATCTTCTAACATATGGATGACCTTCTAGATTCTGAGCAAGTTCTTGATTGTGATTGTCGTTAATCACCTGTAATTTCCATGATTCATGAATTTTGTTGTACAAATTCCATCAAATATCCTGATGACTTTTGAAATTCCGGTAATCTTTGAAATTCAAGTGACTTTTGAAAATCTGAATTTGCGGTGAGTTTTTTTTTGTGTATAAAAAACTGAGCATTTTTATAAAAATTATATAATTTTGAAAAATTACTTCTAAAAATTTTGATTCAGTTAATTTTTATTAATCCTGATTAATTTTTAGTGTCTGCTCCATCACTCTACTAGTGCGTAGCGATTTCTAATGCTTTTAAGGATGCAGTTTGAAAAGCCCTACTAATTGTAGGAGGAAAAAATAAATCTACGTATAACTCACTTGGTATAGTCATTACCTCTTAGATTAAACATTTTGAGTTTAAATTCATACATAAAAATTATTATTTGGGTTAGTTTGGGAGTTTATATATTTGTTGTTCTAAAAAATAAATAAATTAAATAAAATAAAGGGTGAGATTCAACTAGATAGTCTACTTATCTTAAAAAGTTTAAGATGAATTATTAACTATTAGATCATGAGATCAAATTTAATAAGGAAAATTCAAAATTTTAGGTGGAAAGTTTGTAGGACCAAGGTTGATCTCGGAAACAGCACGAAATCAAGGGAAATCTGCTCTACAGCCTCTGGAATAGTGCGGAATCCTATTCCAGGGTTTTCCAATCGAAACCAACAGCAACCGTGGTGATTCGAAGGTAAGAGATGAACGTTTGAGTGAGAATCGAACACCACGAGCTATGAATCGAACTTGGACAGCAAGAAACACTCAAATCTTCAGGGGTTTGACACTGGAGCACACTGGGAAGAATGAGGGTTCTAAGAAGTTAGGTTTAAAATGATTTCAACTTGTATTTATAGGCAGTAGACATTCGGCCGAATGAGTGGCCGAAACAACTCATTCGGCGAATGACTCTGTCGAATAGGTAATTCAGTCGAATGACTCATTCGGCGAATGACTCATTCGCTGACTATAGTCATACTCTAGTTTCATTCGGCGAATGACTTCATACGTTAGAGTCATTCGGCCGAATGAACAAAACTCATACTCAATTACTTAATAAACCAAATCACCCAATCATATAATCAATTAACTAAAATATAAACATTAAGAACAATATAGAAAAACAACTTCCATTAATATAACTTGATTTTTACATAATGAATGTTACAAAAAGGAACTAGGGACGTTAGATGCATCAACAAACTCCCCCTTGGACCTAGTTCAACTCTTCGAAGTGTCTTTCTTGAAATATTTCTCAGTAATAGTTTTCCAGTCAGCTCCAGCATGAACCTTTAAGGATATGCAGATTCGGATCACTCTCATAAACTGAAGTGCCTGTTCCATATCCTGTACGTCGAAGAAAATCTGATGACGATACAGTGCTATAACATCTTTGTGGGACAAGTTAGTCAACCACATAGGCTCAAAAATCCTCACAGTCTCCCATTTCTTGTCTTGCATAGAACAATCAATGCTTCTAGAGTATGACCGTCGTAATACCACCATCGGAAGCCTTCCATAAAATCTTGACGCATCTTCCGTAAAGGAATCTTCTTCAAGACTTTAGGAGAAAGCCACTTCAGGATAACTTTATGTTTCCGGGTGTCTCCATCAATCTCTGGAAGATAGTAACGTTCAGGCTGTTGAGGTTGGAAGTTCACCCATCGCTTTCTGTACTCGTACTGGATCTGTCGAGAAAACCAAGCAGACATCCCCGAATCTTCATTGTATTGCATCTTTAGACGTGCTAATTGATTCACTTCAAAGCCTGGCAACGTCTTAAAGTCATGGGGATGCTTGAAGCAATCTATTCCTCTCTCTCTTTTCACTGCATAACATCCAAGGTCGTGTATGCCCAGCTAAGAATTTGACCTCCAGCCTTATAGCCTTTGGTCCTGTAAACCTTCTTGTGAGTAGCTGGCATCTTTTCAGTACTCTGTTTCTTCAGGACCTCCCAATAGGCCTCCCACTCTTCTTTCCTCTTCTTTTGATCATCGGCTTCAGACTTGCTTGCTTCAACTTGTTCTTCAAGGTATCTGACCAGAAGATCCTCTGTGGCTTGATCAAACTGGTTAGTAAATGTAGGAAGCTCATCCTCAGCCAATGTATACTTTGGATACTCCTCATTTGTAATATCCTCTAGAATAACCTCATCAATATCATCAAAAGGTTCTGTATCAGGCTCATCAAAAACAGGAACAGAGGTATCGTCAGTGATAACCTCATCAGGATTTAACCTGAATAGCTCAGCTATTTGTTCCTAAGTAAGGCAGTGAATGATCTCTCCCTCCTCCTTGTCGTAGCTAACTGAGTGCTGTATAATGCCTTGAGCGTCTAGAATCATAGTGAGAGTCTCGTCCAGCTGACGTCTCACAGGCACAGCTTCTACTTCCTCAGTTGCTTCAGGTTCAGCTGTCTTTGAGGGAGACGAAGGAGGAGGAGCCTGAGTCTTCTTATCGTTTGCTTTCTTGGACCGGATCTCAGATGAGGGAGGAGCTTGATCATCATCGTCATCATCATCATCAGTACTAGATGAATCAGAAGGCCCACTCCCAGATCCGTCCTTATCCTCATCATCAGACTCATCATCTTTATCTGAGTCTTCATAATCCACCTGTTCCTCCTCAGACTCTTCTTCTTCTTCATCTTCTTCCTTGTCTGATTCATCGGAACGAGCTGCAGATCCTTCTATCATGGGAGTACTATCCTTGAGACTGTCAATCTGATCTGCTAGTCTAGCATTCTCAGTCTCCAAGGATAGTATCCGATCACTGAAATCAGTGACAGTTAATGCCAACTGATGATGTTCGTCAATATACTGCAGCAGCTGCTGCTCCTGTTGGGCAGAACGAGCCCTTAGGTCAGCTCTCTGGTCTGCAGCTTGAAGAAGCAGAGTATCCCTGCTCTTCCACCCTCTTTGTAAGCTGAGCAATAACTAGCTCTTGCTCTTGTTCTTTTTCTCCTGCTCTAGGCTCCTCTCCATCAATCTGAGTACCATACTGTTCAGTGTGCTCAACTGATCAACAACTGACACAGTAGGTATAGACATATCGCCCGTGAGATGGAGGGACCAGCAGATGCAGCAGTAAATATGGGGCTTGAGACACAGAGGTGGTCAGAGGGGCAGTAGTGGCATGAACATGAGTTGCCCTTGACCTGGTCAGTGAAGAAACTGAAACAGCTGCTACTGATGTAACAGTAGTTGTAGCAGCTGTTGTCAGTTCTGACCTTCTCTGAAACGAGAACCTTGACCTCTTTCTCTCCTCTCCGCTCTGGAAGATGTAGGCTGAGAAGCAACAGTAGTGGCAGCAATAGAGGAGTAGGAGATCGAGGAGGTGAGAAATGTCAAATCTGGAATGAATAAATGATCAGAATCTCTTCTATCTCTCTCTTCACTCCTCTTCCTTTTCCTCTTCTCATCCTCCCCCCATCAACTTTCTCAAACTCATCATTCTGTCTCTTCAGAATCAGAACTATCCACCTCATCATCACCTGCTTCACCTTCATCTTCACTTGAGTCCTCTGACTCATCTTCACCTTCTGCAGATTGAGTGACTGTAGTATCAAGAGGAATAGACACTGTGGAGGTAGTAGTAATCAAAAATCCAGCTCCATCAGTGAATCAACATCAACCTCCTCTTCTGTAGCTACAGAGGTGCTAACTCCTGCACCAGGAGCCACATCAATAGTCTCAACCAGGGTAACCTGTGCAACAGAAGTCTCATCAACTGTGCTAACAACACATCACCAACACCACTAACACCTGCACCTCCATCACCACCAACACCCTTCACCTGCAGCACCATCATCATCATCATCATCTCCACCATCATCAGGACAATAATATCCTCAACATCTGAGTCAGAATCATCATGTCTCCATCTACGACCAACAGGAGCTCTGTAGTCTGGCCTAGAGAGATGACCAAATAAAGATCTAGATGCTGGCTTCCTCTCTTTGCCTCTGTATGACATCACCCTATTGAGGTGAGGTCATTCATATGCTCCAGCTTGATAATGTCAGCATTAATCTTCGGTAGATCAGGTAACTGAGCATCGATCAATTGCTGCAGAAACCTTGGATACATCAGAAATTTCTTGTCTCCCTTCAGTGTCACATTCTCCTTCATGTGAGAGAAAACCATCTCAGAGAAGTTGAATGGCCTGTTAAGCACCAATGCAACAAAGGCAAACTGAATAGTTTCCCGCATGTCATCGAATCCTCCTCTCCTGGATCCAAGACAGTGAATCAGTACGTGTGCAAGATACTTGAACTATGGACTCATAAAGGATTTGTTGAGGATTCCAGCTCCGAGATCTCCCTCATACTTGCATCTCATAAAGAAGCCACGAACCAAGTATCGATCTAGCAAATAAGGCTGATCAGGAGTATCCTGAAAACCACAAACTCTCCTGATGTGCTCTGCTGAAATAATCACATCATGTCCAAGAACTTTCCCTCTGATCACTGGAGGTTCAGCCTCGCAATCTATATCAGAAGAGGCCCAAAAATCCTACTGATGAGAGCGATAAGGCACATGTATAGTAGAGATAGGAGTAAATATCCTCGAACGCCTGAGAAAGGTAATAATCTCAGTGTAGTGCTTGGCGTTCGGAGTGTCGAGATCCAAGTGAGCACAAATGTTGTTCTTCGTCACAGATTTGTATCCAGCCATTCTGAAAATCATATAAAAACATGTTAGAACAATTCACATAACTTAAAATGTTGAAATCAGATCAAAATCAGAACTCAGAATCAATTCAGACTGATATGCCGAATGAGAGGTAATTGGCGAATGAACACATTAGCCGAAAGAGTCATTCGCCGAATGACAGTGAAAGTATGAGTCATTCGCCGTAAGTGTCATTCATTCGCCGAATGACTTTCATTCGCCGAATGAGAATTCGCCGAATGGCGTCATTCGGCTATATTTTGAAATTCAAACCCTGGTTTATCAAAAAATCAAATCAGTTCATAAAATTGTACCAACATACTCAGAAACCACCGACTAACAAGTTTAAACTTTGACTCATGTGATATAGATGTCATTTGACCATCTATTTAACAGGCGATTACAAAAACCCTAAAACCCTAACAGGTGTTCGGATTTTGATGATTCATGGTCGAAACTTGATGATATTCGATCCTGGTATACCTGAAATGATAGTGAACAAGATTATCAGAGGCTGAGTTCGTGGAAATCAAGAAAAGAAATCGACTAAGAAAAAGTTACGGCGCAAGAGTTTACGGCGAAAGAGCTTTTTGGTCGAATGAGCTCTCCCGATTGAACACTTATATAGGATTGCTCATTCGCCGAATGAGACAGGCGAAAGGTCGGTTGAATATCAAACACATTCGCCGAATGTAATTGGCGAATAAGACATTCGTCACAACTCATTCGCCGAATGTGAATGTCGAATGAGTCATTCGACACACATCATTCGCCGAATGAGATATACTCTATCACAATTGATTCGGTCGAATGACTCATTCGCAGAATGAAGTCATTCGGCCGAATGAAAGAATTTCACACCTCATTCGGGCGAATAGGTGTTTTAACACCCAAAACACAAACTTTTTCAGATTTTACATTTTGAACATCAAAATTTTGACATTATGAAGATATGTCTGGTTGGTTCAGAATTCAGATGTGACAGACATCTGAACCTACAAATGATCATCTAAACTAAAATTGAAAATAGAAAATCTTTTTGTATTTTTCTGAAACAACAATTACAACTGTACAACTAGTAACTAAAGACAAAGAAACACATGTTTTGTGAGAAGTCTATTGATAAAATAACACATATCTAATCATATCACATCAGCTTCATTGAATGTTTCACCTTAGACACATTTATCTTATGATACGATTACTGATATGTTTGTCCAGTTTTAAACCATACAATACACAACTACTAAACAAACTTTATGATCACTCATGTTTTCTGATCGAGTTCCCCATTTCATTTCACCATTAACGATCAAAATCAGTTTATAACTCATTTCTGCATATCTTAATACCAGTCATCATAAATTCAATAAGATTTCAAATTTATTATCTTTTGTATTTTTCTTGTTCTATCCAAATGGACGGCTTCAGCTAGGTTCGTCCCAGCAATATGGCACGTGTATGGAATCGAACTTAATTTGTTCAAGTATTTCTCAAGCTTAATACCAGCTTGCATTTATTTTTCTTCAAGCTTAATACCAGCTTGTTTTTTTTTTTCTTCAAGCTTAATACCAGCTTGCTTTTCTTTTTCTTCAAGTTTAATACCAGCTTGTTTTTGTTTTTCTTTAATTGAAGCCTCATTTGATTCCATGATGACCGGTGTATGCTTGATTTGAGTCAAAAACTATTTCTCACATAAATGGTGTTATCAAACAGATTCCACAAATCAGACTTTCTAAGTTATCACAAGCTGTTTATTCATTTGTAGAGTTGGCCTATCAGTACATCACATCATAGTTTTCTTGTGTGTTCAGCTTACACATTCAATTCAGCTTCTATATCATGATAGATTAATGTGTCACTTTTTCAAAGAAAGACCATCTCAATTTTAACTTTTTCAACTATTTTTGTATTTTTGAATTTTTCAAATATTTTTGGTTTTTCAATTTTCAGATGTTTTTGATTTTTCAATTAACAACTATCTCCCACTAAAAACCTAAAACAGAAAATCTTTTTGAGTTTTTGATTTAAGAAAAGAATCTAGACAAGAAAACTGAAATAAAAGAAATAGACAAAACAAAGATTATCTAAGAAAGATGATGATCATTTGTTAGATTCAGATGAAGGTAGGACTTCATCCTTTTGGAAAACACCATTAGCCGATAACAGATATAAAAATCTAGATTTATCAAAAGCTTTTGTGAAAAGATCGGCTTTTTGGTGATCGGTGTGAATCTTAACAACAACGATTAATTTCTTTTCAAAACAATCACGTATGAAGTGATATTTAATGTCGATGTGTTTTGTTTTTGAGTGCTGAACATGATTTTTAGTGACAGCTATGGCAGCAGTGTTATCAACATATATAGGAGTGTTAGAAAAATGTAACCCATAGTCCCTAAGTTGCTGTTGGATCCAGATGATCTGAGAACAGCAACTAGCAGCAGCAATATATTCAGCTTCACAGGTTGAAGTAGACACCGACGTCTGCTTCTTGCATTGCCAGGTAACTAAATGGGTTCCAAAGAACTGACATCCCGCAGATGTTGACTTGAAGTCTCTTTTGCAGCCACCATAATCAGAGTCACTGTATGCAGTAAGTTCAAAATTATCATCATTAGGGTACCATAAACCAAGATCAGGAGTACCCTTCAGATAACGCATAATCCTTTTGACAGCAATCAGATGAAACAATCTTGGTTTTGATTGATATCATGCACACAAGCATGTGGCGAACATGATGTCTAGCCGAGAAGCAGTAAGATACATAAGAGACCCAATCATTCCTCGGTACAAAGTAGCATCAATTAACTCCCCCTTTTCATCTGGAGTAATCCCGTGATTGACAGCCAGTGGGGTACCAGCAGGCTTTGCATCATACATACTGAAACGGCTCAGTATGTCCCCAACATATTTGGTTTGATGAATGAAGATTCCTGCCTCAGACTGATCCACTTGTAATCCCAGAAAAAATTCATCTCTCCCATTGAGCTCATCTCAAACTTCTCTTTCATAACCTTTTCAAACTCTTTGCACAGACCATCATTTGTTGAACCGAAGATGATGTCGTCCACATATACTTGCACCAAGAGTAAGTCACCATCCTTTTCTCGAATGAACAGTGTAAAGTCAATGACACCTCTTCTGAACCCGTTGTTCAGAAGGTGAGTAGACAGTGTCTCATACCATGCTCGCGGCGCTTGATGCAATCCATATAAGGCCTTATCTAGCTTGTAGACTTGGTCTCTATGTAATGGATCCTCAAACCCGGGAGGTTGACTAACATACACTGTTTCATTTATCACACCATGAAGAAATGCACTCTTTACATCCATCTGATAAACTTTAAACTTCTTGAAGGATGCATAAGCCAAGAAGATACGAATGGCTTCAAGTCGAGCAACTGGTGCAAATACTTCATTATAGTCCAAACCTTCAACTTGTCTGAATCCTTGAACAACCAGACGTGCTTTGTTTCGCACAATGATACCATGATCATCCTTCTTGCAACGAAGAACCCATCTGGTGCCTATTACTTTCACACCTTTAGGTTTGTCAACCAATTGCCAGACACCTAACTTTTTGAACTGAAGGAGTTCTTCTTGCATTGCATCTACCCACGATTCTTCTCTGAGAGCTTCAGTAACAGTACGTGGCTCAACTTGGGAGATAAAACATGAATGGGCACAAAAGTTTACATCTGCAAAGTCAAAAATGTCTGCAAGTCCTCCTGAAGAAAGCTGATTTCTTGTTTTGACACCATCCAAAGGACTTCGAATAATATTTTCTTGAGGATGAATCCGATTAATTCTGCCAACAGGATGAGCGGAAACTTCAACATGTGGATCAAGATTATTCAGATTCAGATCCTCAAGTCCTGGCACAAGATTGTCAACAGCTGGTTCAGGGGCATCTGGAGGAGCTGAGTTGTCGTCTGTGTCTGAGCTGTCATCATGTGTCTGTGCTGTAGGAGTTGAAACAGATGAAGGTTGCTTTGGTTCTTTAGGTGCATTTTATGCATCATACAACATCTGAACAGCAACATCTTTATCAGTGTACATGGGAGGCATGTTGAATGAGTCAAACATATCAGAATAGTTGAACATCCAATCAGGACCCTTCCCAGGTGGGGGCATGGAATACTTCTGAACATCAACATGGTACCACTCCTCCACATTTTGAGTTGATCTGTTATAAACTCTTTTATTTGGAGTGCTGTACCCAAGAAAATACCCTTCTTCCAACTTTTCATTAAACTTGCCTTGCTCATGTTTCTTAAGCATAGTGCATGGTGCACCAAATGGTTCAAGATACTTAAGATTTGGCTTTCTGTTATGAAGCAATTCGAAGCAAGTTTTCCCATGTCTCTTCACTATCAACACTCGATTTAGAGTGTAACAAGCATTAGCTACAGCTTCATTCCAGAATTGTACTGGAAGAGACGAATCTGCAAGCATAGTCCTAGCAGCCTCAATCAAAGTCATCTTTCGCTCAGCAACACCATTCATTTGGGGAACATATGGAGCACTAAATTGTTGAACAATACCTCGTTCATTACAAAAGTTCTCCATGTTGTGATTTTTGAACTCTGTCCCATTGTCGGTTCTGAGTATGCGAATCTTGAGCTTATAGAGAGATTCAAGTTTGGTAACCAACACTTGAATGCAGTCAAACGTTTCAGACTTCTCCTTTAGAAAGAAAACCCAAGAGTATCTGGAATATTCATCAGTGATAACAAGACAGTACTGATCACCAGAAATACTCTTGCGGTTAACAGGACCAAAAAGATCCATATGGAGCAGCTCAAGTGGAACAGTGATTGAGTGATACTTCTTCGGTTTGTGAGACTGCTTGACTTTCTTGCCTTTCTTGCAAGATACACAGACATCATACAACTTGAAATTCTTCAGACTTACCCCCTCAACCAGATTGTTGTGTACCAAGTGGTTCATCTTGCGTAGACTCAAATGACCCATCCTCTTATGCCAAAGAATTGAATCTTTTTATGTTGCCTTTGACATAAAACATGAAGCTGTGGAGGATGTAGTTGAAGCTGTGGCCATATTGAGTACGTACAAGTCTTGCTTCCTGGGGGCGGACATCAAAATCCATTCTTCAGGGATAAATACACCTTGCTTTAGAATGTAGCATTTGGAGTCATCGAAAAGAACTTTGTAGTTTTTATCACAGATCTGTGATACAGAAAGCAGATTGTTCTCCAATTGCTTGACATATCTGACTTTGTCAAATGAAACTTGCCCATTTGATAAGATTCCCTCTCCTGTGATAAAACCACCTTTGTCACCAGCAAAAGCTACATAACCACCATGAACAGATTGAACGTTGGAGAGCAAAGAGATGTTTCCAGTCATGTGCCTTGAAGCCCCACTATCGACAATCCAAGAACTGTTTAAAGCAGCTGTTGGGGCATTCTGCACAAAAATAAGACAATTAGTTTAATTTGGGAACCCAAGCCTTTACAGTCTTGGGTTGACCCAATGAGTCTCGGATCATAACATCGATCCATTTACCATCTGAAACAGTCTTGTCTGAAGTGGGTGGAACTGTAGTCTCAGATTCTAGACTGCATTTTTACTGAAAGAGTTTTTCAGATAAATGGATGATGATTTAGATTGATCAACATTAACAGGCTTGAGAACATTCAAGTTCATCAATTTCCCTTTACCCTTGTCCACAGATTTAACCTGATTTGGTTGTTTGGGTTTTGTCAGAAATGACTTGGACTCAGATCTGACAGGTTTAACAAAATTCTGATTTTGTTTTCTGGGTGGTGCAACCTTTGGTCTAATCAACTGAGGGCAAGATTTAACAAAGTGCCCAGGTGCACCACACTTAAAACAAACCGGTTCGCCTTTTCTATGAAAATGTTTTAACTCAGAAAAAGGTTGCCTTTTTGGTTTGAAAACATTTGTTTTAGGCATGTTCTGATTAAAACCCAAACCCTTTTTCCCATTTGAAACAACATTGTCAAACGTGTTCAACACACAAGCTTCATTTTCTTTTGAAGCTTTCACAAAACCTAAGGCTTGATATATTTTTGAAGATGAGATTGGGTCACCCTTTTTGATAACAGGGAGTGGATTCTGAGCAGTAATATAATCAGATGAATCATCAGATTCATCCTCAGAATCTAAAACCCAATCCTCTACAAGTCCATCCACTGAAGATTCCTTTGACAAAGAGGAACCTTCATCAGTAATCATCCCAGTTGGATCAATTACTAAAGGAGTTATCACTTGAAAATCTTTAACATCTTTGTCATTTGGTGAATTGACAAAGCTGTTTAAGATTGGTGGAGGACATCTTTGATAACTCATAGTTCCCTTACCCTTATGATCAGCTTCTTTGTTGATCATGTGCTCAATGATATAAGATGCACTCTCATAGCTCTTGAGCTTCTGTCCTAGGGTCTCATAATCACACTCAACCATTGCTAACTTCTTCTTTACCTCATTAATAGTATTGAGATAAGGAGTTATAGCATCTTGCTTGTTAAGAACAGCAATCTCAGCCTCATGAAGTTGTCTATTTAAAAGTTCAATTTTAGCTTGAAAATCCTTTTCATTAGCTTTTAAAACTTTGTTAGCATCAATACATTGGTTGAGATCACTGATCAAAGTAGCATTGTGATTCTGATAGGAAAGAACCTTGCTTTTAAGGTCAACACAATTAAAACAATTAGAAACAGAAGATGAACAATCATCAGATACATGATCTGACTGAGAAGTTGCAGCAGGAGTAGCAGATGAGTTTACCATCAAGGCAAACTGAATAGGAGATTCTTCAACATCAGCATCAGACTCAGATTGAGTGTCAGAATCAGTCAAGCTTTCAGACTCTGATCCAGATGTTTCTTCTGTCTTAAGCTGTGCTCCTTTGACTGTACTCTCTTCATCTAGATCTTCTGTCTTTTGAATCTCAGCAACACATGCTTTATCTTGTCCCCCTTGTTCAGAATTGAATCTGAAATCCCAATTTTCACCTTCATCCTGTTGTACCATCAAAGCTTTGCCTGCATTTGAAGAACTAGTCTGAGCAGGAGAATCAATAGGAACAAGTCTTCTCTCTGGATTTGCTGCAGAAGACTTTTGATGCTGAAAAGGATTTTTGTTTCCAGCTTTCTTAGGATGCTTGCACTGTCTAGCAAAGTGACCATTTTCTCCACAATTGTAGCAAGTGACAGAAGCCATATCAAATCCAAACTTAGAATCTTTGTTTAAGTTGATGTCTTTTCCAGTTCTCTTCACAAAATCTTTAGCTCTTCTGACAGCATTAGCCAAAGCCCACATAATATCAATCCTTTCCATGTCATCTGGATCTATCTGAGAGTAATCATCATTAGTCAGATAAGGATTGCCAATCTGTCCTGCTACTAAACCATCATAAGAACTGACTAGAGTAGATAACAGTCCCATATGCTCCTTGGCAATCTCTACAGTCACTTTATCAAAATTTTCTGTCTTCAAACTGGTTACAGGCTGATGATGTTCTTTCTGAGGATTGGATGAAGAGGATGATTGACTAAAATGAATCTGAGTAGATGATGGAGCTTCAGTAGTGTGAGAAACAAATGTTGTCTTCAATGGAGCATGAGAAGATGATTTCTCAACTGTAGGAGTAGAATAATACAACGATGGGTCCTGGACTTGGGCAACTCTCTTGGCCTTCCACTTGTTCTCTATTTCTTGCTCTTTCAGCTTCTGAATGAAATCATTTATGTCCATACGAGCCAACATCTGATTCTGCTTTAGTACCATAAAAAATGACTCCTACTTTGGAGGTAGAGCATCTGCCAAACACTGGATCTTTTCCTGAGTAGTTGTCTTGACTTCATGATTGAATAACTCACTCAAAAGATGATAAAATCTAGCAATCAACTCATCCAATGACTCATTTCCCACATACATGAAGCTATTGAATTCCTTTATCAATGCCTTTGACTTGATGCTCTTCAAAGCATCATTACCCTCATATCTTTGTTGCAGTGCATCCCACAATAGCTTTGCAGAGGTAAACTGTCTAAACTGATGGAAAATATCAGTGGCAATGGACTGGGATAGAATAGCATAAGCTTTCTTCTCATAATCATACAGCTTCCTTTGAGGCTCAGTCATCCGTGTGACAAGCATAGGAGTTCCATCTTCATTCAGAGGCCTCAGATAACCTCCCTCAATCATCATCCAAAAGTTTGTATCCACCCCATTGATATGGATCTCAAACCGATACTTCCAGTGTGGATAATCGTCTAAAGATAACAACTTTGGAGCTTTATTAGAGTTTCCAGTCTTAGTCTCAGTCAGTAACAAAGTCTGAATACGATGATTCTGGTTCGCCATCAATGCTAAATCCTCCATAGAGTCAAGAACAACAAGATTCAACACTTAGAAAATTTTTCAGACTGATGGCCGAATGAAGATCCTTAGGACGAATGACGGGGGCCGAATGAGATAGAACTGACGAATGAGAGGCTGAGTATGACTGTCCGGCGAATGAGTAAAGAGAATGGACCTATTCGGCGAATGAAAGGGTCGAATGAGGCTATTCGCCGAATGAGAATTCGAATGAGAGCTATTCGCCGAATGAGTAAAACGAAAGAAGCTATTCGGCGAATGAAACCAGCGAATGAAGCTATTCGGCGAATGAGGCTGATTCGGCCAAACTTATTCGGCCGCCATGCACATTCGGCCGATCTGCGGGTTTTGGCAACAAAAATCGCGATAACTTGAGATTTAGACCAGTTCTAAGTACCAAATTTGGTACAGAACATCATGAAATGATAATGAACAAATTGGGATACACAATTTGACAAAAACACCACAAAAATCCACAGATTTGCAATGAAACAGTAACTTTTAGGACAATAAGTTTAGGGTTTTTGCAGATCTCGAACGAAAAATCAAAGATATGATGATTTGGATTGGAAATTGAGCAGAATCAAGAGCCAAAGCTCTGATACCACTTTGTAGGACCAAGGTTGATCTCGGAAACAGCACGAAATCAAGGGAAATCTACTCTACAGCCTCTAGAATAGTGCGGAATCCTATTCCAAGGTTTTCCAATCGAAACCAACAGCAACCGTGGTGATTCGAAGGTAAGAGATGAACGTTTGAGTGAGAATCGAACACCACGAGCTATGAATCGAACTTGGACAGCAAAAAACACTCAAATCTTCAGGGGTTTGACACTGGAGCACACTGGGAAGAATGAGGGTTCTAAGAAGTTAGGTTTAAAATGATTTCAACTTGTATTTATAGGCAGTAGACATTCAGCCGAATGAGTGGCCGAAACAACTCATTCGGCGAATGACTCTGTCGAATAGGTAATTCAGTCGAATGAGTCATTCGACGAATGACTCATTCGCTGACTATAGTCATACTCTAGTTTCATTCGGCAAATGACTTCATACGTTAGAGTCATTCGGCCGAATGAAAAATACTCATACTCAATTACTTAATAAATCAAATCACCCAATCATATAATCAATTAACTAAAATATAAACATTAAGAACAATATAGAAAAACAACTTCCATTAATATAACTTGATGTTTACATAATGAATGTTACAAAAAGGAACTAGGGACATTAAATGCATCAACAAAGTTGTTTAAGGATAATTTAGTAATGAACACTTTCCTCTCACATTTTTTTAAACGTTCATAATTTTGACATACGATATTATTTTTTCAAAAAAATATCATAAAAACAAACATTTTTTATCATTAAAATGAGTATGATATAAAAAATGAAATTTTGTCGGTTCATTATGTCTAATTATCGGCATTGTGTATTTTTTAAACATTTATGTACAATTATCTTTTGTGTGTTTTCTTACAGTTAACTGTGTATTTTTTAGATATTATTGTGTGATTTAAAGAAGGGGAGGGCACTTGATAAAAAGTATACAAAAGTAGTCATTACTAAAAAAACATCCAGCAAATTTATTTAATCATACACGTTAAGTATTGATCTTATGACTATAGATCATTTTTAGACTTTTTAGGACAAGTCTATTTAGTTTAACATAAAAAATAAAATAAAATAAAATATATGAGGCAAAAGCTTATTCTAGTAACCACTTTTCCACGTATGTTCGTTTGGCTCTAAAAAAACAGCCGCCTAACCACCACCAATTCTTCCATGGCCTTATCCATTCCCTCAACCACCGTCATGACCTCCACTCCACACCGTCTCCCTAAACTCTCCACCATAACTACTTTCCCGGCGAAACCCAACATCGTCCACCACCATTCACCACCACCCATCTCAAAATGGAGGACCAATATTTCCTTCTTCTCGGCTTTCTTGAACAAGCCCAAAGATTCCGAATCTATAAAACAGGAGCTTCTTGACGCCATTGATCCACTTGATCGTGGTGCTGATGCTTCCCCTGAGGATCAGCAGACAATAGAGCAGGTCAGACCTAATCAATCTCTTTAAAATTCCCAATTTTACAATAGATTTCGATCAAGAAACTTCCAAAAACACATTAGACTAACTGTAGTATTGGGTTATTGACTTTTAACCTATGTGTCATTACATAGATTAACCGTTGTATCTATACGAGTCTAACAGGTTGGCGTAAGGCAGACAAGTTGATGGGTTGTAATATGTGAGTTAAATGGACATGTTTAATTCAATAGGCGTGGTCAACATAAACAAAAGCTGTTTAGCTAAACCAGTCAAGTAGATTAACCCTGCAGTGACTTCGAAAACCAATGTTTTTGTGACTTGACCGGACCGGGAGGAAACCGGTTCAAATATGCATGTCCAACCGTCTTTGAAATAACCGGGCTGTCGAGGTAGGTGGCCGGTCGGACCGGAACCAGGGTCGAACGATCGGGCCGGTTTCGTTTTATTTTTTGTTTCTTCTTTCTTAAATGTTGACAACGCACCTGGATCACAAACCCTAACAGCCCTGGATTCAAGGGACGGATTTTACATATCACAAACCCTAACGATCGACGGACCGTCCAGATTCCAAACCTGATTTGAGCGACACCATTGGAGCCACAGAAATTGAGCAACACAATTTGAGTCTTCAATTTGTACCGTCGACCACTTCGTAAATCAACATAACAAATGTTGAAGACACCATTGTTGTGTGTTTCTCTCACTAGAAAAGCTTTGATTTTATGATTTTTAGAGAGAAAATGGGTTTGGAAAGATAGATTGAAGAAGAAGAAAATGTAAAAGAGAGATAAAGGAAAGTGGGTCTTTAACTTTCTACTTTTTACTCATATGCCCAGCTTTTACTTTTAAGTTTACAGGGCTATTTATATATAAATCCGATCCGACTGGTGACAAGTAAAGAGATCGGTTTGACGTCTGGGCTGGATTTAAAAATATTGCCCAAAACATGTTTATTTTCGTGTTGTATTTCATGTCTTGCTGGGAATTAAGAGAGTATGAGCGGGCAGGACTGTAAACAAACCGAACGAACACGAACGAGCCCTTGTTCGTGTTCCTTCGTGTAACTTTTAACTTGTTCACGAATGCTTACCGAACGAAAATTCTTGTTCGTGTTCGCTCATTAAGGATTTAGCTTGTTCACGAACGGTTCACGAGCATTAACGAACACATATTATTTAAACAATAAAATTCAACATTTTTAATCTCAAGCAATGGAGATAATCATTTATAAATATATAAATTAAGATATTATTGTATTAAACTAAAAATAACTTTAAGTATTATGGCGTTAAACTAAAAATTAAAAATAAACGACAAATTTAATAAATAAATATAATAAATGAACTTAACCGAACATAAATGAATGTAAACAAACATGTTACCGAACGTTCACGAACACAAATAAACGAACACGACCTCTGTTCATGTTCGTTCATTTAACTAAGCGAACGGAATTTCTTGTTCGTGTTCGTTCGTTTATTAAACAAACAGACATAAACGAACTTCCCGCCGAACTGTTCACGAACTGTTCGCCGAACATTCGGTTCGTTTACAGCCCTATGAGCGGCTACAATGTCCAGTGTTTAAGAGGTCCAATTACAAGAAAACGAGCATAAAACTCTATCATATTATATAGTTGTGGATTTTGATCTAAATGATATAAATGTGAGAGCTAGGCTTTGCTTTTACAAATAACCATTAACTAATTCGGCTAAACATATGATAAGCTACCAATGAAAAAGTTTATGATTTATGATATCTAATTGATATATTTAGTCAAAAGCCCTTTACAAAGGTTTTTTTTTTGTCTCACTTTCCTTAAACCCTACTAATCAGTGGTGCTTTACTAGGTATGTTTGTTTGCTTACTCAGAAGCCCTTTATCCTTTGAGATAGTGAAAATATTTACCTCATCCTATCCTTCCAAACCCTATCAATAGTTGTGTTATGAGTGAGATTTTACTAGTTATGTTTGTTTGTTAGTAAAAAAAAATCATAATAATTTCATGATTACATTTTGTGTTTACTTATCTTTCAAGCTTGAACCTAAATTGTTGGATTTAGATTGTTGGATGTAGATAGTTCGGAAGCTCGAAGCGGCTAATCGGACAAAGGAACCGCTCAAGTCTCCCTTGTTAGACGGAAAATGGGAACTCATATACACCACCTCGCAGTCAATTCTACAAACTAAGGTTAGATTATACGGTTCTTGATTCTTTATCTTTTACTTAGAAACACCACATAGGTGGCAAATAAAGATTCTCAATGGCTTACTTACAAGATGTCTTTCTTTATAGAGACCCAAGTTCCTTAGATCGAGCGTAAACTATCAAGCAATTAATTTAGGCACGCTAAGAGCTCAAAATATGGAATCATTTCCAACCTTTAACCAGGTATCTTGTTAATCCCTAATGTGTACAATTCATATGAAAATACAAACAGGTTTGCTATAAGGATTAAGGTTTGCTAGTCTCTCTCTCTCTGTTTTTTTTTCAAGTTAAGCTTTGAGTAGCCGTTTACCAGAAAACTCACGAGACCTACCTATACCCTGCTAACCAATGAGATCTGGAAAACACAACATATGATAGGAGGGTGTCTCTTTTCTTTGGTTATTGTAATTCATTAACAAGCTTGGTGACTATCATGTATCTCCAGGTAACAGCAGATCTAACACCCGTGAATACCAAAAAGGTGGCGGTGAAATTTGATTATTTCAAAATTTTAGGATTGGTAAGATTTTGCTTCATTAGGTCAATGTGTTCTATGTTGTCAGTTTTCTATATGGATATTCCAAGCACAAGAGTTGGTAATTTGACTTGCTTGCATATACATGGTTGTATATGAATGGTATTTTATCTCAAACGGGTCAAAAATGATTGAACACATATAAAATTAGCCGAAATGTATCAGCTGTATTAAATTGTAAAAAAAGTTTATATAGCTTTCCTCAAAATGCCAAATTTATTATTGTAATAATATAGTTTTTGTAATATTTAACACCTTGGTTGTTTTTGAAGTTTAGTAATAGTGATAAAAATTGTTTGCGGGTTGGTCTGACCCGACCTTTTGTCACCTCTGATATTCCATAGATAATCTAATGCACGTAAGGCGTATAAGACTAGTGTTCATTCGTGTCGTGCAGATACCTGTTAAAGCGCCGGATACTGCTCGAGGTTCACTTGAAATAACTTACTTGGATGAAGAATTGAGGTGATTTTAGCATTGAAAAATATTAATCATCTCATCACCATAAATGAAGATTTTGACATTTTTAACATGATTTGCAGGGTTTCAAGAGGTGATAAGGGAAACTTGTTCATCTTAAAAATGATCGATCCCTCGTATCGAGTCCCCGTGTGACCAACGAGCTTTATGAAATGGTATAAGAATCCATTATGAATCTGTTCAAGTCAAACACCGTTTGGCTCGTTATATACATACATAAACTAATTCAAAATACATTGGTCAAAACTTCACATTTGTTATTTGATAAGAATCTAAAGGAATGCTTTGTTATTTTGTAAGAAAATTACCGTTTGCCAGATCACCCCTATTTTAAGCCGACAGTTGTGTACATTTTGAAAAGAATAATATGAGTGCACATTTGACCTTCGATGCTCAAAGTCAAATATATGTTGGTCCTGTACATACCGAATCGGCAACCCAAACAGGACTGCATCGTTTGTATAGTCCTGGTCCAGTTTTTGGTCTAAAATATTGGGAAATTTTGGCCTTCATATAATATGTTGGGGTTGCGTTAGTTGATTTCATTCCTTTAGGAAATTGATATGCACATTTTGAAAAGAATAATATGAGTGCACATTTGACCTTCCATTGGTCAAAGCCAAATATATGTTTGACGATGGTCAAAGTTAAAAATATATGTTGGGCCGGACATACCAAACCATCGCTGGATATTAGTGATTTGATTTCATTTCTTTTAAGGAAAGTAATACATTAAGGAAACATTTGTTCAGTAAAATGCTTTAAAATTTTATTATTCAAGGACCCTTTTGGTTGATTAGAAATGATGTGAAATCATTGCCAAATAAATTTATATATATACTCCATAATAAAAAAGTAACAATTTTGTCGATTGTCACCTTTTTACATCACTATTGACACATGTCATCTTTTTTATACTATTATTGTAACGACCCATTTCGTGAATTAATATATTTTAATCGATTTGGATGTTATTTAAAGTTAAATGTTATTTACTTTGTTACTAGTTAATGGGTTAGCTTTGTTAAACAACTAAGTAATTATTTATTCTAGCAAATAAGTTAGTTAAGTTAGACTAAAATTACATAAGATCTAACTTGAAGTTGAGGAGTTGAATTGTCAATGTTTGAAACTTGAGTAAGAGGGGCTTAAATGATTATTGGTGGTCAAAATAGTCAAAATCCCCAAACCCTTTTCTTTCTCGTGGAGATTGATGAACACAATGAAGAAAAACTAAAGTTTTCTGATTTTAAGCAAACTCTCCACCAATTCTTGGGTTGATCTTAAATGCAAACACATCAACCATCTCTTCGCTTCACTAACATCTTTGTAAGTAAATTTTGGAATTTTGGAGTAGAAATTCGTGGGTCACCATGGGGTTTAGATGGGTTGGTGTACAAACCCATAAATGGATTGTTAATGGATGCTAAATGCTTGTGGGTTTCATGTAATCTTCTCATAACAACTTGAAATCACCTATTTTGATATTGTATGATGATGCACGATGGTTAATGAGAGGAATTTAGGTGATTACATTGTGAGTTACAAATCATATGTACACCAAGTGCTTATTTAAATGTTTGCATGAATTGAAAGAAAAGCACAGATTGGAATTATTTTGATTTCTGCGCTGTTTAAGAAAAAAACATATAAAATCAACCGTACCTCCTATTGAGACGTATTTTATATGGTTGGAAATGTATTTGAGACTATTACATTTTGTCTTTGAATATTAAAAACTGATCCAGGTTCTAAGGGAGTCAAAATGGTCGATTTTTATAGCATGACAGAAACTCTAGCATACTGGTTGGAAGTAATTTTGTGGTTGTGCTCATTTTTGTAAAATCATATAAAATTAACAATGGTTGTAAAAATCGCTAGGCGCTAGTCGGGCGGTGAGGTACCGCCTACGGATTAATCGGGATTAATCGGCGCTAGGCGGATTGGAATTTTTATATGTAATTTTACAAATATATATTATATACACACATCAATATCAATAATTTAATATAATATTTCAAATAATTTTAAAAAATATACTTAAATATACTAAAAAAAGCACTTTAAAGTGCAAACTTAAACACTGAGTTCAAAGTTTAGAGATAAATTTCGATGTTAACTGCCTGGATTCGATGTTTTAGAGACATATTAAAGATTTTCGGTAGAGAAATGTCTAAATAATCATGAAATTGGTCCCTTTTTACCATAAAAAAGTCAAAAAAAGTCAAAAAAATGAAAAAAAATAAAAATCTGATCGGGCCGCCTAGGCCGCCTAGCGCCTAGGCACCGCCTAGGCCAAAAATTAGACAGTAGATGGGCGCCTAGCGCCTAGGCGCCGCCCAGGCGGCCGCCTAGGCCGATTTTTACAACACTGAAATTAACAAAGAATCAGTTTGGGTCATATAATATGTTTTTGGAAAGATTATTGAGTCTACTTTCTACAGATTTTTATAATTAAAAATTATATGGAACTAAGTACACGAAAACTACATTAGAAAACAACTTAAGAGATTTTTTAAAAAGCTGAATTTTTGGTTAAAAGATGAATATGTCTGGTAATTTGAAAAATCATATAAAAATCTAGAGAAAATTTATCTTACATGGTTGGAAAACTCTTAGAGTATACTAAAATCCATATTTGAACATCAAAGGTTGAATAAAATTATAGGTTGGTCAAACTTGACAATTACAACAGCAACTGCAACTCAGAAAGTTGTTGCACTTAATTGTGACATTTCCAAAATGTTGTAAAAATGAGAAATTGAGTAGATATACTTTTGAAAAAGAATGAATGGTATTAGTAGCTCATATACAAATACTTGGGTGTGTTGTAGGTATTTAAGATACTTGGAAAATAGGTATGTATAGACCCCGATCCCGAGTACCTCCTAGAGTTGGTTTTCAACATAACACATAACTCTTAAACCAAAAAATTTCATAACTAGTAGCGAAAATTTAAATATAGTTCGATAACAGAAATACAATTAAACGTCTTTATCAAAAACATATTGTATTGCCACAATCACCGGATCGCCTGACTTTATGCCACAGGCTTCATTCTATCCTCTTGCGTGTTCATCAGCCTGGCATACAAGCTAAAATGCCAGCTTATGCTGGTGAGTTCTAGTTTTAGTAAAAAATTATAAACGTTCAATGAGTGAACATCATAAAATGTTGGAAAATAAGGACTGATGAGCAAAACCACTGAAGCCAGACACCTGAATAAAACCGCGGACAGACAAGCCACGGATGCTTCTCTTCCGATTGAAGAACTGCTTCAGTATCGGAAGACCATCAGCGGAAGCTTCGCCAAAAAGAAGTGCTGCTGAACTTATCCACCTCAGAAGACAATAGCTGATCCTGACATCTTCAGAAGACAACCATTGCATCGGAAGAAGTCAAATGACTCGAAAGACAATTTCCTCTTCACAAATAACTGATTACTTAACCAGGTTCCGATAAACATCTTCCGAAAGAATAAACGCTGAACTCCAGTACCACTACTTCAACCTCAGAAGACCTGAAGACTTCTTAAGACTCTTGTTTCCGTTGTTGTTGACTTTGTATTTGTACTAGTCTGTTGTATCAGTGTCTGTAACAATGTCAGCTATTTGTCTTATTATTTCTTGTCTTGTATCTCAGAATGTTTGGGTATTTATATCCCAACATTTTCTAAATAAAATGAATTACTTCCCCCAAAATTCCTTGTGCTTTCTATCTGTTATCTTCTCTCTTTCTAAGCAAGAAAACTAAAGCTAATAAAATAACTTTGTGCAAAACTCTAGAGGGAGCTAAAACCAAAGCTTTGACTAAGTGTCTAAAGCCTTGTTCCTGGTGAAATAGCTAGTCCTCGAGGTGTCTGCACTTCAACAATTGGTATCAGAGCCTTGTCCTTAGTCTTGGTTTAACCATCAAGACTAAAACTCAAAGCTCTCACTAATATCTTGTTGTTTTAGTTTTCTGCATTCTATTTTTTCTGTCTTTCTATTTTCTTTAAATCTGTAGGAGTTTGATTTTTGAACTAAACTGTGTTCAAAAATCATTCTAACAAATCACTTTGAGAACTCATCACTTGTTGATTTACTCATAACTATTTGTGAACCAACGGCAGAGAAATTCACTCTTGACCCTCATAACACCGGTTCTGCCACGAAGCCACCAATCTTGGTTAGGCACCAATATAACATTTGGCAGAGGCGGATGTTACACTTCCTGTCTAACAATCACACAGGATGTTGGAAGTCTGTCATGTTCGGACCACGTAAACCAACGGTCCTGGACACGGAGACTGGAGACGATGTCCTAAAAGATCCTCAGAACTACACCGAATAGGATTACTAGAAGTTGGAGCTTGATGCAAAGGCACATGCTCAGTTGGCTATGGCCCTTCCTAATGAAATATACTCTGGTCTTCTTCACCATGAGTCTGCTAAAGACTTGTATGATGCTCTAAAGGAGCAATTCGGTGGTACCGAAGATGTTGTGGCTAATACCAAGGAGATATTAGCTCAACAATACGAGACATTCTCCCAACTAAATAATGAGTCACTGACTCAACAGTTTGAACGATTCACTTCTCTCTTAAGTGAATTAAAACTAGCTGGTCAAGTGTACCCCTGCCTCTGTTTTGAACCGCTTCTTGACCACTCTCCTATCTTTGATCATCTATGCTTTATCATGGATGATCTCCATCAAGTTCCAAGTGATGACTTGGAAGAGATGGACATTCTTCACCAACTAGCCCTCTTGAGTATAAGAACGAATAAGTTCTACAATAGGACCTGAAGTGTCGCACCCCGAGAAATCCCGTCCCTTCTGGGGCGCGAGCAACAACAGATTGTCAGGATCGCAGTCTCCGGTCACACAATATGCGAGACCTATATGTCTGGTTTCATACGTACATCCAATAACTAGGATAAAACAGTTTGTAAAATCAGAGTTGCGGAAGTAAAGTATATTTTAACAAAACAGTTTAACATTCATCATTTGCGGAAGCGTTAATTTAAAACAGTTTCAAAATGATAAGTAACAACAGTTGCGAAAGCGATTAAAGATGTCTAACAATACATAAGAACACGACCAAATGATAACAATGTTTAATAGACTAAGACACTTAAACAGATGCATGCGACTCCAGCCTAGCATCCTATTCCTTATGCGTGTGCCTTAGTTACCTGAGAAAACATGCGAGTAAAGAATCAACACAAAGGTTGGTGAGAGCACAGGTTTATCATAAGCAGTAAACATCCAATGTTTAAAGTAAGAGTTGCTATTTACATATCATTACAATGCAGTATCGATTGATAGCTAGTCAATACAGTTATATTATATGCGGGGTCGTACCGAAGCTGACAGTTGTGCCTCCCGCCATGTCCATCACAAGACAATGGCAAAGTGTTGGTCAATATTGCACCCATTCTGATCTACAGTCGGGTTGGCCTCCCAGGCGCGATGGGTGGGGCTTGTCAGGCCCAAATAGTACTATTCAAGATTACCGCACTAGGCGCTACGCGCTACTAACGGTCCGTGGAGTTTCGCGAGGTCTTTTAGTTGTGATGTGGTCCACACATATACATATATGATAAAGCATGTCCATACGTAAATGAAATGAGTTGTTGTTTTTAAAACAGTTTAGCATGCAATGTTTTCTCCCCCAAAGGTAGAAAAGTAAAAAGGGGCCGTGAACTCACCTGTTACAACAGTCCCAGTGAATGTGTTTGCGTCTGCGAATGCTAGCAATCCTGCTAGTAGGCACCTATAACCATATAGGTGTGAGTATGTGTTCTGTGTTGTGTTGTATCCCATACAACTCCAAGTGTCGGTGTGCTCACCCGAGTGTGTGTGTGTTAACTAGTGAGACTCGATGAATCGTTGGTGACACGATTGTTGTGTTTATGTGCCTTAATGCACATAAGACACCAAGATGCATCCTATGACTCTAATCACATAAGTTACCATTTTTAGAAAGTTTCCAATTTAGGAAAGTGTGGTTATGAAATCTCATTTCTTAAAGTTAACACTCCCAACGTGTTTGTAAAATACGTTTAAACTCTCAAATCATGTCGCTTGCGCATAAATCACCATTTATGCCGTTTTACCCAAATAAAGTTTCCTAAAATAGTAAGTATTTGTTTAAAAGCTCGTTTTCACAAATCAAGGTTTCACAAATCAAAGTTCATCAAATCATTGAAAAACATCAAAAGCCCTCTTTTGATTTTCAAAAGTTTCCATAAATAGCAAGTTTCTATAAAACCAAGTTTTTGACAAAATCAAATATCCCAATGTGTTTCTAAACACTTCAATATGCATTTGACAACATCTAGACTTGTCTAGCATGTCTAGATCATCACCAATCTACAACATGCATCTAAAAAGTTTCCTAATATAGCAAGTCTTACAAAATCATCATCAAATCGACAAAACCCAATTCAAGATGATTTCTATCATCAATCTACTTCAACATATATCAATAAACATTCTAGACCCATTAAAATTTCATGCATGTGAGCGGATCGGAGTTGCATGTGAGTGGATCTTCATGCATGTGGGTTTTTACCCATTGCATGTTAGATCTAACTATGAATAAGCATGTAAAACTACCTTAGATGTTCTAGATCACTGAAATGGAGTTGAATCAAGGATTTGCAGCTCGAAGAGTGGCTGGAAATAAGCTCTTGGTGGCTTCAAGTGGTGGTGTGTTGATGATGATGAGTTCCAAGCTTCCTTCTATGCTCCAATGGCTTCCTAGGAGCTTCAAATCTTCATCAATGGAGTTTTCTGGTGAAATGATGAAGAAATGGAGTTGTGTGCTCGAGATTGGGGTGCTATGGCCGAGAGATTAGGATTAGAATGATTAAAAGTGAGATAGGTTGAGTGTGAATCTAGTTTTGGCATCTGGGTCTGTCAGGCGTAACGCCTGGCGTGGCACTTCGAAATCAGGCGTACCGCGCGGATGCTCCTCATCCGGTGACTTCCTTTCTTTCTCGCGCGTATCGCCTAGCTTCGCTGGTTGAGCTCGGGCGTACCGCCTGGAACCACAAGCAAGCCCAATAGGCCCAATTCCTTCGTTTCGATCCGTTTTTCGATAATTTCATGCTTATAACTCATCGTTTAACATCGATTGACCTTGATTACTAATGTTCGGTCATCTGTGACTCAATTGTCATTCAATCGTTTTTTCACCAACGTTCGTGAGACTCGTGTGTGTTTCGATAATTCCTCGAATTATCGGTGCTCGTTTGTATTCGTGTCTAACGAAGTGTTTGCACGCTTGGTTAATCCTAATCAACGTGTGATGCACAATTCAATTATTCCGCGAATTATTGTTTTGCGTTAGTGTTGTGTTTGCCACTCTTGATTTCCAAAACCAATGTGCAATGTACGATTCGATAGTTCCACGAACTATCGTTTCGCAGTAGTTGTGTTCAACTCATCTAATCAAACATAATTAAATGAAATGCAACAAGTATGATCGTGAAATGTAAAGAATGTAAGAGTCGCAATTTACCTGAAATTGCCGGGTGTCTCATGAAGGAAATCCTAAATAAGGCTAAGGTCCAATGCTATAGATGTCACGACACTGGACACTTTGCCAGGGAGTGCAAAAATGCCCCCAACTCAAATTCTTCTCTGTATGTGACTTTTCCTAATTCACAATCACATACCTCTTATGCACCTTTTTCTTCTTCTTTTTCTTCTTCTTCTTCTTCTTCTTCTTCTTCTTCTTCTTCCTCATCTTTCAAAAGGCACAACAATTCGCAGGAGTCAGTACACGTTGTACAGACCCCTCCTCCTACCAATGTACAATTTGTACAAGCTGCCAATGGTAGCATGTATCAACTTACTCCTGCACCTCTTCAAATTGTTGCTCCATCACCTTCTCAAATAAATATACCAGGCCCTGCTGTCCAGTATCCTTCTTCTAGTCAACCTGCTCTTTTCACCCAAGAGTATGTAGACTGGAGCAGTCTGCCTAAAGATGTAGGCTATGCCTTCATCACCTCTGAACCAGCAGATTTCGCTCTTATGGTTGTTGGTGATGACTCTTCCCCTTCTAAACAACCTGCCGCAGACACTCATGATGCGCAGGTATCTTCTTCCACTCTAGAAAAACTATGTATCGATGCGTGCATAGACACTTTTGCAAAAATAAAGAAAGCCAATGTGTTGCTTCAACAACAAAATCAGAAGTTGGAGCAACTGCTTGATAATAAAAATTCTGAAATAGAAAAATTAATAGAGAATAAAGACAGTCAAATCTCTCTCCTAATGACTGAAAAATCCAACCTACAAGCTCTATTTGATTTACTAAATGAAAAATATGCAGCTTGTATAGATGAATTGTCTCAGACCAAGGTTAGCTGTGACAAGTGGGTTGAATCATGCAAAGGGTTCAAAATGCTTTTAAGTAAGCAAGTTCACAACAAGGCCAAATTTGGAATTGGGTTTAATCAAACTAGTCCTCCAGAGGACCACACCCCGATTGACAATGAAATAAAAGAGACTGATTCTGAGCCCATCTCCCCCACTTTTCTTCAGGATGAAATTCCATCAATAACAATCACACCTCCAAAAGTGTACCAACCTCTGCAGTTTCTTAAGTTTATTTATCCCACTGAAACTAATGTTGAGAAACTGGAGGAAACACCTTTGGAAAGTGATCAAAATAATAATGCTTCTGAACAAACTGAGATTGCTCCAACCATGAGCTCTACTCAAATTTCGGAAGGTACAAGTCTTCTTAAAACCTCTGATAATCATGCTGCCCACCTTGACAAAGGAAAGAGGCCCATGATTAACATCATATTTCCCCTTCTCATCCTCATCACCCCTATACAATAATGAAGGAAAATAAGCCTTTTATCCCCAATTACTCCTCCAGCCTGTCTAAAGTGTTTCAAGTATAATCACACTACTGAAAACTGTTGAACAAAAACTCCCTTGGAGAAAACGAGAGAAAAACTGAATGCTGAAAGATTGAAAGCCGAACAGAGTTCCTCATCTAAAGGGAACCTACCCAATAAGATGAAGAAATCAAAGAAGGCTAATAGATCTTCAGCAAACAGTTCAATAAGATCTCCTCCATCTGCTTTCCCCGGGCCATCCATTCTTGGAACACCACCTTCTCATCCCATGATGACTCTTGCTGCCCGTTCTCCTGCTGATGTGAACCCTTTTTCTGAGGATTTACAAATCAATATCCTGCATCAAAATCAGCAACAACTGATGCTGATGATGCAGAAATTGATGAATAACAAACAACAAAACAAATAAACATCTTCTTTTTCTTCTAAAAATAAAACAATACCAATATCTAACCTATTGCAATTAATTCTCATGCGTAGAGACCTTCTTCAAACCAAAATATTCAATGATATGTGGACAGTGGAAGCTCTAGGCACATCATAGGATGCAGATCCATTTTAAATAATTTCATTCCAAAGAATGGAGGATCGGTTTCCTTTGAAAATAATGCAAAAGGTTGGATAGTAGGGTCTGGTTCTGTCCAAAGTGGAAAACTGCACTTTAAGGATGTTAACTTAGTTGAAAATATCAAGTTTAACCTCTCGAGTGTTTCTCAACTAGCTGACAAGAACTTTAGTTCATTTTTCACTAAGGACAGCTGCAAAATTCTTTCTCCTGACATAAATTCAAAAATAAAGATCTTAATTGATCAACACACTTTGCTAATGGCTAAATGTCACACCCCTGCGCCGCGTGCGGAATCCACGGCGCGGTGACGTATGAACAGTTGAATCATGCACAAGTATTGAATAAGAACAACCACAATGGATTACTACATTTCATAATGTTTAGACAGTTGATTAGTTACAGACAATCTATCTACCAAAAGTAAGACAACTACAGACCCCAAAATATAGTTTACAAAATAAGACTTCAAACAAGACAAGTAAACAATTAGGATTTAGTGTGTTTCTAATCCATCCTAGCATGTTTCTTCATCTTGTTCTATCTTAGTATGGTCTCCTTAGTTGTCTCTGAGAATGTCTTAAACCTGATTACCTGAAACACGTGAAAAGTAACTGTCAACTACAGACGTAGTTGGTGAGAACAATAGGTTTAAACATTTGTAAACATGAGTATATGATATAAGGCATAGGTAAGTTAAAGCATCATAAGATTCACACGGATGAGCTGCAACCCAAACTAACATCAAGTAAGAAAATGAGTGTAAACAGTCCAATCACTGTTCGCACGAAAGCCAACATATAATATCAAGTCCCAAAACACGTTTGGAGTTAGATAATACATCAGCAGTTTTGATAACCATATGACACCAGACCTGCAGTTGGCTTTTAAAAGCAAATTTAAAAGCCAACTCCATCCTGGATAAGAAAACAATGACACCAGACCTACAGTTAGCTTTTAAAACAAATTTAAAAGCTAACTCCATCCTGGATAAGAAACAATGTGTCCGCTTTCCCTTGTTGTGATCACCCAGTACTAACGCTAATGAATGTGATACTTGATGCTTTTACAAGTTTGTTTACAACAATAGACACCATGTTCTGAATCTTACTTTAACCGGATGTGTTAATGCCTTATTTGATAACATGAATTGAAAAGCCTGGATTTAATTCCACGAATTAAATCCTTTGTTTTGAATACCATGAAATGAACCACTTGATTTGAATACCATGATGTGAACAACTTGATTTGAATACCATGTTTTGAACCACTGGATTTGAATACCATGTTGTGAACCACTTGATTTGAGTACCATGTTTTGAACCACTTGATTTGAATGCCATGTTGTGAACCACTTGTTTTGAATACCATGATGTGATGACCTTGTGTAATAACAAGGTTTATAACAAAAGAGTTTATAAAATCCTTTATCTAAAAGTGTTTATCCTTCATAAGTACATTTGAGTAAATCAGTTACAAAACAGTTTCAAGATCCCTTATAAGACCTTTTTAATGAAAAGAGTTTAGTAATTGACAAGTAAATTAAAACAGTTGACAATTTCCTTAAACAATTGATGAATCCCTTGGATTCGTAAGATGAACCTGTAATGTTTATGAAATACACATAACTTGTGTAATGAAACAAGATTGAAATAGCGGTTTTGATCACGTGTTCCACCCCAAAACAGTTATAAAACAGTAAAAGAGGGGTTAGAGTTCTCACCTGTCTGCAGTAGACTCTGAACTAAACAGTTAGCAAGTAGCAAACATGACTTCTAATTGTTTCCTATAACATTGTAATCATACATAAGATATAGGATTTATAATTGTATAACTTTGATTCATTGATTGACTTGTGATCTCATGATTTAATTGTTGTGAAAACTTGAATGTTATGATTTGAATCATTTGATTGATCATGGGTCCAAGAAACGATTGTGAAATGTTTCCTCTTGTGCATAAACCTTATGCATGAAATGATAATTGTTTGAGAATTTGATAATCATTGATTACTATGATTTATGAAAGAATGTTCCATTTGTTTAAAGTCTTGTGATTTTGAATTGATCTTCATGATTATTGTTAAGTTACAAACTTAACCCATTTATGATCAATTCTCATTTGTCATAGTCGAGGGCCTCACATTGGGCCTTAAGCCCATAACTATGATAATAGGCTCAAATAGAGTTCTATGGCCCTTTTATGTTAACCAAGGCCAATTGATTATGATATTGGGCCAAGCGAATGTGATGTGGACCCAACAATATTTAGATAGGTCTTGTTACACACCCAGGACAATATCAAACCGATTACAACCTTAGTGGGCCTAATGAGCTTGGATTGAGCCTAAATGATTTGAGTTGGGCTAAGAAATGTTTAGGTAAGCCATGTAATCTTCTAAGGCAATATTGGGCCACGCAAGATCATAATGGGCTAAATGGACTCTAATTGGATCGAGTTAACATTGGATTGGGTCAAGACAATAGGGAAAACTTTCATGTGATGGCTCGGCCGAACAATATTGGCAGCGAACCTTCTAGGGTTCTGGTTTATGGTTCGCCCATACAACCCATGCATAGGTTCGCCACTCTGAAGATGGTTCGTGACACACCTAGGGTTCGTGAAACTAGCAGGTAACAAGGTTCGTTCCCTCTTGGTTCGTGGCTCAGAAAAGCAAAGGGCTCGGCAGTTTCGAAGGTTCGGCATCCCTTAAGGTTCGACTGACCCATTGTGAGCATGAAGGTTCGTTGCAACAAAGAGGGTTCGGCTCTATCAGCCAATCATGCAAGGTTCGGCTTTGGTTTCATGATTCAAATGGTTCGCAGCATAGCATGAGGCTCGTCTGATTGAATAATCTGCTATGGTTCAGCACTGCTGGGTTCGCTACGTGCATGGGAGATCTGTTGCAGGTTCGTTGGCCGTATAGGGTTCGTGGGATCCATGGTGATGTGATGCAGGTTCGTAAGGACCCCTGTGGGTTCGGCTGATGTCCTACGAACCATTAGGGTTCGTGGAGCCACCTTAAGGTTCGCCACTTTGAGCAGAAAGGTTCGGTCGACGAACCTGTTACCAGCCTCATCACCATCATCAAACTTTTGTATCTAGGCCACGATCTAAACTACTACAACCTCCAGAAAGGCTTCTACAGGTGCGAAACTAGGAAAGAAGTGCAAGAACCGGCTAAAACTCTGATTCGAACAACCACACACCGAAAACCCTAATTTCCAGATTTTTAAACCGGCTGTACCTCGTTTTTGGCTGGACGAATCTGTGAAAATCTTGTACTCTCGTGTAGAGGATGTCGAGGGCTTCGCGTGGACACCAAGAACTCCGAAATCCGTTGAGAAATAAGCGAGTTACGCGCGTTTAAAGGTCGGTTTTCTAGAGAGAGAGAGGGTAGACGAAATTTTAGAGAGAGAGTGGGTTGTTGGTGACATAAATGAAGAATTAAGCCTTGTTCAAGGCTTTTATATCTCGGGTGGTATTCGGGTCCGTTTCGGTCGCTCGGTTCGCGTTTCCGGAACGTAACGCGTATTTTACGCGGTTTAAAATAAAAAGAGTTGTTAAACTCATTAAAATGATGAGTTTCAAAATTGTAAAAATATAAAATAATTAATATAATTATTTTTACTCTTCGTGTGTTGTCGGATCGTTAAACATTCACAATTACGTGTATACCCGCAATCGCGTACGTTTTCTGATCGTATTAAAAATTTAAAGATGTTTAATCATAATTATAAGTTCAACATTCGTATCATTATGGATCGTCACCCATAACTATACTCAGTCTCGCTTACGTATTACGATTCTTGTTGAATTAATTGTCATAATATTCGTCTTGACACTACGCACCAACACTATCCTGTTATACCGAACGCAGTATATATATAGGGCTCACTCTCGCTGCCCACCACTGTTTCGATATAACACAATACTGTTCTTGCCTAGTGAACTCGACTGTAAATAAATAATACATACTTGTTAAATGATAAAGATTCTAACACACAAGCACATAATGACACATGATTCACATTGACTGACTGAACATGGATACACACTGTTCTAACACTGTTCACTACTACATGACTAAATGTACAAATGTTACACTAAAAGAAGTGGAAATGTCTATGTTGTATATATGTCCACTGACTCTCAAACATCCTCTCCTACTTGTTTGATAGCCAAAGCATCATCTTTTGAAACTGCCCTTTGGCACAGAAGATTCAGTCACCTTAATCACCAATCTCTTCATAAGCTTTCTACCCTTTCTCTAGTAAGAGGATTACCTTCCAAAGAATTTCACTTTGAAGGTCAATGTGAATCTTGCTTAAAGGGAAAGCAACATAAAACATCACATAAGTCCATTGAGGAATCCAAAACAACTAATTGTCTCAATCTACTTCATATGGATCTTTTTGGTCCAGTGAAGGTAGCCAGTTTGGCAAGAAAAATATATTGTCTAGCTGTTGTGGATGGCTACTCAATATTTTGCTGGACCTTCTTTCTCTTCATTAAACATGAGACTTCTGATAAAATAATTGCCCTTATAACTTAACTTGAAAGACAATTTGGTCTTCCTATCAAAACAATAAGGAGTGATAATGGGACAGAATTCAAGAATCAAGTTCTTGATAACTTCTGCATCTCTAAAGGAATCCACAGACAATATAGTGTTCCTAGAACTCCCACTCAAAATGGATTTGCGGAAAGAAAGAATAGGACACTTATTGAAGTTGCAAGAACTATGCTTGCAGATTCTGGATTACCTTTATCCTTCTGGGCTGAGGCAGTGAACACTGCTTGCTATGTCTTAAACAGATTTCACGTTGTGAAAAGACATAACAAGACTGCATATGAAGTCCTTCATAACATAAAGCCTCTCATTTCTTTCTTTAAGGTATTTGGGTGTCCGTGTTTCATTTTGAACACAAAAGACTCTTTATCCAAGTTTGCTGCTAAAGTTGACTTTGGATATTTTGTTGGATATCCTCAAACCTCCAAGGCTTACCGAGCTTTCAATCTCAGGACCAAAATTATTGAGGAAACTATTGAAGTCAAATTCAATGAATCTGCATCAACTTCATCTTTCCCTGCTGCTCCTGATGACCTCTTCGATCTTGAAAGCTTCACATACAACTCTTCTACCCTTCTTCTTCTTCTTCTTCTTCTTCCTCTTCCTCTTCCTCTTCCTCTTCCTCTTCCTCTTCCTCTTCCTCTTCCTCTTCCTCTTTCTCCTCCTCCTCCTCCTCCTCCTCCTCCTCCTCCTCCTCTTCTTCTTCTCCATCTTCAGAATCATGTCAAACTTCTGAAGATCTATCCTCTCTTGAGGATTGTTCTGTCTCTAAATTCTTTACCTCCATTCCTTCTTATCAAATAAATTATAAGGACCAAGATGATCAAATATCTACTCCTTTATCCCAGCCTTGGATAATGCACCCGTAGATGTTCCTGAACAGGTTTATGCTTCCCCTTCAGAAAATTCTCCTAGCCTCACTGAAAACTCACCTTCTTCCGATGCTGCCTCCTCTAATAATTTTTTTGGACATCATTCCCTTCAGTAGAAATCATCATCTAGAACAAATCTTAGGTGATTTAAATAAAGGTGTTCAAACTAGGAGCCATATTTCGAACTTCTGCCTTCATGCAACCTTCTTGTCCCAAGTTGAGCCTTCTAAATATCAGGAAGCTCTTGAAGATAATAATTAGGTAGAGGCTATGCAAGATGAACTGTTACAGTTCAAAAGGCAAAACGTTTGAACTCTTTGCCCCTTTCCAGCGGGAAAATACCCTATCGGAACTAGATGGGTATTTAGAAATAACAGATGACAGAGGCATCGTGATAAAAAATAAATCCTGATTGGTAGTGCAAGGGTACTGCCAATCGATGATGATGAAACCTTTGCTCCTGTGGCCAGATTAGAAGCCATAAGACTCTTCCTAACATTTGCTATATCCGATAATGTAACACCCCGACCGATGGCGGAAACGTCGGGATGCCAAGAGGGATGTGTAGATTGTTCATAATCTCGTGGGCATCTAATTAAATCATCACATATCAATTAATCAACCAAATTAATCACACAAAAATCATGTTCATCATGAGATAGTTACATCAATTACACAAAAGATTTAGCTAAACTAACTAAACTCTAGTCTTCAGAATTTCAGTTATTTTAGCTAAGTCCAAGACCCTACGTGATGATATCCCCAAAGATGTAGAGCTATCCTGCCCTACTTACTTCTCCTCGTTCCCTGAAACATGTAGAAAATCAAGTGTCAACTACGAAGTAGTTGGTGAGAAATCATAAGTTTTTATATATTAAAAATGGTTATAAAACATTTATGAAAGTTTATAAATAGGTTTATAAAAGTTTATAATTTCCCCGAGAGAATCCACATGCACACCTGTGAAATAATCCAACTCTGCCAAAATACGACAAACACAACATCCAAACAATTCAAGTAATCACATACACAATAATCACAAATAAGTATCCACATATATTCAACCAATCACATCAATTCAATAAGCATCAATCATCATAATCATATCAATATAAGTTACCGCGGAGGACCTCAGTCAACTCAATCAACGGCGGAATCATCGCGGAGAACCGCAGTCAACTCAACCAACGATATTCCTATAAGTGTCAATACATGCACTACGGAGGACCGCAGTCAACTCAACCAACAGTGGAGTCTCTGAGGAGGACATTAGTCAACTCACCAACAGTAACTCAATCATTGCGGAGGACCTAATTCAACTCAACCAACAATGACTCACGGAATAGTAATAATCCATCTCAATCCATAATCAATAATATGTGAATATCATATTGATAATCCAGGTATCACCCATGTGTTATCAAAATAATATTTGAATTAGTATACATGTTCCACCTCCGAGTTTTAAAAACAAAATAATTTAAAAAGAAGGTTATGAGAACTCACCTGAATTCCTTAGATTCAGTGTTTTCATAGAATGCGCTCTCGCGTAAGAGAAATCAAAAGCATCTCAATCAACCTGTAATTATCGTATGTTCGTGTTCATAAGTGTATGCGTTTCGTTTCCATTAAATGTCCATAGGTGTTTAATTTTAATCATTAAATAGTTCGTTAACTTAGTTTATTTAATCTAAGTTAAAATGAAATACTCAAGATTTTATAGTTGATCGTCATTCCGATATAGTTCAATCTTGTTAGCTTTTATTATCAAATGTTGATAAACAAATCTTGAGATACTATGTGTACCCTCATGAATATGTATGATAAAGAGTGATGTCTTTATCATATGCGTATCTATACATTCATACATGTCCAATTAATTCGACCACCAAACTTTCTGAGTTATAAAAATTAACTTTTATGTCGAGAAATCACAATTAGGTTAATTATATAAAAATGTTTCAATGTATATAATCCAAAATTCTCAAACTTATGTTTTAGAGAGAGAAAAAGTGATAGCTTTCATAACTTTTTATGCATGCATAATCATAGATGGATTCTTGATTTTATGTGTTTGTGAAAACCCTTCCCTTAGCCCAAAAGGAGTTCATGTTCGACCACCCTAGGACCAGCGAACCTTTAGGTTCCCTTACACCCTGGTTCGACACTCCCATGGTTGGGCTATATCATAGGTTCGCGGTTATCGTATAGGTTCGTTGCACGAGGGTTGGGCAGCTTAGTATACTACCAATGGTCATAGGTTCATCAATGACAGGTCCAGCCCCTCTAGGGTTCGGCTATACACATGTTCGGTGACCGGAGGTTTGACCACCTCAAGGTTCGGCCACCTGCAACCAGGTTCGTGGCTCGTCTAGGGTTTGGCTCAAAGAGATTCGGCTGGCAGCAGGTTCGGCATCCAGGAGAAGGTTCGGCCACAATGGGTTCGTAGCCTTTAAGGTTCGGTTAAGGCTAGGGTTCGGCTGTCCTGGGTTCGTGGAGCTGTGGGGTTCGGTCAGATCAGACATGCGGCTCACAGGGTTCGGCCGAGACACACACACAGGTTCAGCCACATGCAACTTCGTGACTTCACTACTCACCCTCTTCTCCATCGAACACAAACCTATTGCAGGTCGTTGCTATGGCTTTCTTATACTCACATTAGCACATTTTAGGGTTTTCAAAGCATAGAACATTGTTTAATACGTGTAGATGCAAACCGGGTATGGTTAATATGAAAAACGAAAGTAAAACATAAGATTTACCTCCAAATGTCAACAACCGTTGGTTTTCTTCGTGGGTTTATGTTCTGCTCGGTCACACGAAAGTTTAGGCACCAAGATCTCTTGAAATGGTTGTGTTTTGAAGAACAAAACTTAGAGAGAAGTTAGAGAGAGAAAGTGTGGACGAAAATGGTTCAAGTGAGAGAGTGGGTCTTGAAAGAAATGAAGGAAGAAGAGATAGTCTTCTTCATTAATAGCTCGCATACTCCCCGTGTGCTCGGTCTCGTTTATTCCGCGTTAAAATTATTGAGTGCTTGGTTTTTCTCGTAAACCATGTTAAAAAAAACATAAAACATATAAATAAATAAGTTTCGTTTTAATAAAATGATTTCAAATGAAATCGTTTAAATACAATGCCTCCGTTTTCTTTCGTTAAATTAATTATTTAAATAAAACGATTTGTTCGGATTTGTTTTAGGTTGTGATTCCGAATAAACGTTATTAATTACTTATTCTTATTTTAATATCGTTAAATATTATTTCGTTATCTCATCGAAACTCGTTACTCACGTACGTATTCATAAAGATCATCACCTTTTCTAATCCGACGCTCGTATCGTATTTCGCTTCGATTAACGATTCATGGAATATTGTTTCAGAACATTATTCCTAATAATTATATTCGTGTGAATCGTCACCCACGCATATACATTATTAAGTTAATATTTCCGAATTAATATTCGCGTTTAAGTTATGTTCGTAACCTCACCATCGCGTAAACATTTCCAATATCGTTTTCATTATCTTATTATCTTCAATATTATAATTTCCCAATCCAATCTCACTAAACCATATCACTGACACATCCATGACAGACCGAAATATGCCTATGTATAGGGCATATGTAGGAGTAGATCGCAACCATCCAGCCACCGTCCCACCACTATTTCGATAAACCATGACCATGTGTCCTTGACTATGTTTAGTAACCAAACAATAACCAACTCCTAATTCCTTTTCATTCCAACCAAAACCTCGGATTCTCCTCACCAAAGCCTCAACACTGATATAATCATGATAAACCTAAGATGGCTTATGTATAGGACATATGTAGAGGTCAATCGTAACTGCCTCAGCCACCGTCCCACCACCTCTTCGATAGACCATGATTATATCCTTGTCTATCTTTGGTTATAGAATCCTAAACCACTACCATTCCAAATCAAAAACCCATAATATATGTTCAACTGCAATAAACTCTCTGGTTCTATTTAGTTGTATTTCAACTAAACTTCCCATGGTTTATGCATATAAGAGTATGTTCTCAATATGTATACCAATATCAGTAATAACATCCAATAATTCATCATCATTAATAATTATCATATCAGGTCGTAACAGTACAATTAAACATGTACGGACAACCTAAAATATAGTGATGTTACACATAACATAAAGGTATATCAAATGGATATAAAAAGTGCATTCCTGTATTAAAGGAGGAAGTCTATGTGTGCCAACCTCCAATATTTGATGATGTTCATCATCATGATTGAGTGTACAGACTAGACAAAGCACTTTATGGTTTGAAACAGGCACCCAGAGCATGGTATGATACTCTCTCTCAATTTCTTCTTTCTAATAAATTTTCTCAGGGAACCATTGATAAGACTTTGTTCATCAAGAGGGTAGACAAGGAACTTTTGCTGGTCCAAATTTATGTTGATGACATCATTTTTGGATCAACAAAACCTTCCTTGTGTGAACAATTTTCTGAATTAATGTCTTCTAAGTTTGAAATGAATGCTTTAAGTGAACTAAAAACATTTTTAGGGCTCCAAGTAAAACAAACCCCCAATGGGACTTTCATTCATCAATCTAAATATGTAAAGGATCTTTTAAATAAATTTGATATGAATGATTGCTAAATAATTTCTACCCCCATGGCTACAAGGCTAGGAATAAGTCCGGATGAAAATGGTGAGCCTGTAGATCAAACACTCTACAGGTGCATGATTGGATCTTTGATGTATCTTACTGCATCCAGGCCAGACATCATGTATGCAACATGTGTCTGTGCAAGTTACCAATCAACCCCTAAACAATCCCATTTATCATTTGTTAAGAGGATACTCAGATATCTTAAAGGCACTCCTGTGCTAGGTATCTGGTATCCTGCTAACCAAACTTGTAAGCTTATTGGTTTTTCAGATAGTGATTATGCTGGATGCTCTCTCACAAGAAAGTCTACTTCGGGAGGATGTCAGTTCTTTGCAAATTACTTAGTGTCATGGCAAAGCAAGAAGCAAATGTCGGTGTCAAATTCTACTGCTGAAGCTGAGTACATTGCAGCAGCCCGTTGCACTGCCCAAATTCTTTGGTTGCAATATCAACTGCCGGATTTTGGAATAACTGAACTAAAAACACCTCTCCTA
Source organism: Mikania micrantha (assembly GCA_009363875.1). Lineage (NCBI taxonomy): Eukaryota > Viridiplantae > Streptophyta > Magnoliopsida > Asterales > Asteraceae > Mikania > Mikania micrantha. The sequence goes on along the minus strand of CM018683.1, from coordinate 41,416,164 downwards.
ATAGATAGCGAAGCAGCCATAAATATATTAAAGAGTCCTTTCTACCATTCAAAAACCAAACATATAGAAATAAGACATCACATCATTAGAGACTTTTTTTAAAAGGGACTAATTGTCCCCGAACATGTCTCTACAAGTGACCAAATATTGGATATATTTACCAAACCCTTGGACTCTTCAACTTTTTCTAAGTTTGTGGCTAAATTGGGTATGATAAATATGAGCTAATAAACATGGTTAAGAATGTGTTTCTTAAACCTTTAAATAAATACATAAAAGGATAATCTTCAATGATTATCCTAACAACGGATATTTGATAAACCACTGATGAAGAAACCTTGGTCTCTCTCAGTGGTTATCCCATAACTCGGATAGGATCAGTGGTTGTTATAACCACTACTTCATATCTATCCGTGGTTACAGCTTCTGTTGTTACAATTTAAACCTTCTATGCTTTACTTCTCTTCCGACGTCTCTTCTTCCAACACTTTTAACCTCGTTATTTATCCATGGTTAAACCTCTTCCGAAAAATAAGAATCTTCCAAGTTTAAGTAATCTTTCATGGTTAAATCTTCCTTGCCCAAGTGGTTATCATATCTCTTGATAATTACGCCCGATTCGGCCGTCACTAATCACTGTGCAAGATTAGACCTCTCACAGTTAATTGAATTGACACTCATTAATTGTTTTCACAGCTCGATGCTATATTTCTTTCCATTTTTATCCCTCTTACTTCAAATGACCACCGATCTTTCTTTCCTTATTTATATCAGTAGTTGTCTTCTTTAATTTTATCAGTTCTTTCATAACAGTTGCTTGATCATCTCTTGATCAAGAACACTCTTCTTTCAACTTTGATTCTTCCGAATGCTACTCATGGCGAAGGACCACTGATTGTCAGGCATGTCGCCTGGCACAATGCATTTACACCGATTCCGTCTGAGTTTTATGCTCATGATGGTGGTGTAACGGCATCGGACCAGGCTTCATTCTCGACAAAGCTTTGTTTGTACTTCAGGGTGTGCATGAACGTATTTCTTTGTCGCTTGTTCTCTCTCATGATCACAGGTTTGTCCGATGGGTAAAAACCTAAGGTAAAGCTTTTGATATGTTATAAGTAGTGGCAGTTTTTATTTTTGAAACCGCCCTTGTGTGTGAACGGTTAGTCTTCCTTATCTCCTTTTTCTCTAAAGCAAAGTTTGTACTCGCACTTTGCGTTCATAACTGCTCAATGTTCATCGTCGCAAAAAGAATAATAGCCTTGAAAATTAAGCCAGTCCATAAACTCGGAGCTTACCTTGTCAAATCTTCTGAGTATCCTCACTACAACGAAGCAATCGACACTCTGGTAAACTCCTTCGTTCATACTGCTCTCATTCTAAACCCTCCTATCTATGAAGTTTCTCTGAACCAGTTTTGGCAAACTCATCCTTGGTAATGAAGGATGACTCTATTGAAAGCATCGCTTTGGTGATCGCTGGTCAACAACTCACATCACTCCCACAAAAATAAGTGTTGCCCTAGATTTGAACGACACTGAGGCTCCCCCCACTGTTTCTCTAAAACTTCTTCATAATACTTTTATTCAGTGTGACTATTAGGGTGACCTAAAAACATGACTTTGTACAAAGCCTTCTTCTACCTTAAGTACAAGTTCTTGTATCACTCCATTCTACAGTGTTTGTCTCAGAAATCGACGAGTTGGGGAGAAATGCCATATGACATGCAATATGTCATGTATGCAGTTCTTTCCAACGAAAAGGTCATCTTGTCTCACATAATTTTTTACCATCTGGCACATCACCAGAAAGGTCCCAAGTTTCTGTTGTATCCTAGGTTTGTAATGGCCTGCCCCTTTGCTGACCTTAATAAGGTTTGTCACATTGCTCTTCTTACCACTATCAAGGGAATTGACAAACAGGTGTTCACTAGATTGAACACTGATGCAAAACAAACAGATGACACTGAGGAAACACCCATCCTTGGTGAACCCACATCCACCTCCTCTTCCACACCTGTAAAGGTACCGGCTAAAAGAAAAGCTTCTGCCAAAGCCTCTAAACCTAAGAAGCCCTAAAAGACTGTTCAGGAATATGAGATACCTGAACATGTCTCTGTTGCCACTGGGCAGTTGGATACATCTGTTCCATCCTCAGAGATGCATCAAGGATCTCCACCCCACCTAGCTCCTCATCCATCCTCCCAACAGGATTATATTGTACTTCAAAAGGAACCTTCTCTAACCACTGAAATGTCACTTGACATTCAGATGGCAGTCCACTCTCCCACGGACATCTCTGTTTCTTCCCCACGTAAAGTCCTTAACTCTCCTACCCATGTTCTCCATGAGATTGATGCTGTGTTTGAGCAGCTTGGTTCTCCTCCCCCTTCTCCAACAGAGGAGTTGCCCCATCAAACCTTTGCTCCAACTAATCAATCTCCTACCCATGGAGAAGAGGATGAGATCAGGATGTCCAATCCATATAGACATCTTGATCATATATCTGGAGCATCCATTTCACATGAGAATCCAATGGGATCACATTTGACTGGATCAGGCAATAAGACTCCTGATATGGCAACAACCCATGAAGTTCTTGATACTGAGGCCGGAAATCCCCAGAACCAAGAAAAAGGGTCCATGGCATTCCTGAGATGGACTCAGGTCATAATAAAACTGACTCATTAGTCATGAATTCGGATGATATCCTTAAAAGGATGGACGAATCAGATCTTAAAATAAAGGAATTGACAGATTCTGCTACTCACATTCAGGCTGATGTGACTAAGCTCACTGAGCTTGTCTCAACAGTCTTGAGTAACCAAGCCCTACAACCCAAATCCATCCCAATGCAGGCATCTTCACTTGAAGGTACTTCCACCACTTCACCTACTTCCACTGCCTTCATCTTCTCACCTCGGGTTCTTCAAGAAGTGTTAAACCCACTTCTTACTACCCTCCTTACTACTCTGCTTCCATCCTTTACCAACCAATTCCTCACCACTCAAAAGATCCAACTGGATCTGCTGAAAATTTCAGGAGATACCAAAGTCTCCTCCCTACAACATGAAATCTCTAACCCTACCCGATTTCTTGAGTCCCTTGCTGGGATTGCTCCTCCTTCTCCCTCATTCAAAGAACAGGCTGATGAAGCGAAAAAGAGGGAGAATGAACGGCTCTTGTCTGCTACCCAAGCTGCTAAAAGGGCAGAAGAAGCAAGCAAAGGAGGATGAAGGTTGAAAAATCAAGCGGCTCTCCTCAAAGCAGCTTTGGATCAACAGTTCCAAACTGAAGTTGCTAAGGCTAGCTTAGAGCAAAAGCAAAGGGAAGCTGAAGCTCAAATAAAACTAGGACATCTGTACTATCCAGAAAACCTAGGCCTTCCAAATCTGCTCCTACTAAGCAAACAAAGCCCATAAACACTGCCTCATCTTCCTCCACTCAAACAAATAAAAAAGTTCACCCACTCTTTCTCCAATGCCTCCAACATTGGCCAAAAACCAACATCAACATCACTCAGTCTTTCTTAAGAAGACAAAAGAGTGTGGTCAGAAAAACCAAAACCCTCAATAACCTACCTCATAAAACTCCAACCCCTGCTCAAAAACCCACCTCAAGCTCAAATGATGATCAGCCCATTGCCTCTCTTGTTTCAAGAAAGAGAAGGCTCATACTGGCTGATGATGATGAGTCTGATCCTCCAAACACCACCAAAGTTCCCATATCAATATGATCAACAGATGCTGAGAAACCACAAACCTCTCCAATAAAGGAATCCTACTCACCTATTAGGACCTTCCCTTCCGACAAAGACCTTCGGAAGATAAAGAATAAAGAAACGGAGAAGGAAAACTTTATTCTGGCTGGTCTTGAAGCCACTGGGTTGAACTAGTAAGGACATATCAAGAACAAATAGCCAGATTGGATCAGCAGAAAGATAAAGCTTATCAGACTGAGAGGGAACAGCTGATCAAGTATATGTTGGATGAAGGGAAATACAAGGTTGAAAACTTCATTAACTGGGATATCACTAGTCTCAGAAATGAAGCTAAAGTTTTATCCAACAGAATAAAAGCTGAAGGAAGAAAAAGATCCTTGAGTGGAGGAAAAGAATAAAGCACATCCTCATCCAAAATCAGTGGGGACCAAAGAACAAAATAACAAGATGGAGAGATAAAGTTCTGTTCGATGAATGGTCTAAGTTCAAAAGAGAGAACAAATACCAACCTGAGCTTTGGAGAGATGCCACTCCCTATCCTTCTACAGTGACTCAGCTCAAGTATGCCAACCCAAGCACAATGATTGATCATTTGCTAAATGCACCTTTGGGAACTCTAGGTGATGGGTCTGCAGAACCTCCATCTGCTAAAATTCAGCCTCCTCAAATCAATAACTCAAGAATAAGAACAAAGGGATGGTTCTATGAATCTGTTTCCATGAGTATGGCCATTGAAAGATACAATGGCTCAAGAACCTTCTTCTCAAATTGGGATGAGATTCTCACCCTACCAACTGATGATCTGAAGGAACTGCAGAACAAGACTTTATCCAATGCTAATACAGAGTATGAGGTTCTGAACTATGTTCGAATTCTCAGAAATAAAATTGGTCTGGCTTTAAAACAAAATATGTAGGGTTTTGGCTTCATCAGTCCAGAGGGAGATTGATGGAAAATAAGAACTGATGAGCAAAACCACTGAAGCCAGACACCTGAATAAAACAGCGGATAGACAAGCCATGGATGCTTCGCTTCCGATTGAAGAACTGCTTCAGTATCGGAAGACCATCAGCGCAAGCTTCGCCAAAAAGAAGTGGTGCTGAACTTATCCACCTCAGAAGACAATAGCTGATCTTGACATCTTCGGAATACAACCATTGTATCGGAAGAAGTCAAATGACTTGGAAGATAATCATCTCTTCACAAATAACTGATTACTTAATCAGCTTCCGATGAACATCTTCCGAAAGAATAAACGCTGAACTCCAGTACAATTACTTCAACCTCGGAAGACCTGAAGACTCCTGAAGACTCTTGTTTCCGTTGTTGTTGACTTCTTATTTGTACTAGTATGTTGTATCAGTGTCTGTAACAATGTCAGCTATTTGTCTTTTTATTTCTTGTCTTGTATCTCAGAATGTTTGGGTATTTATATCCCAACATTCTCTGAATAAAATGAATTACTTCCCCTAAAATTCCTTGTGCTTTCTATCTCTATCTTCTCTCTTTCTAAGCAAGAAAACTAAAGCAACTAAAATAACTTTGTGCAAAACTCTAGAGGGAGCTAAAACCAAAGCTTTGACTAAGTGTCTAAAGCCTTGTTCCTGGTGAAATAGCTAGTCCTTGAGGTGTCTGCACTTCAACATAAAACATCATCTCGTTCATGCTAACCATAACACACAAACATCATGATCATCATCATCATACAACCACTGCTACTGAGCGTAACAGTGAGCTTATGTCGGCACAAGGCTCCAAAACATTGATCAAAATCACCGAAGCGTTTAATAGATCCGTACTTACCCAGTAAAAATATGGGAGCAACATCATAGTTACCCCATACAAATATGGGAGCATCCCCATATTTACCCCATGGAACCATTATCATACTTACCCCGCAACAAGTACGGGAGCAACATCATACTTACCCCATTACGAGTATAACAGCAACATTATACTTACCATATTCTCATGCATAAACCATCATACATATAATTAAACATTCATTATCATAGCATAGTCACTGAGCATCATAAAGCATCATAAACATACTAACAACATGTATGCCAGCCAAAAACATAAGTACACATAAAATGTTGAAATAGGGCATCTAGAACTCACCTGACAGTAATGTAGCTCATATCTCCTTAGCCGTACTCCCTTGGATAAGACTCAAGACCCTACACCATTACATCATCTCATTTCATTACATTCCTAGACTTAGAATTTATTCTAAGTCCTCATGGATTACTTAACGAGTCCCCTCATAAGCACAAGTGCTCGAGATTGGCTAAGAATGACTACACGAACCTCAAGGTTCACTAAGCCAAGTTCACTAAGTTGAGTACACGAAGTGAAATTCACTAAATTGAGTACACTAAGTGAAGTTCACTAAGTTGAGTACACTAAGTGAAGTTCTCTAAGTTGAGTGCACTAAGTGAAGTTCACTAAATTGATTACACTACGTGAAGTTCACGAAATTGAGTACACTAAGTGAAGTACACTAAGTTGAGTACACTAAGTGAAGTTCTCTAAGTTGAGTATATTAAGTGAAGTTCACTAAGTCGAGTAAACTAAGTGAAGTTCTCTAAGTTGAGTACACAAAGGGGCTGTTTGTTTTTTAGAAAAAAATGTCTGCGAAGGTCTGCGAGACCTCTTTTGTCTGCACCCCGCAGACCAAGGAAAGATGTATGGTGTTTGTTTTCTCGCAGAAATTTCATTAAAAAACGTCTGCGAGACCTCTTCTTGGAAAAGAGGTGGACCATCATCTTCAAACCTCTTCTCAGTTTCTCACACCCATCTCATGCTCACCGATCGCCCCTTATCTCCTGCTCACCACCGGCGGCCCACCACCAGCCGCATGGACAACAGCTCCCCCACCGCCGGTCTCCTCCACAGCCGGCTCCCCCACCGCCATCGCCTCCCACCGCCATCGCCCCCACCGGTTCATCTAGGGTTCTCCCCTTTTCAGTCGCACCTCCCACCGCCGTCGCCCCCACCGGTTCGATCTAGGGTTCACCCCTTTTCAGTCACGCCTCCCACCACCGTCTCCCCCACCTGTTCGATCTAGGGTTCTAGGGTTCGCCCTCCTCGACGGTTCATCCTCTCAATCTAGGGTTCTAGGGTTTGCCCTCCTCGATCGGAGCTGGCCTTCTGCGGTCGGAGCTGCCTCATCGACGGTCGGTGGAGGGGGACGATCGGAGGTGATGGTGGTAGTGGTGGACGATCGGAGGTGATGGCTGGTGATCGGAGCAGACGGTGGGGTTGGGGGATGGTGGGTTGGGTTTTCATATGAAGAGGTTTTCTTGTTTGAAGAGGTTTTTGGAAAACAAACACCCTCAAAACCTCTTCTTGCAGAGGTTTGGTCCACCTCTTCTGCAAAAGAGGTTTGCAGATGTGGTCCGCAGACTGCAGATGTTTTACCTCTTCAAAAGCAAACAGCACCTAAGTGAGTTCACGAAAATGAGTACACTAAGTGAAGTTCACGAATTTGAGTACACTAAGTGAAGTTAACAAATTTGACTACACTGAGTGAAGCTCACTAAATAGAGTACACTAAGTGAAGTTCACTTAGTTGAGTACACTAAGTGAAGTTCACTAAGTTGAGTACACTAACTGACACGAAATTGAGTACACTAAGTGAAGTTCACGAATTTGAGTACACTAAGTGAAGTTCACGAATTTGAGTTCACTAAGTGAAGTTCACGAATTTGAGTACACTAAGTGAAGTTCACTAAATGGAGTATACTAAGTGAAGCTAACTAAATTGAGTACACTAAGTGAAGTTCACTAAGGGTGTTCGCATACACTATTTCATGGAAAATTTCGAGTACTCATCTTTTCTTCGTAAAATATCTCAGAAATCTATCCAAGACTTTGGGGAGTTAGCTCTATGTCCCTTATGACCTTACTAACGTATTGGAACCAAAAAGGAACAAACTTTCTGCATAAAGGCGTGATCTTTATGCATGTTTTCCTTTTTGTCTAAAAATCGAAACTTTCATGAATCAAACCCTTACCTGGTGTTAGATGATCCTTTATGTAGCTTCACGTGCAGTTCGTCCTGCGTTTGGCCGACCAAAGTTGTATCTTGAAGTTCTCGAACCTGCCCTATTCGAGTTCTTGAGAGAGAAGCTTCCAACCAAAGGTTAGCATCTTTTCCAAGGCACTCATATATATAGGCTAGGTTCATGAAAATGGAGTACACTAAGTGAGGTTCACGAAATTGAGTACACTAAGTGAAGTTCACTAAATTGAGTACACTAAGTGAGCTTAACTAAATTGAGTACACTAAGTGAGGTTCACTAAATTGAGTACACTAAGTGAAGTTCATGAAAATGGAGTTAGTGTACTCCAGTTCGTGATCTTTTGTATGGTTGTTTTTCATCTATTTCCGGCAAGTAAATTATCCGTTACCCATTTGTAAGTTCAACCAACTTGCATAAATATTTCGAGGTGTTGCAGTATGCTATCAAAGTATTAGTAGTGTGGTAGGTTGGCTGTGGTATACCCTATATATAAGCAGTAATAGTACATTGGTAATAGGACCAAAAGTTTGATCAAGGACTAAAGTAGTCAATTCAATCTATAGTTTCGAGAAAACTATAACAGTCAAACCAATTGTTACTCAATTATTAACCTTGGTGTGTATTCTTAAACCAGGTCATAACAAAGATATCGAAAATCACATGAACCATGTTAATAATTCTTAGATGAATTATACCATATTCGTAATATTAAACAATGACTTGGAAATTCAATGTTGTTATAGTTAAGGTTACTAATAATTAGTTATCACAACAATATAAAATCACATAGTATTATATATAATAAAAAGTTGGGAATTCGTCAACTCATACGTCACAACCAAAAGATTCTATCGCAAGATCATAATTCTCAGAATCTCTAAACTCATGCGATTCTTAAGGCTAGTAAAGTACTCTAACTTTTATTCAATATAGTTAAGGTTAAGTTAGTCTTGGTAGGTAATCAGAATGCTATCAAAGTATTAGTGATTTGGTGGGTTGGCTGCGGAATATCATATATATAAACACCAATAATAAATTAGTAGTAGTGCCGAAAGCTTGACCAAGGATATGATTATTCAATTCAGTTTATAAATTTGAGTAGATCAGGCCATAGTCAAGAATATTAGTCAAATTAATTGTTATTCATATATAAATATCTGATGTGTATTCTTACACCAGGTTAAATCAAGGATATCAATCACTATTCTTACTTTTAGTTAAGTAAGATATCATTTAATCAAAATTCCCTTAGCAAGTGATCAAACTGTATACAAACCCTAAAAACGAACGTGTTACAGTTATATCATTAGATATTATGAATATTAGTTTATGAATTTATATATTATTTTCTAATGCTAATAAAACAATCATCAATCTAAAATGTTAAGTCGAAAATAAAAGTTTTGAAGAATACAAGACAAAAGAATACTAAGCAACAACCAACACTCGTGACAATAATACTTATTAAATAAATAAATTTCGGGACGAAATTTTCTAAAGTATGGGAGACTGTAATCCCTATGGTTTTCAATTTTATATTTGAGTTACAATTATACTCGTACATAATAAAACAAAGTTTATAACATGCTTTGGATAGTTTTATTCGTAAACCCAAAAACATATACACGAAGATATATATATTTAAATGAAATACAACTCATAAATATATTTATATGTAAATTTTATTAACAGAAAAAAATTAATAGAAGCTTTAATTAATTGAAATTAATTATGTTTTATAAAATGTAAATTTATAAATGTTAAAAATAAAGTTTATAAGTTTTTGTAAATGGTTTCAATTTAAAAAGTTAAAGTACAAAATTTAACAGGCCAATCTTACAATTTTCGAGACCTAAACGTAAAATAACCTATGAATCTTTGGATTAGAAATGAGAGAAAGCCATAACTATAGGGATTAATCCTAACAACTTTTATCTTCCTTTCTCCTTCTCATTCGGTCTCTGGTTCATCTATCTTATACCAACTATCTATCTCTAAAGGACTAAGACTTAGGTTGATCAAAAACGTTGGAGACTTCATGAACACACCTAAAACTTGTATCCTTTGTATATTATCATTAAACTTACATTATATACATATCCTAAGATAGGATATTGTGTTTTTTAAGGCTTAGATGTAAATGATAGCAAGTAAGAAGCTCTACAGGTTGGATTCTTAGTTTTGACATAAGATAACTTTTGGGTGACTATTTAGCCAACATTTCCCCATCCTCGAACTAAAATTTTGAACACCCAATTCTTCTAGATATACTAGTACACTAATGAGAAACTACGTTCAAACGGTGCATAAAACAAAGCCCAAACGAAGCAAGAATCACAAACAAAAGTTTGAGAACGTAAGTTTAAAACCAATTCTGAATACCATGAATGTTGGATTAATCTCTTCCATATGATAGTACTCTGAAAACGATGAACGTGGGAGAAAACCATGCGCAAAACGGAGTAAAACTAAGCGGGAATCACGAAAACAAGTTTGATGTTTGTTGAAGATTGCAAGACGCGAATTCTCTTTAAAAATCATCCCACATCGCCCAAGAAACCAATATAAACACCTATAAATATCCTTGACCGGTTCCTTATGGCTTGCAACTCCTAGTTGAGTATAAACAAGTAGAATAACCAGATTTTGGCGGTTTTTCAAGTACAACACCCATTGGGATATTGAATGTAGTAGTTTTATAATATGCTCTTGGCGAGGAGGTGTTGCGTTTCGAGATCGTCTTGTCTGCAAAGTTCCTTTGAGGTAATTTTCTTTTTCTTTTTCTTCTTTTCATTATTCATTTATTTTTTTTCCTAGTCTAAGTAGTTGAGCTTAGGTTATTAGTTGTCGGCATTAGGCTCATTTCAGTTGCCTTGTTTAGGACGCCTTTAGACTTGTAGAGGCTCATTAGGCCAACGAGTCTGGCCTATGATGTCCGTTCATTTACCTATGTCGAGCATAATGTTTACTCTTCCTTTTGCATTCGTTTGACTCGGTTGAACAATTTTTGCATTCGGATCACATACTTGTTCCTTTGAGCTGCTGTCTAGCCACACAAGTTCAATCCTCAGGGCATCCAGTTTGATACAACTGTTGATCTTGATTATTCTTTATTATACTAGTTTTCTCAAGCACCATTAATGTGAGTATCCATACTCCATTTTTACTTTTAGTATTTTGGGATGTTACATATGTTTACTCAAAACAATGATCACAATCAAAACCATTTGATGCAAGCATTTAGTCTATGTTAGTTAGAATCCTTACTATGTGAATGTGTGCTTTGTGAATATGAACACAAACCCAATATCCTGCAAATGCCAAGCAAGTTAAAATTTACGGTTTTTACAAAACGAATTTCTTCAATCTACTTGATTGAGGTTAGTTAAACCAAACATCTTGTAAAACTCTACAACTTTGTAAAGACAAGTTTTCATTCTATGAAGTTCTAAATTCACTCATTTGTGTGATACGTTCATGTAGTAGGGTAATCATGCAAGGCAAATTACTGTTACAGGTGTATACAAAACGATAATTTGCAGTACATGTAGATCCTTCTATATGGGACAATGCACACAAACATAGCAAACTTTGAATCCAAATCTTAATAGAATTGAATATGCAACAACAAAGGTGGATGGAGACATTAAACGACTATGACTGTGAAATTCTCTATCACGAAGGAAAGATGAATGTGTAGCGGATGCCATAAGCCGAAAAAAGGCAAAGAAAACAATAAGAGTACGTGCTCTAAGGCTTGAACTACATGCAATTCGATTTGATAAATCAGATTAAAAAGGCGCATAGGCAATTCAAACAGAGGAAAACAAAGAAAAAAAAGAATGAAGGGCATGACTGAACAACTAGCTAAAGGAAGCGAAGAAATTTTCAAATGAGTGGAAGATCTGGGTGCCTATCACTGTCAATTTAAGAGAAAGGATATTAGAAGAATCTCATAGATCGAAATATATGACGCACTCAGGAAGAGATAAAATGTATAGAAACTTAATGAAAAACTATTGGTGGATCGACATGAAGAAAGATATAGCTGAATATGTGGCAAAATGTTTAACTTGTTCCCAAGCTAAAGCACAGCACCATAAACCTTTTGGTGTGTTGCAACAATAGGAACACGTTTAAATTGCAGCGCTGCTTATCGTTCACAAACTGATTGGCAGAGTGAAAAAACTATCCAAACATTAGAAGACATGCTTCGAGCTTATGTGATAGACTTTGGAAGAAGATGAGGTGATCATATTAATGGAATTTTCCTAAAACAATTGTTATCACTCAAGTATTCAGACAACACCATTTGAAGCTCTTTATGAAAGAAAATGTCGAATGACAGTATGTTGATCTGAAACTGGAGAAAATCAATTGTCGAGGCAAGATATAGTGCAAGAAACTACTAACAAAGTGTTGCAAATTAGAGAGAGATTGAAAGCAGCTAGAGATCTTCAAAAGAGATATCCAGATAGAAAAAGAAAGCCACTAGAATTCAATGTTGGTGATAAAGTGTTACTTGAAGTTTCTCCATGGAAAGGTAAAGTTAAGTCCATGTTATGTTGGGCCTTTCAAAATTCTTAAAGCGAATCAAAATTGTGACTTATCAACTTGAATTAGCAAAAGAAATGGCCCGGGTACAGGATCAAGAATCATTTATTTGAACATAATTCTAAGGATGGGTTAAGCAGAAATACTGTCCAAATTTATATTAAGAAGTTATAAGTTGTCACCCAGGCAATCAAAAAATCCGCGTGAATACATTTAACTTATTTTTAAATATAAATGAACTTTTATGAGCATGATATGTTTAAACTTTAACTCATTAAGGGATACTATGTGACCAGCATTTAGACCATTAGTATACGTATGATTTGCAAATTGTATCCGCATGTGGGTGAAATTCTCATACATGGATGGTAGCGTGCGCTGGAATGTTATACGTAAGACAAACTCCGCATGCAAGCTAACTAGTGACGGGCTGTGGGCTGAAGGAAAGAATTGTAAGACACACCCCATTGTTGTTCTTAACCTATAACAGTACAAGCCAGGGTATGCAGTGGTTGTATCTATTAGTGAAATAACCTACTAAATGTGTTGTATTGCTGATATTAATTATGGTTAAAGGACCGAACATGCAATGCTTACATATCGAGTCTCTTATTTGTATTCACCAACATCATGTTGACGTTTTATTTTAAAAAAAATTCAGGCAATAAGGAAATGCAAAAAAGGAGTAAAATTAGAGATTATTGACCTATGATGCCTTGAGTATGATCTTGTTGTGAGACCATGGATCTATGCTTCCAAGTCATGTATAAACCGGATATTATAAAATGATTTGTAATTATTTGTTTGTGAAAATCCGGTTTTCTATAATATGAAATGATGGTATTCTTACCTATGCGTATGAAACTTTATAAAATGCTGAAAAATTATTTTTGAAAAGTTATGTAGAAATAATGAAATGTGGTTTTCATACGTATGCATATGATCTATTTATAAATAATGAAAAGCGGCTTTCACATCTATGCATGTCAATTATTGGTAAAATTATGAAATTAATGAAACAACACTTCCACATAAAAAAAAGAGTAATAAAATCTCGCCGATAGATATCCATGAAACCAATCGGGTTGTGGCGTCCAGGTCACCGAGAGCCCGGGTTGTGACAAGAACAACAACAACAAATAAATGAACGAATACAGTAACAAATAAATAAACTCTTTTTATGCACGACAAAGGCACCGAATCGTGGTATCATGCTATTTGCATAAATGTTGAACAATTGTAAGAATTCGGTTTTGTTTATCGGCAAACTTCGATCATATACTAATTTGTAGTTTTTTTTCCTATTTTGAATGAAACTCATTTTGTTTCTTTGTTTGATTCATATTTATACTAAAAAATTAGCCTATAACGAAGATTTCAAGCTGCTTTAGCCTTAATATTTTAAACTAAAAATTAAAAATTTAAATAAAAAACTAAAAAAGCCGAAGAAACTATAAAATAAAAATTTAATTTAATTTATAGAGACAATATGTTGTCAGTTTAGGTAAAATTTTTAGATTTATTATAATAGAGATTTGCTTAATTATATTAAAAAAAATTCAATAAACCTATAGAAATGACTTGTCAAAGCTATTGCAACGATTTTGTATCCGCGAACAAATAGCGACTATATATCATCATTGTAGCATATAGAGACGATTTTTGTGAGCTATAGTGTGACAATTACATTTGAGAATTACGTTATCAATGACGTGAGCACAGTAGGTCGTGCTTGAAATCCACGTTGATTTAGCTATTGTAATTATTACAGGTTGATAGTATGAGAGAAATGGTGAACATAAACGAAAACCGCGCGCGAAACGGAGTTATGGATTGTCCGGAATCGCAAAACGAAGAAAAGTACAAAAATGTCAAAGTCAAAGGTTCTAGGCGGTACGCCTATCTCCAGTTGGTCTCGCTAGGTGGTTCAAGCAGATCACAAAATATCTGAGATTTTGGGTTTCTCGCGCGCTACGCGTAGACCAAGCGGCCACGCGGGGCGGTACGCCTGGCGTGGGTGTTTGGTGGATTAGATCAAAACATCGGAATTCATGCAATTGAATTTTTATTTCAATCCTCTCGAACTCTCTTCACCTCCAGACGAGAAAAACAGGTTCTTTAGCATCTAAACTCAGATATCGCACCAAGGAACGTTTTTACAAGTCCTGATCGTTGTTCTACACTCAAAAATCCGTCTGATTAGGTAACGGTTTGTTTAAACCTTCTAGTTTGATAATGATTGATTAGATCTTGTTTTTGACCTTAATGGTATAGTTAGGGTTGTTGATTATTGCCTAGATGACGGCTATGATTGATTATAAACGAAGAAATCGATTTGTTAACGGGTAAATCCTTGTTTTGATCTGTTGTAATGCCCGGTTTTTATGAAATCATAACTATGATTATAATGGTTTAAACCATTTGATTGTAACAATGTAGGTGATGAATAATCTTTGAAATGCAAGGTTAAATCCAAGTGTTTCAAACTAAACACAATCATTAACATACTCATTTGAATGATCATCTAATATTTATGAGAACAATCATATTAGTATGTTAAACATGGTTATTAAACCTATTCTAATGTCACATTGTGATATTTCATGATATTTGGGTATTCAATAACAAGGATTGATCATTCTTAAGCCATAAAATTCATCTAGAAATTGTTTAGCATAATAATCAACAACACTAACTATTTGGTTAATCTGAGATTATTATGATTAATCAAACGTGTCATCAACTATTAATTAGGAACCTGAATCAGTATAGGTTCCTACATCATCATACATTGTATGATATGACGCTAAAATAATTAATTAAAAACCTAATATCGGTTTGATGACTTTCAAGGCAATGTCTCTGACATTGAACATTCAGGAAGATTTAATCAGTAAGTTAAAACATAAATAGCTCGTTTAACCTAAACAAATGCAGAATTTAACTACCATTACTACTCTGTGTGTGATTTCAGCACTCTCCTTACTTCAGGTGAGTTTCGTACAACCCCTTTTCTTTTTAATGTTTTATAAACATCAGGGTGTTACTGTGGAACTTTTCTTGAACATATGATATGTATCACTGTTATCTATATGATTTCATGTGATCTGTTGAGAACTTGTGGATTTCATGGGATTTTCCCTGTAGAACAGAACTCTATCACCGAACTTAAAAGTCCCCGTACCTTTAGCTGTATCTAGTGAACCCATGTGGGGCCGAACAGAAAACAATGATAGTACTATCAGTTGACAACCCATTTGCCGGGAACTTGCAACTCCCCTTGGTGTAAATGTTTGTTATTTGTTTTCAGAACTTCTTAATGTAGTGATAGACATTAAGACAATGAGGCACTAAAATATTTACCGACGGGTAGTATTTTATAGAACGAGAACGGAGTAGTCCGGAAGGAACTAGATACGGGTCCCATGGTTATCTTGAACTGAACATTTTGAGAACTTACATATCATATCATATTGTTGAACTTGAACTTTACGATCTCACCAGCTTTGTGCTGATTTTTCAAACTAAAACCTTTTTTGCAGGGAGACAGTGACCACAATGAGGATGCACTTCAAACACCTGTAATTAAACAAATTCGATTGTGTAATAAACTTAGTTGTAAACTGTCACACCCCCAAATTTCAACTAACGGAATCACACCGTTTAGGAGCATGACAAACCAGGATCTCAGATCATTAGACATAGCGAAGACCTCTATATGAATTTCAAAACATACATTGGTCTTTAAAAACATAATAATCAGAGTTTACAAAAAAAGTTGCGGAAGCGTTTCAAAACAAAACCAATAAACTGTTGATAAGTAAAACATTACAAATCAAACTACTGAAATATTCAAATTCAAATGTTCAAAGTTTATAATGCATGAGACTCTATCTTCCTAGTCCATGCCAGCTGTTACGCGCGCCTTAGCGTCCTGAGAAAACATGCAAATCAAGTCAACACAATGGTTGGTGCATAACACAGGTTTTCAATAATCACAATGTTCAAAACATCAGTTTGAATAATAAGTTGTAGATAACATAATCACAATTGCACAGTCATGATAGCTAGTCATATAAACTATTTACATACGTGTTCGACACCGAAGCTGACTAGTTGCCATGCTATAGCATGTTTTCGCCTTGCCACTATTGTCTATCACAACAATAGTAAAAATGTGTTTGGTCAGTCAAACACCTGCGTAGATCCCATCTACCAGGTGAGGTTTGTCAAACCTAATAGATCTATTTCCAACTACCACGCTTTGCACTACGGCAAACTAAACGGTTCGAGGTGTGTAAGGACTTTCAAGTTGATATGTTGGCACATAATGTAAACAGATAACTCATGCAAGTGATATGTATCTAAAATAGTTTGTTGCACATGTTTTCTCCCCCAAAACAGTTTAAAATAAGAAAGGGGCCGTGTACGCACCTTTGATAGTAGTAGAATGATCAAATACGTGTGAACTTGCGTAGAAATCCTCTACGAAGAATCTGTGATTTAAACAATAACCTACAGTTATTCGGAATGTCGTTTTGTGCTTGAAATCACATACGTATCAACATACGTATGTTAAAGTGTGAGAATTAGGCATACGGAAGTACGCGTGCTTTTGAAATCATTTAAATAAAATCACATTTGATTTTATTTAATTAAACGTAGTTATACGCGATTTCGTGTTCGGATTAAAATATGAATTTTATTACTCTATTACACTCGTATCCTCGTTACGGTTCCAACGCAACTGAAACGGATCGAATCGGAGTTAGAACGAGTGAGTTACAAAATAAAAACCAAAATGGTTTTAATTATCAAAAAAAAAAAAACCGGCCAGGTCAGGGTTCGAACCCGTGACCTGCCAGCCCACACACCCAAGTCATAACCAGTCGATCTATCTCATCTTTTGCTAACAGATTCAATCCTAAATGGTTTTAAACACTAATGGGCCGGCTCCCTTTTGTTTTTCCATAACCGAAGTATGCACACCCAAGTGACCACGAATTCGATCCCGACCAACCCTAAAACCCTAGGGCTTTTTACCCTTGAATCAAAATGAACAAATCTGCAATATTTAATCAAATTCCAATTTCCAATTGTTTAGAAAAATCCTAACCCGACTACATTACAAGCCCTAGAACTAAGAATCCTTAAATTCGTTATAGTTTGATCAAATCAACATGGGTTTACTCTAAATCGGAGCACTCTGAAACTTATCATAGCAATTAATTTGATTCTACAATTCCTTTGATTAAAGATCCCCAAAACCGAATGTTTCAAAAATTCTAGGACTTGATCTTATACAATTCGATGATGTTACACCAATTAAGCACATGATTATTCAAAGTCGGCATATTCAGAAACTCCCTAAACAATTTAATTTGATTATTCAACTCATTTGCTATGAAATCCCCAAATCAATTTCTTAACATAAACCCTAATATCGAAATCATAGAATTCGATGTTTCTGAATGAAATTGTTATGATAAACTGTTTGATCGGGACCTTATGAAGCTTATCATATCATTTAATTTCATTTTTAAACTCGTCCCGATCACAACCCCCAAAATATCTTTGATATGAACCCTAGTTAATCAAATTCTAACAAATCGATGATAGAACTCAGAATTATCATAGGGTTATGTCTAATCGGATCTTTTAGAGTGACTAGGATTAAAAACTTACTTGTTTTGATGATCGATTGACAGAGATCAACTTCAAGCCCTAATTTCGGCCTTCTTGAAATCGAATTCCTCAATTGAAGCTTCACCGATCGAATTGTTGCTTGTAACCTCCTCTAATGATACCGAATAGAGCCTCTGAGAGTTTAATTTTTCGAAGTTTGGTCGAATGTTGTGGTTTTAAGTATATAGGGCTACAGTTTCAACATTTTGAGACCCTTTGAATCCAATTCGACATTATTTGCTCTTGTAACCGTTAATCGTTAATGATAATCATCAATATGATGATTAAGGATGTTAAATCATCAGTTACAAATCAATTTGTGAATAATTTCGGGTTTAATTGCAATTATTCACTTCTTTTATTCCGAATTTTGACTTTAAGAAAGTCAAAATTGATCCTTCTAATCATATACAAATTAAAATCCTATAATCTAAGTTTTTTAGACTTATTTCACTTAATTCAACCCTTAGAAATCATTCTAGATCAATAACTTAACATTTCGGTTAACAAAGTTAAACCGAAAATTCCGAATTTTCATTAATTGGGTCATTTAACTCATTGTTAGATTAAATCTACTCAATTGAGCTTCTCAAATACAATTGGGCCTCATTGGGCCTTCCTGGGCCTACCTTGGCCTTCCCTGGGCCTACTTTGTTTACATTGGGCCTTACTTGAACTTATTGGGCCTTACTGGGCCTTTATTGGCTTATTGGGCCTACATTGGCTCTGTTGGGCCTACATAGACTTCGTTGGGCCTAATTGATCTTGTTGAGTCTTCCTTGACCTTACTGGATCTTCTTTGACTTTACTGGGCCTTCATTGGCCTTGTTGGGCCTTCATTGGCCTTGTTGGGCCTGTTGGACCTTCATTGGTCTTATTGGGCCTTGATTGGCCTTATTGGGCCTGTGATAGCACCAACTCCCGTTAACAAGGTTAGTGTGAAAAGTCGGATTGTCACATCATCCCCTTGTTGAAGGAATTTTCGTCCCGAAAATTAGCAAGTGTTAAGAGTAGTTAGGAAACTACTTACGAGTTTAAATCGTACGTGTTAGTGTGATTTGATCATTCTGTGTGCTTGTGTGTACTCACACACAAAGTCTAATGCTTGCAACATCACAACTCAATTGTGATCGTTCAATGTAACTGTTTTGCGTGTACACTAGTTAGTTCACCTAACTGTGATTGTTTGTGTTTGATCATACTGTGTTGTGTAACCTCACACATAGTGAGTGTCTGAAACTGTTTGTACTATGTAACCCCGCACATAGCAAAATGTGTGTAACTAATCGTGTATGTACTACCATAACATGTAACATATGAAATGTAGCACATAAGAATGTAATGTAGCACAAATATTTGTAACAAAATCAATTGAATAAATAAAACGTTTGTGCTTACAGTTTGAAATTTGCAGTGTTGATGTGTGAAAGCATCACGTCATCCCCTTGTTGAAGGAAATTTCGTCCCGAAATTTAACGTGCGCTCTCAGTGTTAGCAGTAGCTGTCTTGAATAGATGAGGATATTTCTTCATCATCTGGTCTTCCCGTTCCCATGTGAATTCAGGACCCCGTCTTGAATTCCATCGGACTTTGACTATCGGAATCTTGCTTTGCTTCAGTTGTTTGACCTCTCGGTCCATGATTTCTGCTGGTTCTTCAATGAATCGCAGTTGTTCATCTACTTGTATTTCTTCCAATGGTACAATCAATGTCTCGTCAGAAAGGCATTTCTTTAAGTTTGATACATGAAAGACATCATGAACTCCACTGAGTTCATCCGGTAGTTTGAGTTGGTACGCAACCGGACCAATCCTTTTCAGGATCTCAAAAGGTCCTACGTAACGTGGACTAAGCTTCCCACGCTTGCCAAATCGTATCACACCTTTCCAAGGTGATACCTTTAGAAGAACTCGGTCTCCTACTTGAAATTCCAACGGCTTGCGACGTTTGTCTGCATAACTCTTCTGTCGATCCCGAGCCGCTGCCATACGGTTCCGGATTTGAACTATCTTCTCTGTCGTTTCGTGCACCAGTTCAGGACCTGTCAACTGACTGTCTCCAATCTCAGCCCAGCACACTGGTGAACGACATTTGCGACCATACAAAGCTTCAAACGGTGCTGCTTGAATACTTGTATGATAACTATTATTGTAAGAGAATTCCACCAACGGTAAATGATTTTCCCAGCTATCACCAAAATCAATTACACAAGCTCGTAACATATCCTCGAGCGTTTGAATCGTTCGTTCACTTTGACCATCGGTCTGTGGATGATAAGCGGTACTCATATCCAAGCGAGTCCCCAATGATTTATGAAGAGATTTCCAAAAATTGGAAGTAAACCGGGCATCCCGATCTGATATAATAGAAATTGGCACGCCATGCCGTGCTACTACTTCCTTGATATAAATACGAGTCAGTTTCTCCATCTTATCAGTTTCTTTGATTGCTAAGAAGTGTGCAGATTTCGTTAATCGATCGACAATTACCCATATCGTATCACAACCACTCGGTGTACGGGGTAACTTAGTAATAAAATCCATCGAAATCTGTTCCCACTTCCACATCGGTATCTCTGGTTGTTGCAGTAAACCAGATGGCTTCTGATATTCAACTTTGACTTTCGAACAAGTCAAACATTTGCTAACGTACTTAGCAATATCAGCTTTCATGTGAGGCCACCAATACAATGCCTTCAAATCATGGTACATCTTGTCTGATCCCGGATGGACTGAATATCTGGACTTGTGCGCTTCGTCCATCACGAGTTCCCTTAAACCTCCATACAAAGGTATCCACATTCGATCAATGAAATAACGAATTCCATCAGGTTTAACATTCAATTGTTCTTCCATTCCTCGTAAAGATTCCGGTACTAAGTTTTCCGTTTTCAAAGCCTCAATCTGAGCACTGTGTACCTTGTCTGGTAAATCAGTATGTATTGTCATCATAAGTGCGCGAACCCGTCTTGTTCCCGTTGTATCTTTTCTGCTCAAAGCATCGGCTACCACATTAGCCTTTCCCGGGTGATACTTAATCGCACACTCATAATCGTTCAACAACTCGACCCATCGTCGTTGTCTCATATTGAGCTCTTCTGATCAAAGATATGTTGCAAACTCTTATGATCAGTATAAATAGTACACTTAGTTCCATAAAAGTAATGCCTCCAAATCTTCAAAGCAAAAACCACTGCTCCTAACTCCAAATCATGAGTAGTGTAATTCTTTTCGTGTGTTCGTAGTTGTCTGGAAGCATAAGCGATCACTTTATCCCGTTGCATCAACACACATCCCAAACCCTGTTCAGATGCGTCACAATACACCGCAAAGTCTTCCGTTCCTTCCGGTAAGGACAGAATCGGTGCACTGCAGAGTTTCTGTTTCAATAACTGGAATGCAGCTTCCTGTTTATCAGTCCAGTTATACTTCGTTCCCTTATGCGTAAGAGCTGTAAGTGGTTGAGCGATCTTTGAGAAACCTTCAATGAATCGTCGATAATAACCCGCCAAACCAAGGAATTGTCGTACCTCGGTAGGGGTCTTTGGTGCTTCCCAATTCTTAATCGCTTCAATCTTCGCTGGATCAACATGTATGCCCTTTTCATTAACTATATGCCCCAAGAACTGTACTTCTCGCATCCAAAAATCACATTTCGAGAACTTAG
This sequence comes from Mikania micrantha, assembly GCA_009363875.1. NCBI lineage: Eukaryota > Viridiplantae > Streptophyta > Magnoliopsida > Asterales > Asteraceae > Mikania > Mikania micrantha. The sequence goes on along the minus strand of CM018683.1, from coordinate 41,394,511 downwards.
CGTACAGTTGTTCTTGTTTCAATAATTCTAGTAGTAATCGAAGATGTTCAGCGTGTTCCTCCTCAGATTTTGAATAGATGAGAATGTCATCGATGAAAACAATGACAAACTTATCAAGATAAGGTTTACAAACACGATTCATGAGATCCATGAATACGGCTGGAGCGTTTGTCAACCCAAATGGCATGACCAAGAACTCATAATGGCCATAGCGCGTCCTAAATGCTGTCTTTGGAATATCCTCCTCCTGGACTCTTAGTTGATGATAACCCGACCTGAGATCAATCTTCGAGTAGTAACTCGAACCTTGCAATTGATCAAACAGATCGTCAATCCTGGGTAACGGATACCGGTTCTTGATAGTAACTTTGTTCAACTCCCGGTAATCGATACACATACGGAAAGTTCCGTCCTTTTTCTTGACAAACAATACTGGAGCTCCCCATGGTGAAAAACTAGGTCGTATGAATCCCTTATCCAACAACTCTTGCAATTGCGTGGATAACTCTTGCATCTCTGACGGTGCAAGTCGGTAAGGCGCCCTAGCTATCGGTGCTGCGTCTGGTGTAAGATCGATTCGAAATTCCACCTGCCTGATAGGCGGTAATCCCGGCAAGTCTTCTGGAAATACCTCCGGAAACTCACAAACTATTGGTATATCTTCAAGCTTCTTCTCAGCTACCGGCTTTTCAGTTATAAGTGCTATAACTGCCGTATGACCTTTCCGCAGACATTTGTGTGCCTTCATACAAGATATGAGACGCAGTGGCGTACTGCTCTTCTCGCCTTGTACATATAATGTCTCTCCCTGCGGAAGAGGTATGCGAACAATCTTTTCATGGCATACAATTTCAGCCTGGTTCTTGGATAACCAGTCCATGCCAATGACTACATCAAAACTGCCTAAGGCAATAGGCATCAAATCAATCTCTAATGTCTGACCCATCAAATCAAGGATACATCCCTTATAAATGTTTTCTACTACAATCATCTTACCATCAGCTAATTCCACAGTGTAGGGACTATCTAAGGCAGTGGGACTAACATCTAGTGACTTAGCAAGTGAACTAGATACAAAACTCCGGTCGGCACCAGTGTCAAATAACATAGAGGCATAGTGATTATTTAAGAGGAACGTACCCGTAACAATGTTGGGATCCTCCCGCGCTTGACGTCCTCCGATCACAAACGCCCTGCCTCTAGCACCGTTGTTGTTGTTGTTATTGTTGTTGTTGTTGTTGGTGCCATTGCCATTACCGTTTCCATTACCATTACCATTACCATTGTTGTCCCCGCCTTTCTTAAGTTGTGGGCAATCTTTCTTGAAATGCCCCATCTTGCCGCACTCGAAACAACCCTTCTGTGCGTTGTTCTGATTGTTGTTATGGTTGTTATTGTTGTTCTGCAGCTCTCCGCGACAATCCTTAGCCGCGTGCCCAGTCTTGCCACACCTCTGGCACTTAGCTCTGTCACACTGGTTACCCGCATGATGGTAACCACACCTGTTGCACTTGGGGTGCTTACCAATATAGCCCCCCGATGATGATGATGCTTGCTGACCACTATTGGAATTATGATAGGACTTGTTTGAGTCCTGTTTCCTGTTCTGCTGTTGGTTGTTACCCTTGAAGTTGTTACTCTCCCACTTTCTTTTATGGTCTCCTACCTTGGTAGCAGATGTTCGCTTAGGCAGAGTCCCCTGCAACACTGCCTGATCAGTAAGCTGATGTGCTAGACGAACAGCTTGTTGGATAGTGGTGGGATTTGCTGAAGTCACCAAACCTTGAATCTGAGGCACTAGTCCTCCAATGTACCTCTCAATCCACTTACTGGCTGGAGTAGCCATGTGTGGTAGCAGTCTGGCCAGTTCATGCGATCTGGTCGTGTATTCCTCAATATTTGACCCCTCCATCTTGAGGTGCCAATACTCCTCCTCCAACTTCTGCATTTCACTACGAGGACAATACTCCTCTTGTAGCAAAGTTTTGAAGTTGTTCCAGGTCAACGCATTTGCTTCTCCCAACCCCAGAGTCTGAACATTGGAGTTCCACCAAGTCAGTGCTGGACCCTCTAATGTTCCAGTAGCAAATTTCACCTTGCTATCCTCAGGGCAGTTGCACATTTCAAATACAGACTCCGCCTTTTCAATCCATCGGAGAAGTCCTATGGCCCCCTCCGACCCTTTGAAATTGTGAGGTTTGCAGTCCAAGAACATCTTGAACGTGCAAACTTGTGGGTTAATCACTCCCCCAGCTGGACCCTGTGGCCCTGTGTTGTGTGTCTGAGCATACTGTGCAATAGCCTCTGCGACTCTGTTGTTAATTAGCTCGTTGAGCTCAGCAACAGTCATATGTACGTTTCCCTCAGCCATTAGTTTCCTATTTATAAGAAGTGTTAGCACGAAGTCAAAATCCAATGTAACATGTGTAAGTAAAACAACAAACACAACATGTAATATAATCAACACAGTTGTTGAAAACAAACAATAATTCTTCCATAAATAGAAACTTTCTTTGAGTACAATACTTTTTTTGAAATGAAATACAAAATTTCAAACTACCAATGTAGGAACACAACCCGTTCCTAATAAGTTTAAAGAAAACAAAAATAAAAGAAAGAGAATCAATCGTCCTCAACAGTGGATTCAGGATCGGACTCAGCAACTGGTGCTGGTTCCTCCTCCTCATCCTCATCCTCATCCTGTTCCTCATTCTCAACTACCACTAAATCCTCCAAAGCTTCAATCCTGCCCTCCAAGATCTCGGCTCGGTTCTCTGACTCCTCTAGACGACCAATCATGTTCACCATCTCATCCCGCATGTCATGAACTAGATGGGCAAGTTCATCTTGCCTCTCAATGGCATCCCATAACTCCTGAGATCTCTGTATAAGCTTGTCTTCTGTCTCATCCAAATCCTCGCGCAACTTGGCGATCTCTTCCGCATCCGTCCTTCGCCTCTTAGGCTCCGGAGCATCTAGTACGGGTGGTGGATGCGTAGATGGTCCTGCAGCATAGAGTCCCTGAGTATTCACCCATGGTGCCTCCTCCGGATCCTCATCCGGGTCCTCAACTGGATCCTCATCTGGTCCTCCTCTGGATCCTCGTCTGGATCCTCCTCTGGATCCTCGTCTGGGTCTGAGTCATCCATCCCATACGGTGGAGGTGATGGAATAGGTGGTGGTGGTGATGATGGTGGTGCCGGAACTATCGGCTCCTCGTCCTCGGAATCATCAATGATAACATAAGGAACTGATGATGAAGCCATGCCTGTTACATAATATCATATGTAAGTGCAGTGCCATGGGATACGTAAGCAAGTCAATTACATAATGTCATATGTAATTTCTATGCAGTCTGTGTGTGTGTCTAATATCTAACAGTCATAGTCTAGGCCTACAAATGCAAACCTAGTTCGCTATAACCAATGGCTCTGATACCAATCTGTCACACCCCCAAATTTCAACTAACGGAATCACACCGTTTAGGAGCATGACAAACCAGGATCTCAGATCATTAGACATAGCGAAGACCTCTATATGAATTTCAAAACATACATTGGTCTTTAAAAACATAATAATCAGAGTTTACAAAAAAAGTTGCGGAAGCGTTTCAAAACAAAACCAATAAACTGTTGATAAGTAAAACATTACAAATCAAACTACTGAAATATTCAAATTCAAATGTTCAAAGTTTATAATGCATGAGACTCTATCTTCCTAGTCCATGCCAGCTGTTACGCGCGCCTTAGCGTCCTGAGAAAACATGCAAATCAAGTCAACACAATGGTTGGTGCATAACACAGGTTTTCAATAATCACAATGTTCAAAACATCAGTTTGAATAATAAGTTGTAGATAACATAATCACAATTGCACAGTCATGATAGCTAGTCATATAAACTATTTACATACGTGTTCGACACCGAAGCTGACTAGTTGCCATGCTATAGCATGTTTTCGCCTTGCCACTATTGTCTATCACAACAATAGTAAAAATGTGTTTGGTCAGTCAAACACCTGCGTAGATCCCATCTACCAGGTGAGGTTTGTCAAACCTAATAGATCTATTTCCAACTACCACGCTTTGCACTACGGCAAACTAAACGGTTCGAGGTGTGTAAGGACTTTCAAGTTGATATGTTGGCACATAATGTAAACAGATAACTCATGCAAGTGATATGTATCTAAAATAGTTTGTTGCACATGTTTTCTCCCCAAAACAATTTAAAATAAGAAAGGGGCCGTGTACGCACCTTTGATAGTAGTAGAATGATCAAATACGTGTGAACTTGCGTAGAAATCCTCTACGAAGAATCTGTGATTTAAACAATAACCTACAGTTATTCGGAATGTCGTTTTGTGCTTGAAATCACATACGTATCAACATACGTATGTTAAAGTGTGAGAATTAGGCATACGGAAGTACGCGTGCTTTTGAAATCATTTAAATAAAATCACATTTGATTTTATTTAATTAAACGTAGTTATACGCGATTTCGTGTTCGGATTAAAATATGAATTTTATTACTCTATTACACTCGTATCCTCGTTACGGTTCCAACGCAACTGAAACGGATCGAATCGGAGTTAGAACGAGTGAGTTACAAAATAAAAACCAAAATGGTTTTAATTATCAAAAAAAAAAAAAACCGGCCAGGTCAGGGTTCGAACCCGTGACCTGCCAGCCCACACACCCAAGTCATAACCAGTCGATCTATCTCATCTTTTGCTAACAGATTCAATCCTAAATGGTTTTAAACACTAATGGGCCGGCTCCCTTTTGTTTTTCCATAACCGAAGTATGCACACCCAAGTGACCACGAATTCGATCCCGACCAACCCTAAAACCCTAGGGCTTTTTACCCTTGAATCAAAATGAACAAATCTGCAATATTTAATCAAATTCCAATTTCCAATTGTTTAGAAAAATCCTAACCCGACTACATTACAAGCCCTAGAACTAAGAATCCTTAAATTCGTTATAGTTTGATCAAATCAACATGGGTTTACTCTAAATCGGAGCACTCTGAAACTTATCATAGCAATTAATTTGATTCTACAATTCCTTTGATTAAAGATCCCCAAAACCGAATGTTTCAAAAATTCTAGGACTTGATCTTATACAATTCGATGATGTTACACCAATTAAGCACATGATTATTCAAAGTCGGCATATTCAGAAACTCCCTAAACAATTTAATTTGATTATTCAACTCATTTGCTATGAAATCCCCAAATCAATTTCTTAACATAAACCCTAATATCGAAATCATAGAATTCGATGTTTCTGAATGAAATTGTTATGATAAACTGTTTGATCGGGACCTTATGAAGCTTATCATATCATTTAATTTCATTTTTAAACTCGTCCCGATCAAAACCCCCAAAATATCTTTGATATGAACCCTAGTTAATCAAATTCTAACAAATCGATGATAGAACTCAGAATTATCGTAGGGTTATGTCTAATCGGATCTTTTAGAGTGACTAGGATTAAAAACTTACTTGTTTTGATGATCGATTGACAGAGATCAACTTCAAGCCCTAATTTCGGCCTTCTTGAAATCGAATTCCTCAATTGAAGCTTCACCGATCGAATTGTTGCTTGTAACCTCCTCTAATGATACCGAATAGAGCCTCTGAGAGTTTAATTTTTCGAAGTTTGGTCGAATGTTGTGGTTTTAAGTATATAGGGCTACGGTTTCAACATTTTGAGACCCTTTGAATCCAATTCGACATTATTTGCTCTTGTAACCGTTAATCGTTAATGATAATCATCAATATGATGATTAAGGATGTTAAATTATCAGTTACAAATCAATTTGTGAATAATTTCGGGTTTAATTGCAATTATTCACTTCTTTTATTCCGAATTTTGACTTTAAGAAAGTCAAAATTGATCCTTCTAATCATATACAAATTAAAATCCTATAATCTAAGTTTTTTAGACTTATTTCACTTAATTCAACCCTTAGAAATCATTCTAGATCAATAACTTAACATTTCGGTTAACAAAGTTAAACCGAAAATTCCGAATTTTCATTAATTGGGTCATTTAACTCATTGTTAGATTAAATCTACTCAATTGAGCTTCTCAAATACAATTGGGCCTCATTGGGCCTTCCTGGGCCTACCTTGGCCTTCCCTGGGCCTACTTTGTTTACATTGGGCCTTACTTGAACTTATTGGGCCTTACTGGGCCTTTATTGGCTTATTGGGCCTACATTGGCTCTGTTGGGCCTACATAGACTTCGTTGGGCCTAATTGATCTTGTTGAGTCTTCCTTGACCTTACTGGATCTTCTTTGACTTTACTGGGCCTTCATTGGCCTTGTTGGGCCTTCATTGGCCTTGTTGGGCCTGTTGGACCTTCATTGGTCTTATTGGGCCTTGATTGGCCTTATTGGGCCTGTGATAGCACCAACTCCCGTTAACAAGGTTAGTGTGAAAAGTCGGATTGTCACATAAACTGTAATGTTGCCTGTAATGGCGAACCTTGTAATGTATTTATTTTAAGTTAATCTGTGTGTTGTGATACCGGATCAAGTAAGTCACACCTCATCTCTGAGACATCACCACTATGCTTTCACAACCTTCTCAGAATGACGAATGACATCATCTCAGGTGACGAGAGCTGGGGGTGTAATAGGGTGGTATCAAAGCCACATGTTATAGAATTTAGGTGGACTTAGAGACCTAGACTATAACCATAGGCTCGTATAGTGACATAGAGAGCATCGAACATAAATAATGAACATAACTTGTTTTGAATTAAGCCAGGATAATCAGGTGGTACGAATTCCAGTAATGAGTGGCCAGGATAACTGAAATTTGTAACACGTGTGCGTTCCAGTTTAATTTAATTCAAGCCGAACAATAATAACTCTAAGGACGAGTAGTTGCTTTGAGATAGGAAGAGATATCATATCATGTTTATGTTGAATATTATTATTCAATATTTATCTCATGGTACTGATCTGAAATTTTTGTTTGTACAGCGATGGTTAACCCACGTGAGCGTTATATCTACAGGCAGATTCCATATGTGATTTTGGACGATACGCCTAGTCCTAGCTCAAGTTCTGACTCGGATCCTTCAGAAGCATCTTCTCCAGCATCCCTAGCAGTACCTCAGATTTCACACACACCACCATTAGTACCACAAACCCCACCCCATGTACCACGTACACCACCACCACGTCCACAAGTGTCTGATGATGATACCTCTGCTGACCGTCGGGCTAAAGGCCATCACCCCAGAGAGTACGGTTTACACTTGGATTAGAAGGACGCGGGGACAAGCTCGCAAGACCACAGGGCTACCACCTAGGCATCAGCTTGCCCCTAGAGATTTTCCAGGCTCCACTCACGAGGTGGGTGAGTCTTCTCGACAGGCAGAGATGAGAGCTCAGCTACAACAGGTTACTTTGGACTTGCAGAGTACTCGCTTGGAGCTGAGACAGTCGTAAGGTTCTCTGTAGGAGACCCGTACCACCCTGACTGAGACACGTGTGGCTCACCAGACTTTGGTAGAGCAGTTTGAGATTCTTGAGGCCGGCACTAGAGCATGGAGGGCGATTATAGAGGATAGGATGAGACAGACCATGATGCATGTGATGATGGTTCTATTTTGGCAGTATTTTGAGGCTGTGAGAGGGAGGGCGGTGAGAGTGAGAGAGATGGTGGAGGGTGTGAGGATGCTGAGTTTGGAGGCGAGGTTGTTAGGAATGGTTATAGTACTGGCAACTATAGCCATCATGATAGCATGTTTACAGTATTTTATACGGTAAAGTATGATATGGGCGTGCATGTTTTGGCATTATCATTGTGAATATCATCGGTTATAGACGAATAGGTTGAAGGTATGTAGTGTGAGATGGGGATGGTTGGGTATGACATAGAACCCCAGTAGCTAGTTAGTAGTATTATGGTCTTTTGGCAGTCTTGTATCGAAAACTTCATGGTTGTACAAAACTTATATCACAGTAATAAAATGGTTGTTTTTGTATATTTGTTTGTGTGTGAATGTATGAACTATATATTAATATCAAACTTGTATGAACATTTCTGTATGAGAACATTTCTGTGAGAGAACATATCTATTGCCGGTGTGGCAATATATTAAAGAAATGTATGAGAACATATCTATTGTCTGTATGACAATGTATCGTAGAACTATGAGAACATTTTTGTGTGAGAACTTATCAGTGTCCTGTATGATAATATGTCAAAAACATGTGTAATAACATATCTATATGACAATGCCATGAACTGTGTAACATTCTAACATGTTTTTGAAGTAACAGGACTGAGTATAACTGCAAACATTTGTATGATTACTGTGTACTGAGAACATATCTGGATCATTTCAATGTAGTTATACTATGTTTCTTATAATCACATTTCAACATAAATTTGTCAATATGACTAAATATGGTTGAATTTATGTGATCAAACGGGTTATATCTTTAATGTTCTTGAACTGACCTGAGTTTGTCCGCATGTGAGCAGAATAATGGCTCCTAAAAGAGGTCGACCAGCTAAGAAAGCTACCAAGAACGTTACTAACCCTAAGCAGAATCAAGTCCCACCTATGAATGTAGAACTTAATCCGGATCCACAAATCAATCAGGAAACAAATGTGGTTCCACCTAAAAATATAGAAACAAATACTGTTCCACCTGTGAACCCTGATGTGAACCCGGTTCCACCTGCAGTGCAAGTGGATCCGAACTGAACGAAACGATGATAGCACGAATTGTTAGAGAACAGCTATCTGCTTGTAGTGTTTTGACACAACACCAACCACATATCACTGCAGGTTTTGGTGGGGACTACGATCACACTGAACATAACGCTACTGGTGGCCACGTAGAAACTCATAATACCACCGGTACAGCAACAGTGAATACAACTGTTCCTGATCCACCATAGCAAGGGTGTACTTATAAGTACTTTGCTTCTTTCAACTCTCCTACTTTCACGGGTAAAAAAGGGGCGGCTGGACTCTTAAGGTAGATCGAGGAAATGGAAACCAAAATCAAGATCAACCAGTGTTTGGCGGAGCATAAGGTGTCTCATGCTGCTTGTTCTCTTAAAGATTCAGCTCTAACCTGGTGGAATACCCAGGCTAAAACTTTGGGCTCAGATACAGTTGATTCAATGGGTTGGAATGATTTCAAAACTCTGATTATGTCAGAGTACTGCCCAATCACTGAAATTCAAAAGCTCCAGGAGGAATTCTAGAATCAATCGATGATCGGTGCTGATTGTTTAGCTTACACCGATCGATTTCATGAACTTACTTGTTTACTTCCCAATATGTTTCCTATGGAAGCACCTTTAATTGAGAAGTATATCAAGGGTCTAGTTACCCAGATTCAGGGAATGGTGACTGCAGCTGAACCAACAACTCTCAAACGTACAATCTTGTTAACCACTAAGCTTACCGATGAGGCGGTAAGGAGTGATACTCTGATCGTAAAAACTCAGACGGCGGTGGGCCGTAGTGATGCCTAAACCTCGAATATCTCAAAAGGTACCAAACGAAAGTGGTTTGGTAAACCGAAACAAAAACTCCAATTGAGACCAGCCAGAACAAACCAACGGTGAAGAATTACGGTGCAACTCTTTCTGATAGGAAAGCTTACACTGGGCAGGCGCCCAAATGCAACAAGTGTCCATACCATCACACAGGACCATGTCCTGTTTGTCTGAACTTTAATCAAGTAGGACGCTACGCTAGGTATTGTAACTTTCCTACTCAACCACTAAACCAAGCACCAAGACAAACCACTCAAACAAATCGGTCATGCTTCAAGTGTGGAAGTCCTGACCATTTCATGAGAAACTGTCCGAACAATAACAACACCAATCAAGGGAATGAAGCTAGGGGAGATCTTTTCAGATTGGTGCAACCGAGGCAAGGCATGATGCAAACGTTGTCACTGGTACGTTTTTTCTTAATAACCTATACGCATCAGTTTTGTTTGATACAGGGACAGATAAGAGTTTTATCTCTCCTGAATTTGCATCATTACTCTCATTGCCTACGGTAGATCTAGAAACTCCTTATGTAATTGAACTTGCTAATGGCAAGTTAATCAAAACTATCAGTGTCATTCAAGTGTGTTCTTTGAATCTGAATGATCATCTTTTTTAATATCAATTTACTTCCTATTGAGCTTGGGAGCTTTGATGTCGTTGTCAGTATGGACTTGCTTTCTGATAACCAAGCGGAAGTTGTATGCCAAGACAAGGTGATCCGCATTCCATTACCGTCAGGTAATACATTAATAGTTCAAGGAGAACAAGCCGGTAGAAAAATTGGTATCATATCGTGTATGCAAACTCAGAAATGCTTACGGAAAGGTTGTCAGGCCTTTCTAGCACATGTGATTGAGAACTGTTCTTTACAAAAACATATCGAAGATATTCCAGTATTCAAGGATTTTCCTTCAGTTTTTCCTGAAGATATATCAGGAATACCCCCAGTGAGACAAGTTGAATTTCGAATTGACTTAATTCCAGGTGCAGCACCTGTAGCTAAAGCTCCTTATCATTTAGCACCCTCAGAGATGCAAGAGCTTTCAGGTCAACTACAGGGCTGTTAGACAAAGGTTTTATTAGACCTAGTTTCTCACCCTAGGGAGCACCAATTCTTTTTGTGAAAAAGAATGATGGTTCATTCAGGATGTGTATTGACTACAGGGAACTCAATAAACTGACCATCAAAAACAGTTATCCGTTACCATGTATAGATGATCCGTTTGATCAATTACAAGGTGCTACTTATTTTTCAAAAATCGATTTAAGATCCGGATATCATCAGTTACGAATTCATGATGATGATGTTCCTAAAAATGATTTCAGAACTCGATACGGACATTACGAGTTTTTAGTAATGCCGTTTGGATTAACGAATGCACCTGCAGTTTTCATGGATCTGATGAATCGAGTATGTAGGCCTTACTTGGATAAGTTTGTGATTGTGTTTATTGATAACATTCTTATTTATTCTCGGAACCAACAAGAACATGCTCAACACTTGAAATTGATCTTAGAACTGTTGGCATGTGAGAAATTATAGGCCAAATTCTTAAAGTGTGAGTTTTGATTACGAGAAGTTCAATTTCATGGGCACGTAGTGAATGAAAATGGTATTCAAGTGGATCCCAGTAAGATCGAGGCTGTGAAACAATGGGAAACACCACGAACCCCAACTGAATACGTCAATTTTTAGGACTGATAGGTTATTATCACCGATTTATCAAGAACTTTTCAAAAATAGCCTTGCCACTAACCATATTGACACAGAAAAATCAACTGGTTTATATGGGGTTCTCAACAGGAGGAGGCATTCCAACTGTTGAAACACAAACTCTGCAATGCACCTATCTTGGCATTACCGGAAGGTACAGATAATTTCACAGTGTACTGTGATGCTTCTCATCAAGGTCTTGGGTGTGTGTTAATGCAGAAGGATAAAGTAATTGCTTACGTTTCTCAAAAACTGAAAGTACATGAGAAGAACTATACCACTCATGATCTAGAACTTGGTGTAGTGGTGTTTGCACTCAAGATTTGGAGACACTGTCTATACGGAACCAAGTGTATTGTATACGCTGATCGCAAAAGTCTTCAACACTTTTTAGATCAGAAAATGTGGAACATGCGACAAAGGGGGTGGGTAGAACTTTTAAACGACTATGACTGTGAAATTCGTTATCACCCAGGTAAAGTGATTTTCATACCTGATGCCTTGAGTCGCAAGGAACGAGTCAAACATTTACGTGTGAAAGCGTTAGGGATGACTATTCAAACCAGTCTAATTCCTCATATTAGAGAAGCTCAACAACAAGCTCTACAGGCAACGGACTATCATGCTGAGGAACTAAGAGGATTAGACAAACAACTTGAAACAAAATCTGATGGAGTACTGTATTTCAAAAGCCGAATTTGGGTTCCTTTATACGGTAACTCTAGAACAATCATCTTAGATGAGGCGCACAAATCCAGGTATTCTATTCATCCAGGTGCTAATAAAATATATAAAGATCTTAGAGATTTCTACTGGTGGCTTGGAATGAAGAAACACATAGCAGAATACGTGGATTGATGTTTAACATGTCTCAAAGTTAAGGCTGAACATCAACGACCTTCTGGGTTACTGCAACAACCTGAAATTCCCATGTGGAAATGGGATCAGATCTCTATGGATTTCATTACAAAATTACCCAGAACATGACGTAATCATGACTCTATATGGGTTATCGTTGATCGCCTTACTAAACCTGCGCATTTCTTACCCATCCAAGAAGATTACTCTATGGATCGACTCGCTAAACTCTAAGTTAATGAGATTGTATCTCGACATGGAGTACCAATCTCTATTATTTCTGACAAAGATAGTCGATTTATGTCACGATTTTGGAAAACTCTTCAGAATGCTCTGGGCACACAAATCAATATGAGCATAGCTTATCATCTGCAAATGGACGGGCAAACCGAACGGACAAATCAAACTCTGGAAGACATGCTCAAAAGCTGTGATTGATTTTGGAGGTAGCTGGGATATTCATCTTCCACTTGTTGATTTTTCATACAATAACAGCTACCATACCAGTATTCAATATGCACCATTCGAAGCACTTTATGGACGCAAGTGTATATCACCTATCTGTTGGTCAGAGGTAGGTGAAAATTAGATCATAGGCCCAGAATTCATTCAAGAAACAACTTATAAGATCACACTCACTCAAGAACGAATTAAAGCTGCTCGCGATCGTCAAAAGAGTTATGCTGATAATCGTCGTAGACCCCTAGAATTCCAAATAGGTGAACGAGTAATGTTAAAAGTTTCACCTTGGAAGGGCATTTTCAGATTTGGAAGCGAGGAAAACTATCACCAAGATTTGTAGGACCATTCAAAATTCTTAAACGAATTGGATCGGTAGCCTATAGACTTGAGTTACCTCCTGAACTTAGTAACATTCATGACGTTTTCCATATATCAAATCTGAAGAAATGCTTAACTGATAAATCATTAATTGTACCTCTTGAAGAGATCCAAATTGATGAAAAACTTCAATTCAGTACAGAACCGGTAGAAGTGATAGATCGAAAATTTAAAGTACTAAAACACAGTCGCATACCAATTGTTAAAGTTCGATGGAACTCACAACGTGGACCTGAGTATACATGGGAACGTGAAGATCGAATGAAAGCAAAATACCCACACCTGTTCTCATAAACGATTGTCATCAGGTAAGTCTTCACTAAATTTCGGGACGATATTCCTCTAACAGGAGGAGACTGTGACAACTACATTTGAGAATTACGTTTTCAATGACGTGAGCACAGTTGGTCGTGCTTGAAATCCACGTTGATTTAGCTATTGTAATTGTTATAAGTTGATAGTATGCGAGAAATGGTGAACATGGGAGAAAACCGTGCACGAAACGGAGTTACAGATTGTCCGGAATCGCAAAACGAAGAAAAGTACAAAAATGTCAAAGTCAAAGGTTCCAAGCGGTACGCCTAGCGCCAGTTTCTCTCGCTAGGCGGGATGCACGGATCACAAAATATCTGAGATTTTGGATTTCCCACGCACTACATGTTAGTACATATTTGTAATAGGTTGCTATTCAAACATGTAAATTATAGAAAGTTAATAAAGGTTTGGCTTAGGTTTTTCTGGCCCACGAACCTTAGCAGGTTCGGCGAACCTATCACATTGATAGGTTTGGCGAACCTATAACCTTGGAAAGGTTCGGTGAACCTATTAGGTTTGGCAACCAAGGTTCGCCCAGCGAACCTATTAGGTTTGGCAACCTAGGTTCGCCCAGCGAACCTCAAGGTTCGGCCAGCGAACCTTAGGGTTCGGCTAAGGGAATAGGTTCGGCTGACAGTGTTTGTATATATAGAAGGTTTGTTTGATTTTGTCATAATTTTAGAACAACTTCAAAAAACCTATAGAGAGTGTGTGTCTATTCACTGTGTGAGAATTCTCTGTGTGAGACTTGTAATCAATTGATATTGATTAATGAGATGAAGATGATTATTGGAATGCTTGTTCTTCTTTGATTCTTATAGATCAAACATAGATTCCACATGTGTTTGATTGTTCATAGGACTTCGTGATACGATCCAGATCAAATTCACCAAATCAACAGTGGTATCAGAGCATTTGGTGAAGTTCTATACAAGATTTGTCAAAGAAATTCAAGTATTTGAAGATTTGAAGATTAGAAGATCAAGAAATGGATCAAAATTCTACTTTTCTTTGTAATTGATTGTTGTTTTGAGTGTAATTTCATCATCAATTGCTGTCAAATACTACAATAAAGAGATTTGCAGTGTTAATTTGAAGATTTAGAAGGATTTTCTTCAAATTTTGCAGTACAGGTTCATGAGACAAACCTGTGGATAGGTAGAACAATAGGTTCGCTGTTCAAGACATTTTTCTGAGGTTCGTTTGCAGTTTTCAGCAGAGGTTCGTCTGTCAAGGTTCGTCTGCAAGGTTCGTCTGAAGGTTTGTTGCTAGGTTCGTTGCTTTTCATCAGAGGTTCGTTTGACTTGAGGTTCGTTTGTCTCAAGGTTCGTGAAAATCAGATCTGTTTCAAGGTTCGTTGCATAAGGTTCGTGTGACTTGAGGTTCGTGAATTGAGGTTCGTGACTCAAGGTTCGTGACTTGAGGTTCGTGAATAGAGTTTCGTGTCTTCAGGTTCGTTACTGAAGGTTCGTCTAGTTCAAAGATTGGTGAAGGTTCGCCTGATTGATAGGTTCGTGAAGTGAATTTTTCTGAAAAGGTTCGCAGTTAAAAATTTTAAAATCATGTCGGAGATGTATGCTGCAGTAGCTAGTCATAATTCTAAGATTCATAGCATTCTGATTAGTGAAACTGAGGTTGGAAGTACAAACAAAGTTCCAAAGTTGTTGGATTTATCAGATTATGATAATTGGAAAGGCCGTTTTGAAACACATCTTAATGGAATGGACACTAATCTTTGGGAAAGGATTTTGTCTCCATATGAAAGACCTAGTGTGTGGGAACTGATTTGTATCAACTCCTTGAGAGATTAGATGTTGATGAAACAAAGAAGTATGATTCAGAGAAGAAGGCGTATTGGATGTTAAGCCAAGCAATTCCAAATCAGATTTTACATCAGTTTGATGAGCACAAGACTTCTTATAGTCTATGGAATGCTTTGAAAGCCAGAGTTGAGCGAAATACAAATCTGAAAAAGATGAAAGCCACTGACATTCGTAAAGAGTTTGAAAACTTCAATTTTATAGGCAATGAAAGTCTTGAAGCATTGATCACTAGATACAGAAATCGGCTGACATAAGTTAGAAAGTGTGGCATTGATTATACTGAAGATGAAAAGATTGATTGCCTTGCAGATGCTTTGCCTGACAAGTGGAATTCATTGGTGCTAATCTTGAGAGAAAATTTACCAGGAATGACCATGGTGGAATTTATTCAAAAGCTTCAAGAGCAAGAGATGAAGGATAAGAGAAAAGCTAGAAGAGTAAATGTTACACAAGATCCTTCATTATACGGTGGATTTGTAGTTACACCACCGGCTTCATCTGCAAAGATTCAGACAACATTTGTTTCTAGTACTTCTGAAAGTACTACTGCTCCTTCTGCATCAGCAAGTTCCAGTTCATCTTTTTCTACAAATGAGAAGAAGTTTGACTCGACACAAACTCCTGTTCAGCTAAATACAACAAATCTGGGGAAAGTAACTGTCGAAGTTGTTCGGGATCACATGTCAATTCTGTCTTGTGTAGTCAGCGCGTATGATGAACAAATTACAGGAAGGATTGGAAACTCTAATTTTACATTTGAAGATTACGAGCAAATCGATGATGATGAAATGGAGCTAATTGACACTCAATGGGCACTGGCAAGTGTGATTCAAAGATCAATCCATATGAAAAGAAGACTGACAAGAAATTCACTTTCGACCGCAACACCATGTTTGGATTTAATCCAAAGACTACTCAATGCTTCAACTGTGGTGAGTTAGGTCAATTTGCCAGAGAATGTAAGAATTCGAAGAAACAAGGGAATTTAACCCGTTCAAGCCAAAAGAAACCTATCAGAAGAAGAAAGAAAAGTCTGAAGAGTCATCGAAAGCTTTGGTTAGTCAAGCTGATGAAGGCTATGATTGGGGAAAACAGTATGATGAACTGATGGGTGCTTTTATGGCTTCTTTGGATGAAGACACTTGTAAAGGCAAAGAGAAGGTGGATGAGGTAAATGAGGATCTGTTAGAGATCATTGATAAACTAAAAGAGATGAATTTTCAGCTGACTGCTGATCTGGTAGAGTGCACAGAGGCAAACAAGAAGCTAATTTCAAGAGAAAAAGCTTTTGACAAAAAGATAATTGATTTAAGTACAGAAAATGAAGATCTGAAAATCAAAGTTTTACAAAATAACCATGCTATGTCTGTGCATCTCGAATCAGTGCAGAAGCTGAAGGTTGAATTATCAGCAGCAAAAGCAGAAGCTGAAGTGAACAAGAGCGAGCTTGAAAATTATCAAAATTCTAAGTATGTCATTGATTACTTTGCTGCTATGCAAAGATGATAATACTGGAATAGGTTTTCATGCTGTACCACCTTCTTCCAGCTTTGTGCCAAGACCACAACTTGATCTGAATTTGGAAGTTCATCCTGTTTCTTTGGATGAACATGAGTCTGAATATGTGGTTGCAAGTGCTGGAGGATCATCATATGATAACATTGTGTCTCTTGATAGTGATGCTCCTATTATTGAAGACATCACTGAATCAGAATATTCACATGATATTCTGAGACAGAATGCTTATCAACTTAAAACTGGTGATAAAAAGATTCTTAAGTATCAGAAGTCAAAAGCTGAGATGAAACCAGTTGAGAAAGTGGTGATCAAACCCAATCTTGTTTCTAAACTAGTGATAAAACCCAAAACAACTACTACTCTCAAACCTATGATGTATGTAAAGTCATCTACTACACTTAAAGGAGAGTCTAGTGGTATTTTTCAAAAGCAAAAAGTGTTTTCTGAAAAGGTTGACAAGATTGTTGACAAGGGTAATAAGTTTGGGGTTGGAAATAAAGACAAATCAAAGAATTTTCAAATTCAAAAGAATAATTCCAAGATAAAGTTCACTGGTTTGAGGAACAGATTTTCATCTCCAAAGGTTGCTTCTAAACCTTTCATTTCATCTAAGTATTATGATGAATCAAGACAAAAGATTCATCCACAAAGAAAATGCTACAGATGTGGTAAATTTGGTCAATTGATTTTTGATTGTGATTTGGAGTTTAACTCTACTGATTATTGCAGCTTTAGGTCCTTTATACCAAGAGAAACACGAAAGTGTTTTACTTGTTTTGGTAAAGGACATATTTCTGCAAACTTTCCAAACAATAAGATCAGAAAGAGTTCAAATGTTGAGAGTTGGGTAAACAAGTCTGGTGGAAGTCCTAGGAAAGTTAAACCTAGTGAAGAGGAAATGAGAGTTCTCAGAAAGTTTGATCCTGACTGTGTTTGGGTTAAAGAAGAAAAGAAACAGAAGAAAAGAGTTTTTGATAACAAAAAGAATGTGAAAAAGCTTGTGAAAATGGTGACATCATCTGATGATGATTTCCATGATAAATTTTCTTCAAAATCATTTTCAAAACAAAATGGTAACTCAAAATCATTTTGGAAATTGAGATGCAGGTCAGGTGATCAAATATCTGGGAAAAAGGATGAAAGCATTGAAGATGGGTCTTCAAGCAGTTGATAACAACAGAATGGCAGGAGTCCATTCAGGGAGACTCGACGCCGAAATCGTGGGGGTCATCCCTTTTGATACTGATAAAATTATAATTTATTGTGCAGGTGGCATTCATGGGCCGTATCAATAGTCGTTGGATTGTTGATAGTGGATGTTCACGGCATATGACTGGAGAGTTGGGTTTGTTGAAGGATTTTAAGTCGATGAAAGGAAGTTATGTTAACTTTGCAGGTGACAAAGGAGGTCAAATTACCAGGTTTGGTAGTTTGACTAATGGTAAATTTTCCTTCGACAATGTTAATTACTGCAAAGAGTTAACTAACAACCTATTGAGTGTGTCACAGATTTGTGATAAAGGATATAAAGTGATGTTCGATAAAGATTGGTGTTATGTTCTTCAACAAGGCACTCAGATTCCTGAAGATTGGATTCTGATGACTGCAGACAGGAGCAAGGATTTGTATGTACTTAACATGGCGAAAGCGGAGACGGTGAATAAGGTGGAGACGTGTCTGGTGTCCAAGGCAACAGAGAAAGATACACGTTCTTGGAACAGATGGATGGGGCATATTCATATTAGGAAGATGAATCATCTTGTACACAATCATTTGGTTGAGGGTGTACTAGTTAAACACTTTAAACTTCCTGATGTGTGTGTGTCATGCAAGAAGGATAAAAAGAAAAAGGAGGTCATATAACACAAAAACAGTGTTTTCTATTGATAAACCACTTGAACTTCTTCACATGGATTTGTTTGGTCTAATCAATGTGAAAAGTATAAGTGGTGAATCATATTGTTTTGTGGTGACTAATGATTTTTCTAGATTTTCATGGGTAATGTTTTTGAAGTACAAATTTGAGACTTAGGAAAATTTTGTGTTGTTGGTTAACAGGTTGGAGACATTATATAAGTTGAGAGTACGGTGTATTCGTTCAGATAATGGGACTGAGTTCAAGAATCATCAAATGGAAGAATTTTGTGATTCAAAGGGCATTCAGCAGCAATTCAGTGCACCACATGAACCACATATGAATGGTGTAGCTTAGAGAAAGAATAGAATGTTGATTGAGTCTGCTAGAACCATGCTCGCTGATTCTAAACTCCCCATTACATTTTGGAGTGAAGCTTTTGCTACAGCTTGTTTTACTCTTAACAGAGTTTTGATTATTAAAAGACACAATAAGACATGCTATGAATTACTTCAAAATCCAAAACCAAATTTGGAGCACTTGGAACCTTTTGGGGCTCCTTATACCATGCTTAAAAAAGATTCAAAATTCAACTCTAAAGTTGAAGAAGGTTTCTTTCTTGGCTACAGTCTTCCCAACAAACGTGTGTTTAATAAATGTACGGGTGTTGTGGAATTATGGTATAATGTGGATGTTCAAAGACATACACCGATACCTGACGGAAAAGGACAAAATTGGCTTTTTGATTATGATAAACTGTTTGAGTCTTTTAATTTGTCTCCAAATGTTTCTGATGATGAAATAACCTTACAAATGTTATATGATTTGCAGAATTCTGAAAATCAAGGTATTTCTCATCAAGATGAAGATAATAATCCACTTGAGGAAGGCATTTCACGAGCAATTAATGATGATTGGTCATCTGATGATGATAATGATATTTTTGAAGATGCTATTTCTCATGATCAAGATGTTGATCAGAATATTACAAATCTTGATCATAATGTTGAGGTCCCGCAAGTGCCTGTAACTAGAGTACATGTAAATCATCCTGTTGATCAGATCATTGGAAATCCAAATGCTGGAGTACAAACACGACATCAAATTGCAAATGAGGCGAGTTTGTATGCTGTGTTAGAAAGAACTCATGGAACTCAAGAGCTATGGATGCATTCTGCATTTACTTCTCAGATTGAGCCAAAGACTGTTACTGAAGCTTTGCGTGAGCCTGCCTCAGTGGAGGCTATGCAAGAGGAGTTGAATCAGTTTCAGAAGTTGGGTGTTTGGCATCTATTTGATTTGCCAAAGGTAGAGAAGAAAATTGGCGCTAGATGGGTGTTAAGATGCAAAAGAGATGATCGAGGAGTAATTGTTCGGAACAAAGCACATTTAGTGGTTCAAGGTTTCAAACAAGTCGAAGGAATTAATTACAATGAAGTGTTTGCACATGTGGCGCGGCTAGAAGCAATTCGACTATTTCTGGCTTTTGCTGCCCACAAGAAATTCAAAGTTTTTCAGTTGGATGTCAAGTCTGCATTTCTGTATGGGTATTTGAAGGAAACGGTGTATGTTTGTCAGCCACCGGGCTTTGAGGATCTTATCCACCGAGATCAGGTTTACCTCTTAGACAAAGCACTGTATGGTCTACATCAGGCTCCACATGCCTGGTATGAGACCTTATTGACTCACTTTAATGAACACGGGTTCAATAGGGGTCAGATTGACAAGACATTGTTTTATCGGGAAAAGGGCAAGGATATTATTCTTGTTTAGATCTATGTAGATGACATCATCTTTGGATTTACTGATGAACAACTGTGTTTGGAGTTTAAAGAGGTGATGATTGAGAAATTCGAAATGAGTGCCATGTCAGACATCAAATTTTTCTTGGGTTTACAAATTGATCAAACTGATGATAGAATCTTCATTCGTCAGAAAAATACATTCAAGATGTGCTAAAACGGTTTAGCATGCTTGACTCAAAACCAATTTCCACGCCCATTCAGCCTAATCACGGGATTGAGCCTGATATTAAGGGGGAGATAATTGATGCTACTTTGTATCGTGGAATGATTGGAAGTTTGATGTATTTGACTGCTTCAAGGCCAGATATTGTATTTGCTACAAGTATCTGTGCTCGATATCAATCAAACCCTAAAGTGTCACATCTTATTGCAGTCAAGAGAATTCATCGTTATCTGAAGGGTACACCAGACACCGGTCTGTGGTATCCTAAGGATGATAACTTTTCCTTCAATTCCTACAGTGACTCCGACTATGGAGGATTTAAGACAGATGTGAAATCCACAACTGGAGGTGCACAATTTTTGAGGGAGCGGTTAGTTTCTTGGCAGTGCAAAAAGCAAACATCTGTTGCTACTTCAACCTATGAGGCTGAGTATGTAGCGGCTGCCAGTTGTTGTTCACAAGTTTTGTGTATACAACAACAGATGAGAGACTACGGTTTGAATTTTCTGACTACCCTGATTCATGTTGATAACGAGGCTGCTATTGCTATAACTAAGAATCCGGTGTATCATTCACGATCAAAACACATTGATATTAGGTTTCATTTCATACGCGATTGCTATGAAAAGAAACTTATTGATGTGGTGAAGATACATACAAATGAGCAACGAGCAGACCTTCTCTCCAAGGCCTTTGATAAAAACCGTTTTGAGTATTTGCTCAAATTAAATGGAATTCGGGTCATGGGTGAGGTAATAACAAATCAACTTACTTCATAATCAATTTTTATTGAATTAACATAAGATATTTTATTTTTGTTGTTTTGTGTTTTAGTTTTTAGTGGGAGAAAATTTTGAAAAATACAAAAACATTTAAAAAAAATCAAAAACACAAAAACATTAAAAAATTAAAATTTTGAGAAATTGATTCGACCAAGTGAGAAATGATAGTACATTGTTTGCAATTGGAAGCACATTTGTACCATAAAAGAACTTAAACATAAAAAGCAGTTACAATTACTAAGTATGATATGCTAGTAGGTTTATAACTTAGTTAAGATAACATTTGACAAAATTTTGATTATGCTTTATGAAAAACAGATGTTTATGACACAATACTTAGTTTTGTCCTGAATGAGTGGTAGTTAATCTTACAAAATGTTTCTTGAACAAAAGTTAAATTTCTAGTTTTGATCATGTGTTTAATTTTCAAAAGAAATTATGAATTTGTTTTTCTTTTATTTTAGTTTAAAGCTGAAATATTCTCTGCGTATACTTACGTATCGACCTAATTGTTATAGCTTTAAACAATTCAAATTTGTTTTCTTGGTTATTGATTAAGTTTTGGACAATCTCTGTGTATATGAAAATATCGATCTGATTGTTAAAAGCTTAATCTTAAATTATTGTTTCGTTCATTTTCTGGATCATCTAAGCATACGTAAGTATCAACCTTGATTCCAAGATTTTTAACAAATTCAAATTGTTTTCTATTTTGTTATTTTCAAAAAGAAATTCTGTTTTGTTTTTACATGATCAAATTAGTTAAAATTTTAAATGTATTGTTTTAAGAAATTTTTGGTTTGATTAATTATTCATAAATCGGGGATGTGTTCAAGTAAATGGAAAACATAAAGTATTTGATAATGTTGTTTTAATTGATATCTTAACTAAGTAATTAAATTTAAAGAGGATTTTTATACTGACAATCATATTTGAATTGTAATTTGCTAATAAATATATTAATTAATTCAATCAGGTGTGCTGATAATTGTAATATAATATGATCTCATGTCTGGATCTTTCTCAAAAAAATATGTGATTGTTTTATTAGAATAGTTAGATTTGGTAATTTGTAGTTTGTTTGTTTGTTTAAAAATTTAAAAATACAAAAAGATTTTTGTTTTATCTGATGTTAAATCAATAATTTTTGATTAATTGTTTTGACTTTGAAACATTAAATCATTGTTTTGTTTGAATTTTTAAAATAAAATCAAATTTCAAAAAGGTTTGCATATATAGGTTCGCCTAGTAGTTTTGTGAAGAGGTTCGGTGAAAAGGTTCGTCCAACAGGTTCGTCCAACAGGTTCTTCCAATAGGTTTGTTGTAAGCCCCAAACCCACTAACACATGACACGTGTGTTTAAACGACAAATCAAAATAGGTCCCAGATTTTTCAAACCGACAAATGTAATTAACACCTTAAACACCCCATTTGAATGGACTTTACAAAATAATTGATGTTAATTAAACATGCAACAACCAAAAAAGACATTAGAGTTGTTCACAAAAACGTTTGTTTTAAACCAACAAAGAAAAACCCCAAAAATGTTTGATCCGAGTCCTTGCGTAGCAATCCGATCACAACCGCGTTCAACCCTTCCGTTCACCTGAAAACACCATAATTAAGTCACCATTAGTTCATTAGAACTAAGTAAGATCACCATGCCCACCCACACGAGCTTACATGACCCAAAAAGTCAATTTTGGTCAAATTCAGCCCCTGGCGTATTGGTTGGCGTATTTGGAGGCGTATCACAGAAAAATTTGGGATCTGAAGCTGAGGCTGGCGTATCATACGCCCCCCCTGGCGTATGATACGCCGGGGCACACCTGCACGGCCATTTTTCCTGTTTTAAGCCATCTCGGCCCATTCCGCTCAAATACGACCATTCCAATACCCCCATAAAGATTACATAACACCATATAATCATATTAAACACCTTAATTCACCAAATTATAACCATCATGGTCATAATATCAAACGATTTACTAACGGGTCGTTTGCACCCAAAAACTCCTTTGAAATCTTATTCCACAAGATTTCTCAAGTTAAGTAAACCACACCACTTGTGTTTTACTAACTTGATTACACCCAACAAAGAACATTCACACACCATGTGAATAATTCAATGTCATGATCACACCACTTGTGATTCAAAACACCAATTTGAATTGATTTCATTTACAATTCACACACCTTGTGAATTAATTCAAATCATTCAACACACAAACAAATTAACACCAAGTCAATCATGGACTAGCATAAACACCATGTTTACAATAATCAAGCAACATATAGCACCTATTGCTTATCATTGTATAACAACAAGTACTAGTTCACCTATCCTCCATAAAGTCAAATCTTCAACAACATTCATACATGTAAACACCTTTACACATAATAAGTAGAAGATTTAGGTGACTTACCTTATTCCAATGAGTTATCCTCTATCACAATTTCCTTTCCGGGTCGTTTGGTTTCCCCCACACCTTCACTATCAATTCCTATTATCACAACTAATAGGTTTAATATAAAGTTTGACTACAACTAGTCAAAATACACCCATTCACCCCAATGTCACCATTTCAATCTAATTTGCTTCCAAATGACCCTTAACCATAACAATTCACCCTTTTTGATGTTATGCACCCGCATACTACATCTCACCATTGGTTTTAAACTAATTTTAAGACAAATGCCTTACTTGGCATTTCATCAAACACCATATATGCACAATTTCATCTTCTAATGATCATTCATCATTAACACATCTATGTAACTCCATCATTATGTTTAAAAATGAACAATTTCATCATTATCAGAACAAACTACAGCAACTTTGTGATAATCACCAAATACAAACCTTTAAACACTACTTTACACACCATGTTCATCAACTCCATGAAAACCCCAATTCCCCCATTTTCATAACATGTAAATCATGAAAGAAAACAATTAAAAGTTGTTCCTACATGATTATCAACATCATTAACAACATTTGACACTCTCAAAACACCAAATTTGAGATTTTTACCCATCAAACCCACACCCCCATGGTGACCCACGAAAATCCCATCAAAACCCCAAAATTTCATACCTAGATATAGCTTGACACAAGGAGAACTCCAATTTCAACTTGCATTCAAGATCAAATCAGCATTCAACCTCCAATTTGATCAAATTTTGAAGTTCTTGAGTCTCCTCCTCCTCCCCTTTCCTTGTTCACGTTTTTCAGCAAAGAGATGGTCTTATGACCAGATTTGACCAAGTCAACAACTTAACCCACCATTTACAAGTTTCAGCTATTGGCAGTTTTGGTCCCTCTATTACTAGTTAAAACTAACTAGTTATAACTAACTAAGTTAAGTTAGTAAACACCCAACATATTGTTAAAATAAACAAACACTCTTAAAACACCCACCAATTGGTTATAATTAACAAATATTAATAAAACACCCATCAAATTAAAATAAAACATAATTTATACTCCAATTACATTTTACTTATAATAATTTCCCCAAAATGGGTTGTTACAAATTCTCCCCTCCTTACAAAGGTTTCGTCCCCGAAACCTCGTTACACCTCAAAAAGGAAAGGATAAAATTTCCGCATTTCATCCTCGGACTCCCACGTAGCATCCGAACCCCGTCTGTTCTTCCATTGCACCATTACTTGGTTAATCGTCTTATTCCGAAGTTGCTTGACTTTTCTATCCAAGATAGCCACCGGTTTCTTAATATAATTGAGTTTATCATCAATCACCAAATCCTCCAATGGCACATAAGCCGATTCATCCGCCAAGCACTTTCGCAAATAAGATACGTGGAATGTATTGTGAATCCCACTCAACTCCTCCGGTAGCTCTAAGCGATAAGCAACCTCGCCAATCCGAGCTATAATCTTGAATGGTCCAATAAACCGTGGACTAAGTTTCCCCCGCTTTCGAAAACGAATCACACCCTTCCAAGGAGAAACCTTTAACAACACAAAGTCTCCCACTTGGAATTCGATCGGCCTCCTCCGTTTATCCGCATACGATTTCTGACGGTCTTGTGCCGCCTTTAAATGAGCACGAATTTGATCGATTCGTTCATTTGTCACTTTTACTACCTTTTTGCTAGCGAGTTCCCTTGGTCCCACTTCTCCCCAACACACGGGAGTTCTACATTTTCTCCCATACAAAACCTCGAAAGGAGGCATTCCAGGACTGGAATGATAACTGTTATTGTAAGAAAACTCCGCCAAAGGTAGGTAATCATCCCAACTTCCCCCAAAGTCAATGATACACGCACGTAACATGTCCTCAAGCGTTTGAATGGTTTTTTCACTCTGACCATCCGTTTGAGGGTGATACGCTGTGCTCAACAATAATCTCGTACCCAATTCCTCCTGAAAATTCTTCCAAAAATGTGAAGTGAACCGAGTGTCACGATCAGACACAATAGTAACCGGTACTCCATGTCGAGACACCACCTCTTTAACATAAATTTCAGCCATTTTCTTGGAAGAATATGTCTCCTTGATCGGAATAAAGTGAGCACTCTTTGATAGCCGATCCACGATGACCCATATAGTATCATAACCGTTCCTAGTCTTAGGAAGTTTCGTGATTAGGTCCATCGTAATATGCTCCCATTTCCACATCGGAATCTCCAAAGGTTGCAATTTCCATACGGCTTTTGATGCTCCGCCTTGACTTGAGCACAGGTCAAGCATTTTTCAACATACTTAACAATATCTCGTTTCATCCCCGGCCACCAATAGTTAACCCGCAAGTCACGATACATCTTCGTGCCTCCTGGGTGAATCGAATATCTCGATTTATGAGATTCCTCCAATAAAGTCGTCTTCAAAGGACAAGTGGGTGGTATCCACACTCGACCCCACCTTGTCTTTAAACCCCGACTATCCTCATCCAATTGATGAGCTAACCCCTTGATTCTATCACGTTTCCAATTCTCCTCCTTTAAAGCTTCTGTTTGAGCAGCTTTAATTTCATTCACCAGATCCGAAGTCACCACGATTTTCATTGCTTTTACCTGAATGGGTAAAGGTTCCTCCTTTCTACTCAAAGCATCCGCCACTACGTTTGCTTTCCCCGGATGATAGAGAATTTCGCAGTCGTAGTCCTTGAGTAACTCCATCCAACGTCTCTGCCTCATATTCAATTCCTTCTGTGTGAAGAAATACTTTAAACTCTTGTGGTCGGTATAAATAGTACATTTCACCCCATAAAGATAATGACGCCATATCTTTAATGCAAAAATAACCGCCGCAAGCTCCAATCATGAACGGGATAGTTAACCTCATGAATCTTCAACTGACGTGAAGCATAAGCAATAACTTTCCCTCTTTGCATCAAAACACACCCAAGACCAACATAAGATGCATCGGAGTAGACTACAAGATCGTCTGGTCCATCCGGTAATGTCAACACCGGTGCTTGTGTTAGTCTTGTCTTCAACTCCTGAAACGCCTTTTCTTGTTCATCACCCCACACAAACTTAGTATCCTTCCTTGTAAGCTTAGTCAAAGATGAAGCAATCTTGGCAAAGTCTTGAATAAACCTCCTGTAATAACCGGCTAAACCAAGAAAACTTCTAACCTCAGTTGGAGTCTTGGGTGGACTCCATTTCATAACCGCCTGAATTTTTGTAGGATCGACATGTATGCCATCGGCATTGACCACATGTCCTAAGAATTGGACTTCACGTAACCAAAAGTCACATTTTGAAAATTTGGCATACAATTTCTCCTTACGTAGTGTTTCAAGAACTTCACGCAAATGGCATGCGTGATCAGCTTCATTCTTGGAATAGATAAGTATGTCATCGATAAACACAATGACTGACCTATCTAACATTGGACGACACACCCGATTCATCAAGTCCATGAACGCCGCCGGTGCGTTAGTTAACCCAAAGGACATCACAAGAAACTCGTAATGCCCGTACCTCGTACGAAAAGCCGTCTTTGGAATGTCTTCCTCTCTAACCTTCAACTGATGGTATCCCGATCGAAGGTCGATCTTAGAAAACCATGAAGCACCTTGTAATTGGTCAAAGAGGTCATCAATCCTAGGTAATGGATACTTATTTTCACCGTGACTTTATTTAACTCCCGATAATCTATACACATTCTGAAGCTCCCATCTTTCTTCTTGACAAATAACACCGGTGCACCCCAAGGTGAGATGCTCGGACGAATGAAACCCCGGTCAAGAAGTTCTTGCAATTGATTCATCATCTCTTGCAATTCAGATGGCGCCAAACGATATGGAGCCTTAGCAATAGGTTTATCCCCGGGCAGCAAATCAATTCGGAACTCCACATCCCTTTCGGGAGGTAATCCCGGTAGTTCATCCGGAAAGACATCCGAAAAATCACGAACTATAGGAATGTCTTCTATCATCTTCACTCCTTTCTCCGAATCCACCACGTAAGCAAGAAATGATCGTCCCCCATTGTTCAAATACTTCATAGCTTCGATTAAAGAACATAAGATCATGCCACCACGTTTCTCACCACGAATACACACCTCATGTCCACTAGGAGACATCAATTGAATAATCTTATGTTTGCACACAATGTTGGCCCCGTGAGCCGAAAGCCAATCCATCCCAACCACTGCATCGAACTCCCCCAATACCATAGGTATTAAATCAATATCGAAATCCTCCCCATCGATGGTTAATTTACATTTTCGATAGACATCACATACTAGAAAGCATTTAGAATCCGCTATTTCTATTTCTAAAGGCACCGACAATTTCTCAACCACAAAAGAAGAGTGTTGTATAAAATTCGTAGACACAAATGATCTACTAGCCCCCGAATCAAATAAAATGTAAGCAGACAAGGTATTGATGAAGAAAGTACCTGTCACCACATCAGGTGTGACTTTGGCTTCCTCCGCAGTGATTTGAAAGGCCCTACCCTTGGGTTTGGGTACCTCCACCTTCTTCCCACTTCCTTGCCCCTTAAAAGATCGATTTTCCCCTCCACCAACTCCAGCCCCTTTAAGTTCTGGACACTCACTCCGAACATGCCCCGGTTTGTAGCAATTATAACATAAATTCAACGGGCTCGAGCATTGATTAGCAAGATGACCTTGCTTCCCACACTTGTAGCAAGATAAGGGTCGTGTTGAACAATCACCCATGTGGTCTTTCCCACATTTTGTACAATGCTTAACTCCCCTACTTGAGTGGAACTTTGTAGGTGAGTTAGAGAACTTCCCCTTTTTAGACGACCCCGTCTCCTTCTCTACCTTCCGCTTTTCACCGCGGTCTTCCTGTCGCTTTAACTCCAACTCGCGCTCTCGAGCACAATCAATAAGTTCCGCCAATGTCTCACACTTAGATGGTGTAAGAAATTCGCGGTACTTGGCATTCAACATACTGTGGTATCGATTGATCCACATCCGCTCCGTTTGTAGCAAATCAGGACAAAATCTAGCTTTGTCATAGAAGATGGCGGTAATCGTGTCAATACTTTCCTCCTTGTGTCTCATATGAAGGAATTCTTCAGTGATTCTGTCAATCGCCGCCTGCGGACAGAACCGTTTAAGGAACAACTCCTTAAACTCCGCCCAAGTTAAGTTCTTCATGCCATCCCTACCCCTTTCCTTCCGAAGAAGCTCCCACCAATCTTTTGCTCTTTCACGCAACTGATTCCCCGCAAAGATCACCTCATCTTCCGGGTCACAATGGCTCGTCTCGAACGTGCCCTCCATGTCTGTTATCCACCGTTGACTCAGTAATGGGTCAACTTCCCCCTTGAATTCGCTTGGCTTGCAAGCTACAAACTCCTTATAAGTTACTTTCTTTGGAGTTCGTTCCCCATCTCGCCCCCCTCTGAGATTTGCAAACTCTTGTCGAATAAATTCCCTCATGGAGGCTTGCAGACCCTCCATATGGTGAGGAATCGAAGCTTCCAATGCTTTTGCCACCTCTTCCCTTACCATAGCTTGCATTTCGGTGAGGTTAATTTCATGACCGCCACCATCATTAATGTTATCACCACCAGCCATTCTACGGCTGAAACAAGTTATTTGATACATTAGTTTTTGGTATCTAGTTCATATAACTAAACACACCATGAAATATGAACTTAAATACATCACCAAATCAAGCTCCTAACACCTTACCTAATATTCATAACCATAGTACGAGTTGATTCCATTAAGGTCATATCCATGTCAAGAATATAATCTTATGTTGGCCAGACATAACATTATACACTTCACATATCCAATTCCTTAACTTCACCTCCTCATAATATGACTAAGAATTTCGGTTCAACAAGCAAATTCACACCAAACACCAATAAACATATATAACTAAGGTAAACAATACACAAACTTGTTACCTTAAACCCCCGGCTTTGTGATCGGATCTCGGATCAAACAACACTCCCCATATCAAAAGCACAACGATTTGAGTTCAAGTGTTCGCGACGCACTTGAATCCCTCAAATCAATGGCTCTGATGCCAACTTGTAAGCCCCAAACCCACCAACACATGACACGTGTGTTTAAACGACAAATCAAAATAGGTCCCAGCTTTTTCAAACCGACAAATGTAATTAACACCTTAAACACCCCATTTGAATGGACTTTACAAAATAATTGATGTTAATTAAACATTCAACAACCAAAAACAACATTAGAGTTGTTCACAAAAACGTTTGTTTTAAAGCAACAAAGAAAAACCAAAAATGTTTGATCCGAGTCCTTGCGTAGCAATCCGATCACAACCGCGTTCAACCCTTCCGTTCACCTGAAAACACCATAATTAAGTCACCATTAGTTCATTAGAACTAAGTAAGATCACCATGCCCACCCACACGAGCTTACATGACCCAAAAAGTCAATTTTGGTCAAATTCAGCCCCTGGCGTATTGGTTGGCGTATTTGGAGGCGTATCACAGAAAAATTTGGGATCTGAAGCTGAGGCTGGCGTATCATACGCCCCCCCCCCGGCGTATGATACGCCGGGGCACACCTGCACGGCCATTTTTCCTGTTTTAAGCCATCTCGACCCATTCCGCTCAAATACGACCATTCCAATACCCCCATAAACATTATATAACACCATATAATCATATTAAACACCTTAATTCACCAAATTATAACCATCATGGTCATAATATCAAACGATTTACTAACGGGTCGTTTGCACCCAAAACTCCTTTGAAATCTTATTCCACAAGATTTCTCAAGTTAAGTAAACCACACCACTTGTGTTTTACTAACTTGATTACACCCAACAAAGAACATTCACACACCATGTGAATAATTCAATGTCATGATCACACCACTTGTGATTCAAAACACCAATTTGAATTGATTTCATTTACAATTCACACACCTTGTGAATTAATTCAAATCATTCAACACAAACAAATTAACACCAAGTCAATCATGGACTAGCATAAACACCATGTTTACAATAATCAAGCAACATATAGCACCTATTGCTTATCGTTGTATAACAACAAGTACTAGTTCACCTATCCTCCATAAAGTCAAATCTTCAACAACATTCATACATGTAAACACCTTTACACATAATAAGTAGAAGATTTAGGTGACTTACCTTATTCCAATGAGTTATCCTCTATCACAATTTCCTTTTCGGGTCGTTTGGTTTCCCCCACACCTTCACTATCAATTCCTATTATCACAACTAATAGGTTTAATATAAAGTTTGACTACAACTAGTCAAAATACACCCATTCACCCCAATGTCACCATTTTCAATCTAATTTGCTTCCAAATGACCCTTAACCATAACAATTCACCCTTTTTGATGTTATACACCCGCATACTACATCTCACCATTGGTTTTAAACTAATTTTAAGACAAATGCCTTACTTGGCATTTCATCAAACACCATATATGCACAATTTCATCTTCTAATGATCATTCATCATTAACACATCTATGTAACTCCATCATTATGTTTAAAATGAACAATTTCATCATTATCACAACAA
This sequence comes from Mikania micrantha, assembly GCA_009363875.1. NCBI lineage: Eukaryota > Viridiplantae > Streptophyta > Magnoliopsida > Asterales > Asteraceae > Mikania > Mikania micrantha. The sequence continues at coordinate 41,363,295 of CM018683.1, read as the reverse complement.
ACTACAGCAACTTTGTGATAATCACCAAATACAAACCTTTAAACACTACTTTACACACCATGTTCATCAACTCCATGAAAACCCCAATTCCCCCATTTTCTTAACATGTAAATCATGAAAGAAAACAATTAAAAGTTGTTCCTACATGATTATCAACATCATTAACAACATTTGACACTCTCAAAACACCAAATTTGAGAGTTTTACCCATCAAACCCACACCCCCATGGTGACCCACGAAAATCCCATCAAAACCCCCAAAATTTCATACCTAGATATAGCTTGACACAAGGAGAACTCCAATTTCAACTTGCATTCAAGATCAAATCAACATTCAACCTCCAATTTGATCAAATTTTGAAGTTCTTGAGTTTCCTCCTCCTCCCCTTTCCTTGTTCACGTTTTTCAGCAAAGAGATGGTCTTATGACCAGATTTGACCAAGTCAACAACTTAACCCACCATATACAAGTTTCAGCTATTGGCAGTTTTGGTCCCTCTATTACTAGTTAAAACTAACTAGTTATAACTAACTAAGTTAAGTTAGTAAACACCCAACATATTGTTAAAATAAACAAACACTCTTAAAACACCCACCAATTGGTTATAATTAACAAATATTAATAAAACACCCATCAAATTAAAATAAAACATAATTTATACTCCAATTACATTTTACTTATAATAATTTCCCCAAAATGGGTTGTTACAAATTCTCCCCTCCTTACAAAGGTTTCGTCCCCGAAACCTCGTTACACCTCAAAAAGGAAAGGATAAAATTTCCGCATTTCATCCTCGGACTCCCACGTAGCATCCGAACCCCGTCTGTTCTTCCATTGCACCATTACTTGGTTAATCGTCTTATTCCGAAGTTGCTTGACTTTTCTATCCAAGATAGCCACCGGTTTCTCAATATAATTGAGTTTATCATCAATCACCAAATCCTCCAATGGCACATAAGCCGATTCATCCGCCAAGCACTTTCGCAAATAAGATACGTGGAATGTATTGTGAATCCCACTCAACTCCTCCGGTAGCTCTAAGCGATAAGCAACCTCGCCAATCCGAGCTATAATCTTGAATGGTCCAATAAACCGTGGACTAAGTTTCCCCCGCTTTCGAAAACGAATCACACCCTTCCAAGGAGAAACCTTTAACAACACAAAGTCTCCCACTTGGAATTCGATCGGCCTCCTCCGTTTATCCGCATACGATTTCTGACGGTCTTGTGCCGCCTTTAAATGAGCACGAATTTGATCGATTCGTTCATTTGTCACTTTTACTACCTTTTTGCTAGCGAGTTCCCTTGGTCCCACTTCTCCCCAACACACGGGAGTTCTACATTTTCTCCCATACAAAACCTCGAAAGGAGGCATTCCAAGACTGGAATGATAACTGTTATTGTAAGAAAACTCCGCCAAAGGTAGGTAATCATCCCAACTTCCCCCAAAGTCAATGATACACGCACGTAACATGTCCTCAAGCGTTTGAATGGTTCTTTCACTCTGACCATCCGTTTGAGGGTGATACGCTGTGCTCAACAATAATCTCGTACCCAATTCCTCCTGAAAATTCTTCCAAAAATGTGAAGTGAACCGAGTGTCACGATCAGACACAATAGTAACCGGTACTCCATGTCGAGACACCACCTCTTTAACATAAATTTCAGCCATTTTCTTGGAAGAATATGTCTCCTTGATCGGAATAAAGTGAGCACTCTTTGATAGCCGATCCACGATGACCCATATAGTATCATAACCGTTCCTAGTCTTAGGAAGTTTCGTGATTAGGTCCATCGTAATATGCTCCCATTTCCACATCGGAATCTCCAAAGGTTGCAATTTTCCATACGGCTTTTGATGCTCCGCCTTGACTTGAGCACAGGTCAAGCATTTTTCAACATACTTAACAATATCTCGTTTCATCCCCGGCCACCAATAGTTAACCCGCAAGTCACGATACATCTTCGTGCCTCCTGGGTGAATCGAATATCTCGATTTATGAGATTCCTCCAATAAAGTCGTCTTCAAAGGACAAGTGGGTGGTATCCACACTCGACCCCACCTTGTCTTTAAACCCCGACTATCCTCATCCAATTGATGAGCTAACCCCTTGATTCTATCACGTTTCCAATTCTCCTCCTTTAAAGCTTCTGTTTGAGCAGCTTTAATTTCATTCACCAGATCCGAAGTCACCACGATTTTCATTGCTTTTACCTGAATGGGTAAAGGTTCCTCCTTTCTACTCAAAGCATCCGCCACTACGTTTGCTTTCCCCGGATGATAGAGAATTTCGCAGTCGTAGTCCTTGAGTAACTCCATCCAACGTCTCTGCCTCATATTCAATTCCTTCTGTGTGAAGAAATACTTTAAACTCTTGTGGTCGGTATAAATAGTACATTTCACCCCATAAAGATAATGACGCCATATCTTTAATGCAAAAATAAACGCCGCAAGCTCCAAATCATGAACGGGATAGTTAACCTCATGAATCTTCAACTGACATGAAGCATAAGCAATAACTTTCCCTCTTTGCATCAAAACACACCCAAGACCAACATAAGATGCATCGGAGTAGACTACAAGATCGTCTGGTCCATCCGGTAATGTCAACACCGGTGCTTGTGTTAGTCTTGTCTTCAACTCCTGAAACGCCTTTTCTTGTTCATCACCCCGCACAAACTTAGTATCCTTCCTTGTAAGCTTAGTCAAAGATGAAGCAATCTTGGCAAAGTCTTGAATAAACCTCCTGTAATAACCGGCTAAACCAAGAAAACTTCTAACCTCAGTTGGAGTCTTGGGTGGACTCCATTTCATAACCGCCTGAATTTTTGTAGGATCGACATGTATGCCATCGGCATTGACCACATGTCCTAAGAATTGGACTTCACGTAACCAAAAGTCACATTTTGAAAATTTGGCATACAATTTCTCCTTACGTAGTGTTTCAAGAACTTCACGCAAATGGCATGCGTGATCAGCTTCATTCTTGGAATAGATAAGTATGTCATCGATAAACACAATGACTGACCTATCTAACATTGGACGACACACCCGATTCATCAAGTCCATGAACGCCGCCGGTGCGTTAGTTAACCCAAAGGACATCACAAGAAACTCGTAATGCCCGTACCTCGTACGAAAAGCCGTCTTTGGAATGTCTTCCTCTCTAACCTTCAACTGATGGTATCCCGATCGAAGGTCGATCTTAGAAAACCATGAAGCACCTTGTAATTGGTCAAAGAGGTCATCAATCCTAGGTAATGGATACTTATTTTTCACCGTGACTTTATTTAACTCCCGATAATCTATACACATTCTGAAGCTCCCATCTTTCTTCTTGACAAATAACACCGGTGCACCCCAAGGTGAGATGCTCGGACGAATGAAACCCCGGTCAAGAAGTTCTTGCAATTGATTCATCATCTCTTGCAATTCAGATGGCGCCAAACGATATGGAGCCTTAGCAATAGGTTTAGCCCCGGGCAGCAAATCAATTCGGAACTCCACATCCCTTTCGGGAGGTAATCCCGGTAGTTCATCCGGAAAGACATCCGAAAAATCACGAACTATAGGAATGTCTTCTATCATCTTCACTCCTTTCTCCGAATCCACCACGTAAGCAAGAAATGATCGTCCCCCATTGTTCAAATACTTCATAGCTTCGATTAAAGAACATAAGATCATGCCACCACGTTTCTCACCACGTATACACACCTCATGTCCACTAGGAGACATCAATTGAATAATATTATGTTTGCACACAATGTTGGCCCCGTGAGCCGAAAGCCAATCCGTCCCAACCACTGCATCGAACTCCCCCAATACCATAGGTATTAAATCAATATCGAAATCCTCCCCATCGATGGTTAATTTACATTTTCGATAGACATCACATACTAGAAAGCATTTAGAATCCTCTATTCCTATTTCTAAAGGCACCGACAATTTCTCAACCACAAAAGAAGAGTGTTGTATAAAATTCGTAGACACAAATGATCTACTAGCCCCCGAATCAAATAAAATGTAAGCAGGCAAGGTATTGATGAAGAAAGTACCTGTCACCACATCAGGTGTGACTTTGGCTTCCTCCGCAGTGATTTGAAAGGCCCTACCCTTGGGTTTGGGTACCTCCATCTTCTTCCCACTTCCTTGCCCCTTAAAAGATCGATTTTCCCCTCCACCAACTCCAGCCCCTTTAAGTTCTGGACACTCACTCCGAACATGCCCTGGTTTGTAGCAATTATAACATAAATTCAACGGGCTCGAGCATTGATTAGCAAGATGACCTTGCTTCCCACACTTGTAGCAAGATAAGGGTCGTGTTGAAAAATCACCCATGTGGTCTTTCCCACATTTTGTACAATGCTTAACTCCCCTACTTGAGTGGAACTTTGTAGGTGAGTTAGAGAACTTCCCCTTTTTAGACGACCCCGTCTCCTTCTCTACCTTCCGCTTTTCACCGCGGTCTTCCTGTCGCTTTAACTCCAACTCGCGCTCTCGAGCACAATCAATAAGTTCCGCCAATGTCTCACACTTAGATGGTGTAAGAAATTCGCGGTACTTGGCATTCAACATACTGTGGTATCGATTGATCCACATCCGCTCCGTTTGTAGCAAATCAGGACAAAATCTAGCTTTGTCATAGAAGATGGCGGTAATCGTGTCAATACTTTCCTCCTTGTGTCTCATATGAAGGAATTCTTCAGTGATTCTGTCAATCGCCGCCTGCGGACAGAACCGTTTAAGGAACAACTCCTTAAACTCCGCCCAAGTTAAGTTCTTCATGCCATCCCTACCCCTTTCCTTCCGAAGAAGCTCCCACCAATCTTTTGCTCTTTCACGCAACTGATTCCCCGCAAAGATCACCTCATCTTCCGGGTCACAATGGCTCGTCTCGAACGTGCCCTCCATGTCTGTTTGTAACATCAGTGCCGGAACCGCCACCGGAACAGTGATCTCTACAGTACAGGAACAGTAAAACAGGTATGAAACATACACATTTCAGTAATTTTCATATTTATAGCATTATCATTATCATGGTGAGTTGTCATAGAACAGTTTCAGACACATTTAACAGAAACACAGTTCAGAACAATGGTTCTTGAGCCGGATAATTATCTGGCAATACAGAACCATCATGAGATTATTTGCTTAGGACTTATTATGTATAAACGTGTGTGAGGCTTTACAGAACAAAACACACGGATATCGTTATGTGAATGCTAAACCGACGGGTTATTCGTATAGGTGACGATCTGTACGAATATATCTGAAAGTTTAACGTTCTGAATGATATTCTATAATTAGAAAACAAGATTGAAAAGTATAGTTATCGTCGTGTTCGTGCGGATGACGATTCGAACGAATACGCGCGACGACTGTACATTTCGATTTAAACAGTTTATTAATATTTTATTTTAATAGATAAGAAGATATTAGTTAATTTATTAGGGATTACAACCTAGGATAATTAAATAAACTCTATTTTATAAAATCGTATCGTTATGTCACGAAAACTACGCGAAACGACGTTCTTCGCGAAACCGAACGAGACCGAACATCCGGGTGTATTTGAACACATTAAATGAGACATTTATGTCATCACCTACCACCATCTCCATTTTTCTCTCATTCACGTTTTTACACCTCTCTCTCTCTAGAAATCGTTTCTCCACCTTCTCTCTAGAAGATCTCACTTGTTTCAAGTCGGATTCAAGCAAATTTGGTGCCAAGACGTTCCTCTCATTGTGTAGATTTCAGAAGTACAAGCCTTGGGGAATTTCATCCACGAAATCTAAGGTAAAGCATCATTTTAAATCCGGTTTTATAAGGTTTTCGCGAGTTCAATTGGTTTTGTTGTTTAAATCGGCACTAAAGCACTTAGAACACGTAGATTGGGTTATCACATGGGTTTAGAATCTGTTAGAGTGAGTTTGTAACAGGTTTAGCTCGTGAACATGAGGATGGGAATGCCAAAAATCTTTACAGGTTCGTGAGATCTACTGGCCGAACCAAACAGAAGCTGGCCGAACCCTCTTCTCCTCCCTAGCCGAACCAGCACCTCCAACGAACCCTAGCTCCCTTCTGCAACGAACCCTGCCCTGCCTGACTCACGAACCCTGTTACCTGCACAACCTGCCAACGAACCCTGCACTTCACATGGCCGAACCTTGGCTCATAGACTTCGGCGAGCCTTATGATGGCCGAACCCTTTAAGTTGGCCGCACCCTCACCTAGTTGGAAACGAACCTCCTTAGATGCGAGCCATGGGACGAACCCTAGGACTTGTGAGCTAGCCTGGCCGAACCATGAAGGTTCGTGGGAAGGGTTGATGTAGCCGAACCCTATCTGAACCCATAGGTTCGCTGATAGAAGACTTGTGAAATTAGATTTTTGACAAAATAATAGGAAATAAGGGGCATGCATGCATGGAATACATTGGGTGTATGCATGGGAACACACGTGATCTACGTATAGAGAAAACGACCTAGAATTTGGCATAGATTTATGGGTGAGGGGTTCTATAACAATATAATTCGTAACATACAATGACAACTCAACACTAGTGGTTAAGAGACATAAGATGGTTTAACAATTGGATAACATTGTCTTAAGTTCATGAGAATCAAAGGCACAAGTCTTGAAATCAAGTTGAAATCAAGGTTGTCAATTGGGCCTAAGTGGGCCCAATGGGGCTTAATTAAGCCCATCATACAATAAATGATTACGTAAACTCAAGAAATGATATTTTGATAAAATAAAGGCATTGTGAATTTAGTTAAAAGTTAATTTAGTAAATTTCTAAAATCTTGTTTAAATTGAAATATAAATTGTTTCTTGTAAGTGTATTTAGTTATATAAGTAAATGGTAAGGTTTTGATTTAAATACTTATTGTGATATAATTGATTGGGATTTTGTTGAAAAATAGACAAGATAATTGTCTGGAATTGCTTTAAAAACAAAGGAAACTCTGCCGAAATTTTCTAAAAATTTAAAGGTAAGTTAGTAACTAATCATGGGAATTGGGATCATAAGAAGGGTAATTAAGATAGAGTAGATCTTAGATACACTTAGTACTAAGACACTTAGTTGCACCCACGACAAGACTCAAGGTCTTAGGCACAACGACTATTACGTGTACTTATTATATTCGAATTCTTATAAAATAATTCAGGAACCGAAGATACTTAGTTTACAAACAAGAGTGCGCATTCTGTGATAGTACATTAGACATCAACACAGGTGAGTTCATTGCCCCTTTTCTAACATTTTTGTTTTAAAACACGGGGCTGAGAAGCATGCGTAGGCTGTTTACTTAAATTGTTTACTTTAAATGCTTTTAAATTTATATGTTTCATATATATAAATGTTATCCTGAACCATGTTTAGGAAGATTTTATGCAGGTTTTACTAAGCTTATTCACTTATATATTAAGTGAATAAACGAGTTAAACTAAACCTTTCAATAAGTCAAAACATTTCAAAGGAATCAAATCAAACATTTTGGGAAATCAAGTGGGTGAATTCAAGGGAATCAAATCAAACATTTTGGGAAATCAAGTGGGTGAATTCAAGGAATCAAATCAAACAGTTTGACAAAACAAGGGTGGGACTTCAAGACATCAAACAAAACAATCTTTGCAAAGATAACATTCAATGTTCTACAAACCAAGTGTTTGTTGGAAAATGAATCAAGTGTACAACCGATCAATGAATCTTGTATTCTATGATCAACACATCAAGTACATCTTGTGACAAAATCAGACGATCATTAAATCATTTTTAAGGGGTAGTATGTGAAATATCAGAGATAACATTTGCCAACACATTGAACTCAGAAATCCTATATTTCAAGAAGTCCTAGCTAGACTGATTGACTTGTAGGTCTTATGTTTGATGATATTTACAGAATTCCCTAACTACTAAGTACCCAGATTGACAGACTAGTCTACTCGAGTATGACCATAGGCCCCAATCATAAGGACTTAGATTTTATTAAATGTTTATTTACTTGTTTAATTAAGCATTTATTAAACTGTTTCTACAATTTCTGTGGTTGATCACTATTGTGATGAACCTAAGGAATCAACATAGATTCCAAATTGTTGTATTGACAGGAACAAAGGACTGACGAATCATTGGGTTAAAGGTAGGGGTAAAATGCTTAATTTTCATTAACACCAATGTCCCATGTGGATTAGTATGTGGTGGGACGGCGTCTGGGCGGGGTTGTAGCCTCGACTCAGGGGTATGCCCTATATATAAGCATACCGATCCGGATGATACATGTGATGTTAATGAGATTAAGGTTGTTACCCGTGGGTTAAACAAAGGTTTTGTGAGAACATTAGAGTCATCGTGAACAAGAGTGTGTGATAGGTAAAGATGCTTAATTATCATTAACAACAATGTCCTATGCGGATTAGTATGTGGTGGGACGGCGTCTGGGCGGGGTTGTAGCCTCGACTCAGGGGTATGCCCTATACATAAGCATACCGATCTGGATGATACATGTGGTGTTAATGAGGTTAGGGTCTTTACCAAAGAAGGTTTTCAAATCATTTTCAAATCATTTTCAAATACTAAACTATATGAACTCACCAACCATGTGTTGACCTTTATTTTTGCATGACTTCTCAGGTGACGAACTGTAAAGACGTGATAGGACCGGCGATTTCACTTTGGACGGAAGGTTAGGTTTTTGACCCACGAAGAACATGAAGATGATGAACAAAATCATATGATAAATTGATAGAATCGAATGATTACATGATTGTATTCACATCATAAAAGAACATAGTGTTGCCGGGGAGAGATCGAGCATGATCTCTCCCCCTTTCGTGCTCAAACCCAACAACACTCACAAAAACCTTAAACCCTAAAATCTGGAAATCTGGTATTTATAGGGGCTGTAGCCCATTCGGCCGAATGGAGCCATTCGGCCCTTCATTCGCCGAATGGGTCCCTTTACATCATTTCCATTCGCAGATGCTCCTGCGAACGACTCAGTTTCCAGATAAACAACATACAAACACATACAAGTGATTACAAATAATCAAATACAGATCTAATCTATTCGAACAGCAGCGGACACCCAAAATATGCACCAACACGAACAGGTCAATTAGGAAGTCATTTCTTTTGGACTAGGACTTCAGATAGAAGACTAGTATTTTGGACCTGCATACTTTTGAAGACATCATGATATAAATTATTTTGTATATCTTGTGTAAATACAAGATAGTCATTTATTGATGTTTTACAATAGATTTACATTGTTAAATTATAAACGTTACTGCTGTAATTTAACTTTGTAATTCTATTTTAATTAGCATTTCTCATTTATATCATGTGCAATGTAACAATCTGATCACTCCTGATTATCACTCCCGATATCGCGCCCCGGGAACCTTCCGCCCGACGGGGACTCCGATCCTACCCCGCCGGCTCGGGGTGTGACAGATTGGTATCAGAGCCATGGTTATAGAGAAATATAGGTCACTTATTTAAATGGTTTGGCCTAGACTATAACCTAGGGACCCTGCATGTAGAGAACATAGGACCTAAGACTTATTTGCATATTGTCTTCTGCATTCGATCATTGCACTAACCGATGACTTTATTGGTTATGATCAGAATGCCTCCACGAAGACAACCTCCTTTGATACAGCTACCACCACAAGACTTGGCTCCACACTCCTCCACACCGTCTCCGAATGACTCTCCACCACCACCTCCTCCACCTCCTCCTCCCCCTCCTCCATTGATTACTCAAGCATCTGGTTCTGGCACGGTACCGACCATGGATCCTGCTACTATCGCTCTGGTGACGTTACTGAGTAGCCAGATGACGAATCAGATGAAAGAAGCTATACCGGAGATGTTCCTTCGTCTTCGTAACGAGATCCTCAATACTGGCAACACATCAGGGGAAGCCAGTGGAAACACTGGAGATTCATCTCACTACTCCTACAAGTCCTTCGTAGGATGTAAGCCACCCAGTTTCAGTGGGTCTGAAGGCGCCGTTGGATTAATCCAATGGATTGAGAAGATTGAGGCAACATTGGATCTTTGCAGCTGCCCCAAACACCACAAGGTCCGTTACTCAGCGGGAACATTCAACAAACGGGCTCTGACCTGGTGGAACGGTCAGATCAATGCCCGAGGAAGAGAAGAAGCCATGGCCATGCCATGGGAAGACTTCAAGACACTGCTGCGAACAGAATTCTGTCCCAAGAATGAACTGCAGAAGTTGGAGGTTGAACTATCCAACCATGTGATGAAGGGGGCTGATCACATGGGGTACACTACTCGTTACCACGAGTTAGTTGCTTTGGTACCAGATATGGTACCAACTCTGGAGAAAAGGATAGACAGATATGTGGGTGGACTTCCCGTCTGCATTCAGGGCATGGTTGTTTCAGCCAACCCTACTACTGTTGAATCTGCAGTGAGACTGTCTGGAAAACTCACTGACCTCATGGTAGCCTCTGGAGTTTTAAAGAAAGAGGCTGAACCCAGCAAGAACAAGGCTGAGTCTTCCAAGAAACCCCACCACCATCCAAAGAAGAAACAGAAGACCATCAAGAACTACACGGTGGCCACACCTCTCCAACAAGTAACAGCAGCACCACAAAACCCCAACCGCAAGCCTTACACTGGCACGTTTCCTTTGTGTGCCAAGTGTCAGTATCATCACCCTGCTGACGCTCCGTGTAAACATTGCACAGGATGTGGAAGAAAGGGCCATTGGGTCCAATACTGTAGGATGACACCTAACCAAGCAGTCAACAATGCTGCTTTGGCTCTTCCTCCACCAGCAAATCAGAACAATGGTGGATGCTATAACTGTGGCGAACAAGGCCACTTTGCGAAGAACTGCCCAAAGAAGGCTCAACCAGCAGTTCAAGCACCCCGTGGACGAGCCTTTGCTATCGGAGCACCAGCTGCACGCCAGGACCCAAATGTGGTCACTGGTACGTTTCTCTTACATGACTTTTATGCATCTGTCTTATTTGATACTGGTGCGGATCAGAGTTTTATCTCTACCGACTTTGCGTGCCAACTAGATTCCATAGAGGAACAGTTAGACTCCCCTTACATTATAGAAGTAGCTAACGGGAAACAGATCACAGTTAGTACAGTTTATAGGAACTGCCCATTGACATTAAATGATTTTACATTTACCATCGATTTGATACCGATGGAGCTGGGTAGTTTTGATATCATTGTTGGAATGGATTGGCTTTCATCTAACCGAGTGGAAGTCATCTGTTCTAAGAAGCTGCTTCGAATTCCATTGCCGAGTGATCGTGTATTGGAAGTTAAAGGGGATCAAGCAAAGCGAAGTGTCAAAATCATTTCTTGCATAAAGGCGCGTAAGTGTCTACAGAAGCGGTGCATAGCATTCCTGGCTCATGTGTTGGAAAAAGAGAAAGACAAGAAGAAGATTCAAGATGTACCAGTAGTGAAAGAATATCCTGAAGTATTCCCCGAAGACCTACCTGGTTTGCCACCTGCGCGACCGGTAGAATTTCGTATTGACTTAATTCCTGGAGCAACTCCTGTTGCTAAATCTCCTTACAGGTTAGCACCTTCAGAGATGCAGGAATTGTCTAATCAATTACAGGAGCTACTTGACAAGGGTTTCATCAGACCGAGCTACTCACCTTGGGGAGCTCCGGTCTTGTTCGTGAAGAAGAAAGACGGATCGTTCAGAATGTGTATAGATTACCGTGAACTGAACAAACTAACCATCAAGAATCGGTATCCATTACCGAGGATTGATGATTTGTTTGACCAACTGCAAGGAGCTCAATACTTCTCTAAGATTGACTTGCGGTCTGGATATCATCAGTTGAGAGTTCAAGATGAAGACATACCGAAGACGGCCTTCCGAACCAGATACGGGCATTACGAATTTATGGTGATGCCCTTCGGACTGACAAATGCACCAGCGGTTTTCATGGACCTCATGAACCGAGTGTGCAAGCCGTACTTGGATCAGTTTGTCATTGTTTTCATTGATGACATACTGATTTATTCCAAGACCAAAACAGAACATGAACAACACCTTAGAAAGATCTTGGAGCTGTTGAAAGAAGAGAAACTCTATGCCAAATTTTCTAAATGTGAGTTTTGGCTAAGAGAAGTTCAATTTCTGGGCCATGTGGTCAACAGCGAGGGAATTCATGTAGACCCTGCCAAGATTGAAGCGATAAAGAATTGGGACACTCCGAAGACACCGACGGAGATACGGTCTTTTCTGGGATTGGCGGGTTATTACAGAAGGTTTATCTCAAACTTTTCTAAGATAGCTTTGCCTCTCACTAAACTAACTCAGAAAAGTGAACCGTTTGTCTGGGAGCAGAAACAAGAGGATGCTTTTCAGACCTTGAAACAGAAATTATGTGATGCTCCAATTCTATCTCTCCCAGAAGGCTGTGATGATTTTGTTGTATACTGTGATGCTTCCCATCAGGGACTCGGTTGTGTATTAATGCAACGGGATAAAGTCATAGCCTATGCATCAAGACAGTTAAAGATTCATGAGAAGAACTACACTACTCATGATCTTGAACTGGGAGCTGTAATCTTCGCACTGAAGATTTGGAGACATTACTTATATGGCACCAAGTGTACCATATTCACTGATCACAAAAGTCTGCAGCACATCTTTGATCAGAAGGAGCTCAACATGCGACAGCGCCGTTGGGTTGAACTTCTGAATGATTACGACTGTGTGATCAAGTACCATCCGGGGAAGGCGAACGTTGTAGCTGACGCCTTAAGCCGGAAGGAACGGGTCAAACCCCTACGTGTTAGAGCAATGGGGATAACTGTGCAGACCAGTTTAAGTGACAAGATTGTTCAAGCACAGCAAGAAGCACTTGACCGAAATAATCTGAAGAAAGAACTTGATTGCGGAGCAGAGAAACAGTTTGACACAAAGTCCGATGGAATGATCTACTACAAGGAACGTATATGGATCCCTGCGGTAGATGAATTGAGGAAACTTATCTTTGATGAAGCACACAAGACTAGATACTCTGTCCATCCAGGCGCTGATAAAATGTACCAAGACTTGCGTGGATTTTATTGGTGGCCGGGAATGAAGAAAGACATAGCCGAGTATGTCGGACAGTGTCTTACGTGTGCGAAAGTAAAGGCGGAACACCAGAGACCGTCTGGTCTACTGGAACAGCCTGAGATTCCGCTCTGGAAGTGGGAACAAATAGCTATGGATTTCATTACCAAGCTACCCCGCACTTCCAGCGGTCATGATACAATTTGGGTAATCATTGATCGTTTAACCAAATCTGCTCATTTCTTGCCCATGCGTGAGAACTTCACCATGGATAAACTGGCAAAATTATACATCAACGAGATAGTGGTACGCCACGGTGTGCCATTGTCTATTATTTCTGATCGAGATAGCAGATTCACATCAAGGTTCTGGCAATCATTACAGAAATCTCTAGGGACACAGTTGAATCTGAGTACAGCTTACCACCCACAAACGGATGGCCAAAGCGAACGTACTATTCAAACCCTAGAGGACATGTTGAGAACCTGTGTTCTAGACTTCGGTGGGAATTGGGATTCCCATTTGCCACTGATTGAATTCTCCTACAATAACAGTTACCACAGCAGTATCGGATGTGCACCATTCGAGGCTCTTTATGGCCGGAAATGTCGATCACCGATTTGTTGGACTGAAATTGGAGACAATCGAATAACGGGGCCAGAACTAATACAAGAAGCCACTGACAAGATAGCTCAGATTCAAAGAAGACTACAAGCAACAAGGAGCAGACAAAAGAGCTACGCCGACAAACGGCGCAAGCCGTTGGAATTCCAAGTGGGAGATCGTGTAATGTTGAAGGTATCCCCATGGAAAGGCGTTGTACGCTTTGGAAAGAAAGGCAAATTAGCACCACGATACGTGGGACCGTTCGAAATCATCGAACGTATAGGTCCTGTAGCTTATCGACTGAGATTACCAGGTGAACTCAGTGGTGTGCATGATGTGTTTCACATCTCAAACTTAAAGAAATGCCTTGCTGACGAGTCTCTCGTCATTCCAATCGAAGAGATTCAAGTCGATGAACAGTTACATTTCATTGAAGAACCTTTAGAGATTATGGATCGCAAGGTTAAACAACTGAGGCGAAGCCGTATTCCTATTGTAAAGGTTCGATGGAATTCAAGACGCGGGCCCGAATTCACTTGGGAACGTGAAGATCACATGAAGTTGAAGTATCCCCAACTGTTTGAAGAGGAAGCCGTACCGGATAACAGCTCTTAAATTTCGGGACGAAATTTCTCTAACAAGGGGAGACTGTAACATCAGTGCCGGAACCGCCACCGGAACAGTGATCTCTACAGTACAGGAACAGTAAAACAGGTATGAAACATACACATTTCAGTAATTTTCATATTTATAGCATTATCATTATCATGGTGAGTTGTCATAGAACAGTTTCAGACACATTTAACAGAAACACAGTTCAGAACAATGGTTCTTGAGCCGGATAATTATCTGGCAATACAGAACCATCATGAGATTATTTGCTTAGGACTTATTATGTATAAACGTGTGTGAGGCTTTACAGAACAAAACACACGGATATCGTTATGTGAATGCTAAACCGACGGGTTATTCGTATAGGTGACGATCTGTACGAATATATCTGAAAGTTTAACGTTCTGAATGATATTCTATAATTAGAAAACAAGATTGAAAAGTATAGTTATCGTCGTGTTCGTGCGGATGACGATTCGAACGAATACGCGCGACGACTGTACATTTCGATTGAAACAGTTTATTAATATTTTATTTTAATAGATAAGAAGATATTAGTTAATTTATTAGGGATTACAACCTAGGATAATTAAATAAACTCTATTTTATAAAATCGTATCGTTATGTCACGAAAACTACGCGAAACGACGTTCTTCGCGAAACCGAACGAGACCGAACATCCGGGTGTATTTGAACACATTAAATGAGACATTTATGTCATCACCTACCACCACCATCTCCATTTTTCTCTCATTCACGTTTTTACACCTCTCTCTCTCTAGAAATCGTTTCTCCACCTTCTCTCTAGAAGATCTCACTTGTTTCAAGTCGGATTCGAGCAAATTTGGTGCCAAGACGTTCCTCTCATTGTGTAGATTTCAGAAGTACAAGCCTTGGGGAATTTCATCCACGAAATCTAAGGTAAAGCATCATTTTAAATCCGGTTTTATAAGGTTTTCGCGAGTTCAATTGGTTTTGTTGTTTAAATCGGCACTAAAGCACTTAGAACACGTAGATTGGGTTATCACATGGGTTTAGAATCTGTTAGAGTGAGTTTGTAACAGGTTTAGCTCGTGAACATGAGGATGGGAATGCCAAAAATCTTTACAGGTTCGTGAGATCTACTGGCCGAACCAAACAGAAGCTGGCCGAACCCTCTTCTCCTCCCTAGCCGAACCAGCACCTCCAACGAACCCTAGCTCCCTTCTGCAACGAACCCTGCCCTGCCTGACTCACGAACCCTGTTACCTGCACAACCTGCCAACGAACCCTGCACTTCACATGGCCGAACCTTGGCTCATAGACTTCGGCGAGCCTTATGATGGCCGAACCCTTTAAGTTGGCCGCACCCTCACCTAGTTGGAAACGAACCTCCTTAGATGCGAGCCATGGGACGAACCCTAGGACTTGTGAGCTAGCCTGGCCGAACCATGAAGGTTCGTGGGAAGGGTTGATGTAGCCGAACCCTATCTGAACCCATAGGTTCGCTGATAGAAGACTTGTGAAATTAGATTTTTGACAAAATAATAGGAAATAAGGGGCATGCATGCATGGAATACATTGGGTGTATGCATGGGAACACACGTGATCTACGTATAGAGAAAACGACCTAGAATTTGGCATAGATTTATGGGTTAGGGGTTCTATAACAATATAATTCGTAACATACAATGACAACTCAACACTAGTGGTTAAGAGACATAAGATGGTTTAACAATTGGATAACATTGTCTTAAGTTCATGAGAATCAAAGGCACAAGTCTTGAAATCAAGTTGAAATCAAGGTTGTCAATTGGGCCTAAGTGGGCCCAATGGGGCTTAATTAAGCCCATCATACAATAAATGATTACGTAAACTCAAGAAATGATATTTTGATAAAATAAAGGCATTGTGAATTTAGTTAAAAGTTAATTTAGTAAATTTCTAAAATCTTGTTTAAATTGAAATATAAATTGTTTCTTGTAAGTGTATTTAGTTATATAAGTAAATGGTAAGGTTTTGATTTAAATACTTATTGTGATATAATTGATTGGGATTTTGTTGAAAAATAGACAAGATAATTGTCTGGAATTGCTTTAAAAACAAAGGAAACTCTGCCGAAATTTTCTAAAAATTTAAAGGTAAGTTAGTAACTAATCATGGGAATTGGGATCATAAGAAGGGTAATTAAGATAGAGTAGATCTTAGATACACTTAGTACTAAGACACTTAGTTGCACCCACGACAAGACTCAAGGTCTTAGGCACAACGACTATTACGTGTACTTATTATATTCGAATTCTTATAAAATAATTCAGGAACCGAAGATACTTAGTTTACAAACAAGAGTGCGCATTCTGTGATAGTACATTAGACATCAACACAGGTGAGTTCATTGCCCCTTTTCTAACATTTTTGTTTTAAAACGCGGGGCTGAGAAGCATGCGTAGACTGTTTACTTAAATTGTTTACTTTAAATGCTTTTAAATTTATATGTTTCATATATATAAATGTTATCCTGAACCATGTTTAGGAAGATTTTATGCAGGTTTTACTAAGCTTATTCACTTATATATTAAGTGAATAAACGAGTTAAACTAAACCTTTCAATAAGTCAAAACATTTCAAAGGAATCAAATCAAACATTTTGGGAAATCAAGTGGGTGAATTCAAGGGAATCAAATCAAACATTTTGGGAAATCAAGTGGGTGAATTCAAGGAATCAAATCAAACAGTTTGACAAAACAAGGGTGGGACTTCAAGACATCAAACAAAACAATCTTTGCAAAGATAACATTCAATGTTCTACAAACCAAGTGTTTGTTGGAAAATGAATCAAGTGTACAACCGATCAATGAATCTTGTATTCTATGATCAACACATCAAGTACATCTTGTGACAAAATCAGACGATCATTAAATCATTTTTAAGGGGTAGTATGTGAAATATCAGAGATAACATTTGCCAACACATTGAACTCAGAAATCCTATATTTCAAGAAGTCCTAGCTAGACTGATTGACTTGTAGGTCTTATGTTTGATGATATTTACAGAAGTCCCTAACTACTAAGTACCCAGATTGACAGACTAGTCTACTCGAGTATGACCATAGGCCCCAATCATAAGGACTTAGATTTTATTAAATGTTTATTTACTTGTTTAATTAAGCATTTATTAAACTGTTTCTACAATTTCTGTGGTTGATCACTATTGTGATGAACCTAAGGAATCAACATAGATTCCAAATTGTTGTATTGACAGGAACAAAGGACTGACGAATCATTGGGTTAAAGGTAGGGGTAAAATGCTTAATTTTCATTAACACCAATGTCCATGTGGATTAGTATGTGGTGGGACGGCGTCTGGGCGGGGTTGTAGCCTCGACTCAGGGGTATGCCCTATATATAAGCATACCGATCCGGATGATACATGTGATGTTAATGAGATTAAGGTTGTTACCCGTGGGTTAAACAAAGGTTTTGTGAGAACATTAGAGTCATCGTGAACAAGAGTGTGTGATAGGTAAAGATGCTTAATTATCATTAACAACAATGTCCTATGCGGATTAGTATGTGGTGGGACGGCGTCTGGGCGGGGTTGTAGCCTCGACTCAGGGGTATGCCCTATACATAAGCATACCGATCTGGATGATACATGTGGTGTTAATGAGGTTAGGGTCTTTACCAAAGAAGGTTTTCAAATCATTTTCAAATCATTTTCAAATACTAAACTATATGAACTCACCAACCATGTGTTGACCTTTATTTTTGCATGACTTCTCAGGTGACGAACAGGTCAATTAGGAAGTCATTTCTTTTGGACTAGGACTTCAGATAGAAGACTAGTATTTTGGACCTGCATACTTTTGAAGACATCATGATATAAATTATTTTGTATATCTTGTGTAAATACAAGATAGTCATTTATTGATGTTTTACAATAGATTTACATTGTTAAATTATAAACGTTACTGCTGTATTTTAACTTTGTAATTCTATTTTAATTAGCATTTCTCATTTATATCATGTGCAATGTAACAATCTGATCACTCCTGATTATCACTCCCGATATCGCGCCCCGGGAACCTTCCGCCCGACGGGGACTCCGATCCTACCCCGCCGGCTCGGGGTGTGACACTGTTATCCACCGTTGACTCAGTAATGGGTCAACTTCCCCCTTGAATTCGCTTGGCTTGCAAGCTACAAACTCCTTATAAGTTACTTTCTTTGGAGTTCGTTCCCCATCTCGCCCCCCTCTGAGATTTGCAAACTCTTGTCGAATAAATTCCCTCATGGAGGCTTGCAGACCCTCCATATGGTGAGGAATCGAAGCTTCCAATGCCTTTGCCACCTCTTCCCTTACCATAGCTTGCATTTCGGTGAGGTTAATTTCATGACCGCCACCATCATTAATGTTATCACCACCAGCCATTCTACGGCTGAAACAAGTTATTTGATACATTAGTTTTTGGTATCTAGTTCATATAACTAAACACACCATGAAATTTGAACTTAAATACATCACCAAATCAAGCTCCTAACACCTTACCTAATATTCATCACCATAGTACGAGTTGATTCCATTAAGGTCATATCCATGTCAAGAATATAATCTTATGTTGGCCAGACATAACATTATACACTTCACATATCCAATTCCTTAACTTCACCTCCTCATAATATGACTAAGAATTTCGGTTCAACAAGCAAATTCACACCAAACACCAATAAACATATATAACTAAGGTAAACAATACACAAACTTGTTACCTTAAACCCCCGGCTTTGTGATCGGATCTCGGATCAAACAACACTCCCCATATCAAAAGCACAACGATTTGAGTTCAAGTGTTCGCGACGCACTTGAATCCCTCAAATCAATGGATCTGATGCCAACTTGTAAGCCCCAAACCCACCAACACATGACACGTGTGTTTAAACGACAAATCAAAATAGGTCCCAGCTTTTTCAAACCGACAAATGTAATTAACACCTTAAACACCCCATTTGAATGGACTTTACAAAATAATTGATGTTAATTAAACATGCAACAACCAAAAACAACATTAGAGTTGTTCACAAAAACGTTTGTTTTAAAGCAACAAAGAAAAACCCCAAAAATGTTTGATCCGAGTCCTTGCGTAGCAATCCGATCACAACCGCGTTCAACCCTTCCGTTCACCTGAAAACACCATAATTAAGTCACCATTAGTTCATTAGAACTAAGTAAGATCACCATGCCCACCCACACGAGCTTACATGACCCAAAAAGTCAATTTTGGTCAAATTCAGCCCCTGGCGTATTGGTTGGCGTATTTGGAGGTGTATCACAGAAAAATTTGGGATCTGAAGCTGAGGCTGGCGTATCATACACCCCCCCCCCCGGCGTATGATACGCCGGGGCACACCTGCACGGCCATTTTTCCTGTTTTAAGCCATCTCGGCCCATTCCGCTCAAATACGACCATTCCAATACCCCCATAAAGATTACATAACACCATATAATCATATTAAACACCTTAATTCACCAAATTATAACCATCATGGTCATAATATCAAACGATTTACTAACGGGTCGTTTGCACCCAAAAACTCCTTTGAAATCTTATTCCACAAGATTTCTCAAGTTAAGTAAACCACACCACTTGTGTTTTACTAACTTGATTACACCCAACAAAGAACATTCACACACCATGTGAATAATTCAATGTCATGATCACACCACTTGTGATTCAAAACACCAATTTGAATTGATTTCATTTACAATTCACACACCTTGTGAATTAATTCAAATCATTCAACACACAAACAAATTAACACCAAGTCAATCATGGACTAGCATAAACACCATGTTTACAATAATCAAGCAACATATAGCACCTATTGCTTATCATTGTATAACAACAAGTACTAGTTCACCTATCCTCCATAAAGTCAAATCTTCAACAGCATTCATACATGTAAACACCTTTACACATAATAAGTAGAAGATTTAGGTGACTTACCTTATTCCAATGAGTTATCCTCTATCACAATTTCCTTTCCGGGTCGTTTGGTTTCCCCCACACCTTCACTATCAATTCCTATTATCACAACTAATAGGTTTAATATAAAGTTTGACTACAACTAGTCAAAATACACCCATTCACCCCAATGTCACCATTTTCAATCTAATTTGCTTCCAAATGACCCTTAACCATAACAATTCACCCTTTTTGATGTTATACACCGCATACTACATCTCACCATTGGTTTTAAACTAATTTTAAGACAAATGCCTTACTTGGCATTTCATCAAACACCATATATGCACAATTTCATCTTCTAATGATCATTCATCATTAACACATCTATGTAACTCCATCATTATGTTTAAAAATGAACAATTTCATCATTATCACAACAAACTACAGCAACTTTGTGATAATCACCAAATACAAACCTTTAAACACTACTTTACACACCATGTTCATCAACTCCATGAAAACCCCAATTCCCCCATTTTCATAACCTGTAAATCATGAAAGAAAACAATTAAAAGTTGTTCCTACATGATTATCAACATCATTAACAACATTTGACACTCTCAAAACACCAAATTTGAGAGTTTTACCCATCAAACCCACACCCCCCATGGTGACCCACGAAAATCCCATCAAAACCCCCAAAATTTCATACCTAGATATAGCTTGACACAAGGAGAACTCCAATTTCAACTTGCATTCAAGATCAAATCAACATTCAACCTCCAATTTGATCAAATTTTGAAGTTCTTGAGTTTCCTCCTCCTCCCCTTTCCTTGTTCACGTTTTTCAGCAAAGAGATGGTCTTATGACCAGATTTGACCAAGTCAACAACTTAACCCACCATTTACAAGTTTCAGCTATTGGCAGTTTTGGTCCCTCTATTACTAGTTAAAACTAACTAAGTTAAGTTAGTAAACACCCAACATATTGTTAAAATAAACAAACACTCTTAAAACACCCACCAATTGGTTATAATTAACAAATATTAATAAAACACCCATCAAATTAAAATAAAACATAATTTATACTCCAATTACATTTTACTTATAATAATTTCCCCAAAATGGGTTGTTACATTTGTGGACAGGTTCGTCAAATTGGTTTGTGGACAGGTTCGTCAAATTGGTTCGTTGGACAGGTTCATTTAACAGGTTCCTCCAACAGGTTTGATGGACAGGTTCGTCTGAGAGGTTCGTTGACAGGTTCGTTGACAGGGTCAGTCAACATGTTGTTCAAAGGTTCGTGAAAAAGGTTTGTAAATAGGTTCGCATATAAATACCAGGTTCGTGAAAAACGTTCGTCACTTTCATTCACAGAACCTGCCGAACCTGCAAGTTTAGATTTTTCGATTTTCGATTGAGGACCTCAGAAGCTTTTTGTCTGATATCAATAGACTCGTAATTGCATTGTGATCATTTTTAGGTATAGATCTTGGAATTTGACCGGCTAAATTAGGAGATATGACTGGTTTTAGGAGTTTTAAGTCGAACCTAGTTTGTTGAGTCAAAACCTATTAAAATCTAAGTTTTGGACAAACTGCTTTCATTAAAGTTGTTCATTGTTGAGTTTCGAATCTTGGGGTATAAATTTTATAAACTAATTCGAAGATTTAAAATTTTGATTTTGAAATGTATTAGGTTCGCTGGATGAACAAAGGTTCGCTGGAATCTTGAAGGTTCGTTTGAACCTGAGAGGTTCGTGACGAAGCTCTGAATTTCATAAGAACCGAACCTTTGTTGGTCAAGGTTCGTTTGACCAAAAGGTTCGCTAGTTATGAAGGTTCGTTCAATGAAGGTTCGTTATTGAAGGTTCGTTCATCCAAGATTCGTTCAGTTGAATAGGTTTGTCTTAACAACAGGTTCGTCTAGACTTAGGTTTGTCTCAGGGAAGGTTCGCTGGGTTCAACACTTAGAAATTTTTTTGATTTTTTAATTTTTTTAAATTTTGTTTAAATTTTGTTTTTTTATTGTAGAAATGGCGAATCTTACCTTCGGAGCCAAACACAACCTGTGTGCTTATCTGGATCCTACTGCCAGGAACGGGAAAGATTTTAGACCGATGATAGAGTTTCAGAGACGGTCAAGGATATATCATGCCATCTCCAATTCATGCCAGATCTACAGATCACATATACAAAGCTTCTGGGAATCTGCAAGATTGATCAGTGTTGATGAGGAGTATGTGATTGAGGCGAATGTGTTGGGTCAAGCAATTCGTATTATTGAGGCAGATATTAGACGGGTTCTACAGTTTGGGGGAGAACTGGCTGGGATGACACTTATACCAGAAAGGTGCATCAAAGGCTGCTTCATGCGGATTAGATACTTTGGAGTGTACAATGTTACATCCATCAAGAAAGGAAAGCTTCCTCTGCAGTATAAACTGCTTGCTCATGTTTTGCTGCATTGTCTGAGCGTGAAGAAAGGGACATTTGATGAGCTCAGAGACTTGTTGAGATCGGCTATGGTGGCATAGATTTTGAACAAACCGTTCAATTTCTCTGCTATGATATTCAGATATATGTCTGACAATATCACCAAAGCTAAGGATCGATTCTATATGTATCCCCGATTTGTTCAGATGCTTATTGATGAGAGGTTCCCCGAGCAGATGTTGCCCAGAGTTGCTAATGATCTTCTTAAGCTTAAGCATATGACTGACCCAAGTCTTGGTCAGGTCAAAGTATATCAGAAGAGCAGTGATGCTGTGTTGGATAAGGACTTAATTTGTCACTGTGTCAGGGCTAATTATGTAGCTCCTGAGGATGATGCATGGAGGCATGCCGATTCTGGTTCTGATAATGAAGCTTTTAGTGATGATGATGATGATCAGCAACAACCACCACCTCCTCCTCCAAGACAACAGACAAAGAAATCACAAGCTCAGTCTTCAAGATTACAACAACAAAGTCAAGCTAAATCTCAAGGGCCAAGTGTAACTCCTACTACCTTAGAACCTCTTGATGTTATCTTTGCAGATCAACATGAAGAACAAAGGCAACAAGAAGATACTTCTTCCATTCATGTTGATGCTGAGAATGTTGAAGGTGAAGATAAAGGTGTAAAGTCTACTGATACTGAGTCTGAGTTTGAGATTGTTCAAGTTGGAAACAATACGATCAGGAGATTGAAGAAAAGAGCTGCCCCAGAACAAACAGAGGAAGCAAGAGAAGAGAAAGATGATCCTAGTTTTGTTGCTGAAGAGCCTGAGTCATCAAGGCCAAAGAATAAGAAGAGGATGGCCAAAGGTCCAACAACAAAGAAGAAATCTAAAGCTCCTAGGATCATTGTATCCTCATATGCTGTTACTCCTCTAGTTTCTTCTCCATCTGTTCCTGTTGTTACATCTACACCAGTTTCTGCTACAGTTCATATTTCTACATCAGTTTCAGTTATACAAACTAGTGAGTATGTGAATGTAGCTTCTTTTGTTCCTTCTTTCATGGAGACTACTATAGTGACAACATCATTTCAAGAAACTTCATTTCATCCAGCTTCTACTTCCAGAGATGATTCCTTATTTGGAAATTTAGATGATTTGGATCTAAATTTTACTATGGATTATGATGATACTGAGCTTAGAAGAAGAATATCTATGTTGTCAAAAGAGTTTGATCAATATAAGATGGAAAAGGAGAAAGTCAAGGCTGATCAACCATCTTCTTCAGGCACAAGTGAATTAGATGAGATGAAAAGTCAAATTGCTCAATTGATGAAGTGGAGGGAAGAAGATGTGACTGAGAAGAAGATGATGAATGAAAGAATTGCTTCTTTGGAGACTTTAATTGAAATACAAAATGTTGATATTGCTGAATTGCAAAATGAGAATAGAGATTTGAGACAAAGGATTGATGATATGAAAGTCAAAGATTCTCAGGCTGAAGCTTCTGGTGCTGAAAAGGTGTTTGTTAATGTGGATGAAGCGGAAGAGGAAGAGGAAGATGAGAAGATGGACTATGTTGATTCCGATGTTGATGAATATCCAAGCTTAAATGCTAATGGTGGTGATGAAGAGGATGATGGTGATGTGGATGGTGTTAGTGGGTCTGGTGGTTTGACTTCACAGACTGGTGCTATAGTGATTTATTCTCCTTCAAAGATTTCTCTGGATGCTACTCCAGTTTCTGCTGTGTCTTCTGATAGGGCTAGAGATTGTACTGATGTTGATGATGAAGATTTAATTGAAATGGAACCAAAGAAGATTATTGATTATTCTCTGCCTACTTTTCTTGATTTGTTTAAACAACATTCTGATATTGATTTACTAAGAAAAATTGTTGAAAGATCTACAGACAAAGATTTGGAGGAAGGAGAGATAGATGGTGGCAATTCAACAAAGGAATTCAATGATATGTTTGATATTGATGCAGATCAAATGTTTGATTTTGAACAAGATGATGAGTTAGATCTATTTAACTTTGAGAAAGATGATCCAATGGACGAAGATTTGTATAATTTACAAACTTTAAAGAAGATTTTTGATCATGGAGGTGTATCAAGAACATCATTGGCTCAAGTTAAAGAAAAGACTAACATGGATCTATGGAAAGAGAATCAAGAGGAAATGAAGTATATTGTTGATCACTTGTACATCT
Source organism: Mikania micrantha (assembly GCA_009363875.1). Taxonomy (NCBI): domain Eukaryota; kingdom Viridiplantae; phylum Streptophyta; class Magnoliopsida; order Asterales; family Asteraceae; genus Mikania; species Mikania micrantha. The sequence goes on along the minus strand of CM018683.1, from coordinate 41,338,391 downwards.
TCAAGCAAATGATTGAGGTCATAGACGATAAAGTTCAAGACAACCAAACTAAGAAATTAAAAAATTCAAGATTGGATCTAAGTCGAAGATGATTGGAAGAATTGTTAGTTATGGTTACTTTCACAACATTCCACGAAGTATCACTGATAAAGGATGTTATGTGGTGAAGCGAATTGATGGATGTCAATACTTTGGAAAGGCATTAGATCTAATGTCTTTGCCATCTTTTGAGTGTATGGAGTTGTCTAGATTGAAGATGATCAAGCCCATTCAGACCAAACACAATGAAACTTTTGAGAAGTTATTGAAGAAGGAAGCGAGATCTGGGTGGAGTTTATTGAGTCCTCAAGCAAAAGACAAGCTTCATGGATATCCAAAGCCTAAAGTGTTCAAAAGACCAAGGTTGAGGAAGGTAGAAAAGAATTGGAATCCATATTTCAAGTTCTGGTTCTATGATGAGAAGACAGCTGAAGCAGTGATTTTGTTGAAACAAGAAGACCAATGGAGGGTTATCAGAATGTTGGATCGTGTTTGGATTGTTAATTGTTCAAAGGAAGACATTGATTTGCTGAACATGGCTGAGATTTTTGCAGCTGAAGGATATCATGATGTGGGGATAAGCTACTAGGATATTGCAGTTCAGTTTCAGACTATTGCTCGAATGTGTTATACTTTAGGTATACATTCAGGATGCAATTGGGAAGACATGAACTATTTGTATGTCGAACTGATGAAAGTACAAAAGGATATTGATGACAGGGATGTTAAGCTGGAAGCTGAAAGGTTAGCCAAGATTCCTAGATATGTTGTGATGCGAGCTGCTGACAATGTTTGTGGAGAATTTAATGGAGTTGAAGACAAAGTTGAAGATAAAGACTGAAGATGAAGACTAAAGATTTTTGATAGCAACTATTAAGGGGGAGTTTGTTAGTACATATTTGTAATAGGTTGCTATTCAAACATGTAAATTATAGAAAGTTAATAAAGGTTTGGCTTAGGTTCGTCTGGCCCATGAACCTTAGCAGGTTCGGGGAACCTATCACATTGATAGGTTTGGTGAACCTATAACCTTGGAAAGGTTCGGTGAACCTATTAGGTTTGGCAACCTAGGATCGCCCAGCGAACCTGAAGGTTTGGCTGGCGAACCTTAGGGTTTGGCTGGCGAACCTTAGGGTTTGGCTAAGGGAATAGGTTCGGCTGACGTGTTTGTATATATAGAAGGTTTGTCTGATTTTGTCATAATTTTAGAACAACATCAGAAAACCTGTAGAGAGTGTGTGTCTATTCTCTGTGTGAGAATTCTCTATGTGAGACTTGTAATCAATTGATATTGATTGATGAGATGAAGATGATTATTGGAATGCTTGTTCTTCTTTGATTCTTATAGATAAAACATAGATTCCGCATGTGTTTGATTGTTCATAGGACTTTGTGATACGATCCAGATCAAATTCACCAAATCAACACTACGCCCCAGACCAAGCGGCCACGCGGGGCGATACGCCTGGCGTGGGTCGGTTAGGAGGATTAGATAAAAACATCAGAATTCATGCAATTAAAGTTTTATTTCAATCCTCTCGAACTCTCTTCACCTCCAGACGAGAGAAAAAGGTTCTTTAGCATCTAAACTCAGATTTAAAAGCTTCTAAGTCCACGGATCGCACAAAGGAACGTTTCTACAAGTCCTGATAGTTGTTCTACACTCAAAAATCCGTCTGATTAGGTAACAGTTCGTTTTAACCTTCTAGTTTGATAATGGTTGATTAGATATTGTTTTTGAACATAATGGTATAGTTAGGGTTGTTGATTATTTCCTAGATGATGGCTATGATTGATTATAAACGAAGAACTCGATATGTTAACGGGTAAATCCTTGTTTTGATCTGTTGTAATGCCCGGTATTTATGAAATCATAACTATGATTATAATGGTTTAAACCATTTGATTGTGACAATGTAGGTGATGATTAATCTTTGAAATGCAAGGTTAAATCCAAGTGCTTCAAACTAATCACTATCATTAACATACTTATTGGAATGATCATATGATGTTTATGATAACAGTCATATTAGTATGTTAACATGGTTATTAAACATATTCTAATGTCACATTGTGATATTTCATGATATTTGGGTATTCAATAACAAGGATTGATCATTCTTAAGCCATAAATTCATCTAGAAATTGTTTTAGCATAATAATCAACAACATTAACTATTTGGTTAATCTGAGATTATTCTGATTAATCAAGCGTGTCATCAACTGTTAATTAGGAACCTGAATCAGTATAGGTTCCTACATCATCATACATTGTATGATATGACGCTAAAATAATTAATTAAAAACCTAATATTGGTTTGATGACTTTCAAGGCAATGTCTCTGACATTGAACGTTCAGGAAGATCTAATCAGTAAGTTAAAACATAAATAACTCATTTAACCTAAACAAATGCAGAATTTAACTACCATTACTATTATGTGTGTGATTTCACCACTCTCCTGACTTCAGGTGAGTTTCGTACAACCCCTTTTCTTTTTAATGTTTTATAAACATCGGGGTGTTACTGTCACACCCCCAATTCCAACTAACGGAATCATACCGTTTGGGAACGTGACAAACCAGGATCTCAGATCATTAGACATAGCGAAGACCTCTATATGAATTTCAAAAACATACGTTGGTCTTTAAAACAAACATAATAACCAGAGTTTACAAAAAGTGCGGAAGCGTTTCAAATCAAAACCAATAAACTGTTGATAAGTAAAACATTACAAATCAAAATACTGAAATAATCAAATTCAAATGTTCAAAGTGTTTATATGCATGAGACTCTATCTTCCTAGTCCATGCCAGCTGTTACGCGCGCCTTAGCGTCCTGAGAAAACATGCAAATCAAGTCAACACAAAGGTTGGTGCATAACACAGGTTTTAAATAATCATAGTGTTCAAAACATCAGTTTGAATAACAAGTTTGTAGATAACATAATCACAATTGCACAGTCATGATAGCTAGTCATATAAACTATTTACATACGTGTTCGACACCGAAGCTGACTAGTTGCCATGCTATAGCATGTTTTCGCCTTGCCACTATTGTCTATCACAACAATAGTAAAAATTGTGTTTGGTCAGTCAAACACCTGCGTAGATCCCATCTACCAGGTGAGGTTTGTCAAACCTAATAGATCTATTTCCAACTACCACGCTTTGCATTACAGCAAACTAAACGGTTCGAGGTGTGTAAGGACTTTCAAGTTGTTATGTTTTCACATAATGTAAACAGATAACTCATGCAAGTGTTATATATCTAAAAATCAGTTTGTTGCACATGTTTTCTCCCCCGAAACAGTTTAAAATAAGAAAGGGGCCGTGTACGCACCTTTGATAGTAGTAGAATGATCAAACACGTGTGAACTTGCGTAGAAATCCTCTACGAAGAATCTGTGATTTAAACAATAACCTATAGTTATTCGGAATGTCGTTTTGTGCTTAAAATCACATACGTATCAACATACGTATGTTAAAGTGTGAGAATTAGGCATACGGAAGTACGCGTGCTTTTGAAATCGTTTAAATAAAATCACATTGGATTTTATTTAATTAAACGTAGTTATACGCGATTTCGTGTTCGGATTAAAATATGAATTTTATCATCTCAACACGTTCGTATTCTCGTTACGGTTCCAACGCAACTTGAACGGACTTAATCGGAGTTCGTATGAGAAAGTTATGTTAAAAATACCAAAAATGATTTTTAAAAACTCAAAATGGTTGGGCCGGGACTCGAACCCGCGACCCACAACTCCAACACAAACGCCCTAAACCAGTCAAGCCCGCTAGGGTTTCGCGAAAGATATCAGAAATTAATTCTTTTAAACACCATCTGACCGGTTCCCCTTGTTCTTATACAACCGAAGCAATTCATCTCCAATTACACCCGATTTCGAATCCGATTAACATTCAAACCATAGGGCTTTTCATCCTAAGACTAAACCGAACCCCCCAGTATAATATGATTTGATTTACAAACTTGATTAGATCGAAAATCCCAAAACATTTTATTCAAGAACCTTAAAAACTCGAAATCTAACAATTCGATATTAATTCATGAAATTGGCACATGTTTTTCCATCTAAGGTGAATTTCGAACATGTCTGAAAGATTTAATTTAACATTTAAGATCGTTTGCTATCAGACCCCCAAATAGGTTTTGTCTAAGAACCCTAGAACTCAAGATTCATCAATTCGATGTTATCAACAGAAATTGATCTGGGATTAACCTTAATCGGCCCTCTCTGAAACTTCCTATCTAGTTTAATTTGTTTCTTAAACTAATTTGATCGAAAACCCCCAAAAACCGATTCTAAGATAAACCCTAGAATCAAACTTGAACAATTCGATGTTGTTACACGAAATACAGTTAGGGATAAGTTTAATCGATCCTTTTAGAAGGTTTAGGATAGATTTCTAACCTGTTTTGATGTCGAATTGTAGCAAAACCACTTTCAGCCCTAAGTTCAGCCTCCTCACAATCGGTTCTTTGATTCACGGTCTCTGAGCACGAATTGGTGAGTGAAAAAGCTTCTAATTGTGCCGAATAATGATTAGGAAGCTTCAATTTGTGATGTTAAAGTCGAAATATACAATTTCTAACACCCTAGTTGACGGTTTCGAACATTCCTCATTATTGCATCTTAATTCGAAGAGTTAATATACTAATAACGTATAGAAACCGATTGTAATCATCAATGGGATGATTTACATTAATCAATTTCGGTTATACTTAAGTTTAATGTGGCAATTCGAATTCCATACCCATTTAGTCGAATTTTGACTTATAAAAGTCAAAATTGACACTAATAATCACTTACAAGTTCAATCTTCAACAATTTAACACTTAGGAATTTATCTTTCTTAATTCCTAACTCATATAAGTTATTCCGGCTCGACAACATATCATTTCGATCAATAAAGTTACTTTAATAATCCCAATTTATCACTAATTGGACCCATTTAATTTAGTATTGGGCTAAATTAACCCAATTGAACCTAATTTAAACTCATTGGACCTATTTTAACCTTACTGGACTTTCTAGATCTCACTGGGCCTCACTGGGCCTTCCTGGGCCTACCTTGGCCTTCCCTGGGCCTACTTTGTTCACATTGGGCCTTAATGGGCCTCTCTTTGCTTATTGGGCCTACATTGGCTCTGTTGGGCCTACATAGACTTCGTTGGGCCTAATTGATCTTATTGAGTCTTCCTTGACCTTACTGGATCCTCTGTGGCTTTACTGGGCCTTCATTGGTCTTGTTGGGCCTTCATTGGCCTTGTTGGGCCTGTTGGACCTTCATTGGTCTTATTGGGCCTTGATTGGCCTTGTTGGGCCTGTGATAACACCAACTCCCGTTAACAAGGTTAGTGTGAAAAGTCGGATTGTCACATCATCCCCTTGTTGAAGGAATTTTCGTCCCGAAAATTAGCAAGTGTTAAGAGTAGTTAGGAAACTACTTACGAGTTTAAATCGTACGTGTTAGTGTGATTTGATCATTCTGTGTGCTTGTGTGTACTCACACACAAAGTCTAATGCTTGCAACATCACAACTCAATTGTGATCGTTCAATGTAACTGTTTTGCGTGTTCACTAGTTAGTTCACCTAACTGTGACTGTTTGTGTTTGATCATATTGTGTTGTGTAACCTCACACATAGTGAGTGTCTGAAACTGTTTGTACTATGCAACCCCGCACATAGCAAAGTGTATGTAATCAATGTACTATGCAACCCGCGCATAGCAAAATGTATGTAACCAATCGTGTATGTACTACCATAACATGTAACATATGAAATGTAGCACATAAAACATATAAAATGTAATGTAGCACAAATATCTGTAACAAAATCAATTGAATAACTAAAACGTTTGTGCTTACAGTTTGAAATTTGCAGTGTTGATGTGTGAAAGCATCACGTCATCCCCTTGTTGAAGGAAATTTCGTCCCGAAATTTAACGTGCGCTCTCAGTGTTAGCAGTAGCTGTCTTGAATAGATGAGGATATTTCTTCATCATCTGGTCTTCCCGTTCCCATGTGAATTCAGGACCCCGTCTTGAATTCCATCGGACTTTGACTATCGGAATCTTGTTTTGCTTCAGTTGTTTGACCTCTCGGTCCATGATCTCTGCTGGTTCTTCAATGAATCGCAGTTGTTCATCTACTTGTATTTCTTCCAACGGTACAATCAATGTCTCATCAGAAAGACATTTCTTTAAATTCGATACATGAAAGACATCATGAACTCCACTGAGTTCATCCGGTAGTTTGAGTTGGTACGCAACCGGACCAATCCTTTTCAGAATCTCAAAAGGTCCTACGTAACGTGGACTAAGCTTGCCACGCTTGCCGAACCGTATCACACCTTTCCAAGGTGATACCTTTAGAAGAACTCGGTCTCCTACTTGAAATTCCAACGGCTTACGACGTTTGTCTGCATAACTCTTCTGTCGATCCCGAGCCGCTGCCATACGATTCCTAATTTGAACTATCTTCTCTGTTGTTTCGTGCACCAGTTCAGGACCTGTTATCTGACTGTCTCCAATCTCAGCCCAGCAAACTGGTGAACGACATTTGCGACCATACAAAGCTTCAAACGGTGCTGCTTGAATACTTGTATGATAACTATTATTGTAAGAGAATTCCACCAACGGTAAATGATTCTCCCAGCTGTCACCAAAGTCAATTACACAGGCTCGTAACATATCCTCGAGCGTTTGAATCGTATGTTCACTTTGACCGTCGGTTTGTGGATGATAAGCGGTACTCATATCTAAGCGAGTCCCCAATGACTTATGAAGAGATTTCCAAAAGTTGGAAGTAAATCGGGCATCCCGATCAGATATGATAGAGATTGGCACACCATGCCGTGCTACTACTTCCTTGATGTAAATGCGAGTCAATTTCTCCATCTTATCAGTTTCTTTAATTGCTAAGAAGTGTGCAGATTTCGTTAATCGATCGACAATTACCCATATCGTATCACAACCACTCGGTGTACGGGGTAACTTAGTAATAAAATCCATCGAAATCTGTTCCCACTTCCACATCGGTATCTCTGGTTGTTGCAGTAAACCAGATGGCTTCTGATATTCAACTTTGACTTTTGAACAAGTCAAACATTTGCTAACGTACTTAGCAATGTCGGCTTTCATGTGAGGCCACCAATACAGTGCCTTCAAGTCATGGTACATCTTGTCTGATCCCGGATGGACTGAATATTTAGACTTGTGCGCTTCGTCCATCACGAGTTCCCTTAAACCTCCATACAAAGGTATCCACATTCGATCAATGAAATAACGAATTCCATCAGGTTTAACATTCAATTGTTCTTCCATTCCTCGTAAAGATTCCGGTACTAAGTTTTCCGTTTTCAAAGCCTCAATCTGAGCACTATGTACCTTGTCAGGTAAATCAGTATGTATTGTCATCATAAGTGCACGAACCCGTCTTGTTCCCGTTGTATCTTTTCTGCTCAAAGCATCGGCTACGACATTAGCCTTTCCCGGGTGATACTTAATCGCACACTCATAATCATTCAACAACTCAACCCATCGTCGTTGCCTCATATTAAGCTCCTTCTGATCAAAAATATGCTGCAAACTCTTATGATCAGTGTAAATGGTACACTTAGTTCCATACAAGTAATGCCTCCAAATCTTTAAAGCAAAAACCACTGCTCCTAACTCCAAGTCATGAGTAGTGTAATTCTTTTCGTGTGTTCTTAGTTGTCTGGAAGCATAAGCGATCACTTTATCCCGTTGCATCAACACACATCCCAAACCCTGTCCAGATGCGTCACAATACACCGCAAAGTCTTCCGTCCCTTCCGGTAAGGACAGAATCGGTGCACTGCAGAGTTTCTGTTTCAATAACTGGAATGCAGTTTCCTGTTTATCCGTCCAGTTATACTTTGTTCCTTTGTGCGTCAGAGCTGTAAGTGGTTGAGCGATCTTTGAGAAACCTTCAATGAATCGTCGATAATAACCCGCCAAACCAAGGAATTGTCGTACCTCGGTAGGGGTCTTTGGCGCTTCCCAATTCTTAATCGCTTCAATCTTCGCTGGATCAACATGTATCCCCTTTTCATTAACTATATGACCCAAGAACTGTACTTCTCGCATCCAGAAATCACATTTCGAGAACTTAGCGTACAGTTGTTCTTGCTTCAATAGCTCTAACAGTAATCGAAGATGTTCAGCGTGTTCCTCCTCAGACTTTGAATAGATGAGAATGTCATCGATGAAAACAATGACAAACTTATCAAGGTAAGGTTTACAAACACGATTCATGAGATCCATGAATACAGCTGGAGCGTTTGTCAACCCAAATGGCATGACCAAGAACTCATAATGGCCATAGCGCGTCCTGAATGCTGTCTTCGGGATATCCTCCTCCTGAACTCTTAGTTGATGATAACCCGACCTGAGATCAATCTTCGAGTAATAACTCGAACCTTGCAACTGATCGAACAGATCGTCAATCCTGGGTAACGGATACCGGTTCTTGATAGTAACCTTATTCAATTCCCGGTAATCGATACACATACGAAAAGTTCCGTCCTTCTTCTTTACAAACAATACTGGAGCTCCCCATGGTGAAAAACTAGGTCGTATGAATCCCTTATCCAACAACTCTTGCAATTGTGTGGATAACTCTTGCATTTCTGACGGTGCAAGTCGATAAGGCGCCCTAGCTATCGGTGCTGCGTCTGGTGTAAGATCGATTCGGAATTCCACCTGTCTCACAGGCGGTAATCCCGGCAAGTCTTCTGGAAATACCTCCGGAAACTCACAAACTATAGGTATATCTTCAAGTTTCTTCTCAGCTACCGGCTTTTCAGTTATAAGTGCTATAACTGCCGTATGACCTTTCCGCAGACATTTGTGTGCTTTCATACAAGATATGAGACGCAGTGGCGTACTGCTCTTCTCGCCTTGTACATATAATGTCTCTCCCTGCGGAAGAGGTATGCGAACAATCTTTTCATGGCATATAATTTCAGCCTGGTTTTTGGACAACCAGTCCATGCCAATGACTACATCAAAACTGCCTAAGGCAATAGGCATCAAATCAATCTCTAATGTCTGACCCATCAAATCAAAGATACATCCCTTATAAATGTTTTCTACTACAATCAACTTACCATCAGCTAATTCCACAGTATAGGGACTATCTAAGGCAGTGGGACTAACATTTAGCAACTTAACAAGTGAACTAGATACAAAGCTCCGATCGGCACCGGTGTCAAATAACATAGAGGCATAGTGATTATTTAAGAGGAACGTACCCGTAACAATGTTGGGATCCTCCCGCGCTTGACGTCCTCCGATCACAAACGCCCTGCCTCTAGCACCGTTGTTGTTGTTATTATTGTTGTTGTTGTTGTTGTTGGTGCCATTGCCATTACCGTTGCCATTTCCATTTCCATTACCATTGTTGTCCCCGCCTTTCTTAAGTTGTGGGCAATCTTTCTTGAAATGGCCCATCTTGCCGCACTCAAAACAACCTTTCTGCGCGTTGTTTTGATTGTTATTCTGGTTGTTATTATTGTTCTGCAGCTCTCCGCGACAATCCTTAGCCGCATGCCCAACCTTGCCACACCTCTGGCACTTAGCTCTGTCACATTGGTTACCTGCATGATGGTAACCACACTTGTTACACTTGGGGTGCTTACCAATATAGCCCCCCGATGATGATGATTGCTGACCGCTATTGGAATTGTGATAGGACTTGTTTGAGTCCTGCTTCCTGTTCTGCTGTTGGTTGTTACCCTTGAAGTTGTTATCCCACTTTCTCTTGTGATCTCCTACCTTGGTAGCAGATGTTCGCTTAGGCAGGGTTCCCTGTAACACTGCCTGATCAGTAAGCTGATGCGCTAGACGAACAGCTTGTTGGATAGTGGTGGGATTTGCTGAAGTCACCAAACCTTGAATCTGAGGCACTAGTCCTCCAATGTACCTTTCAATCCACTTACTGGCTGGAGTAGCCATGTGTGGTAGCAGTCTGGCCAGTTCATGCGATCTGGTCGTGTACTCCTCAATATTTGACCCCTCCATCTTGAGGTGCCAATACTCTTCTTCTAACTTCTGCATTTCACTACGAGGACAATACTCCTCTTGTAGCAAAGTTTTGAAGTTGTTCCAGGTCAACGCATTTGCTTCTCCCAACCCCAGAGTCTGAACATTGGAGTTCCACCAAGTCAGTGCTGGACCCTCTAATGTTCCAGTAGCAAATTTCACCTTGCTATCCTCAGGGCAGTTGCACATTTCAAATACAGACTCCGCCTTTTCAATCCATCGGAGAAGTCCTATGGCCCCCTCCGACCCTTTGAAATTGTGAGGTTTGCAGTCCAAGAACATCTTGAACGTGCAAACTTGTGGGTTAATCACTCCCCCAGCTGGACCCTGTGGCCCTGTGTTGTGTGTCTGAGCATACTGTGCAATAGCCTCCGCGACTCTGTTGTTAATTAGCTCGTTGAGCTCAGCAACAGTCATATGTACGTTTCCCTCAGCCATTAGTTTCCTATTTATAAGAAGTGTTAGCACGAAGTCAAAATCCAATGTAACATGTGTAAGTAAAACAACAAACACAACATGTAATATAATCAACACAGTTGTTGGAAACAAACAATAATTCTTCCATAAATAGAAACTTTCTTTGAGTACAATACTTTTGAAATGAAATACAAAACTTCAAACTACTAATGTAGGAACACAACCCGTTCCTAATAAGTTTAAACAAAACAGAAATAAAAAAGAAAGAGAATCAATCGTCCTCAACAGTGGATTCAGGATCGGACTCAGCAACTGGTGCTGGTTCCTCCTCCTCATCCTCATCCTCATCCTGTTCCTCATTCTCAACTACCACTAAATCCTCCAAAGCTTCAATCCTGCCCTCCAAGATCTCGGCTCGGTTCTCTGACTCCTCTAGACGACCAATCATGTTTACCATCTCATCCCGCATGTCATGAACTAGATGGGCAAGTTCATCCTGCCTCTCAATGGCATCCCATAACTCCTGGGATCTCTGTATGAGCTTATCTTCTGTCTCATCCAAGTCCTCGCGCAACTTGGCGATCTCCTCTGCGTCCGTCCTTCGCCTCTTAGGCTCAGGAGCATCTAGTGTAGGTGGTGGATGTGTAGATGGTCCTGCAGCATAGAGTCCCTGAGTATTCACCCATGGTGCCTCCTCCGGATCCTCATCCGGGTCCTCAGCTGGATCCTCATCTGGATCCTCCTCTGGATCCTCGTCTGGGTCTGAGTCATCCATCCCATACGGTGGAGGTGATGGAATAGGTGGTGGTGGTGGTGATGATGGTGGTGCCGGAACTATCGGCTCCTCGTCCTCGGAATCATCAATGATAACATAAGGAACTGATGATGAAGCCATGCCTGTTACATAATATCATATGTAAGTGCAGTTCCATGGAATACGTAAGCAAGTCAATTACATAATGTCATATGTAATTTCTAAGCAGTATGTGTGTGTGTCTAATGTCTAACAGTCATAGTCTAGGCCTACAAATGCAAACCTAGTTCGCTATAACCAATGTCTCTGATACCAATCTGTCACACCCCCAATTCCAACTAACGGAATCATACCGTTTGGGAACGTGACAAACCAGGATCTCAGATCATTAGACATAGCGAAGACCTCTATATGAATTTCAAAAACATACGTTGGTCTTTAAAACAAACATAATAACCAGAGTTTACAAAAAGTGCGGAAGCGTTTCAAATCAAAACCAATAAACTGTTGATAAGTAAAACATTACAAATCAAAATACTGAAATAATCAAATTCAAATGTTCAAAGTGTTTATATGCATGAGACTCTATCTTCCTAGTCCATGCCAGCTGTTACGCGCGCCTTAGCGTCCTGAGAAAACATGCAAATCAAGTCAACACAAAGGTTGGTGCATAACACAGGTTTTAAATAATCATAGTGTTCAAAACATCAGTTTGAATAACAAGTTTGTAGATAACATAATCACAATTGCACAGTCATGATAGCTAGTCATATAAACTATTTACATACGTGTTCGACACCGAAGCTGACTAGTTGCCATGCTATAGCATGTTTTCGCCTTGCCACTATTGTCTATCACAACAATAGTAAAAATTGTGTTTGGTCAGTCAAACACCTGCGTAGATCCCATCTACCAGGTGAGGTTTGTCAAACCTAATAGATCTATTTCCAACTACCACGCTTTGCATTACAGCAAACTAAACGGTTCGAGGTGTGTAAGGACTTTCAAGTTGTTATGTTTTCACATAATGTAAACAGATAACTCATGCAAGTGTTATATATCTAAAAATCAGTTTGTTGCACATGTTTTCTCCCCCAAAACAGTTTAAAATAAGAAAGGGGCCGTGTACGCACCTTTGATAGTAGTAGAATGATCAAACACGTGTGAACTTGCGTAGAAATCCTCTACGAAGAATCTGTGATTTAAACAATAACCTATAGTTATTCGGAATGTCGTTTTGTGCTTAAAATCACATACGTATCAACATACGTATGTTAAAGTGTGAGAATTAGGCATACGGAAGTACGCGTGCTTTTGAAATCGTTTAAATAAAATCACATTGGATTTTATTTAATTAAACGTAGTTATACGCGATTTCGTGTTCGGATTAAAATATGAATTTTATCATCTCAACACGTTCGTATTCTCGTTACGGTTCCAACGCAACTTGAACGGACTTAATCGGAGTTCGTATGAGAAAGTTATGTTAAAAATACCAAAAATGATTTTTAAAAACTCAAAATGGTTGGGCCGGGACTCGAACCCGCGACCCACAACTCCAACACAAACGCCCTAAACCAGTCAAGCCCGCTAGGGTTTCGCGAAAGATATCAGAAATTAATTCTTTTAAACACCATCTGACCGGTTCCCCTTGTTCTTATACAACCGAAGCAATTCATCTCCAATTACACCTGATTTCGAATCCGATTAACATTCAAACCATAGGGCTTTTCATCCTAAGACTAAACCGAACCCCCCAGTATAATATGATTTGATTTACAAACTTGATTAGATCGAAAATCCCAAAACATTTATTCAAGAACCTTAAAAACTCGAAATCTAACAATTCGATATTAATTCATGAAATTGGCACATGTTTTTCCATCTAAGGTGAATTTCGAACATGTCTGAAAGATTTAATTTAACATTTAAGATCGTTTGCTATCAGACCCCCAAATAGGTTTTGTCTAAGAACCCTAGAACTCAAGATTCATCAATTCGATGTTATCAACAGAAATTGATCTGGGATTAACCTTAATCGGCCCTCTCTGAAACTTCCTATCTAGTTTAATTTGTTTCTTAAACTAATTTGATCGAAAACCCCCAAAAACCGATTCTAAGATAAACCCTAGAATCAAACTTGAACAATTCGATGTTGTTACACGAAATACAGTTAGGGATAAGTTTAATCGATCCTTTTAGAAGGTTTAGGATAGATTTCTAACCTGTTTTGATGTCGAATTGTAGCAAAACCACTTTCAGCCCTAAGTTCAGCCTCCTCACAATCGGTTCTTTGATTCACGGTCTCTGAGCACGAATTGGTGAGTGAAAAATCTTCTAATTGTGCCGAATAATGATTAGGAAGCTTCAATTTGTGATGTTAAAGTCGAAATATACAATTTCTAACACCCTAGTTGACGGTTTCGAACATTCCTCATTATTGCATCTTAATTCGAAGAGTTAATATACTAATAACGTATAGAAACCGATTGTAATCATCAATGGGATGATTTACATTAATCAATTTCGGTTATACTTAAGTTTAATGTGGCAATTCGAATTCCATACCCATTTAGTCGAATTTTGACTTCTAAAAGTCAAAATTGACACTAATAATTACTTACAAGTTCAATCTTCAACAATTTAACACTTAGGAATTTATCTTTCTTAATTCCTAACTCATATAAGTTATTCCGGCTCGACAACATATCATTTCGATCAATAAAGTTACTTTAATAATCCCAATTTATCACTAATTGGACCCATTTAATTTAGTATTGGGCTAAATTAACCCAATTGAACCTAATTTAAACTCATTGGACCTATTTTAACCTTACTGGACTTTCTAGATCTCACTGGGCCTCACTGGGCCTTCCTGGGCCTACCTTGGCCTTCCCTGGGCCTACTTTGTTCACATTGGGCCTTAATGGGCCTCTCTTTGCTTATTGGGCCTACATTGGCTCTGTTGGGCCTACATAGACTTCGTTGGGCCTAATTGATCTTATTGAGTCTTCCTTGACCTTACTGGATCCTCTGTGGCTTTACTGGGCCTTCATTGGTCTTGTTGGGCCTTCATTGGCCTTGTTGGGCCTGTTGGACCTTCATTGGTCTTATTGGGCCTTGATTGGCCTTGTTGGGCCTGTGATAACACCAACTCCCGTTAACAACGTTAGTGTGAAAAGTCGGATTGTCACAGTTACTATGGAACTTTTCTTGAACACATGATATGCATCACTGTTATCTATATGATTTCATGTGATCTGTTGAGAACTTATGGATTTCATGGGATTTTGCCTGTAGTACGGAACCCTATCACAGAACTTAAAAGTCCACGTACCTTTAGCTGTATCTAGTGAACCCATGTGGGGCCGAACAGAAAACAATGATAATAGTATCGGCTGACAACCCATTTGCCGGGAACTTGCAACTCCCCTTGGTGTAAATGTTTGTTATCTGTTTTCAGAACTTCTTAATGTCGTGATAGACATTAAGACAATGAGGCACTAAAATATTTACCGACGGGTAGTATTTTATAGAACAAGAACGGAGTAGTCCAAAAGGAACTAGATACAGGTCCCATGGTTATCTTGAACTGTACATTTTGAGAACTTACATATCATATCATATTGTTGAACTTGAACTTTACGAACTCACCAGCTTTGTGCTGATTTTTCAAACTAAAACCTTTTTGCAGGGAGACAGTGACCACGGTGAGGATGCACTTCAAACACTTGTAATTAAATAATTCGATTGTGTAATAATCTTAGTTGTAAACTGTAATGTTGACTGTAATGATGTGACATTTCGTTTCTTGTTGTGAGGAAATTTCCTAAATTCTTGAATTAATTATGTTAATTAATTTAATTATGGATAAATATGTATATACATGTGAATGTATGTATATATGTAAGGGAATTACAAGAAGGAACCAATTACAAAAGGCATTACGCAGAACTGCCGAATTACGCGAATACGTCAGTCAAACACCGAGCATGAGCCCAAATAATTCAAAACCTTTAGGGTATGAATTTTTCCAATGGTTGGAAAGAGCTCGAAAAATCGTGAACGTGGGCGAAAACAACGCGTAAAACGGACTTCGAATGCTCCCAGAATCGCGAAAACAAAATCGAGATCTGCTATGGCGATGGAGGTACGCCAAGAGCTCTCTTTCCAGCCTTGGCGGTACGTGACGGACCCATCTGATATAAAAATCTGATCTGCTTTATCAGAATTCATTTCCAGTCGAATATACTCGACTTTTAGGCGAAACAGATCCATTTTCTACCATCTAAACTCAGATTTGAAGCCATCCAAATGTCCGGATAGAGCTAGGGAACATTTATACAAATCCTGATCATCGTTTTCGTTCGAGAAATCCGTTCGATTAGGTAACAATTCATTTTATCCTTCTAGTTTAATAATGGTTTGATTAGATCTTGTTTTTGAACGTGATGCAATAGTTAGGGTTGTTGATTATTGCCTAGATGATGGCTAGGAATGATTAGAAATGAAGAACTCAATGTGTTAACGGGTAAATCCTTGTTTTGATCCGTTGTAATGCCGGTTTTCATGAAACTATAACAATGGTTATAATGGTTTAAACTTTTTGATTGTGACAATGTATGTGATTAGTTTGATTAATCTTAGAAATGCAAGGTTAAATCCATGTGTTTCAAACTAACACAATCATTAACATACTCATTGGAATGATTATCTGATGTTTACAAGAACAGTCAGATTAGTACGTTAAACATGGTTATTAAACCTATTTCAATGTCACATTATGATGTTTCATGATATTGGGTAATCAATAACAAGGATTGATCATTCGTTAGCCATAAATTCATCTAGAAACTCTTTTAACATCATAATCAACAACATTAACTATCTGGTTTATCTGAGATTATTCTGATTAATCAAACGTCATCAACCTTATATTAGGAACCTGAATCAGTTAGGTTCCTACATTGTAATACAATGTATGATATGCCATTAAATTAATTAATTAAAAACCTAATATCGGTTTGATGACTTTCAAGGCAATGTCTTTGACATTGAACGTTTAGAAAGATCTAATCAGTAAGTTAAAACATAAATAACTAATTAAATATAAATTAATGCAGAATTATCCTATTATTACCAGTTTGTGTGATATTCTGCTACCAGTGAAATATTAGGTGAGTTTCGTACAACCCCTTCTCTTTTTAATATTTTTCAAACATCGGGGTAGCACTGTGGAACTTTTCAAAATTATAAGATATGTATCACTGTTATCTGCGTGATTTCATGTGATTTGTTGAGAACTTGTGGATTTCATGGGATTTTGCCATAAAACATAACTCTATCACAGAACTTGAAAGTCCTTATTCCTGAACTGCATCTAGTAACCCATGTGCGGCCGAACAGGGAACAATGATAGTACTATCGGCTGACAACCCATTTGCTAGGAGCTGCAACTCCCCTTGCTGTGAATGTTTGTTACCTGTTTTTAGAACTTCTTAGTGTTGTGATAGACATTAAGACAATGATGCATTAAGATGTTACCGACGGGTAGTATCTTATAGAATGAGAACGGAGTAGTCCGAAAGGAACTAGATACGGGTCCCATGGTTATCTTGAACTGAACATTTTGAGAACTTACATATCATATCATATTGTTGAACTTGAACTTTACGATCTCACTAGCTTTGTGCTGATCTTTCAAACTCAAACATTTTTACAGGAAGATGGTGACAACGGTGAGGATGCACTTCAATCACTTGTAATTAAATAAATTAGATAATGTAATAAACTTAGTTTATATATTGTAATGTTGGTTGTAAATACGAAAACCTTGTAATGTATTCATTTTAAGTTAATCTGTGTATTGTGATACCGGATCAAGTCACACCTCATCTATGAGACATCACCACTATGCTTCCGCAATTTTCTCAGAACAATGAATGACATCATATCAGGTGACGAGAGGTGGGGGTGTGACAAATGACAAACCTTGTAATGTATTTATTTTAAGTTAATATGTGTGTTGTGATACCGGATCAAGTAAGTCACACCTCATTTCTGAGACATCACCACTATTCTTCCGCAACCTTCTCAGAACGACGAATGAAATCATCTCAGGTGACGAGAGGTGGGATGTGACATATAGTGGCACCTTATGTGTCGGTATAGGATGAATTTTTTCTTGGCCAGGTCACCTTGTTATGTACTCTCATTCAAGACAAATGAATAATACGTTTGGTATGTTGGCACCCCATCGCAACCCATAAATCAATATTTCCAATAATTGCTTTTAATTCAAAAAGACATTGCATAGTTGCATGGTTAACATCCAATTCTAGCACATACTCAAAAGATGTTAGCAAAGCATGATGATAAAGATTTTTTCTCTTTAGTGCACTTTGCATGACATTTTTCCTCTGTGCACAAACTTTTGCGCAAACTTGATTTGTTTCACCTGGCACCTCATTTTCTCTACTCATGAAAAAATAATAATAAATGAAATAATACAATTGATGCACATACTTATAAATTTAGAAGAGTAAAAATTAATAATTCCTGTCATTTTAAAGAAAGAATATTGCAAATAAATGAAATAATACCTGAAGAAGCCAATATGTTTGCAAGAATAATTAGGACCAAAATGGAGATGCTTTTCATTTGAATGTCTTTTTTTTAATTAAAAAAAATTAATAAATTAGAGGATGAATTCTTGTCAAGAAGTGTGCAAGAATTAATTAAATTATATATATATCATATCAAATATCACATTATACATTATATTTTACTCATTTAATTTATATCACAGATTACTTTAGTTTATATATGTGCACAAACATAACAAAAGGGTGCCCTCACCTTTGTAGAAACATGCATGACTTATCACACTACTATATATACATTAAGCAAATACGAGTGAACAGTAATACCAATTTTCAATTCAATTGTTTTGTTGTTTTTCTGGCCAAAAACTGTAATCACTAGGCTTTTGTTTAAATTTCAAGAATTGTAATCGTCTTCAATTCGTAAATATATATAAATTTCAAATAAGAACCCACCATAATTGTGTTAGCCTAATAACTCAAATCCAATGGTTTTAATTTTTCAGATTTAATGAGATGTTGGCATGTGTCACCTACCTTTTTAAATTAAAAAGGATATCTAAGTAATTTCACATAACATAAAAAAGTCAGATTTAATAAAAAGAGTGACAAGTGTCACACTTTTAAAAATCTATCCATTTTCCTTTTTTTAAATCAAAGTTCCCCCTTGATTTTTATAAACTTATAACTTTTTATACTATGTTAGTTTTTTATAAAAATTACACCATTAAACTCGTTATATTTTTTTCTTGTTAATTCTATAATAGTGATGCCAATTTTTTTTGAATTTTTTTCGAGCGTTCGTAATTACATCAACGTAATGAATAATAAATACAATAATTTTCTCTCATTTTTTCGAAATCTTTCAATCTTTAAAATATTTTACAAATTATTTCGAGCGTTCGTAATTTTCTCTCCTTTTTTCGAGCGTTTGTAATTACACCAACGTAAAATATTTCCATCTCGTTACAAATTATTTTTTATTACAAAAATTAGTTCATTAATATTTTAAAAAATTAAAAACACTTTGAAAAAATCCAGCTCCTTACATCAATGCAATTACGAAAACTTTGTAAAAATTTAGCTCGTTACATCAGTGTAAAAAATTCAGCTCGTTACGTCAGTGCAAAATGTCGTTGCATCAGTGTAAAACGTCGTTGCATTAGTATAAAACGTCGTTGCATCAGTGTAAAACATCGTTGCATCAGTGCAAATTACGAAAATTTTAAAAAAATTTGACAAAATTATACTTGAATTAAAGATAAAAAAGTGAGAAGTTTAATGGTGCAATTTTTATAAAAAAATAATAATGTATATGAAAGTTATGAAGTTATAAAAAATTGGGGGGTGAACTTTTTTTTTTAAAATGAAATCAAGTACACCCTACCAAATCTCTAAAATACCCTTAAACAAATCTCATCCACATGTTTTTTCTAAAATTAATACGGACCACACATTTCAAAAGGCTTTATTTGAACAACCAATGAAAATGAGTTAATAAGTTACCACACTTGGAGTGGGTTAACAATGAAACCTTCCCCTATATATATATATATGCATATATATATGTATATGTATATGTATATATATATGTATATATATATATATGCATGTATATAAAAAGTCTTTGTTATTCCTTGAAACCTTTTTATTCATAAACTTGTAGAATTATATAAAAATGTACTACATTAATGTAATAATACAAAAAATAAAAATAATAATAATTATAATAATAATAATAATAATAATAACAACAACACAAAACATAATTTAATTTTATAAAATAATGACTTCTTTTAAAGCTTAAAAAGTCATAAATACAGAAATTCTAAAAATTTTGTACAAAATTATATACGGATTATAATTAAACTAAAATAATACTCTTTGACAAATTATTGAATTTACAAAACATCGGTTATTAGAATTTATAAAAGGAGTTATAAATTTTGAGAAAAATGGTAAATTAAACCTGAGGGACTAAAAGTATCCATGTATTAAACTTAAATCCATGCGGAAAAAGTTTAACACTAGACATGCAAATAGCAAGGAAACCGGGAGACTAAAGCTGTAACTTCTCAAACCTCACTCCCTTGCTTGCCCGTTTCTTCACTAGACCCTCACCGAACTCGGTTGTGAACCGAGATCATCTCTAGGTCAAAACCACGTGTATACATCTCGATTAAGAACACTTTTGGCAAACATCGTGACAGTGTGATTGATTCCAATCACTAATTTAAAACAATTAAAAGCGATTAACGTGTGATTGGTTTCCATAGGTACGAACCATGAATGGGATTCGAATTCAATCTAATTATGAATAAAAACTCAATCAAACTCAGGCAACAGAACCTTTTGATCATCACGAAACTTTTTGTTCCATGTATACACATTCACAAATACTATGCAAAGCGAATCAAGACCTGCAACCCATCTAGTGATCGTCTCAGTCTCACAACTCAAAATCACCACTCATCAAACGATCTGTAAGTATTTATTACATATACATACTCGATTTTTCGATCGTGAACGAAAGCCCTATGTTTATTCTAAGGATCAAAATCAATTTTGAACGAATTTGATCAAACACAAAAATACGAGTTCTTCAGTCTTTATTAAACTGAACTAGGTTTAATCCCACCCGCGCGTTGCGGCGGGTTATCACAGTACACTCCCGAAAACGAGTGTTATATATCATTTGTAAAAGTATAAGTTACATAGAAAAATCAAATATCTCATCACAAACTCTATACAATTTTTCATAAAAACATAATATTATTCAAAATCCTGACAAATATGTTACAAAAATATTAGACAAAATTGCTTACAAAATCTTTCTCACCAACAACCAATCGTTTGAATTATATATATATATATATATATATATATATATATATATATATATATATTAAAAGGCAACTTTAAAAAGTTTTAGTGGCCAAAATCGAAAAAACAAAACTTTATATTATATAAAAGTTTCAGTGGCCAATATCGAAAAAACAAAACTTTAAAAGTTTTAGTGGCCAAAATCAAAAACACAAACTTTATATTATATAAAATTTTAGTGACCAAAATCGAAAAAACAAAACTTTACAATTAAGTTTTAGTGGCCAAAATCGAAAAAACAAAACTTTATATTATATAAAAGTTTTAGTGACCAAAATATAAGAAACAAAACTCTAAAAAGTTTTAGTGGCCAAAACCAAAAAAACAAAGCTTTATATTATATAAAAGTTTTAGTGGCAAAAATCGAAAAAACAAAATTTTAAAATTTTTAGTGGCCAAAATCGAAAAAACAAAACTTTATATTGTATAAAAGTTTTAGTGACCAAAATTGAAAAAACAAAACTGTACTAATATAAAAGTTTTAGTGACCAGAATCGAAAAAACAAAACCTTAAAAGTTTTAGTGGCCAAAATCAGAAAAACAAACTTTATATTACATAAAAGTTTTAGTGACCAAAATCGAAAAAACAAAACTTTACTATTAAGTTTTAGTGGCGAAAATCGAAAAAAACAAAACTTTATATTATATTAAAGTTTTTGTGAAAAAAATCGAAAAAACAAAAATTTAAAAAGTTTTAGTGGCTAAAATCGAAAAAACAAAACTTTAAAAAGTTTTAGTGGCCAAAATCGAAAAAAAACTTTATATTATATAAAAGTTTTAGTGGCAAAAATCGGAAAAACAAAACTTTAAAAGTTTTTGTGGCCAAAATTGAAAAACAAAACTTTATATTATATAAAAGTTTTAGTGATCAAAATCGAAAAAAACATAACTTTACTATTTATTTTCAATGCCTTTTAATATATATATTTATATATATATATATATATATATAATTAGAGAAAGCTTTCAAATACATTCTTATACTTCTCGAACGGAAATAACATCAATAAGAAGGCTAGAACAACTGATTTAACCAGGCACGTGTAAGACTAGTGTAGCCGATAGGCGCGAGTTCGAACCAGTGCTATAACCGTTTTTTTCATCCTTCTTCATTTCTTACATTTGTACAAATATTTTCCATGAATGATTTTAACAAAAACTTTTTGTAAAAATATTATATAAAAAAATTATGTTAAAAATAAAGGCAAAGAAAAAGGTTAGTAAATTAAATGAGATTTATAAGAGTATTTAACTTCAGTAAAGATATATTTCAATATTGTTCATGAAAATATTTACCAAGCTGCTATCCAATCTTAATATATATATATATCCTAAAATATTAATCTATTTGAATTATATAACTATATATATATATATATATATATATTGGGAATGGATCATATAATAACCCTCTCTAATTGAGAAAACTTAATAACTCAAATCTAATGGTTCAAATTTCCAAGATTAAATCTAATGGTGACATGTGTCACTAATTAATTTTTAATACAAAAGGGCATTATGGTCTTTTGTCTTAATTACAAAAATCAGATTTAATATAACATTGACAAGTGTCACACTCTTAAAAAACCATCTATTTTCCTATTTTTAAATTAATGTTTCCCTCCTAGATTTTTATACACTTATAATGTCGCACCCCAAGAAATCACGTCCCTAACGGGGCGCGAGCGGCAACAGATTGTCAGGATCGCAGTCTCCGGTCACACAACATGCGATACCTATATGTCTGATTTCACACGTACATCCAATAATTTGGATAAAACAATTTAGCAATATCAGAGTTGCGGAAGTTTAAAGGTATCATCACAGATAAAGTTCATAAGTTGCGGAAGCGATAATTAAAAGTTTTCAAAACAACATAAGTTTAATGTTTGCGGAAGCGGTGAAAGATGTTTAATATTACATAACATATCAAATGATAAATGTTTCTCAAAACGCCCTAAGACACTAGAGCCAATGCATGGGACTTCGCCTAGCATCCTAGTCCTTGTGCACGTGCCTTAGTTACCTGAGAAAACATGCGAGTAAAAGGTCAACACAAAGGTTGGTGAGAGCACAGGTTTGTAGTCAGCAGTAAACATCAAATGTTTAAAGTAAATGTTTAGCAGGTCTATTTTTCAATACAATGCAATATCCATTGATAGCTAGTCAATATGAGTTATACCATATGCGGGTTCGCAACCGAAGCTAACATGCTGCCTCCCGCCATATCCATCCAAGATATGGCAAATGTTGTTTGGTCAATTTTGCACTGTTCCGACCTCTAGTCGGGGTGGCCATACGGCTCGCAACAATGGGGCTTGTCAGGCCCAAATAGTACTATTCAAAATTACCACGCTGAGCGCTACGCGCTATTAACGGTTCGAGATGTGTTTAATGAGGACTTATCAGTTTTGTGGATGAATGCCACACATATGCATATACGATATTAGCATGTACAAAAATAACCAAAAGTGTGTAAGTTGATCAAAAAATAGTTGTATGCAATGTTTTCTCCCCCAAAGGTAGGAAATGTAAAAAGGGGCCGTGAACTCACCTTAGCGAGGTGAACAAATGTAAGCGTAAGCTCCTGTGTCGTCAGGTAGTCAGTCACCGGCTACCTATATCGTATACTATACGTGAGTTCGTGTAAGCGATCGTGTTTCGTGACCAATAACTCTCGGTTGATCATGTTTGTCTGTGTCGGTCTACATTGACCGTGTTTGACCGTGTGTGTCAACGACCCGTTGGTGAACCATGTGTTGTTTGTGTATTGTGTAACATTCGTGTTAGTGCTCGTTGTGTGCAAAACGCGTAAGTTGCGTCTATGGACAACTTACCATTTATAGCAAGTTCACAAGCATATTTGATTTTAGAGTTCTAGCATGCTCATTAATCCTACGTGATCATGTTAACACATAGCACATCATCATACAAGGTCACATAAGTCCTTTATATCATGTTAACACACAAAAGTTTCCTAAAATGGAAAGTTTCCATTTATAGCATATGTGACATCGGAAACCATCTAACTTAGCATCTAATCATCATGTTATAACATATTAAGTCATTTAGTATGTTCAAATCACACAAAATATCCATGAGTAGGTTTTTGTAAAATTAAAGTTACCATAAATAGTAACTTTGTAGTTTTTGCATCAAAATGACCATCTAAACATTTATAAACCATCCTTATGCCACAAATCATCATAATAATCAATCTAACATCATTTAAACATGCCAACATAACCAAATTCATCATCTATCAATATTTCATCAATAAAAGTTACTAAATATAGTAACTATGCCCAAATAACCATAAACATTATCAAAATCACATTCTAAGTGTTCAAATCATCATCTTAACATCCTAATAGCAATTCTACATACATGCATGTTCACCATTTCATCCATAACATCATTTTGACAAAATAAAGTTTCTAATAATAGAAAGTTCATCAAATGTCATGTTTTTAATCATTAAGATCATCATCTAATCTTGCAAGAACACTTATACACTATCAAGGATCATCCCAACATCAACAAAATCATCTAGAATGCCTTAGATCATACATGCATGGCATCTTTTCAATACTTTATGAACAAATCATGAGATTTACACATACACATCATCATGGATCTTCACAAATCTCAATCTAAACATCATAGATCATCAAGAAGTACATTAAAACTAGCAAACCCAGTTTCAAACATAAATAAATTCGTGCATGTGGGTCTAGTGAGCTTGCATGTGGGTTTTACCCATTGCATGTGTGTGTAGAGGTAAAAAGAGGGTGTGTAAACTAGTAGAGACTACCTCACAAGCTCCTAGATTGTCAAGAAGGTGTTGGAGCAGCTCTGGAAAGTCCTGGAGAGCAGCTCCTTTGACCAACAAGAAGGTGGTGATGGTTGTTGAGGTCTAGTGGCCTTCCTTCAATGGTTTCAAGCTTCCAAGAGCTTCAAAATGGCTTCAATGGCTTCCAAGAGGTCAAATCAGAGTGTTTCAGTCGTTTGGGAAGAAGAGTGACCGAGAGGTTGAGTGTAAGATAAGTTAAAATGAGTGTGTAGAGGTAATGATGTGTTTTGGCGTTTTAAAAAGTAAAAATCTGCGAATCTGACCCCAGGCGTATCGCCTGACGATGGGGAAAGTGGCCCCGTCGTTACGCGCGGGTGGTCAGGCATCCGAGGCTTCTTTTGTGCCTCGCGCGCATCGCCTATCGCCAAGGCTCCGGGTCAGGCGTAGCGCCTGGCCCAAAAGTTAGGCCCACTAAGCCTATTTTGTTGTTCTGGGCCCGTTCTCGCCCATTTCTCGACTGTAGAACATCGTTCGAGCATCGTTTAGTCTCGTTTGAACTTCCAAGTTCAATGTGTGAGTGTTTCGTTAAGTTTCGAGTGTTGTGCTACACAATGTGTTTGACGTTCACCAACGTTCGTGAGACTTGTGTGTGTTTTGATAATTCCTCGAATTATCGGTGATTGTTTGTGATCATGTCTTACGAAGTGTTCGCACGCTTGATTAATCCTAACCAACGTGTGATGCACAATTCAATAATTCCTCGAATTATTGTTTTGCGTTAGTGTTGTGTTTGCCACACTTGGTTTCCAAAACCAATGTGCAATGTACGATTCGATAGCTCCACGAACTATCGTTTCGCAGTAGTTTGTGTTCAACTCATCTAATCAAACATAATTAAATGAAATGCAACAAGTATGATCGTGAAATGTAAAGAATGTAAGAGTTGCAATTTGTCACACCCCGAGCCGGCGGGGTAGGATCGGGTTTCCCCGACGGGCGGAAGGTTCTCGAGGCGCGATATCGAAATGATAATCGGATTGATCAGATTGTTCACATTGCACATGATAATAAAATGAGAAACTTTGCTAAAATAAAATAGGATTACAGAGTTAAATTATATTAGTTAAGATTACAATTTAACAATGTAACCCACTATCACATCATAAGTCTTCAATCTTGTAGCTGCACAAGATATGTTAAACAAACTGTAAAATGATGCTTCAAAATATGCAGGTCCAAAAAGCTAGGTCCTCTATCAAATAACCTAATCCCAAAGAAATAACTCTTCAGTTGACCTGTTCGTCACCTGAGAAGTCATGCAAAAATAAAGTCAACACATGGTTGGTGAGTTCATATTGTTTAGTGTTTGAAAATGATTTGAAAATGATTTGAACCTCCTTTGGTAAAGACCCTAACCTCATTAACACCACATGTATCATCCAGATCGGTATGCTTATGTATAGGGCATACCCCTGAGTCGAGGCTACAACCCCGCCCAGACGCCGTCCCACCACATACTAATCCGCATAGGACATTGTTGTTAATGATAATTAAGCATCTTTACCTATCACACACTCTTGTTCACAATGACTCAAATGTTCTCACAAAACCTTTGTTTAACCCCCGGGTAACAACCTTAATCTCATTAACATCACATGTATCATCCAGATCGGTATGCTTATATATAGGGCATACCCCTGAGTCGAGGCTACAACCCCGCCCAGACGCCGTCCCACCACATACTAATCCACATGGGACATTGGTGTTAATGAAAATTAAGCATTTTACCCCTACCTTTAACCCAATGATTCGTCAGTCCTTTGTTCCTGTAAATACCACAATTTGGAATCTATGTTGATTCCTTAAGTTCATCACCATAGTGATCAACTACAGAAATTGTAGAAACAGTTAAATAAATGCTTAATTAAATAAATAAATAAACATTTAATAAAATCTAAGTCCTTATGATTGGGGCCTATGGTCATACTTGAGTAGACTAGTCTGTCAATCTAGGTACTTAGTAGTTAGGGAATTCTGTAAATATCATCAAACATAAGACCTACAAGTCAATCAGTCTAGCTAGGACTTCTTGAAATATAGGATTTCTGAGTTCAATGTGTTGGCAAATGTTATCTCTGATATTTCCCATACTATCCCTTAAAAATGATTTAATGATCGTCTGATTTTGTCACAAGATGTACTTGATGTGTTGATCATAGAATACAAGATTCATTGATCGGTTGTACACTTGATTCATTTTCCAACAAACACTTGGTTTGTAGAACATTGAATGTTATCTTTGCAAAGATTGTTTTGTTTGATGTCTTGAAGTCCCACACTTGTTTTGTCAAACTGTTTGATTTGATTTCTTGAATTCACCCACTTGATTTCCCAAAATGTTTGATTTGATTCCTTGAATTCACCCACTTGATTTCCCAAAATGTTTGATTTGATTCCCTTGAATTCACCCACTTGATTTCCCAAAATGTTTGATTTCTTTGGAATGTTTTGACTTATTGAAAAGTTTAGTTTAACTCGTTTATTCACTTGATATATAAGTGAATAAGCTTAGTAAAACCTGCATAAAATCTTCCTAAACATGGTTCAGGATAACATTTATATATATGAAACAGATAAATTTAAAAGCATTTAAAGTAAACAATTTAAGTAAACAGTCTACGCATGCTTCTCAGCCCCGCGTTTTAAAACAAAATGTTAGAAAAGGGGCAATGAACTCACCTGTGTTGCCGTGCAATAAACCACAAAAGATATGCGCACTCTTTGATTGTTGCCTAAGTATCTTTAGCACCTGAGTTATTTTAAAGAATTCGAATACGATAAGTACTTACAGAAATTATCGTATCTATGGTTTGGTCTCGATGTGCAACTACGTGTCCTAGATTACTAGTGTGTTTCTAGAATTTCCTCTATCTAAGTTAAGCTATTACCCATTAGTAACCCAATCCCACATAAAGCATTTAAAGTATTTAAATAAAACATTTTCAATTCATTACCTTTTAAGTTAATCATTTATTTAGAAAAATCATTTAATTATATTGGTAAGGTCCATAATATAATTTCTTTTATGAAAAACATATTTAATTTAAGAAAAATGTAATTTAAACATGATGGGCTTATATTAAACCCATTGGGCCATTCTTGGGCCCTTTAGTAAACATTGATTTTCAAATGATCTCTTGTTTGCTTATTAAGTCATTAACCTAGATGGTGTAAATAACCATTTAGATTAATCATGCCTTTGAAATTCCCAATGGTTTAGGTGTTAACATTTAAGTCAAACCATAACCTTTAGGTTCTTGTTTTCCATTCCGAATGTATTCCTCTCATGATATTGATATCCTAGCTTAAGAAGACTCATTTATGTCTAACCAATTAAATGATCGTCCCCTACAATGATTACATACCATAAGTGTGCTAGAATATCCTATGTTATATTTATAGTTAACCCTAACATGGCTTTTATTGAAGTTTAGGTCTTGTGGGCTTTATATTAGGCCTATCTTGTTCTTGTGACCCAATTGATTAATATTAAACTTAATCGAATGTACAACGGGTCAATCTTAGATATTGGGCCAATTTAAGTGGTCTTGGCCTAATCATAAGGTTATTGGGCCTTATTAAATGATATTGGGCCTAATCATAGGTTTATTAGGCCTTAGGAGTTATGTGGGCCGAATACTTGCTTTGGGCCGGTGTGTTGATGTTGACCAACCTATTGGATTGGACTCTATACATCATGGGCCCAAGATATAACTCAAAAGCTTGTTGTTTGGGCCAAAGCAATCGCTATGGGCCGGGTTCCCAATCTATTGGGCCTTTGACTATGTTTATGATTTTGGGCCGATGAATGATTAGTGGGCTGAAGTGTGGTTCCTATGTATTGATAAATTGGGCCTGGTTGATCCGCATAAAATCTCCAGGCAGCGAACCTTTTAAGGGTTTTATGAACAAGGTTCGGCTGTAGCCGAAGCCCAGATAAGGTTCGCCTCTGGTTCGCCTCCCAACCATGGTTCGGCTGGTCCATGCATGACCAGCAAGGTTCGGTGATGTAACGTGAGCATGCAGGGTTCGCTTTCATGCAAGAAGGTTCGGTGATGATGACAGACGAACCGAAGGTTCGTTGGTGAGTGATGGTTCGCTAGGGTTCGTTCATAGGATAGGGTTCGGCTAACACAGTGCCGCTTAGGGTTCGTAGACCAGAGGGTTCGTCAGGCAGAAGGCTTGCTACAATGGTTCGGCTCCAGCAGGGTTCGTTTAGTGTGTGTGTGCAACAAGGTTCGGCCATGATTCGGGATGACATGCAGGGTTCGTTCACCACCAAAAAGGTTCGGCCGGTGAGCAGCCCCACGAACCTGTACGTGCTCATCTTCTTCGTGAACTCCAACCTTCGATCCAACACCTGCCATAGGATTGCTACATGTATACAATTCCTCGGAACAAGGTGGGTTCGAATCTAAAGCTCAACAACCGAAAGTGTGTGAGTGTGTTTCAAACAAACTAGAAAACCCTAATTTCAGTGATGTTTCGAGCGACATACCTCAAATTTCAGTGGCCAAAGCTTCCGATCGGTTGTACTACCTTGTAGAGCTCGTTCCTAGCTACGCGTGGACACCAAGAACACCCGATTTCGTCTCCAAACGAGTGAGATCTTGAAGGTTGAAGATGAAGAATTTTAGAGAGAGAGAGAGAGGTGACGGGAGAGAGAGCTAGAGAGAGAGAGAGATGTGTAAAAATGAAAGAAAAGTGTTCTTTCATCGTTTATATACCCCGAGGGTATTCGGGTTCGTTTCGGTTGCTCGGTTTTCGTCTCCGACGCGTTTCCGGATCGTAACGCGTATAATTACGAAATTTAAAATAAAAGGTTATATTTTATGCGTTTGGGAAGTGGTTATTTCTAGTAATGACATTAAATGTTATTTTTCCTAATTTATTTATCGAAACTCGTAAATATTACGCGTTTTATTAATTATTCGCGTTTTATGGTTTGCACGTCTAAATGTAAAATAGTTTTGCCTTAATCGTAACTATGATGAGTTTCAAAATTGTAATACATGAAATATTTTATTTCCTTATAATTATTATCGTTCGAGTCGTCTTTCGTTTCGTCAGAAAACGTCACTTACGTGCGTCTTCGTACAGAGCGCTAACTGTACGAACACGATCGTACGTTTCACTTTCTGATTTTGTTGTCTAATTTACAATCATCGTTTCAGATCATTAAACTGTCAGATCCATTCGTACAGATCGTCACCTATACGAACAGTCCGTCGGTTTAACATTCCGTAACAACAACTGTTATTGTATTGTTTTGATTAGCCTCGCATACGTGCTATCCTAATAGATCCTAACAAATAACCCATGATGATCCAATGTTGCCAGATAATTATCTGACTCAAGAACCATTGTTCTGAACTTTGTTTCTGCTAATGCTTATGAGCCTGTTGTTTGATAGTACGAAATGATTTTGACTATTGATATGAATATGAATTAGAATAGAATATGTATAGTTTGTGTCTGTTTACTGTTCGTGCTACTGTTGCGATCACTGTTCCGGCACCGATTTCGGCACTGTTGTTACAGTCTCCCCTTGTTAGAGAAATTTCGTCCCGAAATTTAAGAATAGTTATCGGGTACTGCTTCCTCTGTAAGCAATTGGGGATTACCTGAACATCGCGTGACCTTCGCGCTTCCCAAATAAACTTGAGTTTGCGCTTTGAATTTCCAATGAACTTAGCAATGGAAATACGACTTTTCCTTGGTTGTTTAATCTGACGAGCCATAAACTCTGAAGATCATTACCTAAGGCATAAATGTCCGTCCAATTGAATTCCTTCAATTGATATTTCGAACGATTCGTTAGCACAACGTTTATTCAAGTTCGAGACGCGAAACACGTAACGCATCTAACTAAAGTCATCTGGTGACCTCAATCTATGTGCCATGAAACGAATATGTTGTATGATCTCGGATTGTCCTACGTTTCGTGGTGCTTGTTCGTCCCTTTATTCTGGGATGGACTACACCTTTAATCCGTCAGTCGGCGACTGACGTTGCCGACCTCTAGGAGCCTCGGATGGTGTGCATTCGGTGCTTCTATATTGACGGATGTTGTAGGAAGATTTAATCGATGGCATTTGGGTGTCCCACTTTCCACTGAAGTTTGACATACAAATTCTCAACATTTATCCCCCAAAATTCGTGTCGTACTTTCGCTTCGACCGTCCTTTGGTGAAAGGTGAGCTGTAATTATTTTCAAGTACATCCCTTAGAGATTTCTGCGATGTGGGTTACACATCATTATGAAAATGCCGTCCCTAACCAAAATGTTAAACAATGGTATCACATAGCGTACCACTATCTCGTTGCTGTATAATCCATCAGTTTACCTATCACCAGAGTCCACCCACTAATTTGGTAGTAAGTGTTACATCCGGTTTATTTTAAACTGTCTTTCGGCATCACAATATTACACACTCCTTAAAGTTTTCGTAGGTGACTCTCACTACGTCTAGGTCTTGATCTTCAGATCGAGATCCTTAAGTCACCCATGGTGGATACTTAGGTTGCTTGACATAACCGTACACATACTTCACTATTTGTTTAATCTATCTTCAGCTCGAAGGTTTACATTATACAGCGAGGAGGTCTACCTAAAATACGGTAGAGTTATTAGGATAAAGGTAAGGATTTACCTTCTCAGTACACCTATACCCATCTATGTGATGGTGTATATCTATCTTACTCTTACCCTAAAGTCATGAGACTTATGAAGCCTATTGTAACTTTTGTTCCAACTATTACTTATTCTCATCAGATTTCAAATTGGGAAAATTTAAGATGAAGTTGTTCTTTCCTTGACGGTCCAAAATGTCCCTGAGATGTCGTTCGCGTTCTGTCGTGCTACTAAAATAAATCAGTATGTCATCCTTAGTAGTAATGACAAACTAACCAGTTACGGTTTGCACGCTCGATTCATGAGGTCCAAGAAACCATAGATGCATTCTTCTACTCGAAGAACATCATCATAATTTTGGAATGCCCATATTTCATTCAAAATATTTTCTCGAGCATACTCTCATCTTGTATTCTCAAATGACTTCCCTTGATCTACTTATTTAGTCTACATAAGGACTTGACACAGTTCTCATATTTACTCTTCCTAACATCCTAGAGCCAGAGTTCTCAAATTTAGGTAACTCAATTTCTAGGAGCTCTATGTATAAAATGAAAGTCTACACACTAGTTTTGACATTTTTAATTTTTAAGGCTTTTAGTATTCTAATTAGATAAAGTCCTATTCTAATTTACAGTAATTAAGCCGGCATTAAGGATCGCTCTATCCCTATTTAATCATCTAACTTTATTTAACCTAGAGGTTCCTTCAATTATTATTCTGATTATCCTTTCGACACTGACTTTGCTTTTGACTAACTTAAATTTATGGTTCCTAAAATTACAACAGACTATGCAGTCCTAATTAATACCCCAATAGATAATTTAAGGTATTAAGCAGAAATTTGCATACCCATGGAGTCATCGGACTCCGAGTGTTCCCCAGGAGCTGGTAAAGCGAGTAGTTCCTCAATGTCTGCTGGGTCTGCTGAAGACATTTTCCTAGAGCAGTCCCTTGCGAAATGTCCATGCATTCCGCACATGAAGCAATTGTTGTTATGTTGAGGGGAAGTAGAGATGCTCGCTTTTTGTTCCCTTCTCCTAGTGGAAATAAACCGACACCTTTGAATCCGGTGTCCGTATTTACCACAATTCAGACAATGTTTACAAGGTTTCTCCTCGCCATGATTAAAACCACATCTGACACATTTAGGAAATGCACCAAAATATTGACGAGGAGTAGAGGCTATTGGTGGCCGACACTGTTGTATCCCACATCCCGTCATTCCACCACGCGTGCATTGTCGGCACGTAGGTTCAGCCAGGTCATGGTAGTGACAAGACAAATAGAGGGAAGCTTTTCCCTTAGAAGGTGCAGGATTTGTAGAAGATATCCTCACAGGGCAGTCTCGAGCAGTGTGTTCGGACAATCCGCACACATAACAATCTTTGCTGTGTCGAGGGAGGGGATATGTAGTGTTTCCAGGATTCTGGTTATGAGTCGGAGGGTTATTACATTCACGACTCCAGTGTCCCTTTCCTCCGCAGTTCAGACAATGTTTGCACAGTTTATTTTTAGCATGGAGGAGACCGCACGTGGCACATAAAGGAAATTTGCTAACCTCCTGTTTGCATACTAGTTCCATAGATGATCTGCATTGGCGATTCCAATGGTTTGCCTTACCATAATGGGTGCATTGCTTGCATGGGATTTCAGCGCGGTGGTGATAGTGACAGTTAGTGCAAAGGGGTGATTTTCCAGCGTAACACCTACGATTCTCTGACTCCGGAGCAACGGCCATCTGACGAAGGGGAATGGCCTCGGTGTAGATCTCAGGATTTCTTGATTTCTTAGAATGACTCCGTTTCCGCTTCCTGCTTGTTTCTCCTTCTTCCGGTTCCTTCTTCTCTGCAGCAAGTAATGGGAAGTTCCTGATAAATTCCTCACTGTTCCTGATCCGGGTGATGATTCCAGGGAGGATCGCCACCAACTGTTCAGTGATCAGTGTTGCAAGTACCTCAACGGCTGGGTCCGTCCCTTGTGGAGGTAGAGGCGGTGATGGTTGTCTTCTTGGTGACATTCTAATCATAACCAATAGAACATTGGTTAGTGCAATGATCGAATGCAGAAGACACAATGCAAGTAAATTCCTAATTCCTATGTTCTCTACATGCAGGGTCCCTAGGTTATAGTCTAGGCCAAACAGTTTACATAAATGACCTATATTTCTCTATAACCATGGCTCTGATACCAATCTGTCACACCCCGAGCCGGCGGGGTAGGATCGGGTTTCCCCGACGGGCGGAAGGTTCTCGAGGCGCGATATCGAAATGATAATCGAATTGATCAGATTGTTCACATTGCACATGATAATAAAATGAGAAACTTTGCTAAAATAAAATAGGATTACAGAGTTAAATTATATTAGTTAAGATTACAATTTAACAATGTAACCCACTATCACATCATAAGTCTTCAATCTTGTAGCTGCACAAGATATGTTAAACAAACTGTAAAATGATGCTTCAAAATATGCAGGTCCAAAAAGCTAGGTCCTCTATCAAATAACCTAATCCCAAAGAAATAACTCTTCAGTTGACCTGTTCGTCACCTGAGAAGTCATGCAAAAATAAAGTCAACACATGGTTGGTGAGTTCATATTGTTTAGTGTTTGAAAATGATTTGAAAATGATTTGAACCTCCTTTGGTAAAGACCCTAACCTCATTAACACCACATGTATCATCCAGATCGGTATGCTTATGTATAGGGCATACCCCTGAGTCGAGGCTACAACCCCGCCCAGACGCCGTCCCACCACATACTAATCCGCATAGGACATTGTTGTTAATGATAATTAAGCATCTTTACCTATCACACACTCTTGTTCACAATGACTCAAATGTTCTCACAAAACCTTTGTTTAACCCCCGGGTAACAACCTTAATCTCATTAACATCACATGTATCATCCAGATCGGTATGCTTATATATAGGGCATACCCCTGAGTCGAGGCTACAACCCCGCCCAGACGCCGTCCCACCACATACTAATCCACATGGGACATTGGTGTTAATGAAAATTAAGCATTTTACCCCTACCTTTAACCCAATGATTCGTCAGTCCTTTGTTCCTGTAAATACCACAATTTGGAATCTATGTTGATTCCTTAAGTTCATCACAATAGTGATCAACCACAGAAATTGTAGAAACAGTTAAATAAATGCTTAATTAAATAAATAAATAAACATTTAATAAAATCTAAGTCCTTATGATTGGGGCCTATGGTCATACTCGAGTAGACTAGTCTGTCAATCTAGGTACTTAGTAGTTAGGGAATTCTGTAAATATCATCAAACATAAGACCTACAAGTCAATCAGTCTAGCTAGGACTTCTTGAAATATAGGATTTCTGAGTTCAATGTGTTGGCAAATGTTATCTCTGATATTTCCCATACTATCCCTTAAAAATGATTTAATGATCGTCTGATTTTGTCACAAGATGTACTTGATGTGTTGATCATAGAATACAAGATTCATTGATCGGTTGTACACTTGATTCATTTTCAACAAACACTTGGTTTGTAGAACATTGAATGTTATCTTTGCAAAGATTGTTTTGTTTGATGTCTTGAAGTCCCACACTTGTTTTGTCAAACTGTTTGATTTGATTTCTTGAATTCACCCACTTGATTTCCCAAAATGTTTGATTTGATTCCTTGAATTCACCCACTTGATTTCCCAAAATGTTTGATTTGATTCCCTTGAATTCACCCACTTGATTTCCCAAAATGTTTGATTTCTTTGGAATGTTTTGACTTATTGAAAAGTTTAGTTTAACTCGTTTATTCACTTGATATATAAGTGAATAAGCTTAGTAAAACCTGCATAAAATCTTCCTAAACATGGTTCAGGATAACATTTATATATATGAAACATATAAATTTAAAAGCATTTAAAGTAAACAATTTAAGTAAACAGTCTACGCATGCTTCTCAGCCCCGCGTTTTAAAACAAAATGTTAGAAAAGGGGCAATGAACTCACCTGTGTTGCCGTGCAATAAACCACAAAAGATATGCGCACTCTTTGATTGTTGCCTAAGTATCTTTAGCACCTGAGTTATTTTAAAGAATTCGAATACGATAAGTACTTACAGAAATTGTCGTATCTATGGTTTGGTCTCGATGTGCAACTACGTGTCCTAGATTACTAGTGTGTTTCTAGAATTTCCTCTATCTAAGTTAAACTATTACCCATTAGTAACCCAATCCCACATAAAGCATTTAAAGTATTTAAATAAAACATTTTCAATTCATTACCTTTTAAGTTAATCATTTATTTAGAAAAATCATTTAATTATATTGGTAAGGTCCATAATATAATTTCTTTTATGAAAAACATATTTAATTTAAGAAAAATGTAATTTAAACATGATGGGCTTATATTAAACCCATTGGGCCATTCTTGGGCCCTTTAGTAAACATTGATTTTCAAATGATCTCTTGTTTGCTTATTAAGTCATTAACCTAGATGGTGTAAATAACCATTTAGATTAATCATGCCTTTGAAATTCCCAATGGTTTAGGTGTTAACATTTAAGTCAAACCATAACCTTTAGGTTCTTGTTTTCCATTCCGAATGTATTCCTCTCATGATATTGATATCCTAGCTTAAGAAGACTCATTTATGTCTAACCAATTAAATGATCGTCCCCTACAATGATTACATACCATAAGTGTGCTAGAATATCCTATGTTATATTTATAGTTAACCCTAACATGGCTTTTATTGAAGTTTAGGTCTTGTGGGCTTTATATTAGGCCTATCTTGTTCTTGTGACCCAATTGATTAATATTAAACTTAATCGAATGTACAACGGGTCAATCTTAGATATTGGGCCAATTTAAGTGGTCTTGGCCTAATCATAAGGTTATTGGGCCTTATTAAATGATATTGGGCCTAATCATAGGGTTATTAGGCCTTAGGAGTTATGTGGGCCGAATACTTGCTTTGGGCCGGTGTGTTGATGTTGACCAACCTATTGGATTGGACTCTATACATCATGGGCCCAAGATATAACTCAAAAGCTTGTTGTTTGGGCCAAAGCAATCGCTATGGGCCGGGTTCCCAATCTATTGGGCCTTTGACTATGTTTATGATTTTGGGCCGATGAATGATTAGTGGGCTGAAGTGTGGTTCCTATGTATTGATAAATTGGGCCTGGTTGATCCGCATAAAATCTCCAGGCAGCGAACCTTTTAAGGGTTTTATGAACAAGGTTCGGCTGTAGCCGAAGCCCAGATAAGGTTCGCCTCTGGTTCGCCTCCCAACCATGGTTCGGCTGGTCCATGCATGACCAGCAAGGTTCGGTGATGTAACGTGAGCATGCAGGGTTCGCTTTCATGCAAGAAGGTTCGGTGATGATGACAGACGAACCGAAGGTTCGTTGGTGAGTGATGGTTCGCTAGGGTTCGTTCATAGGATAGGGTTCGGCTAACACAGTGCCGCTTAGGGTTCGTAGACCAGAGGGTTCGTCAGGCAGAAGGCTTGCTACAATGGTTCGGCTCCAGCAGGGTTCGTTTAGTGTGTGTGTGCAACAAGGTTCGGCCATGATTCGGGATGACATGCAGGGTTCGTTCACCACCAAAAAGGTTCGGCCGGTGAGCAGCCCCACGAACCTGTACGTGCTCATCTTCTTCGTGAACTCCAACCTTCGATCCAACACCTGCCATAGGATTGCTACATGTATACAATTCCTCGGAACAAGGTGGGTTCGAATCTAAAGCTCAACAACCGAAAGTGTGTGAGTGTGTTTCAAACAAACTAGAAAACCCTAATTTCAGTGATGTTTCGAGCGACATACCTCAAATTTCAGTGGCCAAAGCTTCCGATCGGTTGTACTACCTTGTAGAGCTCGTTCCTAGCTACGCGTGGACACCAAGAACACCCGATTTCGTCTCCAAACGAGTGAGATCTTGAAGGTTGAAGATGAAGAATTTTAGAGAGAGAGAGGTGACGGGAGAGAGAGCTAGAGAGAGAGAGAGATGTGTAAAAATGAAAGAAAAGTGTTCTTTCATCGTTTATATACCCTGAGGGTATTCGGGTTCGTTTCGGTTGCTCGGTTTTCGTCTCCGACGCGTTTCCGGATCGTAACGCGTATAATTACGAAATTTAAAATAAAAGGTTATATTTTATGCGTTTGGGAAGTGGTTATTTCTAGTAATGACATTAAATGTTATTTTTCCTAATTTATTTATCGAAACTCGTAAATATTACGCGTTTTATTAATTATTCGCGTTTTATGGTTTGCACGTCTAAATGTAAAATAGTTTTGCCTTAATCGTAACTATGATGAGTTTCAAAATTGTAATACAGGAAATATTTTATTTCCTTATAATTATTATCGTTCGAGTCGTCTTTCGTTTCGTCAGAAAACGTCACTTACGTGCGTCTTCGTACAGAGCGCTAACTGTACGAACACGATCGTACGTTTCACTTTCTGATTTTGTTGTCTAATTTACAATCATCGTTTCAGATCATTAAACTGTCAGATCCATTCGTACAGATCGTCACCTATACGAACAGTCCGTCGGTTTAACATTCCGTAACAACAACTGTTATTGTATTGTTTTGATTAGCCTCGCATACGTGCTATCCTAATAGATCCTAACAAATAACCCATGATGATCCAATGTTGCCAGATAATTATCTGACTCAAGAACCATTGTTCTGAACTTTGTTTCTGCTAATGCTTATGAGCCTGTTGTTTGATAGTACGAAATGATTTTGACTATTGATATGAATATGAATTAGAATAGAATATGTATAGTTTGTGTCTGTTTACTGTTCGTGCTACTGTTGCGATCACTGTTCCGGCACCGATTTCGGCACTGTTGTTACACAATTTACCTGAAATTGCCGGGTGTCACATCATCCCCTTGTTGAAAGAAATTTCGTCCCAAAATTTGGTTGTTGTTGGTAGTGTTCGAGAAGCAAGAGTGTTTGAGGAAAACAAAAATTTTCTAGTTGTCACATCATCCCCTTGTTGAAAGGAAATTTCGTCCCGAAATTTAATTGTTGGTGTCGGCGTTCGACGTTGTCTGTTTGAAGAGATGGGGATATTTGCGCATCATCTGATCTTCACGTTCCCACGTGAATTCAGGTCCGCGTTTCGAGTTCCATCGGACTTTGACAATCGGGATCTTACTTTGCTTGAGTTGTTTGACCTCACGGTCCATGATCTCTACCGGCTCTTCCACGAACCGTAGTTGTTCATCCACCTGGATCTCATCCAGTGGAACTATAAGTGTCTCATCTGATAAACACTTTTTCAGGTTTGAGACATGAAATACGTTGTGAACTCCGTCTAGTTCGGTTGGCAAGTTAAGTTGGTATGCCACTGGACCAACCCTTTTTAGGATCTCGAAGGGTCCAATATACCGTGGGTTCAGTTTGCCTCGTTTTCCAAAACGAATGACGCCTTTCCATGGCGAAACTTTCAGAAGGACTTTGTCTCCTACCTGGAATTCTAGAGGTTTTCGGCGTTTGTCGGCATAGCTCTTTTGACGATCACGAGCTGCTGCCATGCGATTTCTGATTTGCACGATTTTCTCTGTCGTTTCATGCACAAGTTCTGGGCCAGTGAGCTGACTGTCACCCACTTCCGCCCAGCAGATGGGTGATCGGCATTTCCTGCCATAGAGTGC
Organism: Mikania micrantha; assembly: GCA_009363875.1. Classification (NCBI taxonomy): domain Eukaryota; kingdom Viridiplantae; phylum Streptophyta; class Magnoliopsida; order Asterales; family Asteraceae; genus Mikania; species Mikania micrantha. The sequence continues at coordinate 41,299,472 of CM018683.1, read as the reverse complement.
CTCAAAAGGCGCTGCCTTGATGCTGGTGTGGTAGCTGTTGTTATAGGAAAACTCCACCAACGGAAGGTGAGTTTCCCAGCTATTTCCGAAATCTACTACGCATGCTCGTAGCATATCTTCAAGGGTTTGTATCATGCGTTCGCTCATCGGTTTGTGGGTGGTATGCTGTACTCATATCCAACCGTGTGCCAAGCGACTTTTGCAATGATTTCCAGAAGTTAGAAGTGAATCTGGCGTCCCAATCCGAAATGATGGAGATTGGCACTCCATGTCGTGAGACTACTTCTTTGACATAGATTCTGGCTAGCTTTTCCATCTTGTCATTTTCCTTGATGGCGAGGAAATGTGCTGACTTGGTCAGTCGGTCCACAATTACCCAAATAGTGTCACATCCACTAGGAGTGCGGGGTAATTTGGTGATGAAATCCACGGATATCTGTTCCCATTCCCACATGGGGATCCCGGGTTGTGTGAGTAATCCAGAGGGTTTCTGGTTTTCGATCTTGACTTTGGCACAAGTCAAGCATTTGCCTATGTAGGTGGCGATGTCGGCTTTCATGTGTGGCCACCAGTAAAGTACCTTCAGATTGTGATACATCTTATCAGATCCTGGGTGAATGGAATACTGAGATTTGTGAGCCTCGTCCATCACAAGGTCTCGTAAGTTTCCGTGATGTGGAACCCAGATGCGTTCCATGAAATAATGTAAACCATCGGCTTTTATCTCAAGTTGTTGCTCCATTCCCCTTAGTGATTCTGCCGCTAGATTTTCTGCCTTGAGTGCCTCCACTTGGGCCATACGTATCTGTTCAGGGAGATTGGGATGGATGGTGAGCTGTAAAGCTCGTACCCTTTTGGGTTTCGAGGTGTTTTTTCGACTCAGGGCGTCGGCCACAACGTTGGCTTTCCCCGGGTGATACTTGATAACACACTCGTAGTCGTTTAGGAGTTCGAGCCAGCGACGCTGTCGCATGTTCAATTCCTTCTGCTCGAATATGTGTTGGAGACTCTTATGATCAGTGTATATCGTACACTTTGTACCATACAGGTAGTGTCTCCAGATCTTGAGTGCAAATACCACGGCTCCAAGTTCCAAGTCGTGGGTGGTGTAGTTCTTTTCGTGGACTTTCAGTTGTCGAGAAGCATATGCGATCACCTTTTCTCGCTGCATCAGCACACAGCCGAGTCCCTGTATCGAGGCGTAGCAATATACTACGAAGTCGTCCGTTCCATCAGGAAGTGATAAAATAGGTGCACTACAGAGCTTCTGCTTCAGGAGTTGAAATGCATCCTCCTGTTTGTCAGTCCAGAGATACTTCTTGTCCTTATGGGTTAAAGCTGTAAGGGTTTGGGCTATCTTTGAAAATCCTTCGATAAATCGTCGATAATAGCCGGCCAATCCTAGGAATTGTCGCACCTCAGTTGGAGTCTTTGGTGCTTCCCAGTTCTTGATTGCCTCTATCTTAGATTTATCCACATGTATTCCTTGTTCATTCACAACATGACCTAAGAATTGGACTTCTCGAATCCAGATTTCGCACTTTGAGAGTTTAGCGTACAGTTTCTCTTGTCGTAGTAATTCAAGAGCCAATTGAAGATGCTCTTTGTGTTCTTCCTGGGTTTTGGAGTAGATGAGGATATCATCTATGAAGACAATGATGAACTTGTCGAGGTATGGTTTGCACACTCTATTCATGAGATCCATGAATACTGCGGGTGCGTTTGTGAGACCAAATGGCATAACCAAAAACTCGTAATGGCCATACCGAGTGCGAAATGCAGTCTTGGGGATATCTTCCTCCTGAATCCTCAACTGATGGTATCCAGATCGCAGATCGATCTTAGAGTAGTAACTTGACCCTTGCAGTTGATCGAACAAATCGTCAATGCGAGGTAAGGGGTAACGGTTCTTGATCGTTACTTTGTTTAACTCACGGTAGTCAATGCACATACGAAATGTGCCATCCTTCTTCTTTACAAACAAGACCGGAGCTCCCCAGGGTGAGAAGCTTGGTCTGATGAAACCCTTGTCCAGCAACTCCTGCAGTTGATTGGACAGTTCCTGCATCTCCGAAGGTGCCAGTCGATATGGTGCTCGTGCAATAGGCGCTGCTCCCGGCATAAGGTCTATGCGGAACTCCACTTGTCGAGGTGGTGGTAGTCCTGGTAGATCCTCAGGGAATACGTCGGGATAGTCGCATACGACTGGGATGTCTTCTATTCTCTTCTCCTCTTCAGTCTTGTCGGTAATAAGCGCCAGAATGGCTGTGTATCCCTTTCGTAAGCATTTGTGAGCTTTCATGCACGAGATGATGTTCAGAGGAGTGTCACTCCTTTCGCCCTTGATGTCTAGAGTTTCTCCGCTAGGGAGAGGTATGCGCACAACCTTGTCGTGGCAAATGATCTCAGCCTAGTTTTCAAACAACCAATCCATGCCCACTACGACATCAAAACTGCCTAGTGTAACTGGCATGAGGTCAATCTTAAATTTGTGGTTAGCTAGCTCTAGTGTGCATTCTTTCAGAATGTGTTTAGTCACAATTAATTTATCATCAGCTAGCTCTACTGTGTATTCAACATCTAAGGGTGTTGGGGTCATGGCAAGTATCTCACTAAAGTCCTTAGATATAAAGCTTCTCTCAGCTCCAGTATCAAACAGTACAGAAGCATAATTATTGTTTAGGAGATATGTACCTGTTGCAAGGTTGGGATCCCTCGTGGCCTCCTTGGCTCCAATCACGAAGGCTCGCCCCCTCGTGCCATTGTTCCCATTGTTGTTGTTCTGTTGGTTGTTGTTGCTGTTTTTCAAGTGCGGGCAATTCTTCTTGAAGTGCCCTGGTTTCCCACATTCGAAGCAGCCTTTTGGTGCTTCAAGTTGTTGCTGTTGTTGTGGTTGTGGAGTCTTTACAAGTAGTTCACCCCTGCAGTCTTTGGCAGCATGTCCCCCTTTTTCCACAACGCTGGCATTGAAAGCGGCCACATTGTCCCTGTGCATGGTGGAAGTTGCACTTGTGGCATTTGGGGTGTTTTCCGGCGTAACTTCCTTGATTCTGGGTAGTTGGGATGGGTGGGGCATAAGCTTGGGTTGATCCAAACTTACGTTGTTGCGGTGGTGGTTGGAGAGAGGTTGGTTTATTCATGGTGTTATCCCATTTCCTTTTGTTGTCAGCAGATTTGGCTACAGTACCACGAGGTGGTAAAATCCTTGTGCAACTGCCGAGTCAGTGAGTTTGTGGGTAAGTCGCACGGCTTGTTGCATAGTGATGGGATCAGCAGAGAGCACCATGCCCTGAATTTGAGGTGGCAGTCCATCAATGTACTTCTCTATATGTTTAAAGGGTGGGGTTGCCATTTCCGGACACAGATTTGCTAGTTCATATGACCAGGCAGTGTAAGCCTCAACCTCGGAACCAATCATCTTATGGTTCCAGAACTCAGTCACAAGTTTCTGCACTTTACCACGAGGGCAGTATTCGCGGTTCAACATTTGCTTAAAATTATCCCAAGGCAGAGCGTTGGCTGCCTCAAGCCCTAGATTCTGGACGTTGGCATTCCACCAAGTGAGGGCAGCTCCCTCGAATGTCCCTGCAGCGAACTTGACCCTGTCCTCGTTTCTGCAGTTGCTCATGGCGAAAGCTAATTCCGCCTTCTCAATCCAACGTAACAGTCCAACAGCTCCTTCAGTGTCGCTGAATGAATGGGGTTTGCAATCCAGGAACATCTTGAACGTGCAGAGAGGTGAGTTAGGATTTGCTCCTGAGATATGCAAAGAGTAGAGTTGGGTTAAGTATCGAGTAAACGTGTTGAATTGGAAACGAGTGATTGTGGTGCAAGGTGAATATGAACAGATTCATCACCTTGGTTCAGTGGGTTTTGATTACGGGCAGCTTCCCGTGCAGCAGTACCTCCTCCTCAACCCGTTCGTTGATGAGGGCGTTCAACTCAACTTGAGTCAGATTTATGTTTCCACGTCCTCCTGCATTCCTACGTCCTCCACGTCTTCCAGCCATGATCTTCATAGCGAGAATAAGTGTTAGTGTTTGCCCAATGACTATTGTAGTGTGTGCAGTAGGTACTTGTAAGGAACATGTAGAGCGATCGGCTTCCACCGTCATGTGTAGTCACATGCGGTGACGATGATGACGCCATTTGCTATAATGCGCGTAACAAGCGTGTGTGTACAATCATGTATGCCAGTTTCACAATACTAAGCACTAAGTGTTGTGTGGAGACTAGTGGTTACAGACTAAGTTCACTAAATGCAAACCTAATTCGCAATAACCGGAGGCTCTGATACCAATCTGTCGCACCCCAAGAAATCCCGTCCCTTCCGGGGCGCGAGCGGCAACAGATTGTCAGGATCGCAGTCCCCGGTCACACAACATGCGAGACCTATATGTCTGATTTCACACGTACATCCAATAATTTGGATAAAACAATTTAGCAATATCAGAGTTGCGGAAGTTTAAAGGTATCATCACAGATTAAGTTCATTAGTTGCGGAAGCGATAATTAAAAGTTTTCAAAACAACATAAGTTTAATGTTTGCGGAAGCGGTGAAAGATGTTTAATATTACATAACATATCAAATGATAAATGTTTCTTAAAACGCCCTAAGACACTAGAGCCAATGCATGGGACTTCGCCTAGCATCCTAGTCCTTGTGTACATGCCTTAGTTACCGGAGAAACATGCGAGTAAAAGGTCAACACAAAGGTTGGTGAGAGCACAGGTTTGTAGTCAGCAGTAAACATCAAATGTTTAAAGTAAATGTTTAGCAGGTCTATTTTTCAATACAATGCAATATCCATTGATAGCTAGTCAATATGAGTTATACCATATGCGGGTTCGCAACCGAAGCTAACATGCTGCCTCCCGCCATATCTATCCAAGATATGGCAAATGTTGTTTGGTCAATTTTGCACTGTTCCGACCTCTAGTCGGGGTGGCCATACGGCTCGCAACAGTGGGGCTTGTCAGGCCCAAATAGTACTATTCAGAATTACCACGCTGAGCGCTACGCGCTATTAACGGTTCGAGATGTGTTTAATGAGGACTTATCAGTTTTGTGGATGAATGCCACACATATGCATATACGATATTAGCATGTACAAAAATAACCAAAAGTGTGTAAGTTGATCAAAAAATAGTTGTATGCAATGTTTTCTCCCCCAAAGGTAGGAAATGTAAAAAGGGGCCGTGAACTCACCTTAGCGAGGTGAACAAATGTAAGCGTAAGCTCCTGTGTCGTCAGGTAGTCAGTCACCGGCTACCTATATCGTATACTATACGTGAGTTCGTGTAAGCGATCGTGTTTCGTGACCAATAACTCTCGGTTGATCATGTTTGTCTGTGTCGGTCTACATTGACCGTGTTTGACCGTGTGTGTCAACGACCCGTTGGTGAACCATGTGTTGTTTGTGTATTGTGTAACATTCGTGTTAGTGCTCGTTGTGTGCAAAACGCGTAAGTTGCGTCTATGGACAACTTACCATTTATAGCAAGTTCACAAGCATATTTGATTTTAGAGTTCTAGCATGCTCATTAATCCTACGTGATCATGTTAACACATAGCACATCATCATACAAGGTCACATAAGTCCTTTATATCATGTTAACACACAAAAGTTTCCTAAAATGGAAAGTTTCCATTTATAGCATATGTGACATCGGAAACCATCTAACTTAGCATCTAATCATCATGTTATAACATATTAAGTCATTTAGTATGTTCAAATCACACAAAATATCCATGAGTAGGTTTTTGTAAAATTAAAGTTACCATAAATAGTAACTTTGTAGTTTTTGCATCAAAATGACCATCTAAACATTTATAAACCATCCTTATGCCACAAATCATCATAATAATCAATCTAACATCATTTAAACATGCCAACATAACCAAATTCATCATCTATCAATATTTCATCAATAAAAGTTACTAAATATAGTAACTATGCCCAAATAACCGTTAACATTATCAAAATCACATTCTAAGTGTTCAAATCATCATCTTAACATCCTAATAGCAATTCTACATACATGCATGTTCAGCATTTCATCCATAACATCATTTTGACAAAATAAAGTTTCTAATAATAGAAAGTTCATCAAATGTCATGTTTTTAATCATTAAGATCATCATCTAATCTTGCAAGAACACTTATACACTATCAAGGATCATCCCAACATCAACAAAATCATCTAGAATGCCTTAGATCATACATGCATGGCATCTTTTCAATACTTTATGAACAAATCATGAGATTTACACATACACATCATCATGGATCTTCACAAATCTCAATCTAAACATCATAGATCATCAAGAAGTACATTAAAACTAGCAAACCCAGTTTCAAACATAAATAAATTCGTGCATGTGGGTCTAGTGAGCTTGCATGTGGGTTTTACCCATTGCATGTGTGTGTAGAGGTAAAAAGAGGGTGTGTAAACTAGTAGAGACTACCTCACAAGCTCCTAGATTGTCAAGAAGGTGTTGGAGCAGCTCTGGAAAGTCCTGGAGAGCAGCTCCTTTGACCAACAAGAAGGTGGTGATGGTTGTTGAGGTCTAGTGGCCTTCCTTCAATGGTTTCAAGCTTCCAAGAGCTTCAAAATGGCTTCAATGGCTTCCAAGAGGTCAAATCAGAGTGTTTCAGTCGTTTGGGAAGAAGAGTGACCGAGAGGTTGAGTGTAAGATAAGTTAAAATGAGTGTGTAGAGGTAATGATGTGTTTTGGGGTTTTAAAAAGTAAAAATCTGCGAATCTGACCCAGGCGTATCGCCTGACGATGGGGAAAGTGGCCCCGTCGATACGCGCGGGTGGTCAGGCATCCGAGGCTTCTTTTGTGCCTCGCGCGCATCGCCTATCGCCAAGGCTCCGGGTCAGGCGTAGCGCCTGGCCCAAAAGTTAGGCCCACTAAGCCTATTTTGTTGTTCTGGGCCCGTTCTCGCCCATTTCTCAACTGTAGAACATCGTTCGAGCATCGTTTAGTCTCGTTTGAACTTCCAAGTTCAATGTGTGAGTGTTTCGTTAAGTTTCGAGTGTTGTGCTACACAATGTGTTTGACGTTCACCAACGTTCGTGAGACTTGTGTGTGTTTTGATAATTCCTCGAATTATCGGTGATTGTTTGTGATCATGTCTTACGAAGTGTTCGCACGCTTGATTAATCCTAACCAACGTGTGATGCACAATTCAATAATTCCTCGAATTATTGTTTTGCGTTAGTGTTGTGTTTGCCACACTTGGTTTCCAAAACCAATGTGCAATGTACGATTCGATAGCTCCACGAACTATCGTTTCGCAGTAGTTTGTGTTCAACTCATCTAATCAAACATAATTAAATGAAATGCAATAAGTATGATCGTGAAATGTAAAGAATGTAAGAGTTGCAATTTACCTGAAATTGCCGGGTGTCACATCATCCCCTTGTTGAAAGAAATTTCGTCCCAAAATTTGGTTGTTGTTGGTAGTGTTCGAGAAGCAAGAGTGTTTGAGGAAAACAAAAATTTTCTAGTTGTCACATCATCCCCTTGTTGAAAGGAAATTTCGTCCCGAAATTTATTTGTTGGTGTCGGCGTTCGACGTTGTCTGTTTGAAGAGATGGGGATATTTGCGCATCATCTGATCTTCACGTTCCCACGTGAATTCAGGTCCGCGTTTCGAGTTCCATCGGACTTTGACAATCGGGATCTTACTTTGCTTGAGTTGTTTGACCTCACGGTCCATGATCTCTACCGGCTCTTCCACGAACCGTAGTTGTTCATCCACCTGGATCTCATCCAGTGGAACTATAAGTGTCTCATTGATAAACACTTTTTCAGGTTTGGGACATGAAATACGTTGTGAACTCCGTCTAGTTCGGTTGGCAAGTTAAGTTGGTATGCCACTGGACCAACCCTTTTTAGGATCTCGAAGGGTCCAATATACCGTGGGTTCAGTTTGCCTCGTTTTCCAAAACGAATGACGCCTTTCCATGGCGAAACTTTCAGAAGGACTTTGTCTCCTACCTGGAATTCTAGAGGTTTTCGGCGTTTGTCGGCATAGCTCTTTTGACGATCACGAGCTGCTGCCATGCGATTTCTGATTTGCACGATTTTCTCTGTCGTTTCATGCACAAGTTCTGGGCCAGTGAGCTGACTGTCACCCACTTCCGCCCAGCAGATGGGTGATCGGCATTTCCTGCCATAGAGTGCCTCAAAAGGCGCTGCCTTGATGCTGGTGTGGTAGCTGTTGTTATAGGAAAACTCCACCAACGGAAGGTGAGTTTCCCAGCTATTTCCGAAATCTACTACGCATGCTCGTAGCATATCTTCAAGGGTTTGTATCATGCGTTCGCTCATCGGTTTGTGGGTGGTATGCTGTACTCATATCCAACCGTGTGCCAAGCGACTTTTGCAATGATTTCCAGAAGTTAGAAGTGAATCTGGCGTCCCAATCCGAAATGATGGAGATTGGCACTCCATGTCGTGAGACTACTTCTTTGACATAGATTCTGGCTAGCTTTTCCATCTTGTCATTTTCCTTGATGGCGAGGAAATGTGCTGACTTGGTCAGTCGGTCCACAATTACCCAAATAGTGTCACATCCACTAGGAGTGCGGGGTAATTTGGTGATGAAATCCACGGATATCTGTTCCCATTCCCACATGGGGATCCCGGGTTGTGTGAGTAATCCAGAGGGTTTCTGGTTTTCGATCTTGACTTTGGCACAAGTCAAGCATTTGCCTACAGAGCTTCTGCTTGTGTGAGTAATCCAGAGGGTTTCTCGCTGCATCAGCACACAGCCGAGTCCCTGTATCGAGGCGTAGCAATATACTACGAAGTCGTCCGTTCCATCAGGAAGTGATAAAATAGGTGCACTACAGAGCTTCTGCTTGAGGAGTTGATATGCATCCTCCTGTTTGTCAGTCTAGAGATACTTCTTGTCCTTATGGGTTAAAGCTGTAAGTGTCGCACCCCGAGAAATCACGTCCCTTCCGGGGCGCGAGCGGCGGCAGATTGTCAGGATCGCAGTCTCCGGTCACACAACATGCGAGACCTATATGTCTGGTTATGCACGTACATCCAATAATTTGGATAAAACAGTTTATTAATATCAGAGTTGCGGAAGTAAAGTATAAGTTGGCAAAATGGTTTAACATTCATATCTTGCGGAAGCGTTGAATGAAAACAGTTTTCAAAATGACAATTACAATAGTGCGGAAGCGATTAAAGTAGTTTGACAATACATAATTAACACAACCAAATGTTAAATACTATCAAGTGGCCTAAGACACTACAGTAGATGCATGGACCCCATCCTAGCATCCTAGTCCTTGTGCGCGTGCCTTAGTTACCTGAGAAAACATGCGAGTAAAAGGTCAACACAAAGGTTGGTGAGAGCACAGGTTTATCAAAAGCATTAAACATCCAATGTTTAAAGTAAGAGTTGTTATCAATGTATCATTACAATGCAGTATCGATTGATAGCTAGTCAATACAGTTATATTATATTGTGGATGGTACCGAAGCTGACAGTGGGTGCCTCCCGCCATGTCCATCACAAGACTATGGCAAAGTGTTGGTCAATTTTGCACTGTTCCGACCTCCAGTCGGGTGTAGTGGGGCTTGTCAGGCCCAAATAGTACTATTCAAGATTACCATGCTAGACGTTATGCTATTAACGGTCCGAGGAGTATCGTGAGGACTTTTAGTTGTGATAGGGGCCCACACATATACATATAATGATAAAGCATGTCCATACATAAATGAAATGAGTTGTTTTCCAAAAACAGTTTATCATGCAATGTTTTCTCCCCCAAAGGTAGAAAAAGTAAAAAGGGGCCGTGAACTCACCTGATAGAGCAGTTCCGGTTTACAGGGTGTTCGCGTCTGCGAAGGCTAGCTGTCCTGCTAGTAAGCACCTATGATCGTATAGGTGTAAGTATGTGTTTTGTGGTGTGTTGTAATCCATACAACTCCAAGTGTCGGTGTGCTCAACCGAGTATGTGTGTGTTGACTTGTGAGACTCGACGAATCGTTGGTGACACGATTGTTGTGTTTATGTGCCTTGACGCACATAAGACACTAATATGCATCCTATGACTCTAGTCACATAAGTTACCATTTTTAGCAAGTTTCCCATTTAGGAAAGTGTGGTTATGAAATCCCATTTCATAAAAGCACTAACTTCCAAGATGTTTATAAAACTTGTTTAAACTCTTAAAACACGTCGTTTGCGCATAAATCACTATTTATGCCGTTTTGCCCAAATAAAGTTTCCTTATTTGGAAAGTATCCGTTTAAAACTCGTTTTCGCAAATCAAGGTTTCCAATATGCTTAGAAATCATTTCTAAACATATTTCAATATCCCAAGTTTATCAAAACACTTTAAAACATTAAAAGCCCTCTTTTGATTTCTAAAAGTTTCCATTTTTAGAAAGTTTCTATAAAACCAAGTTTTTGACAAAATCAAATATCCCAATGTGTTTCTAAACACTCCAATATACATTTAACAATATCTAGACATGTCTAACATGTCTAGATCGTTACAAATCCAAGACTTGCAACATAAAAGTTTCCTTTTATGGCAAGTGCACCAAAACATTATCAAATCAAGCCTAACTTAATCAAAACTCAATTCTAACATTTCTAAGCATCAAAATCAGTAAATCTACAACACCTATTCATCAAATCACCAACAAATTTGAGCACAATAACTAAACGGAGTTGCATGTGGGTTTTAACCCGTTGCATGTACGATCTAGCTACTAAAAACCATATTAAAACTACCTTAAAGCTTCTGGATGATTAGGTTCAGTAGTGACAGCCTCTTTTGATGAAGTTTCAAACCGTTGATGAAGGTTTCTTGCTCCCTAGCTCCTTCTCCAAGCTCCAAGCACTCCAAATCACCAAGAAATGCAAGTAGATGACCTCAATGTTGATTCCAGGGGTTAAGAATGCGAGTTCAGAGTGTTTTGATCGAGAGAGTTTGTGAAATTTGCAAGAGAACCGGATAGAATGAAATGGGGTTGGTTTTAAAGAAAATATGATCTGCATGGCCTTCGCGTACCGCGGAGGCCGATCAAAATTGATTGCCGCGTACCGCGATAGGATTCGGGAGTCTCGACTCCCGCTTTTCTTCGCGTATCGCGAAGCCTTTCGCCGAGGGGCCATCGCGTACCGCGATGAGTCCATTTCCATGTCCTTCAATTTTGTTGATACGATTTCACTCGAAATTGATTTCTAACGTTTATCTAAAACATCTAATGCTCGTTTAAGCACGTAATACAAGTAGCACATAAGTTTGATTGATCACCAACGTTCGTGAGACTCGTGTGTGTGTTTCGATAATTCCTCGAATTATCTTCAATAGTTTGTGTTTGTGTCTAACGAAGTGTTTGCACGCTTGATTAATCCTAATCAACGTGTGATGCACAATTTAATAATTCCCCGAATTATTGTTTTGTGTAAGTGTTGTGGTTGCCACACTTGGTTTCCAAAACCAATGTGCAATGTACGATTCGATAGTTCCTCGAACTATCGTTTCGTAGTTGTTTGTGTTCAACTCATCTAATTAAACATAGTTAAATGAAACGCAACAAGTATGAATGTGAAATGTAAAGAATATAAGAGTTGCAATTTACCTGAAATTGCCGGGTGTCACATCATCCCCTTGTTGAAAGAAATTTCGTCCCGAAATTTGGTTGTTGTTGGTAGTGTTTGAGAAGTAATAGTGTTCGAGAAACAAAAATTTTCCAGTTGTCACATCATCCCCTTGTTGAAAGGAATTTCGTCCCGAAATTTATTCGTTGTTGTCAACATTTGACGTTGTTTGCTTGAAGAGATGGGGATATTTGTGCATCATCTGATCTTCACGCTCCCACGTGAATTCAGGTCCGCGTTTCGAGTTCCATCGCACTTTGACAATGGGTATCTTACTCTGCTTGAGTTGTTTGACCTCACGGTCCATGATTTCCACCGGCTCTTCCACGAACCGTAGTTGTTCATCCACCTGGATCTCATCCAGTGGAACTATAAGTGTCTCATCTGATAAGCATTTCTTCAGGTTCGAGACATGAAATACGTTGTGAACTCCGTCGAGTTCGGTTGGTAAGTTGAGTTGGTATGCCACTGGACCAATCCTTTTCAGGATCTCGAACGGTCCAATATACCGTGGGTTCAGTTTGCCTCGTTTACCAAAACGAATGACGCCTTTCCATGGTGAAACTTTCAGAAGGACTTTGTCTCCTACTTGAAATTCCAGAGGTTTACGGCGTTTGTCGGCATAGCTCTTTTGACGATCGCGAGCTGCTGCCATGCGATTTCTGATTTGCACGATTTTCTCGGTTGTTTCATGCACAAGTTCCGGGCCAGTGAGCTGACTATCGCCCACTTCTGCCCAACAGATGGGTGATCGGCATTTCCTGCCATAGAGTGCCTCAAAAGGCGCTGCTTTGATACTCGTGTGGTAGCTGTTGTTGTAGGAAAACTCCACCAATGGTAGGTGAATTTCCCAGCTGTTTCCAAAGTCCACTACGCACGCTCGTAGCATATCTTCAAGAGTTTGTATCGTGCGTTCACTCTGGCCATCAGTTTGTGGGTGATATGCTGTACTCATATCCAACCGCGTGCCAAGCGACTTTTGTAGTGATTTCCAGAAGTTAGAAGTGAATCTGGCGTCTCGATCCGAAATAATGGAGATCGGCACTCCATGTCGCGAGACCACTTCCTTGACATAGATTCTGGCCAGTTTTTCCATCTTGTCATTTTCCTTGATCGCAAGGAAATGTGCTGATTTAGTCAGTCGGTCCACAATTACCCAGATAGTGTCACATCCACTTGGGGTACGGGGTAATTTGGTAATGAAATCCATGGAGATTTGTTCCCATTTCCACATGGGGATCTCGGGTTGTGTGAGTAATCCAGATGGTTTCTGGTACTCGACCTTGACTTTGGCACAAGTCAAGCATTTGCCTACATAGGTAGCGATGTCGGCTTTCATATGTGGCCACCAATAAAGTATCTTCAGATCATGATACATCTTATCAGATCCAGGGTGAACGGAATATCGGGATTTGTGAGCCTCGTCCATCACAAGGTCTCGTAGGTTTCCGTGGCGTGGAACCCATACGCGTTCCATGAAATAGTGTAAGCCATCGGCTTTTACTTTAAGGTGTTGCTCCATTCCCCTTAGTGATTCAGCCGCTAGATTTTCTGCCTTAAGTGCCTCCACTTGGGCAACGCGTATCTGCTCAGGAAGGTTGGGAAGGATGGTGAGTTGTAAAGCTCGTACCCTCTTGGGTTTCGATGTGTTTTTCCGGCTTAGGGCATCGGCCACTACATTGGCCTTCCCCGGGTGGTACTTGATAGCGCACTCATAGTCGTTTAGGAGCTCGAGCCAGCGACGTTGTCGCATGTTCAGTTCCTTCTGCTCGAATATGTGTTGGAGACTCTTGTGATCAGTGTATATCGTACACTTTGTACCGTACAGGTAGTGTCTCCAGATCTTGAGTGCGAATACCACGGCTCCAAGTTCTAAGTCGTGGGTGGTGTAGTTCTTCTCGTGGACTTTTAGTTGTCTCGAAGCATATGCGATCACCTTGTCGCGCTGCATCAGCACGCAGCCGAGTCCTTGTATTGAGGCATCGCAATATACTACGAAGTCATCCGTTCCATCAGGAAGTGATAAGATAGGTGCACTACAGAGCTTCTGCTTGAGAAGTTGGAATGCAGCTTCTTGTTTGTCAGTCCAGAGATACTTCTTGTCCTTATGAGTTAAGGCTGTAAGGGGTTGGGCTATTTTCGAAAATCCTTCGATAAATCGTCGATAATAGCCGGCCAATCCTAGGAATTGTCGCACCTCAGTTGGGGTCCTCGGTGCTTCCCAGTTCTTGATTGCCTCTATCTTAGACTTATCCACATGAATCCCTTGTTCATTAACAACATGTCCCAAGAATTGGACTTCTCGAATCCAGAAGTCGCATTTTGAGAGTTTAGCGTACAGCTTCTCTTTCCGTAGCAGTTCGAGAGCCAATTGAAGATGCTCTTTGTGTTCCTCCTCGGTTTTGGAGTAGATGAGAATATCATCTATGAAGACAATGATAAACTTATCCAGGTAGGGTTTGCACACTCTATTCATGAGGTCCATGAATACTGCAGGTGCATTGGTTAGCCCAAACGGCATGACCAAAAACTCGTAGTGGCCATATCGAGTGCGAAAAGCAGTCTTGGTATATCTTCCTCTTGTATTCTCAGTTGATGGTACCCAGATCGCAGATCGATCTTAGAGTAGTAACTTGATCCTTGCAGTTGATCGAACAGATCGTCAATCCGAGGTAAGGGGTAACGGTTCTTGATCGTCACTTTGTTCAATTCCCGATAGTCAATGCACATTCGAAACGTGCCATCCTTTTTCTTTACGAATAAGACCGGAGCTCCCCAGGGTGAGAAGCTTGGTCTAATAAAACCCTTGTCCAACAGCTCTTGCAGTTGATTGGACAGTTCCTGCATCTCCGAAGGTGCAAGTCGATAAGGTGTTCGTGCGATAGGTGCTGCTCCAGGCGCAAGATCTATACGGAACTCCACTTGTCGAGGTGGTGGTAGTCCTGGTAGATCCTCAGGGAATACATCGGGATAGTCGCATACGACTGGGATATCTTCTATTCTCTTTTCCTCTTCAGCCTTGTCGGTGATAAGTGCCAGAATGGCTGTGTATCCCTTTTGTAAGCATTTGTGAGCTTTCATGCACGAGATGATGTTCAGAGGAGTGTCACTCCTTTCCCCCTTTATGTCTAGAGTCTCTCCGTCAGGGAGTGGTATGCGCACAACCTTGTCGTGGCAAATGATTTCGGCTTGGTTTTCAGACAACCAATCCATGCCCACTACGACATCAAAACTGCCTAGTGTAACCGGCATGAGATCAATCTTAAATTTGTGGTTAGCTAGCTCTAGTGTGCATTCTCTCAGAATGTGCTTAGTTACAATCAATTTACCATCAGCTAGCTCTACCGTGTATTCAACCTCTAAGGGTGTTGGGGTTATGGCAAGTATCTCACTAAAATCCTTAGATATAAAGCTTCTCTCAGCTCCAGTATCAAACAGTACAGAAGCATAATTATTGTTCAAGAGATACGTACCAGTTGCAAGGTTGGGATCCCTCCTGGCCTCCTTAGCCCCGATCACGAAGGCTCGTCCCTTCGGCCGTTGTTGTTCCCGTTATTGTCATTGTTCTTCAGATGCGGGCAGTCCCTCTTGAAGTGCCCTGGCTTTCCACATTCGAAGCAGCCCTTCGGCGCCTCGAGTTGTTGTTGTTGTGGCTGTGGGGTCTTTGTACGCAGTTCACCCCTGCAGTCTTTGGCGAGGTGTCCCCCCTTGCCACATCGTTGGCATCGGATAGAACCGCATTGTCCCAAAACATGGTGTAAATTGCATTTGTTGCACTTGGGATGTTTGCCTGCGTAGGATCCTGAGCTTTGGTTGGTTGGGATGGGTGGTGCGTAAGCTTGAGATGACCCAAACTTACGTTGCTGCGGTGGTGGTTGGAGAGTGGTTGGTTTGTTCAGGGTGTCATCCCATTTTCGTTTGCCCTTGTCGTTGGTCGTGGTCACAGCACCACGGGGTGGCAAGAGTCCTTGTGCAACAGCCGAGTCAGTGAGCTTGTGGGTTAGTCGCACGGCTTGTTGCATGGTGATAGGATCAGCAGAGAGCACCATGCCCTGAATTTGGGGTGGCAGTCCATCAATGTACTTTTCTATATGTTTGAAGGGTGGGGTTGCCATTTCCGGGCACAAGTTTGCCAGCTCATACGATCGAGCTGTGTAAGCCTCGACCTCGGAACCAATCATCTTATGGTTCCAGAATTCTGTTTCCAGTTTCTGCACTTCGCCGCGAGGACAGTATTCGCGGTTCAACATCCTCTTAAAGTCATCCCAAGGTAGGGCGTTGGCTGCATCGAGCCCTTGATTCTGGACATTGGCATTCCACCAAGTGAGGGCAGCTCCCTCGAATGTCCCTGCAGCGAACTTGACCCTGTCCTCGTTCCTGCAGTTGCTCATGGCAAAGGCCGATTCCGCCTTCTCGATCCAGCGTAATAGTCCAACGGCACCCTCTGTACCGCTGAAGGAGTGGGGTTTGCAGTCCAGAAACATCTTGAACGTGCAGAGAGGTGGGTTAGGATTTGCTCCTGTGATATGCAAAGAGTAGAGTTGGGTTAAGTATCGGTTAGACGTGTTGAATTTGAAACAAGTGATTGTGATGCAAGGTGAGTATGAGTAGATTCATCACCTTGGTTCAGTGGGTTTTGGTTACGGGCAGCTTCCCGTGCAGCAAGTACCTCCTCAACTCGCTCGTTGATGAGCGCGTTCAGTTCAGCTTGAGTCAAGTTGATGTTTCCACGTCCACCTGCATTCCTGCGTCCTCCACGTCTTCCAGCCATGATCTTCATAGCGAGAATACGTGTTAGTGTTTGTCTAATGACTAATGTAGTGTGTGCGATAGGTACTGTAAGGAACGTGTAGAGCTATCCGCTCTTCCCCGTCATGGGTAGTCACGTGCAGTGACGAACGTAATGCATAAAAGATGTAACGTGTGTGCAAGTACTACAATACTAAGCACTATGTGTTGTGTGGAGACTAGTGGTTATAGACTAAGTTCACTAAATGCAAACCTAATTCGCAATAACCGGAGTCTCTGATACCAATCTGTCGCACCCCGAGAAATCCCGTCCCTTCCGGGGCGCGAGCGGCGGCAGATTGTCAGGATCGCAGTCTCCGGTCACACAACATGCGAGACCTATATGTCTGGTTTGCACGTACATCCAATAATTTGGATAAAACAGTTTATTAATATCAGAGTTGCGGAAGTAAAGTATAAGTTGGCAAAATGGTTTAACATTCATATCTTGCGGAAGCGTTGAATTAAAACAGTTTTCAAAATGACAATTAACAATAGTGCGGAAGCGATTAAAGTAGTTTGACAATACATAATTAACACAACCAAATGTTAAATACTATCAAGTGGCCTAAGACACTACAGTAGATGCATGGACCCCATCCTAGCATCCTAGTCCTTGTGCGCGTGCCTTAGTTACCTGAGAAAACATGCGAGTAAAAGGTCAACACAAAGGTTGGTGAGAGCACAGGTTTATCAAAAGCATTAAACATCCAATGTTTAAAGTAAGAGTTGTTATCAATGTATCATTACAATGCAGTATCGATTGATAGCTAGTCAATACAGTTATATTATATTGTGGATGGTACCGAAGCTGACAGTGGGTGCCTCCCGCCATGTCCATCACAAGACTATGGCAAAGTGTTGGTCAATTTTGCACTGTTCCGACCTCCAGTCGGGTGTAGTGGGGCTTGTCAGGCCCAAATAGTACTATTCAAGATTACCATGCTAGACGTTATGCTATTAACGGTCCGAGGAGTATCGTGAGGACTTTTAGTTGTGATAGGGGCCCACACATATACATATAATGATAAAGCATGTCCATACATAAATGAAATGAGTTGTTTTCCAAAAACAGTTTATCATGCAATGTTTTCTCCCCCAAAGGTAGAAAAAGTAAAAAGGGGCCGTGAACTCACCTGATAGAGCAGTTCCGGTTTACAGGGTGTTCGCGTCTGCGAAGGCTAGCTGTCCTGCTAGTAAGCACCTATGATCGTATAGGTGTAAGTATGTGTTTTGTGGTGTGTTGTAATCCATACAACTCCAAGTGTCGGTGTGCTCAACCGAGTATGTGTGTGTTGACTTGTGAGACTCGACGAATCGTTGGTGACACGATTGTTGTGTTTATGTGCCTTGACGCACATAAGACACTAATATGCATCCTATGACTCTAGTCACATAAGTTACCATTTTTAGCAAGTTTCCCATTTAGGAAAGTGTGGTTATGAAATCCCATTTCATAAAAGCACTAACTTCCAAGATGTTTATAAAACTTGTTTAAACTCTTAAAACACGTCGTTTGCGCATAAATCACTATTTATGCCGTTTTGCCCAAATAAAGTTTCCTTATTTGGAAAGTATCCGTTTAAAACTCGTTTTCGCAAATCAAGGTTTCCAATATGCTTAGAAATCATTTCTAAACATATTTCAATATCCCAAGTTTATCAAAACACTTTAAAACATTAAAAGCCCTCTTTTGATTTCTAAAAGTTTCCATTTTTAGAAAGTTTCTATAAAACCAAGTTTTTGACAAAATCAAATATCCCAATGTGTTTCTAAACACTCCAATATACATTTAACAATATCTAGACATGTCTAACATGTCTAGATCGTTACAAATCCAAGACTTGCAACATAAAAGTTTCCTTTTATGGCAAGTGCACCAAAACATTATCAAATCAAGCCTAACTTAATCAAAACTCAATTCTAACATTTCTAAGCATCAAAATCAGTAAATCTACAACACCTATTCATCAAATCACCAACAAATTTGAGCACAATAACTAAACGGAGTTGCATGTGGGTTTTAACCCGTTGCATGTACGATCTAGCTACTAAAAACCATATTAAAACTACCTTAAAGCTTCTGGATGATTAGGTTCAGTAGTAACAGCCTCTTTTGATGAAGTTTCAAACCGTTGATGAAGGTTTCTTGCTCCCTAGCTCCTTCTCCAAGCTCCAAGCACTCCAAATCACCAAGAAATGCAAGTAGATGACCTCAATGTTGATTCCAGGGGTTAAGAATGCGAGTTCAGAGTGTTTTGATCGAGAGAGTTTGTGAAATTTGCAAGAGAACCGGATAGAATGAAATGGGGTTGGTTTTAAAGAAAATATGATCTGCATGGCCTTCGCGTACCGCGGAGGCCGATCAAAATTGATTGCCGCGTACCGCGATAGGATTCGGGAGTCTCGACTCCCGCTTTTCTTCGCGTATCGCGAAGCCTTTCGCCGAGGGGCCATCGCGTACCGCGATGAGTCCATTTCCATGTCCTTCAATTTTGTTGATACGATTTCACTCGAAATTGATTTCTAACGTTTATCTAAAACATCTAATGCTCGTTTAAGCACGTAATACAAGTAGCACATAAGTTTGATTGATCACCAACGTTCGTGAGACTCGTGTGTGTGTTTCGATAATTCCTCGAATTATCTTCAATAGTTTGTGTTTGTGTCTAACGAAGTGTTTGCACGCTTGATTAATCCTAATCAACGTGTGATGCACAATTTAATAATTCCCCGAATTATTGTTTTGTGTAAGTGTTGTGGTTGCCACACTTGGTTTCCAAAACCAATGTGCAATGTACGATTCGATAGTTCCTCGAACTATCGTTTCGTAGTTGTTTGTGTTCAACTCATCTAATTAAACATAGTTAAATGAAACGCAACAAGTATGAATGTGAAATGTAAAGAATATAAGAGTTGCAATTTTACCTGAAATTGCCGGGTGTCACATCATCCCCTTGTTGAAAGAAATTTCGTCCCGAAATTTGGTTGTTGTTGGTAGTGTTTGAGAAGTAATAGTGTTCGAGAAACAAAAATTTTCCAGTTGTCACAGTAAGGGGTTGGGCTATCTTTGAAAATCCTTCGATAAATCGTCGATAATAGCCGGCCAATCCTAGGAATTGTCGCACCTCAGTTGGAGTCTTTGGTGCTTCCCAGTTCTTGATTGCCTCTATCTTAGATTTATCCACATGTATTCCTTGTTCATTCACAACATGACCTAAGAATTGGACTTCTCGAATCCAGATTTCGCACTTTGAGAGTTTAGCGTACAGTTTCTCTTGTCGTAGTAATTCAAGAGCCAATTGAAGATGCTCTTTGTGTTCTTCCTGGGTTTTGGATTAGATGAGGATATCATCTATGAAGATAATGATGAACTTGTCGAGGTATGGTTTGCACACTCTATTCATGAGATCCATGAATACTGCGGGTGCGTTTGTGAGACCAAATGGCATAACCAAAAACTCGTAATGGCCATACCGAGTGCGAAATGCAGTCTTGGGGATATCTTCCTCCTGAATCCTCAACTGATGGTATCCAGATCGCAGATCGATCTTAGAGTAGTAACTTGACCCTTGCAGTTGATCGAACAAATCGTCAATGCGAGGTAAGGGGTAACGGTTCTTGATCGTTACTTTGTTTAACTCACGGTAGTCAATGCACATACGAAATGTGCCATCCTTCTTCTTTACAAACAAGACCGGAGCTCCCCAGGGTGAGAAGCTTGGTCTGATGAAACCCTTGTCCAGCAACTCCTGCAGTTTATTGGACAGTTCCTGCATCTCCGAAGGTGCCAGTCGATATGGTGCTCGTGCAATA
Source organism: Mikania micrantha (assembly GCA_009363875.1). NCBI lineage: Eukaryota > Viridiplantae > Streptophyta > Magnoliopsida > Asterales > Asteraceae > Mikania > Mikania micrantha. Next base: position 41,279,220 of record CM018683.1, on the reverse strand, counting down.
GGCGCTGCTCCCGGCATAAGGTCTATGCGGAACTCCACTTGTCGAGGTGGTGGTAGTCCTGGTAGATCCTCAGGGAATACGTCGGGATAGTCGCATACGACTGGGATGTCTTCTATTCTCTTCTCCTCTTCAGTCTTGTCGGTAATAAGCGCCAGAATGGCTGTGTATCCCTTTCGTAAGCATTTGTGAGCTTTCATGCACGAGATGATGTTCAGAGGAGTGTCACTCCTTTCGCCCTTGATGTCTAGAGTTTCTCCGCTAGGGAGAGGTATGCGCACAACCTTGTCGTGGCAAATGATCTCAGCCTAGTTTTCAAACAACCAATCCATGCCCACTACGACATCAAAACTGCCTAGTGTAACTGGCATGAGGTCAATCTTAAATTTGTGGTTAGCTAGCTCTAGTGTGCATTCTATCAGAATGTGTTTAGTCACAATTAATTTACCATCAGCTAGCTCTACTGTGTATTCAACCTCTAAGGGTGTTGGGGTCATGGCAAGTATCTCACTAAAGTCCTTAGATATAAAGCTTCTCTCAGCTCCAGTATCAAACAGTACAGAAGCATAATTATTGTTTAGGAGATATGTACCTGTTGCAAGGTTGGGATCCCTCGTGGCCTCCTTGGCTCCAATCACGAAGGCTCGCCCCCTCGTGCCATTGTTCCCATTGTTGTTGTTCTGTTGGTTGTTGTTGCTGTTTTTCAAGTGCGGGCAATTCTTCTTGAAGTACCCTGGTTTCCCACATTCGAAGCAGCCTTTTGGTGCTTCAAGTTGTTGCTGTTGTTGTGGTTGTGGAGTCTTTACAAGTAGTTCACCCCTGCAGTCTTTGGCTGCATGTCCCCCTTTTTCCACAACGCTGGCATTGAAAGCGGCCACATTGTCCCTATGCATGGTGGAAGTTGCACTTGTGGCATTTGGGGTGTTTTCCGGCGTAACTTCCTTGATTCTGGGTAGTTGGGATGGGTGGGGCATAAGCTTGGGTTGATCCAAACTTACGTTGTTGCGGTGGTGGTTGGAGAGAGGTTGGTTTATTCATGGTGTTATCCCATTTCCTTTTGTTGTCAGCAGATTTGGCTACAGTACCACAAGGTGGTAAAAATCCTTGTGCAACTGCCGAGTCAGTGAGTTTGTGGGTAAGTCGCACGGCTTGTTGCATAGTGATGGGATCAGCAGAGAGCACCATGCCCTGAATTTGAGGTGGCAGTCCATCAATGTACTTCTCTATATGTTTAAAGGGTGGGGTTGCCATTTCCGGACACAGATTTGCTAGTTCATATGACCAGGCAGTGTAAGCCTCAACCTCGGAACCAATCATCTTATGGTTCCAGAACTCAGTCACAAGTTTCTGCACTTTACCACGAGGGCAGTATTCGCGGTTCAACATTTGCTTAAAATTATCCCAAGGCAGAGCGTTGGCTGCCTCAAGCCCTAGATTCTGGACGTTGGCATTCCACCAAGTGAGGGCAGCTCCCTCGAATGTCCCTGCAGCGAACTTGACCCTGTCCTCGTTTCTGCAGTTGCTCATGGCGAAAGCTAATTCCGCCTTCTCAATCCAACGTAACAGTCCAACAGCTCCTTCAGTGTCGCTGAATGAATGGGGTTTGCAATCCAGGAACATCTTGAACGTGCAGAGAGGTGGGTTAGGATTTGCTCCTGAGATATGCAAAGAGTAGAGTTGGGTTAAGTATCGAGTAAACGTGTTGAATTGGAAACGAGTGATTGTGGTGCAAGGTGAATATGAACAGATTCATCACCTTGGTTCAGTGGGTTTTGATTACGGGCAGCTTCCCGTGCAGCAAGTACCTCCTCAACCCGTTCGTTGATGAGGGCGTTCAACTCAACTTGAGTCAGATTTATGTTTCCACGTCCTCCTGCATTCCTACGTCCTCCACGTCTTCCAGCCATGATCTTCATAGCGAGAATAAGTGTTAGTGTTTGCCCAATGACTATTGTAGTGTGTGCAGTAGGTACTTGTAAGGAACATGTAGAGCGATCGGCTTCCACCGTCATGTGTAGTCACATGCGGTGACGATGATGACGCCATTTGCTATAATGCGCGTAACAAGCGTGTGTGTACAATCATGTATGCCAGTTTCACAATACTAAGCACTAAGTGTTGTGTGGAGACTAGTGGTTACAGACTAAGTTCACTAAATGCAAACCTAATTCGCAATAACCGGAGGCTCTGATACCAATCTGTCGCACCCCAAGAAATCCCGTCCCTTCCGGGGCGCGAGCGGCAACAGATTGTCAGGATCGCAGTCCCCGGTCACACAACATGCGAGACCTATATGTCTGATTTCACACGTACATCCAATAATTTGGATAAAACAATTTAGAAATATCAGAGTTGCGGAAGTTTAAAGGTATCATCACAGATTAAGTTCATTAGTTGCGGAAGCGATAATTAAAAGTTTTCAAAACAACATAAGTTTAATGTTTGCGGAAGCGGTGAAAGATGTTTAATATTACATAACATATCAAATGATAAATGTTTCTTAAAACGCCCTAAGACACTAGAGCCAATGCATGGGACTTCGCCTAGCATCCTAGTCCTTGTGTACATGCCTTAGTTACCGGAGAAATATGCGAGTAAAAGGTCAACACAAAGGTTGGTGAGAGCACAGGTTTGTAGTCAGCAGTAAACATCAAATGTTTAAAGTAAATGTTTAGCAGGTCTATTTTTCAATACAATGCAATATCCATTGATAGCTAGTCAATATGAGTTATACCATATGCGGGTTCGCAACCGAAGCTAACATGCTGCCTCCCGCCATATCCATCCAAGATATGGCAAATGTTGTTTGGTCAATTTTGCACTGTTCCGACCTCTAGTCGGGGTGGCCATACGGCTCGCAACAGTGGGGCTTGTCAGGCCCAAATAGTACTATTCAGAATTACCACGCTGAGCGCTATGCGCTATTAACGGTTCGAGATGTGTTTAATGAGGACTTATCAGTTTTGTGGATGAATGCCACACATATGCATATACGATATTAGCATGTACAAAAATAACCAAAAGTGTGTAAGTTGATCAAAAATAGTTGTATGCAATGTTTTCTCCCCCAAAGGTAGGAAATGTAAAAAGGGGCCGTGAACTCACCTTAGCGAGGTGAACAAATGTAAGCGTAAGCTCCTGTGTCGTCAGGTAGTCAGTCACCGGCTACCTATATCGTATACTATACGTGAGTTCGTGTAAGCGATCGTGTTTCGTGACCAATAACTCTCGGTTGATCATGTTTGTCTGTGTCGGTCTACATTGACCGTGTTTGACCGTGTGTGTCAACGACCCGTTGGTGAACCATGTGTTGTTTGTGTATTGTGTAACATTCGTGTTAGTGCTCGTTGTGTGCAAAACGCGTAAGTTGCGTCTATGGACAACTTACCATTTATAGCAAGTTCACAAGCATATTTGATTTTAGAGTTCTAGCATGCTCATTAATCCTACGTGATCATGTTAACACATAGCACATCATCATACAAGGTCACATAAGTCCTTTATATCATGTTAACACACAAAAGTTTCCTAAAATGGAAAGTTTCCATTTATAGCATATGTGACATCGGAAACCATCTAACTTAGCATCTAATCATCATGTTATAACATATTAAGTCATTTAGTATGTTCAAATCACACAAAATATCCATGAGTAGGTTTTTGTAAAATTAAAGTTACCATAAATAGTAACTTTGTAGTTTTTGCATCAAAATGACCATCTAAACATTTATAAACCATCCTTATGCCACAAATCATCATAATAATCAATCTAACATCATTTAAACATGCCAACATAACCAAATTCATCATCTATCAATATTTCATCAATAAAAGTTACTAAATATAGTAACTATGCCCAAATAACCGTAAACATTATCAAAATCACATTCTAAGTGTTCAAATCATCATCTTAACATCCTAATAGCAATTCTACATACATGCATGTTCACCATTTCATCCATAACATCATTTTGACAAATAAAGTTTCTAATAATAGAAAGTTCATCAAATGTCATGTTTTTAATCATTAAGATCATCATCTAATCTTGCAAGAACACTTATACACTATCAAGGATCATCCCAACATCAACAAAATCATCTAGAATGCCTTAGATCATACATGCATGGCATCTTTTCAATACTTTATGAACAAATCATGAGATTTACACATACACATCATCATGGATCTTCACAAATCTCAATCTAAACATCATAGATCATCAAGAAGTACATTAAAACTAGCAAACCCAGTTTCAAACATAAATAAATTCGTGCATGTGGGTCTAGTGAGCTTGCATGTGGGTTTTACCCATTGCATGTGTGTGTAGAGGTAAAAGAGGGTGTGTAAACTAGTAGAGACTACCTCACAAGCTCCTAGATTGTCAAGAAGGTGTTGGAGCAGCTCTGGAAAGTCCTGGAGAGCAGCTCCTTTGACCAACAAGAAGGTGGTGATGGTTGTTGAGGTCTAGTGGCCTTCCTTCAATGGTTTCAAGCTTCCAAGAGCTTCAAAATGGCTTCAATGGCTTCCAAGAGGTCAAATCAGAGTGTTTCAGTCGTTTGGGAAGAAGAGTGACCGAGAGGTTGAGTGTAAGATAAGTTAAAATGAGTGTGTAGAGGTAATGATGTGTTTTGGGGTTTTAAAAAGTAAAAATCTGCGAATCTGACCCAGGCGTATCGCCTGACGATGGGGAAAGTGGCCCCGTCGATACGCGCGAGTGGTCAGGCATCCGAGGCTTCTTTTGTGCCTCGCGCGCATCGCCTATCGCCAAGGCTCCGGTCAGGCGTAGCGCCTGGCCCAAAAGTTAGGCCCACTAAGCCTATTTTGTTGTTCTGGGCCCGTTCTCGCCCATTTCTCGACTGTAGAACATCGTTCGAGCATCGTTTAGTCTCGTTTGAACTTCCAAGTTCAATGTGTGAGTGTTTCGTTAAGTTTCGAGTGTTGTGCTACACAATGTGTTTGACGTTCACCAACGTTCGTGAGACTTGTGTGTGTTTTGATAATTCCTCGAATTATCGGTGATTGTTTGTGATCATGTCTTACGAAGTGTTCGCACGCTTGATTAATCCTAACCAACGTGTGATGCACAATTCAATAATTCCTCGAATTATTGTTTTGCGTTAGTGTTGTGTTTGCCACACTTGGTTTCCAAAACCAATGTGCAATGTACGATTCGATAGCTCTACGAACTATCGTTTCGCAGTAGTTTGTGTTCAACTCATCTAATCAAACATAATTAAATGAAATGCAACAAGTATGATCGTGAAATGTAAAGAATGTAAGAGTTGCAATTTACCTGAAATTGCCGGGTGTCACATATAACTTTTTTATACTATGTTATTTTTTTATAAAAATTACACCATTAAAATCGTCATATTTTTCTCGTTAATTTCATTATAGTCATGCCAAATTTTTTTCGGGCGTTCGTAATTACACTAACGTAAAAAACATAAGTACAATAATTTTTCTCTTTTTTCAAAAATTTTCCATCAATTTTTTTTCTCTCATCTTAAATATATATTACAAACTTATTTTTTTTATAAAATTTAGTTAATTAGATAAATTTATATCAAATAAGATAGAAAGTTAGATAATTGTAACGTAAAATAAATAATAAGTTACAGCTCGTTACATTAGTGTAACGACTCATTACATCAGTGTAATTATGAACACTTTGAAAAAATTCAGCTCGTTACATCAGTGTCATTATGAACACTTTGAAAAAATTCAGCTCGTTACATCAGTGTAATTACGAACACTTTGAAAAAATTCAGCTCGTTACATCAGTGTAATTTCGAAAACTTTAAAATTTTTTGACAAAACTATTCTTTAATTAAAGATAAAAATGTGACAAATTTAAGGGTGTAATTTTTTAAAAAAAATAATAATGTATATAAAAGTTATGAAGGTTTAAAAAAATGGGGGGTAAACTTTTATTTTAAAAATCAAATTAAGTACACCTCACAAATCTCTGAAATACCCTTAAAGAAATCTCAACCACTCATTTTTCCCAGATTTAATATGGACCACACATTTCAAATTCATTAAATTAGACAACCAATCAAATTGGGTTTATAAGTTACCTCAATTAACATGGGTTACCATTTACTCCTTACCCTATATATATATATATATATATATATATATATATAGGGAAAGGTTCAAATGGTAACCCACTCCAAGTGTGTAAACCTATTAACTCATTTTGATTGGTTGTTAAAAAAAAGCTTTTTGAAATGTGTGGTCCATATTCAATCTGAAAAAGTCAAAAAAATATGTGGATGAGATTTGTTTAAGGGCATTTTAGACATTTGGTGAGGTTGTACTTGATTCCTTTTTTAAAAAAAGTTTACCCCCCAATTTTTTAAACACTCATAACTTTTATATACATTATTATTATTTTATAAAAATTTCACCATTAAATTTGTCACTTTTTTATCTTTAATTCAAGTATAATTTTTTCAAATTTTTTTAAAATTTTCGTAATTTTCACTGATGTAGCGACATTATACACTGATGCAACGATGTTTTACACTGATGTAACGAAATGCATTTTTTTACACTGATTTGATGGGTGTACTTGATTTCTTTTTTAAAAAAAGTTTACCCCACAATTTTTTAAACACTCATAACTTTTATATGCATTAATATTTTTTTATAAAAATTTCACCATTAAATTTGTCACTTTTTTATCTTTAATTCAAGTATAATTTTTTCAATTTTTTTTAAAATTTTCGTAATTTGCACTGATGTAGCGACATTTTACACTGATGCAACAATGTTTTACACTGATGTAACGAAATGCATTTTTTTACACTGATTTGATGGGTGTACTTGATTTCTTTTTTAAAAAAAGTTTACCCCACAATTTTTTAAACACTCTTAACTTTTATATGCATTATTATTTTTGTATAAAAATTTCACCATTAAATTTGTCACTTTTTTATCTTTAATTCAAGTATAATTTTTTAAAATTTTCGTAATTTGCACTGATGCAGCGACATTTTACACTGATGCAACGATGTTTTACACTGATGTAACGAAATGCATTTTTTACACTGATTTTGAAACATTTTAAAACGAAAAAATGAGATAAAATTAAGAACGCTCGAAAAAACATGTTAAACGAAAAAATGAGAGAAAATTACGAACGCTCGAAAACATTTTAAAGATGTTAAACATGTTAAACATGTTAAACGAGATTTTGAAACATTTTAAACGAAAAAATGAGATAAAATTACGAACGCTCGAAAAAACATGTTAAACGAAAAAATAAGAGAAAATTACGAACGCTCGAAAACATTTTAAAGATGAAAAGATTTTGAAAAAACGAGAGAAAATTATTATATTTATTGTTCGTTATGTTGGTGTAATTACAAACGCTCGAAAAAAATTCAAAAAAAATTGGCATGACTATTATGGAATTAACGAGAAAAATATAACGAGTTTAATGATGTAATTTTATAAAAAAATAACATAGTATAAAAAAGTTATAAGTGTATAAAAATCAAGGGGGAAACTTTGATTTAAAAAAAGGAAAATAGATATTATATTTATGATGTGGGTGAAATCTGATTGGCTTAAATGTGTTAATAAAATGTCCATAATGCCCTCATAAAATCAAAAAGGAATCTATGATGTGTATGAATCTGATTGGCTCAAATGGGTTAATAGGTTACCACAAAAATGGTGGGTTCTTATTTGAACCAAATCCTATATATATATATGTATATATATATATGGTGTGGAATTTTTAATAACCCACTAAATGTGTACTAATCCAAATAACTTTGGCAAGATGAAGCCGAATCTTGGATTTTTTTTTTGAACATCATTATAACACATTTTGAACAACGTGTTCATTTTATGAGTTTGTGAAAATTCATCACCGTTTAAAAAATGTCATCGTTGTAAGTTTTGTGCTACAGTACTGTAAGTTTTAAATATTTTACAACTTACAGTATTGTAAGTTTTTAAACGGTGATGAATTAGCTCAAACTCATAAAAGAACATGGTGTTCAAAATGTGTTACAATGATGTTCAAAAAAAATCCAAGATTCGGCTTCATCTTGCCAAAGTTATTTGGGTTATTACACATTTAGTGTGTTATATTTTTAACCTTCCCCTATATATATATGTATCATAAAATATTTAATCTATTTGAATTTTATAATATATATAGGGAAAGGAGTGAATGATAACCCATGTTAATTGAGGTAACTTATAAACCCAATTTGATTAGTTGTCTACTTTAATAAATTTAAAATGTGTGGTCCATATTAAATATATGAAAAATGAGTGGTTGAGATTTTTTAAGGGTATTTTGGAGATTTATGAGGTGTACTTGATTTGATTTTAAAAATAAAAGTTTACCCCTTAATTTTTTAAACCTTCATAACTTTTATATACATTATTATTTTTTTAAAATAAATTACACCATTAAATTTGTCACATTTCTATCTTTAATTCAAGTATAGATTTGTCAAAAATTTTAAAGTTTTCGAAATTACACTGATGTAACGAGCTGAATTTTTTCAAAGTGTTCATAATTACACTGATGTAACGAGCTGGATTTTTTCAAAATGTTCCTAATTACACTGATGTAACGAGTTGAATTTTTTCAAAGTTTTCATAATTACACTGATGTAACGAATCGTTACATTGATGTAACGAGCTGTAACTTATTATTTTTTTTACGTTACAATTATCTAATTTTTCTATCTTATTTAATATAAATTTATCTAATTAACTAAATTTTATAATAAAAAATAAGTTTATAATATATATTTAATATGAGAGAAAAAAAATTGATAAAAAATTTTTGAAAAAAGAGAAAAATTATTGTACTTATGTTTTTTACGTTAGTATAATTACGAACGCCCGAAAAAAATTTGGCATGATTATAATGAAATTAACGAGAAAAATATGACGAGTTTAATGGTGTAATTTTTATAAAAAAATAACATAGTATAAAAAAGTTATAAGTGTATAAAAATCAAGGGGGGAAACTTTAATTTAAAAATAGGAAAATAGATGGTTTTTTAAGAGTGTGACACTTGTCACTCTTATATTAAATCTGATTTTTGTAATTAAGACAAAAGACCATAATGCCCTTTTGTATTAAAAATTAATTAGTGACACATGTCACCATTAGGTTAAATCTTGGAAATTTGAACCATTGGATGTGAGTTATTGAGTTTTCTCAATTAGAGAGGGTTATTATATATATATAGGGAAGAGATCATATAATAACCCTCTCTAATTGAGAAAACTCAATAACTCACATCCAATGGTTCAAATTTCCAAGATTTAAGCTAATGGTGACATGTGTCACTAATTAATTTTTAATACAAACGGGCATTATGGTCTTTTGTCTTAATTACAAAAATCAGATTTAATATAAGAGTGACAAGTGTCACACTATTAAAAAACCATCTATTTTCCTACTTTTAAATTAAAGTTTCCCCCTTGATTGTTATACACTTATAACTTTTTTATACTATGTTATTTTTTTATAAAAATTACACCATTAAACTCGTCATATTTTTCTCGTTAATTTCATTATAGTCATGCCAAATTTTTTTTGAACGTTCGTAATTACACTAATGTAAAAAACATAGAAAGTTAGATAATTGTAACGTAAAAAAATAATAAGTTACAGCTCGTTACATCAGTGTAACGACTCATTACATCAGTGTAATTATGAACACTTTGAAAAAATTCAGCTCGTTACATCAGTGTAATTAGAAACTTTGAAAAAATTCAGCTCGTTACATCAGTGTAATTACGAACACTTTGAAAAAATTCAGCTCGTTACATCAGTATAATTTTGAAAACTTTAAAATTTTTTTGACAAAACTATACTTGAATTAAAGATAAAAATGTGACAAATTTAATGGTGTAATTTTTTTAAAAAAAATAATAATGTATATAAAAGTTATGAAGGTTTAAAAAATTGGGGGGTAAACTTTTATTTTAAAAATCAAATCAAGTACACCTCACAAATCTCCAAAATACCCTTAAAGAAATCTCAAACACTCATTTTTCCCAGATTTAATATGGACCACACATTTCAAATTCATTAAATTAGACAATCAATCAAATTGAGTTTATAAGTTATCTCAATTACCATGGGTTCTTATTCACTCCTTTCCCTATATATATATATATATATATATATAGCGAATGACATGTACTGGTCGTTCTAATCTCAGATATCGGGGCATTCTCGACGGGAATTCTGATTTATTGGCAAAGAGGCGAAGAAATAGAGTCATCATCCCACTCGACTCGATTCAAGAAGGTGAGAACCAACTAATACCTTCTTCAGGTATCTCAATTGAAATCCCCCGAAATGGTATTCTCCGTAGAAATAGTATTCTTGCTTATTTCGATGATCCTCGATATATAAGAAAGAGCTCGGGACTTACTAAATATGAGACTAGAGAACTGAATTCAATCGTCAACGAAGAGGATTTGATTGAGTATCGAGGAGTCAAGGTATTTTGGCCAAAATACCAAAAGGAAGTCAATCCATTTTTTTTTATTCCCGTGGAAGTCCACATTTTGGCCGAATCTTCTTCCATAATGGTACGGCACAATAGTATTATTGGGGTAGATACACAAATAACTTTAAATAGAAGAAGTCGGGTAGGCGGATTGGTTCGAGTGAAGAAAAAAGCAGAAAAAATTAAACTGATAATCTTTTCTGGAGATATCCATTTTCCTGGAAAGACAAATAAGGCATTCCGATTGATACCACCAGGAGGGGGAAAACAAAATTCCAAAGAATACAAAAAATTGAAAAATTGGCTCTATATCCAACGAATGAAACTTTCCAGGTATGAAAAAAAGTATTTTGTTTTGGTTCAACCTGTAGTCCCATATAAAAAAACGGATGGTATAAATTTAGGAAGACTTTTCCCGGCGGATCTCTTGCAGGAAAGTGATAATCTACAACTTCGAGTTTTCAGTTATATCCTTTATTACGACCCAATTCTTGAAATTTGGGACACAAGTATTCAATTAGTTCGGACTTGTTTAGTGTTGAATTGGGACCAAGACAAAAAGATCGAAAAGGCCTGTGCTTCCTTTGTTGAAATAAGGACAAATGGTTTGATTCGAGATTTTCTAAGAATCGACTTAGCAAAGTCACCTATTTCATATACCGGAAAAAGGAACGATCTGCCGGGTTCAGGATTGATCTCTGAGAATGGCTCAGATCGCGCTAATGTCAATCCGTTTTCTTCCATTTATTCCTATTCCAAGGCAAGGATTCAAGAATCCCTTAATCCAAATCAAGGAACTATTCATAAATTGTTGAATCGAAATAAGGAATCTCAATCTTTGATAATTTTGTCATCATCCAATTGTTCTCGAATAGGCCCATTCAACGATGTAAAATCTCCCAATGTGATAAAAGAATCAATCAAAAAGGACCCCCTAATTCCAATTAGGAATTTGTTGGGCCCCTTAGGAACAAGCTTTCCAATTTATCATTTCGATTTATTTTCCCATTTAATAACCCATAATCAGATCTTGGTAACTAACTATTTGCAACTTGACAATTTAAAACAGATTTTTCAAATACTTAAATATTATTTACTGGATGAAAACGGTAAAATTTATAATCCCTATTCATGCAGTAACATCATTTTGAATCCATTCAAATTGAATTGGTATTTTCTCCATTACAATTATTGTGAAGAGACATCTACAATCGTTAGTCTTGGGCAGTTTCTTTGTGAAAATGTATGTATAGCCAAAAAAGGACCGCATTTCAAATCAGGTCAAGTTCTAATTCTTCAAGTTGACTCTGTGGTAATACGATCAGCTAAGCCTTATTTGGCTACTCCAGGAGCAACTGTTCATGGACATTATGGGGAAATCCTTTACGACGGAGATACATTAGTTACATTTATATATGAAAAATCAAGATCTGGTGATATAACGCAAGGTCTTCCAAAAGTGGAACAGGTTTTAGAAGTGCGTTCGATTGATTCAATATCGATGAATCTCGAAAAGAGGATTGAGGGTTGGAACAAATGTATAACAAGAATTCTTGGAATTCCTTGGGCATTCTTTATTGGTGCTGAGCTAACTATAGTGCAAAGTCGTATCTCTTTGGTTAATAAGGTCCAAAAGGTTTATCGAGCCCAGGGGGTGCAGATACATAATAGGCATATAGAAATTATTGTACGTCAAATAACATCAAAAGTGTTGGTTTCAGAAGATGAAATGTCTAATGTTTTTTCGCCCGGAGAACTAATTGGATTGTTGCGAGCGGAACGAATGGGGCGCGCTTTGGAAGAAGCGATTTGTTACCAAGCCGTCTTATTGGGAATAACAAGAGCATCCATGAATACTCAAAGTTTCATATCCGAAGCGAGTTTTCAAGAAACCGCTCGAGTTTTAGCAAAAGCAGCTCTCCTGGGGCGTATTGATTGGTTGAAAGGCCTGAAAGAAAACGTTGTTCTGGGGGGGATGATACCTGTTGGTAGCGGCTTCAAAACACCTTCAAACGAACCTAACAACATTCCTAACAACATTGCCGTTGAACTCAAAAAAAAGAATCTATTAGAGGGGGAAATGAAAGATATTTTGTTCTACCATAGAAAATTATTTGATTCTTGCCTTTCAAAGAATTTCCATGATACACAAGAACAATCATTTTTTTAGGACTTTTAGGATTTAATGATACCTAAGAGCAGATTCACCCCTTTCTTTTATCTTTTAAAAGGATCTGTTGGTTTTTAGGTGCAGTCATTTGATTTGGTAATAGTAATCAAAAAAATAACAAATAGAAAAGAATAATGGCTTGGGCTGTGTATCTACGCCAATCTACGGTAGAAGAGAAGGTTCCATCGGAACAATTATTTATTTCAGTGTACCTCTTCGCTTTTTTTCAAAAGGGGGAGGCAGTATGGGGAGAAATGACAAGAAGATATTGGAACATTAATTTAGAAGAGATGATGGAAGCAGGAGTTCATTTTGGCCATGGTACTAGGAAATGGAATCCTAAAATGGCACCTTATATCTCTGCAAAACGTAAAGGTATTCATATTACAAATCTTACTAGAACTGCTCGTTTTTTATCAGAAGCTTGTGATTTGGTTTTTGATGCAGCAAGTAGGGGAAAACAATTCTTAATTGTTGGCACTAAAAATAAAGAAGCTGATTCAGTAGCATGGGCTGCAATAAGGGCTCGGTGTCATTATGTTAATAAAAAATGGCTCGGTGGTATGTTAACAAATTGGTCGACTACAGAAACCAGACTTCATAAGTTTAGAGACTTGAGAACTGAACAAAAAACAGGGGGACTCAACCGTCTTCCGAAAAGAGATGCGGCTATGTTGAAAAGACAATTATCTCATTTGCAAACATATCTGGGCGGGATTAAATATATGACAGGGTTACCCGATATTGTAATCATCGTTGATCAGCACGAAGAATATACGGCCCTTCAAGAATGTATCACATTGGGAATTCCAACAATTTGTTTAATCGATACAAATTGTGACCCCGATCTCGCAGATATTTCGATTCCAGCGAATGATGACGCTATATCTTCAATCTGATTAATTCTTAACAAATTAGTATTTGCAATTTGTGAGGGCCGTTCTGGCTATATAAGAAATCTGTGATTAATAATAAGATAAATAACTTATTTCATTTTGGAACCTTCATAGATTTATCGAATCGGTTACTATTTCTGAATCTCAAAAAAGAGAGAAAAATAACAAGGAATAGAATTTGATTAGTTGGTATTCAAAATATACGATTCAAGTGGTCAAGTCGAGAAAGAGATGGTTGAATCAAAATAATTTTGTTTAAAGTTCTATTTTTGTCAGAGGGCAATATATATATATATATATATATATATATATATATATATATATCAAGGAAATCAATTTTTTGTAACATTCTGACATAATAATTTTAGAAAATATAGTTTATTTAAATAAATAATTTTGTACAAATAAAATATATAATCTTGGTGTAAATTCAAAGCATTTAAATTAACCAAAGTTTTGATAAAAATTAAATATAGAAATATAGAATAATCATTTATATTTATTCTAAATAGTTATATAATCATCCTATATGAGCATATAAATTATTTAAGATATGTTTACTTAAAATATTAATAACTATTACTTGCACAAAAATGAATTTAATTTGTATTTAAAAGAATAAAGATGTTAATTAATAAATAAATTAGGATATTTCAATGTTATATCATTATTTATCAACAAAATGTGTTGGAATATTTATAAGACATGATACAATCAATATTCCCAAATTACTACTTAAATTTAGATTCATTTCTTTAGTATTTTCATGTAATGTCATAAACCTTAAGACTCAAACTTGAACTGTAGAGATATGTAGCTTATTAAGTCTATTCCTATAACTTTAGGATGAGGTTGTTATCTTCGTTTCTTCTACTTTCTTTTGAAAGATCTTGGAATAGCTAAACAATCAAGTGAGTTTCTTCACACTCCCATTTTCATCCTTTGTTTTTGGGATGTTACCCATGTACTTATTCAAACTATGATGCAATCCTTGAACCTTGTTAGTTGTATGTGTTAAATGTTATGCTTTATATAATGTGTGGATTCTATGTGTGTTCCAGTCAAGCAAGCTAGTGCTTAGTAGCCTCAAATGTTTTAGATCACATCTTGGCATTAGCTTTTGATATTGTGTGAAAAAGGTGAAAAGTACACATAGAAAACTTGTTAACATATAAATGTTAATTTATGTCACACCCCAACCGACGGCAGAATATGTCGAGGCTCGAATTCGACTATTCATTAGCTCATGGTACTATGTTAAAGTTTGAATAATTAATGCATCCATTTAATTACATTAAAAAGTCTATACAATTTTTTCAAAGTTTAAACTAGGCCACTAGGCCTATCTTATGTCTTCTTCATGTCTTTCTTAGCCTGTCACACATGTAAAATAGAATATGCCAACTATTTGCATAGTTGGTGAGTTCACACACTAAGGTTAGATAATATGTATAAAAAGGATGCAAAATATAGCCTAACTAGAATACGTATCATAAGCATAGCATGAATAAAAGTTTGAATAAATAGACTAAATTAATGAATAACCATAGTTTTTGTCCAAACAAGTATCCATACAACTTGTTAATTCAAGTATGACCATACTATAAATTAACATTTGTATTTCAACAAGTTTGCTAGGTGTACTTTTCACCCTTTTCACACAATGACAAAAGCCAATGCGAAGATGGTATCCAACACCTCTTAGGCTACTAAGTACTGGCTTGCTTTTCTGACAATACACATAGAATCACCACATTGTATAAAGCTTAGCATATAACACATAAAACTAAATAGGTCTAAGGCTTGCATCATAGTTTGAATAATTGCTAGAATTGAATAAATTTGAATAGAACATGTGTAACATCCCAAAAACAAAGAATGTAAAAAGGAGTGTGAAGAAACTCACTTGGATTGTTTAGCTTTTCCAAGTTCTTGCTTATGAATTTGAGAGAAATTGTGTTTATACACCTTAACCTAAAGGCAGCAAAAATCTTAGAATAACTTAGAGTTCGTGTTTGATTTCGTAATAACTATGGCATAATATGAAAGTCCTAAAGAGATTGTCTAAGTTATGTAATGATATCATTTAGAGTATTTATTTATTAAACAAATACTTTGAAACTATTATAATACTTAGCCCATATATTTTTGGGTTTGCATTTTCTATGGTTTTATGGAATGAACATATGTATTTGTGTATTTGAAAATATATTATTTATAAGTTATATTTTATAAATGTGTAAGTGATTATCAAAAGTAGCTCATAAAGGATTAAAAATGATTAAAGAAATATTTTATGTTTTATTTGTGAACTTTAAATACTTTTTGATTTTAACATAAAAAATTTAGGCTTTTACATTGAATAATTTATTTAAACAAGAATATATTTATTTATTTTTAAAATAATTAAAATAAAGCTTTACGAAATTTAAGAAGAGTAATAATTAATTTTTAAGTTGTTAATAACTTAATTGGATAGTATGTATATATATGTTGAGTTTTTATAGATTATATTTAATATAATACTTATATACATCTGAAATAAAACAATTATTAAAATATACTTAAGTTTAATACATATAAGTATTAAAACAAATATTAACAAATGCATTAAAATGTATAAGTTTGATAAAGAATGTGGTATTTGGGTGTTATACATAGATTTTTGGTCTTGAATAATTAGAATAATTTTGTAGGAGATTTAAAATTGTTCTAGGTTGTTCAAAAAGAAATTTTATGATTTTTAAATAATTTTTTCGTTAAAAAATATGGATTAAAACGGGTTGTAATGGCCAAAACCTGTTCAGATGGATGGTAGCGGGTTTCTAGTCGCGCCCCTTGGCATAAACACGTGCGCTTTACAGTTCCATCTGCTAAGGGGTTCGCTAATGATGTCGCATATAAATAATATATATCTGGAAGTTCAAATTGATTCCCAATTTCGAAAGAACCCTGGATTGGGTTCGTGTCCAATTCGAACGAGGGATCGGATGTAAGCCCCTAGAATGATAGGGCTTTCGATCTCCTTGCAAAAACAAGTAGAATGATGGTCTTGGTTATATGATTAGCAAACTTTTTGAGGGGTTTCGAGTTAACAGACGAGAACGGCTAGTTCGTATATCAAATCGCACTCAGAAGCAAATGTGGATGTGGTTTTTTTGTGCTGACAGATGAGAACAACTAGTTTGGTATCAATTTGTTATTTTATACCGGATTCGATGCAATTTGATTTTCTATTTAGTTTCTTATTTTTTGTCACACCCCCACCCCTCTTCACCTGAGATGTTGTCATTCATCGTTCTGAGAAGGTTGCGGAAGCATAGTGGTGATGTCTCAGAGATGAGGTTTGACTTACTTGATCCGGTATCACAACACACATATTAACTTAAAGTAAATACATTACAAGTTTCGTCATTACAATCAACATTATAGTTTACAACTAAGTTTATTTACTTACATGACTAAATTATTCTAGTACAAGTATTCCAAAAGTGTATACTCACCGACGATCACTATTTCCCTGCAAAAAGATTTAAGTTTGAAAGATCAGCACAAAGCTGGTGAGTTCGTAAAGTTCATGTTCAACAATATGATATGTTAGACAAGTTCTCAAAATGTTCAGTTCAAGATAACCATGCGACCAGTATCTAGTTCCTTTCGGACGTTCTTGTTCTATAAGATACTACACGTTGGTAACATCTTAATGCCTCATTGTCTTAATGTCTATCACAACATTAAGAAGTCAAAAAACAGGTAACAAACATTCACAGCAAGGGGAGTTGCAGCTCCTAGCAAATGGGTTGTCAGCTGATAGTACTATCATTGTTCCCCGTTCGGCCCCACATGGGTTCACTAGATACAGTCCAAAAATGAGGACTTTTGATACTGTGATAGAGTTCTGTTCTCCGGTCAAAATCCCATGAAATCCACAAGTTCTCAATAAATCACATGAAATCATGCAGATAACAGTGATACATCTCATATGTTTAATAAAAGTTCCATAGTAATACCCCGATGTTTGTAAAGCATTAAAAAGAAAAGGGGTTGTACGAAACTCACCTGAAGTCAAAAGAGTGGTAAGATCACACGCAGAATAGTAGTGGTAGCTAAGTTATGCATTTGTTTATGTTAAATTAGTTATTTATGTTTTAACTTACTGATTAGATCTTTCGGAATGTCCAATGTCAAAGAAACAGTCTTCAAACTGATGTTAAGTATTTAATTAATTAGTTTAATATCATATCATACAATGTATGATAATGTAGGAACCTACACTGAATTAGGTTCCTAATACAAGGTTGATGACACACTTGATTAATCAGAATAATCTCGGATTAACCAAATAGTTAATGTTGTTGATTATATTGCTAAAACAGTTCCTAGACAGATTAATGGCTTAGGAATGATCAATCCTTGTCATTGACTACCCAAATATCATGAAATATCACAATGTAGCATTAGAATAGGTTTAATAACCATGTTTAACATACTAATCTGACTGTTATCATAAACATCAGATAGTCGTTCCAATAAGTATGTTAATGATCGTGATTAGTTTGAAACACTTGGATTTAACCTTGCATTTCAAAGATTAATCAAACTAATCACTTACATTTCCACAATCAAATGGTTTAAACCATTATAATCATGGTTATGATTTTATCCAAACCGGGCATTACAACGGATCAAAACAAGGATTTACCCGTTAAAACATCGTGTTCTTCATTTATAATCAATCCTAGCCATCATCTACGCAATAATCAACAACCCTAACTATACCATTACGTTCAAAAACAAGATCTAATCAATCATAATCAAGCTAGAAGGTTAAAACAAACCGTTACCTAATAAGATGTAGTTTCAGCTGCAGAACAACGATCAGAACTCGTAGATACGATCCCTAGCGCGATCGGAATCTTTAGACACCTTTGAAATGGAGTTTAAGGGCTTAAGATCACGTTTTGGTCTCCTGGAGTTGAAGAAAAGTCGAGATAAGAAGAAAAATTAAGTTTCTAGATGCAATCTGATGTTTTAAACTCTTCCACCGACTCAGGAGCCTCCGGGCGCACCGCCCCAGGTGGGCGTGTGGCCCGGGGCGTACCGGCCCCCGCCCCTTTTCGTCAGCTTTTTGGATTTTCTTCGTTTCGCGATTTCGGACAATTCGTAACTATGTTTCGCGCACAGTTTTCGCCTATGTTCACCATTTCTCGCATAATATCAACCTGTAATAATTAAATTTTCTAAATCAATGTGGATTTCAAGCACGACCAAATGTGCTTACATCATTGATGCCGAAATTCTCGGATGCAATTGTCACAATCTCCTCCTGTTAGAGAAATTTCATCCCGAAATTTAGTGAAGACTTACTCGATGATAATCACTTATGAGAATAGATGTGGGTATTTTGTTTTCATCCGATCTTCTCGTTCCCATGTGTACTCAGGTCCACGTTGTGAGTTCCATCGCACTTTGACAATTGGTATGTGACTACGTTTCAACACTTTCACTTCTCGATCCATCACTTCTATTGGTTCTTCACTGAACTAATGTTTTTCATCAATTTGAATCTCTTCGAAAGGTACGATTAATGATTCGTCAGCTAGGCACTTTTTCAGATTTGATACATGAAAAATATCATGAGTATTACTGAGTTCAAGAGGTAACTCAGGTCTATATGCTACTGATCCAATTCGTTCAACAATTTTGAATGGCCCTACAAATCTTGGTGAAAGCTTACCTCTCTTCCCAAACCTGAAAATGCCCTTCCAAGGTGAAACTTTCAACATTACTCGATCACCTATTTGGAATTCTAGAGGTCTACGACGATTATCAGCATAACCCTTTTGACGATCGCAAGCAGCTTTAATTCGTTCTTGAATGAGTGCCATCTTATCGGTTTTTTCTTGAATTAATTCTGGGCCTATGATCTGATTTTACCTACTTCTGACCAACAGATCGGTGATCTACACTTGCGTCCATAAAGTGCTTCAAATGGAGCGCATTGAATACTGGTATGGTAGCTGTTATTGTATAAGAATTCAACAAGTGGAAGATGAATATCCCAGCTACCTACAAAATCAATCACACAGCTTCTAAGCATATCTTTAAGAGTTTGATTCGTTCGTTCAGTTTGCCCGTCTGTTTGTGGATCATAAGCTGTGCTCATATTGATTTGTGTGCCCTGTGCATTCTGAAGAGTTTGCCAAAATCGTGACATAAATCGACTATCTTTGTCAGAGAGATTGGTGTAGATGCATTAAATGTCCCTAGTTCTATTTTGTACTATCCTTTGTGTGTAAGTTTATGATCTTAATGGAAGTGGTCTTTCTATACTGATATTAATGTCTATTGTTGATTACATATGTTTGATTATGCTTAAAGTTGAATTTATATGTTTTCCAGACCCATTCGGGCAAATGGCTCTAAGTATGAAGCCATTTGCCGAATGAACGAAGTAGCGAATGACATAGGTGAGAGAATGAGTCATTCGCCGAATGACTCATTCGATTGACTGGTCCATTCGACAAATTCATTCGTCGAATGAGTTGCTTCGACCTCTCATTCGGTCGAATGACAACAGACTATATATATCAGCTCAATCTGTTTCAAACCTAACTTTTTTGAGAGCCCTCCTTCTTCCCTGAGAACCCAGAGTCAAAACCCTAGGAGATTAGAGCGGCCATTGCACATCCAAGTTTGATTCACATCTCGTGGTGTTTGATTTTCGATCAAACGTCCATCCCTGATCTTCGGATCACCATGGTTGCTGTTGGTTTTGATTGGAAAACCCTGGAATAGGATTCCGCACTATTCCATAAGCTGTCGAGTAGATATCCATTGGAACCGGATTGTTTCCGTGCTTCAAATTGGTCCTACAAAGTGGTATCAGAGCCTTGGCTCTTGATTTTACAAAGTGGGTTTTTGTGGTGTTTTTGTCAAAACATTAATCTCAATTGATTGGTAATCATGTCATGAAGTTCTGTACCAAATTTGGTGCTTAGATTTGGTCTAGATCAAAAGTTATCGCAATTTTAGTTGCTGAAAACCCCAGATAGCCCGAATGAGTCTGTCGACCGAATAGGTTTGCCCGAATCACTCTCATTCGCCGAATAGCCCCATTCGCCAATTCATTCGGCAAATAGCTTCCTTCGTCCACTCATTCGGCGAATAGCCTCATACGGTTCTCTCATTCGCCGAATAGGCTCAATCGCCTCTGTCATTTGCCCAATTGTCATACTGACTTTCTCATTCGCCAAGTTCTGTTCATTCGCCAGTTTAATAACATTCGGTCCCCGATATTCGGGTTGAATATCTTCATTCGGCCCATCAGTTTGAGATTTTTCTAAGTGTTGGATATTCTTGTTGTTGACTCTATGGAAGACTTAGCATTGATGGCTAACCAGAACCATCGTATTCAGACGTTGCTGCTGAATGAAACTGAGACAGGGAACTCCAATAAAGCTCCCAAGTTGTTGTCCTTAGATGATTACCCACACTGGAAATACAGATTTGAGATTCACATCAATGGAGTGGACACTAACTTATGGATGATGATTGAAGGTGGTTATCTGAGGCCTCTGAATGAAGATGGAACTCCAATGTTAGTCACACGGATGACTGAACCATAGAGGAAACTTTATGAATATGAGAAGAAAGCCTATGCTATTTTATCACAGTCCATTGCAACTGATATCTTCCATCAGTTTAGACAGTTTACATCTTCTAAGTATTTGTGGGATGCTTTACAACAGAGGTATGAAGGGAATGATGCACTAAAGAACATCAAGTCAAAGGCATTGAGAAAGGAATTCAACAGCTTCATGTATGTGGGAAATGAATCATTGGATGATTTGATTGCCAGATTCTACCATCTTTTGAGTGAGTTGTTCAATCATGAAGTCAAGACTACTACTCAGGAGAAGATCCAATGTTTGGCAGATGCTTTACCTCCAAAGTGGGAGTCATTTTTGATGGTACTTAAGCAGAATGAGATGATGGCACATATGGATAAATGATTTCATCCAGAAGTTGAAAGAGCAGGAAATTGAAAACAAGTGGAAGGCTAAGAGAGTTGCTCAAGTTCAGGATCCTTCATTTTATTACTCTACCCTTACTCTAGAGAAAGCCTCTTCTCATGCTCCACTAAAGACTGCTTTCGTTTCTTAGACTACTAAAGCTCCATCTTCCAATCAGATTCATTTCTGTCAGTCATCTTCCTCATCCTGCTCTCAGAAAGAATATCATCAACCAGTCACCAGTCTGAAGACAGAGAATTTTGATAAAGTGACTGTAGAGATTGCTAAGGAACACATGGGTCTTTTGTCTACTCTTGTCAGCTCTTATGATGGATTAGTAGCTGGACAGATTGGCAATCCTTATCTGACTAATTTTGATTACTCTCAGATAGATCCAGATGATATGGAGAGGATTGATATCATGTGGGCTCTGGCCAGTGCTGTTAGGAGAGCCAAGGAGTTTGTGAGAAGAACGTGAAAGGACATCAACCTGAACAAAGAGTCTAAGTTTGGTTTTGACATGGCATCTGTCACTTGATGCAATTGTGGGGAGAAGGGTCACTTTGCAAGACAGTGTAAGCAACCAAGGAAAGCTAGGAACAAGAATCCTTTTCAACTTTAGAAGTCTTCTACAGCTAATCCAGAAAGAAGACTTGTTCCTATTGAATCTCCTACTTAGGCTGGTTCTTAAAATACAAGCAAGGCATTGATGGTACAATAGGATGAAGGTGAAAATTGGGATTTCAGATTCAATTCTGAATAAGGGGGACAAGATAAAGCATGTGTTGCTGAGATTCTGAAGACAGATGATTCCTGTAAAGAAAACACTTCTGGAGAAGCACAGATCAATCTAGAAGAAACATTTGGTTTAGAGTCAGAAAGCATATCAGACTCAGACACTCAAGCTGATTCTGATGCTGATATTGAAGATTCAGTTACTCAATTTGCTTTGATGGTGAACTCATCTGCTACTCTTACTGCATCTTCACAGTCCGATTAGGTATCTGATGAATGTTCTTCTTCTAATTCTAGATGTTTTAATTGTGTTGATCTTGACAGCAAGGTCCTTGCTTATCAGAAACACAATGCTAACTTGATCAGTGATCTCAACCAATGTATTGAGGCAAACAAAGTTTTAAAATCTAATGAAAGAGATTTTCAAGCTAAAATTGAACTCTTAAACAGACAACTTCATGAGGCTGAGATTGCTGTTCTGAACAAGCAAGATGCTACACTTCTTATCTCAATACCATCAATGAGATAAAGAAGAAGTTAGCCATAGTCGAGTGTGACTATGAAACCTTAGGTCAAAAGCTCAAGAGCTATGAAAGCTCTTCATACATCATTAAGCACATGATCAGTAAGGGTACTGATCAGAAGGGTAAGGGAACAGTGAACTATCAACAATGTCCTCCACCAATCTTGAACACCTTTGTCAATTCTCCAAATAACAAAGATGTTAAAGATTTCCAAGTTAAAACTCCATTAGTATTTGATCCAATTGGGATGATTACTGATGAGGGTTCCTCATTGTCAGAGGGATCTTTTGTGGAGGGAATTGTTGAAGAATGGGTCTCAGATTCTAAGGATGAATCTGATAATTCATCTGACTGTGTTGTTCAGAATCAGACACCTGCAATCATGAAAGGTGACCCAATCTCTTCTTCAAAAATCTATCAAGCTTTAAACTTTGTGAAAGCTTCAAAAGAAAGTGAAGCTTGTGTGTCTGACAAGATTAATAATCTTGTGCCTAATGGGAAAAGGGGTTTGGGATTTAATCAGAACAAGCCTAAAACAAATGTCTTTAAGCCACAAAAGAAATCTTTTTCTGAACTAAAACATTTTCATAAAAAGGGTAACAAAGTTTGCTTTGAATGTGGTGCATCTGGACACATTGTCAGATTTTGTCCTCAGTGGATGAGACAGAAAGTTGCATCACCAAGACAACAGAATCAACATGTTTTCAAACAAATTAAATCTGAAAAACCCAAACAAACCAAACAGGGTAAAACTTTGGACATGGGTAAAGAGAAAGTGGTGAACTTGGATGTTCCCAAAGTTATTAATGTCAATCAAGCAAAGTCACCATCCATTTACCTGAAAAACTCTTTCAATAAAAACACAGTCTGGAAAGTCAAGTCTTTTAAGACTTCAGTTTTACCAATTCCAGAAAAGGATACCCCTGATGGTAAATGGATCGATGTTTGGATCCGTGACTCTTTGGGTCAACCCAAGACTGTAAAGGCTTGGGCTCCCAAAATGAACTAATTGTTTGTGTTTGTGCAGGTTGCCCCAACAACTGCTCTTAACAGCTCTTGGATTGTTGATAGTGGGGCTTCCAGGCACATGACTGATGATATTTCGCTGCTCACCAATGTTAATTCTGTTCGAGGTGGATATGTAGCGTTTTCCGGTGACAAAGGCGGGTTCATAACAGGAGAGGGTATTTTGTCAAATGGCCAAGTTTCTTTCGACAAAGTCAGATATGTCAAGCAGCTGGAGAATAATATGCTTTCAGTGTCACAGATCTGTGACAAGCAGTATAAAGTTCTTTTTGATGACTCTAAATGCTACATTCTCAAGCAAGGCGTGACTATTCCTAAAGATTGGATTTTATTGTCAGCTCCCCGTAAGCAAGACTTGTATGTACTCAATATGGCCACAGCTTCAACAACATCCTCCACAGCTTCATGTTTTATGTCAAAAGCAACTGAAAAAGATTCAATTCTTTGGCATAAGAGGATGGGACATTTGAGTCTACGAAAGATGAATCATTACAATGATTTGGTTGTGGGGGTTAGTCTGAAAAATTTTAAGTTTTCTGATGTCTGTGTATCCCACAAGAAAGGAAAGTAGACCAAGCAGTCTCACAAGCTGAAGAAGTTTCATTCAATCACTGTTCCTCTTGAGCTTCTCCACATGGATTTATTTGGTCCAGTGAACCGCAAGAGTATAGCTGGGGATCAATACTGTTTAGTAATCCATGAAGAGTATTCCAGATACTCTTGGGTTTTCTTTCTAAAGGAGAAATCTAAAATGTTTGAGTGCATTCAAGTGTTGGTGACCAAACTTGAATCCCTCTATAAGCTCATGATTTGTATGCTCAAACCTGACAATGGGACGGAGTTCAAGAACCACAACATGGAGAACTTTTGTAATGCACGGGGCATTGTTCAACAATTTAGTGCTCCATATGTCCCTCAAATGATGTATGATGCATAAAATGCACCTGATGAATAATTGCAACCTTTATCCACTTCAATTCCCACAATACAGATAAATGATGACAGCTCAGACACAGATGAAAACCCACTTCCGCCAGCTCATGTGCCAGGACTTGAGGATTTGAATCTGAACAATCTTGATCCACAGGTTGAAGTTCCAGCTCATCCTGTTGGAAGAATCAATCGAATTCATCCTCAAGAAAATATTATTGGAAGTCCACTTGACGAGGTTAAGACAAGAAATCAGCTATCTTCTGGAGGCCTTACTGATATTCTTAACTTTGCTGATGTAAACTTCTGTGCCCATTCTTGCTTTATCTCTCAAGTTGAACCACGCACTGTCACCGAAGCGTTAAAAGAGGAATCATGGGTTGATGCCATGCAAGAAGAACTTCTGCAATTCAAGAAATTAGGTTTTTGGCAACTTGTTGACAAACCAAAAGGTGCAAAGGTGATAGGCACCAGATGGGTTCTTTGTTGCAAGAAGGATGATCACGGGATCATTGTGCGAAACAAGGCATGTCTGGTGGTTCAAGGATTTAGACAGATTGAAGGATTGGACTATAATGAAGTGTTTGCACCGGTTGCTCGCCTTGAAGCAATTCGTATTTTCTTGGCATATGCATCCTTCAAGAATTTTAAAGTTTATCAAATGGATGTCAAGAGTGCATTCCTTCATGGTGTTATCAGTGAAACAATGTATGTCAGTCAACCTCCTGGGTTTGAGGATCCATTGCATCGTGACCAAGTCTGCAAGTTAGACAACGCCTTATATGGATTGCATCAAGCACCGCGTGCATGGTATGATACACTATCTACTCACCTTCTGAACAACAGGTTCAGAAGAGGTGTCATTGACTGTACACTGTTTATTCGAGAGAAGGATGGTGATCTACTCTTGGTGCAAGTTTATGTGGACGATATCATTTTCGTATCTACTAATGATAGTCTATGCAAGGAATTTGAGAAGGTCATGAAAGACAAGTTTGAAATGAGCTCAATGGGAGAGATGAAATTTTTCTTGGGTTGCAGGTGGATCAGTCTGAGGCAGGGATTTTCATTCATTAGACCAAATATGTTGGTGACATTTTAAGCCGGTTCAGTATGTCGGATGCAAAACCTGTTGGTACCCCGCTGGCTGTAAATCACGGGATTACACTAGACGAAAAGGGGGAGTTAATAGATGCCACTCTGTACCGAGGAATGATTGGATCTCTTATGTATCTTACTGCTTCTCGGCCAGATATCATGTTCGCCACATGCTTGTGTGCTCTTTATCAGTCAAAACCAAGAGTATCACATCTGATTGCTGTGAAGAGGATTATGCGTTATCTGAAGGGTACACCGGATCTTAGATTATGGTATCCTAATGATGATAATTTTGAGCTCACTGCATACAGTGATTCAGATTATGGCGGATGCAAGAGAGACTTCAAGTCAACATCTGCAGGATGTCAGTTCTTTGGAACCCGATTAATTACCTGGCAGTGCAAAAAGCAGACGTCGGTGTCTACTTCAACATGTGAAGCTGAATACATTGCTGCTGCTAGTTGCTGTTCACAAATAATCTGGATACAACAGCAACTCAGGGACTATGGGTTACATTTTTCTAACACTCCTATCTATGTTGATAATACTGCCGCCATAGCTGTCACTAAGAATCCAGTCCAGCACTCGAAAACCAAATACATCGATATTAAATATCACTTCATACGTGATTGTTTTGAAAAGAAACTCATCGATGTTGTTAAAATTCACACTGATCACCAGAAGGCGATCTTTTTACAAAAGCTTTTGATAAACCCATATTTTTATATCTGTTGTCAGCAAATGGTGTTTTTCAAAAGGATGAAGTCCTTCCTTCATCTAACACTAACAAATAATCATCGATTTTCTTAGTTAGTTTTATTTTATTTTTCTTTTTCATTGTTAAGTATTTGTTTTATTTCATATATATCAAAAACTCAAAACGATCTTTTGTTTTAGGTTTGTAGGGAGAGAAATAGTCAGTTAATTGAAAAACCAAAAACATCTAAAAAAATTTGAAAAATACAAAAACAATTAAAAATCATAAAAGTGAGAAAGTCATCTTTGAGAAAGTCATGTGTTAGCCTATTATGTCTTAAAAGCTAAGTTGAATGTGTAAGCTAAAAACACATGAGAATGGTGAATAGATGTACTGATAGGCTAACTTTACAAAATGCATAGACAGTTTGTGATAACTTAGAAAATCTGATTTGTGGGATTTGTTTTAGAAAATCAGCTAAGTGAGAAATAGTTTATGACTCAAATCAGGCAAAAACCTCATATCATAGGATCTAATAAGGTTTCCAATGATACATGAATTCAAGTCTGTATACGTGCCAAATTACTGGGACGAACCTAGTTGAAGCCGTCCATTCAGATAAGAATGATTGAATCATAATAAAATAAAATTCAAGCTGGTATTAAGCTTGTAAAAATACAAAAATAAAATAAGTTCGATTCCATACACGTGCCATATTGCTTTGTAAAGACCTAGCTGAAGCCGTCCATTCGGATAGAACAAGTCAATCATGTCAACACAAGTCTGTATACGTGCCATACTGCTTTGTAAAGACCTAGCTGAAGCCGTCCATGAGAATGTGTTGATCATGAGAGACAAAAGAAAAATAAAAAAAAATAAATAAGTTGGAACCTTATAGAATTTATGATGTTAGGTTCTATGCTGTGCAGAGATGAGTTACAAACTGCTTTTGATCTTTTATGGTTAAAATAATATGGGTAACTCAGTCAGAAAACATGAGTAATCATCAAATGAGTTTAGAAGTTTTGTATTGAAAAGCTTAAAATGGACAAATATATCAGTAATCATATCATAAAACAAAGGTGTTTGAAGTGAAACATTCAGTGATGCTGATTTGATGTGATTAGGTGTATGTGTTAGTTTCTCCATAGTCTTCTTACAAAAATATGTGTTTCTTTATTATTGGTTGCTAGTTGTACAGCTGTATTTTGTTTCAGAAAACACAAAAGAGTTTCTATTTTCAAAATTTGTTTTTAGATGATCATGTGTAAGTTCAGATTTCTGTCACATCTGAATCCTTATCCAACCAGATTTATCTACATAATGGCACCCATTTAACAGATCCTAATGTTAAATTTTGAAATTAAGTTGTGTTTGTGAGTGCAAGGTCTCATTCGCACGAATGAAAAGGACGAATATCTCATTCGATCGAATGACTTCATTCTGGCGAATGAGTCATTCGACCGAATCAAACTGGGTCGAATGAAGCCATTCGATTGGTTCATTCGTCGAATGAACATTGAGAATGTATCTCATTCGGCGAATGAATTTGAGGAGAAACAGATCATTCGCTGGAGTCATTCGGCGAATGACAGATACTATTTAAACAGTTAATTCGGCCGAACTACCTCATACTCCCTTTTTCATTCTCTCGCCAGTAACTGTGTGTCATTCGGCTGAATCACACCTTTTACCATTTTTCCTGAGTCTCTCTTCGATTCACTATACCAAATACTGATAAATCTTGTCTTCGTCATCTCAGGTACTCGTGGATCAAGTGTGGTTGAGTTTTGACAGTGGAATCACTGACAACAGTTCAATATTTAGGGTTTTAGGGTTTAAATGTGTCGAGTCTGAATAGATGGACAAGATAGACTTGAAACCTCATTAGACCTGTTTTAAAGTTGTTAGTCGGTTGATTCTGAGTATGAGTGCATATTTTTATGGACTAATTTGAGTTTTTGTCAACTGGAGTTTGCATCCCAACAGTCACACGAATGACGCCATTCGGCGAATGAGGCTCATTCGAAGAATGACTCATTCGGTCTATATTTTCATTCGACAAAGGACATTCGGCCAAATCAACTATCTTCGGCCAAATGTTCTAATTGTTTATTGTTCTGATTTGAGTCTTCTATTCAACTGAATTGTACTGACATGTATATTTCTCTGTTTTTCAGTATGGCTGGATACAAGTCAGTGACCAAGAACAACATATGTGCACACCTAGATCTCAACACGCCAAATGCCCGACATTTCACTGAGATTATTACATTTTTGAGGCGTCCCAGGATTTCTGTTGCCATTTCGACTATTCATGTTCCTTATCATTCACATCAGCAGGACTTCTGGTCATCGGCAGATACTGACTTTGAGGTCGAGCCACCAGTCATACGGGGCAAAGTACTGGGACATGATGTGGTTGTATCTGCAGAACACATCAGGAGAGTATGTGGATTTCAAGATTCTCTAGATTAGCCGATTATGCTTGATCGTTATTTGGTTCGTAGCTGCTTCATGCGGTGCAAGTACGAAGGTGATATTGGTGCTGGAATCCTCAACAAGGCGTATATGTCTCCGCAATTCAAGTATCTAGCCCCTGTTCTTATCCACTGCCTTGGGACTAGGAGAGGTGGCTTCGATGATATGAGGGAGACTATACAGTGTGCCTTCGTTGCCCTGGTGCTGAACAGGCCCTTCAATTTCTCAGAGATGATCTTCTCGCATATGAAGGAGAATGTGGCACTCAAGGGAGACAAGAAGTTCCTCATGTATCCTCGATTCCTCCAGTAGTTGATTGATGCTCAGTTGCCAGATTTGCCAAAGATCAATGCTGATATTATTCGTTTGGAGCATATGAATGACATCACTCTCAATAGAGTGATGTCATACAGAGGAAGGAAAAGGAAGCCTACAGTGCGTACTTTGTTTGGCCATCTTCTGAGGCCTGATTATATAGCTCCAGCTGGTAGGAGATGGAGGCATGATGACTCGAACTCAGACATGGAGGATATAGTTGTTCCTAGTAATGAGGGTGATGATGGAGATGGTGGTGAAGGTGATGCAGAGGCTGGTGTTAGTGGTGTGAGTGTGGGTGTTAGTTCATCTGTTGATGTCATTATTACCACTGCTAGTGTTAGTACTATTGAGGTTGGAGTGACAGGGGTTAGTGCAGTTGGTGATAGCACAGTAGCTGGAGTTAGTACGTCTGCTGCAGATGATGAGGATGTTGATATTGATTCACTGTTGGAGTTGGATTTTATGGCTACTACTACATCCACAGTTACTACTCCACTTGATATGACCGGTACCACATCTGCTGAAGACAAGGATGGGTCAGATGACTCAGAGGATGAAGGTGGTAAGGCTGGTGATGAGGGTGCTGAGAGTTCAGACTCAGAAGATACTCCTGATGATGAGTTTGAGAGTGTTTGGGTTGGAGGGAGACTGATGAAGAGAAAAAGAAAAAGAAGTGAAGCTGAGATGGAAGAGATCATTGATCCTTCATTTATCCCAGAGTTTGACATGTCCTCTCCTCCTCGCACTTCTTCTGTTACTGACACTGCAGCTGTTTCTGTTGATGTTGCAGTTCAGTCCACTTCATCTCTTGCAGGTAGAAGGAAAAGAGCTAGGTTTCTCTTTCAGATGAGGTCAGAAATGTCGACTGTTGCTACAACGACTGTCACATCAGTGGCAGCAGTCACAGTTTCTTCACTGGCCAGGTCAAGGGTTATTCCGACACGTACTACTATCGCCCATCTGACCACCTCTGTTACTCATGCTCCCATATACACTGCTGCATCTACTGGTCCTTCCATCACACGATCTGATCTTATTATACCTACTGTTTCAGTTGTCGAGCAGCTGAGTACACTGAACAGTATGGTTCTTAGATTAATGGAAAGGAATCTGTAGCAAGAGCAAAAGAGCAGGGAGCAAGAACTTGTGATAGCCCAGCTCACACAATGGGTAAATGATTAGGATGCCTTATTGCTCCAGGCTGCTGACCAACGAGCTGATCTTAGAGCCCGTTCTGCTCAACAAGAGGAACAGCTGCTGAAATACATAGATGAGCATAATCAGTTGGCTTTGACTGCCACTGATTTTAGTAACAGGATCCTATCCTTGGAAGAGGAGAACGCCCGACTTGCAGAACAACTTGAGAGTCTTAAGGAGGGCACTCCAAGGATAGAAGGAACCATAGCCAACTCCGATGATTCAAATGCAGAGAAAGAAGAAGAAGAAGAAGATGATGAAGAAGAGGAAGAGGCATCTGATGAGGAGAAAGTAGATTATGAAGAGTCTGACAAGGAGGATGACTCTGATTGTGATGATCAGGATGGATCAGGGAGTGGTCTTCTGGATCTTCCAGTTCTGATGATGATGATGATGATGATGATGATCAAGCCCCGCCTCCTCCAGAGATACGCACAAAGACAAAGCACGACAAAAGTGCTTAAGCTCCTTCTCCTCCTCCTGCTCAGACTGAAGAACCTACAGCTACTGAGGAAGTCGAAGTTGTGCCCTTGAGACGTCGACTGCATGAGACACTTACTATGATTCTGAACGCTCAGGGCATTATACAGCACTCAGTGAGCTATGATAAAGAAGAGGGGGGCGATTATCCATTGTCTATCAAAGAAGCAGATTGCCTAGCTGTTCAGGTTGAATCCTGACGAGGTTGTGATCGATGACATCTCAGCTCCGATTTTTGATGAGCCGTCTCCAGAAACATTTGATGATGTTGGTGAAGTCATTCTGGAAGACATAACAGAGGAGGAAAATGCTAAGTATACATCGGCTGAGGATGAACTACCAACTTTCACTTATCTATTTGATCAAGCTAGTGAAGAAATGCTGAGCAGATACTTAGAAGAAAAAGTTGTTAGTAGTAAGTCTGCAGCTGATGATCTTGAACAAAGGAAAGAAGAATGGAATGCATACTGGGAAGCTTTGAAGAAAGAAAGTACAGTGAACATGCCAGCTACTCACACTAAACTGTATAGAACCAAAGGCTACAAAGCTGGTGGTCAGATCCTTAGCTGTGCATACTTTCATGACTTGGGATGCTATGCTGTAAAGAGAGAGCAGGGAATCCAGTACTTCAAGCATCCACATGATTTCAAGACGCTGCCTGGCTTCGAAGTCAATCATCTAGTGCGCTTGAAGATGCTGTACAGTGAAGACTCTGGGATGTCTGCCTGGTTCTCAAGGAAAATACAGTACGAGTATCGGAAGAGATGGGTAAACTTCAGGCCTCAGCAAACTGAAAGATATTATTTGCCTGAGATTGATAAAGATACCGCAAGCATACAGTCATCCTGAAGTGGCTGCCTCCGAAAGTCTTGAAGAAGATTCCATTGCGGAAGATGCAACAGGATTTCTCGGACAGCTTCAAATGGTGGTATTATGATGGGAGAACGGGAGAGGCTGTGGTAGTCCTATGCAAGGAGAAGAAATGGGATTCCATTCGGATATTTGATCCGATGTGGCTGACAAATCTGTCGCTCAACGATGTTAACACTTTATGCAAATGTCAGATTTTCTTCGACGTTGCTGATATGGAACAAGCACTGCAGTATATGAGAGTCCTCCGGATTTGCAGAGTGTTCAAGATTCATGCCAGCTCGGATTGGAAAGCTATTACTGACAAGTACTTCAAGAAAGACACTTCCAAGGAGTGAACTAGGTCCAAGGGGGAGTTTGTAGATGCATTAAATGTCCCTAGTTGTATTTTGTACTATCCTTTGTGTGTAAAGTTTATGATCTTAATGGAAGTGGTCTTTCTGTACTGATATTAATGTCTATTGTTTATTACATATGTTTGATTGTGCTTAAAGTTGAATTTATATGTTTTCCAGACCCATTCGGGCGAATGGCTCTAACTATGAAGCCATTCACCGAATGAACGAAGTAGCGAATGACATAGGCGAACAAATGAGTCATTCGCCGAATGACTCATTCGATTGACTGGTCCATTCGACAAAGTCAATCGCCGAATGAGTTGCTTCGGCCTCTCATTCGGCCGAATGACAACAAACTATATATATCAGCT
This sequence comes from Mikania micrantha, assembly GCA_009363875.1. Taxonomy (NCBI): domain Eukaryota; kingdom Viridiplantae; phylum Streptophyta; class Magnoliopsida; order Asterales; family Asteraceae; genus Mikania; species Mikania micrantha. The sequence goes on along the minus strand of CM018683.1, from coordinate 41,246,571 downwards.
CAATCTGTTTCAAACCTAACTTTTTTGAGAGCCCTCCTTCTTCCCTGAGAACCCAGAGTCAAAACCCTAGGAGATTAGAGCGGCCATTGCACATCCAAGTTCAATTCACATCCCGTGGTGTTTGATTTTCGATCAAACGTGCATCCCTCATCTTCTGATCACCACGGTTGCTGTTGGTTTCGATTGGAAAACCCTGGAATAGGATTCCGCACTATTCTAGAGGCTGTCGAGTAGATATCCATTGGAGCCAGATTGTTTCCGTGCTTCAAATTGGTCCTACAATTGGTACTCCATGTCGAGATACAATCTCATTAACATAGAGTTTAGCGAGTCGATCCATGGGATAATCTTCTCCGATGGGTAAGAAATGTGCAGATTTAGTGAGGCGATCAACAATAACTCATATCGAGTCGTGGTCACGTGACGTTCTGGGTAATTTAGTGATGAAACCCATAGATATTTGATCCCATTTCCACATAGGAATCTCGGGTTGTTGCAATAACCCAGAAGGTCGTTGATGTTCAGCCTTAACTTTGAGACATGTTAAACATCGATCCACGTATTCTGCTATGTGTTTCTTCATTCCAGGCCACCAGTAAAAATCTTTAAGATCTTTATATATTTTATCAGCACCTGGATGAATCAAATACCTGGATTTGTGCGCCGCATCCAAGATAATTGTTCTAGAGTTACCGAATAAAGGAATCCAAATTCGGCTTTTGAAATACAACACTCCATCAATCTTAGTTTCGATTTGCTTGTCTAATCCCCTTAGTTCCTCAGCAGGATAGTTCGTTGCTTGTAAAGTTTGTTGCTGAGCTTCTCTGATCTGAGGAATTAGACTAGTTTAAATAGTCATTCCTAACGTTTTTATACGTTAAGGTTTGACCCCTTCCTTGCAACTTAAGGCATCGACTACGACATTCGCTTTACCTGGATGATAATGAATTTCACAGTCATAGTCGTTTAGAAGTTCTACCAACCTCCTTTGTCGCATATTCAACATTATCTGATCTAGAATGTGTTGAAGACTTTTGTGATCAGTGTATATAATACACTTGGTTCTGTATAGATAGTGTCTCCAAATCTTGAGTGCAACCACCACTGCACCAAGTTCTAGATCATGACTGGTATAGTTCTTCTCATGTACTTTCAGTTGTCGAGAAGCATAAGCAATTACCTTGTTGTTCTGCATTAAAACACACCCAAGACCTTGACGCGAAGCATCACAATATACTGTGAAATTATAAGTACCTATCCGGTAATACCAAGATAGGTGCGTTGCAGAATTTGTGTTTCAACAGTTGGAATGCTTCCTCCTATTGAGAACCCCATATAAACTGTTGATTTTTCTGTGTCAATGTGGTCAGTGGCAAAGCTATCTTTGAAAAGTTCTTGATAAATCGGCGATAATAACTGCCAGTCCTAAGAATTGAGGTATTTCAGTTGGGGTTCGTGGTGTCTCCCATTGTTTTACAACTTCGATTTTACTAGAATCCACTTGAATATCGTTTTCATTCACTATGTGCCCAAGAAATTGAACTTCCCATAACCAAAACTCACAATTGGAGAATTTAACGTAACATTTCTCACGTGCCAAAAGTTCTAAGATTAGTTTCAAGTGTTGAGCATGTTCTTGTTGGTTTTGAGAATAAATGAGAATATCATCAATAAACACAATCATAAACCTATCCAGATAAGGTTTACAAACTCGATTTATCAGATCCATGAAAACTGCACCCGGATCTTAAATCAATTTTTGAGAAATAAATAGTACCTTGTAGTTGATCAAATAGATCATCTATCCGTGGCAATGGATAACGGTTTTTGATTGTCCATTGATTAAGTTCCCTATAGTTGATACTTATTCTGTAAGTACTATCCTTTTTCTTTATAAAAAGGAACAATATTCCTCAAAGTGATATGTTAAATTTGATAAAGCCTTTATCTAAATCTTCCTAGTTAACTCGAAAGTTCTCACATTTCAGATAGTACTAGAAGATAAGGAGCTTTTATCAACTTACCAGGAACAAATTTAATGGCAACTAATTTATCTAAGTACGTAGCAGGTAATGCAAGTAAAATTATCATTCTAAGGAAGTAAGATTCTTATTTATCCCAGTATATATAAAATACACATGTAGGTTGTTATGTTAAGAAGAAACGTACCAGAAATGTTCACATCCTGATTGGCTTTGTTCATACTTATTTAAAAGGTTCTTTCTTTAGCTTTGGTTTCCTTGTTTTGTGTTATTGTTGGGACAGTTTCTCACAAAATGGTCAGGACTTTCACACTTGAAGCACGTCCGGTTTGCTTGAGTGGTTTTTCGTGGTGCTTGGTTGGGTTGACGAGTAGGAAAGTTACATTATTTGGCATAGTGTCCGATTCGATTACAGTTTGTACATTTAGGACATGGTCTTGTGTGATGATAAGGACACTTATTACATTTGGGCGCCTGCCCAGTATATCCTTTTCTTTCCAGAAGAGCCGCACCATACTTTTTCACAATTGGTTTACTCTGGCTAGTCTCAGCCGGAGCTTTGGTTTTGTTTTTCTCAACCCACTTCCTTTTTGTTCCTCTTGTGTTACTAGGTGCCTTGATCTTAGTACCGCTAGAACTTTCCTCATCTATCATTGTTAGGGTACCATTTCTTATTGCCTCATTAGTAAATCTATTGACTAAGATAATGGTTTATTATAAAGTTGTAAGTTTGACAGCAGTTACCATTTCTCGAATTTGAGGAACCAAACCTTGAATATACTTTTCTACCAAGACTAGCTCAGTAGGAAACATGTCAGGAAATAGACATGTGAGTTCATGAAATCGTTCCGTATATTTCCAACACTTCGTACCTATCATTGAAAGATTCAAGAACCCTTCTTGTAGTTTCATGATTTCGATGGTTGAGCAATATTTTGAAATAATCAAGGTTTTAAACTCCTTCCAGCCCATTACATCAATAGTGGTCGTACCCAATAATCTTACTTGGGTATTCCACCATATCAAAGCCGAGTCCTTAAGAGAACAAGTAGCATATGTTACTTTATGCTCTTCTAAGCACTCGCTGATTTGAAGTTTTGTTTCCATCTCTTTGATCCATTTTAACAACCACTCAGTTCCTTTCTTGCCAGTAAAATCTGGAGGATTATAAGTTTCAAAGTAGTTGTATGTACATCCATGTGGTGGAGAATCTAAAACTGTTATGTTCCTACTGGTGGTAGTATAAGTTTCTGTGCTCCTGTCAGTAATGTTGTGCTCTATATGGCTTCCATGTTAGCTAGAAGCTATGTTCTGCTAATATTGAGCCAACATACCAGGAATAACTGCCACCAGTTGCTCATTTACAATTCGAGCTATCGTTGCTTCATTTAGTTCAGATCCACTAGCAGCCGTAGGTGGAACCGTATTCGTTTCAACATTCACAGGTGGAGCCCTGTTCATTTCTGGATTGAGACGTGGATCCGGATTTGATTCTACGTTCACAGGTTGGACTTGATTCAGTTCAGGGTTAGTAATGTTCTTGACAGCGTTCGTGGCTGGTCGACCACGTTTTGGAGCCATTGTTCTGCCCACATGCCGATAAACTCGGATCAGTTCAATAACATTAAAGAAATAACCCTTTAAATCACATAATTTCAACCATATTCAGTGATACTGAAAATTCATGTTGAAATGTGATTATAATAAATATAGTATAACTACATTGATATAGTTCAGACATGTTCTTGGTACACAAAGATCACAAAAATGTTCGTAGTTATACTCAGTCCTGTTAATTCAAAAACATGTCAAAATATTACACAGCTCTCAGCATTGTAATATAAATATGTTATTACCCATGTTTTTGATATATTATCATACAGGACACTTACAAGTTCTCACATCGAAATGTTCTCACACAAAAATGTTCGCCTACAGTTCTTTAATACGTTACCACACCGGAAATAGATATGTTCTCGTATTGAAATGTTCTCATGTTCTCGTACATAAATGTTCTCATCTTCTCGTACATAAATGTTCTCATGTAGTAATGTTCTCACATAGTTCTCTTTTATTATCTAGTTATAGTTCATAAAAATTTGATATTAATATATAGTTCATACATTCACACACAAGGTATTCAAAGATGATACCGTATCTAGAGCATTCCCCTGCTTCACAAAAGTCAGCTGAGACATAAGTATCTCTCATACGGTAGTACCGATGTTCTTTAGAATAATACGGGACTGCTGTATCTCATGGCGTATACTCTATAGATCCTAGCTAGCCTGCTAAAGTTGTGTTCGTAGCTCCGCCTAGTGGGAGGATTCTCTCAACTCATGAATATTTTTAAGCACATCCCTCGGTGTTAGCTGTCGTCATGGGGGAAGGCCCGTAGTCTTACAAGCTTGACCTCACATTTGTTGAAGTCCATCACATACTAGAATCCTCTGAGGTAATGACCTCTGCCTCTTCCTTACATAAGCATTCTTACCTGATGCTTAAGAATGTCTGGGTGAAGCAAATAGTGCATGTGGTGATAACGTAGCTGGTACCTGGTACAGACTGGGAAGTAGCCGACGATGCTTCCGATGAATCGGAATCCGAGCTCAAACTAGAGTTAGGCGTATCATAAATTATCACGTATGAAAATCTCTGATGAGTATCATGGAATAAATATTGAATAATAATATTCAACATAAACATGATATGACATATATTCCTATCTCAAAGCAACTACTCATCTTTATAGTTATTATTGTTCTGCTTAAATTCAATTAGACTAGAATGCACACGTGTTGCAAATTTCAATTATGCTGGCCACTCATAACTGGAATTCGTACCACTTGATTATCCTGGCTTAATTCAAAACAAGTTTTGCTCATTAATCATGTTTAGTTCTCTCTGTGTCACTATTCGAGCCTATGGTTATAGTCTAGGTCTCTAAGTCCACCTAAATTCTATAACATGTGGCTCTGATACCACCCTGTCACACCCCCACCCCCCTCACCTGAGATGTTGTCATTCACCGTTCTGAGAAGGTTGCGGAAGCATAGTGGTGATGTCTCAGAGATGAGGTGTGACTTACTTAATCCGGTATCACAACACACAGATCACCTTAAAGTAAATACATTACAAGGTTCGTCATTACAATCAACATTATAGTTTACAACTAAGTTTATTTAATTACATAACTAAATTATTCTAATACAAGTATTCCAAAAGTGTATCCTCGATTTAAGTTTGAAAGATCAGCACAAAGTTGGTGAGATCGTAAATTTCATGTTCATCAATATGATATGTTAGACAAGTTCTCAAAATGTTCAGTTCAAGATAACCATGGGACCACTATCTAGTTCATTTCGGACGTTCTTGTTCTATAATGTCACACCCCCAAATTTCAACTAACGGAATCACACCGTTTGGGAGCATGACAAACCAGGATCTCAGATCATTAGACATAGCGAAGACATCTATATGAATTTTCAAAACATACTGTGGTCTTTAAAACAATACATCAGAGTTTTCAAAAGTTGCGGAAGCGTTATAAAACCAATAACAGTTGTAAAATGTAAAATACAATACAATGTTCCAAATGTTTAATAATCCAAATATCTAAAGTGTTTAAAATGCATGCGACTCTATCTCCTAGTCCATGCCAGCTTTAACGCGCGCCTTAGCGTCCTGAGAAAACATGTAATTCAAGTCAACACAAAGGTTGGTGCATAACATAGGTTTTAAGCATTCACAATGTTCAAAACAGCAGTTTGAATAACAAGATTGTAGATAACATAATCACACATGCACAGTCATGATAGCTAGTCATATAAACTATTTACATACGTGTTCGACACCGAAGCTGACGGATTGCCATGCTATAGCATGTTTTCGCCTTGCCACTATTGTCTATCACAACAATAGTAAAATTGTGTTTGGTCAGTCAAACACCTGCGTAGATCCCATCTACCAGGTGAGGTTTGTCAAACCTAATAGATCTATTTCCAACTACCACGCTTTGCATTACAGCAAACTAAACGGTTCGAGGTGTGTAAGGACTTTCAAGTTGATATGTTTTCACATAATGTAAACAGCTAACTCATGCAAGTGATATGTATCTAAAAACAGTTTGTTGCACATGTTTTCTCCCCCAAAACAGTTTAAAATAAGAAAGGGGCCGTGTACGCACCTTTGAGTATTGCAGAATGATCACACACTAAAAGCTCGTGTAAGAAATCCTCTTACGAAGAATCTGTGTTTAAACAATAACCTAGTGTTATTCGAATAATCGTTTTGTGCTCGACATCACATACGTGTCAACATACGTATGTACGCGTGACTTAGAAATCGTTTAAATAAATCACATCATTATTTATTTAAACCAACGTAATTATACGCGATTTCGTTTTCGGTTTAAAATATAAATTTTTATTATTCTAATGCGTTCGTATTCTCGTTACGATTCCAACGCAACTCGAACGGGTTAAAACGGAGTTCGTATGAGAAAGTTATTTCAAAAATACCAAAAATGGTATTTTTTTTCCAAAAACCGGCCACCCCCCGGCTCGAACCCGCGACCTCCGGATCGCAACACACATGATCTACCAACTCGCCCGCTAGGGTATCGCAACTGATAACCAGATTTAATTGTTTTATACACCACTTCAAACTAAATCCCCTTTGCTAATATAGCCGAAGCAAAACCTTTCTAATTGACCCCGAATTCGAATCTGATCAAGCCTAAAACCATAGGGTTTTCATTCCTATCATCAAAGCGAGTCCCATTGTGGAATTCATTCAATCAAACCCTCAACTTAGAACCCTAAATCGTGTTATCATCTGATTCGAACGTATATACCCTAAACTTTAAATCAAAATCATTAAATTCATTGATGTTCCTTAAAATTAACTTAGGCTTTTTCTTGGTCGATTCTTTCTGAAGCTATCTATACCATTTAATTTCGTTCTTAAGCTTATTTGATGCGAAACCCCCAAAACCGATTCCCATTAAGAACCCTAGAAGTGAAATCCATCAAATCGTTGTAACTTAATGAAATTAATACATGGTTTAGTTAAATCGAACCCTTCTGAAACTATTGGTGTAGTTTAATTCGATTTTAAAGCTCATTTGGTTAAAAACCCCCAAAACCGACTTTGTTAAGAACCCTAGAACTCGAACTTTATCAAATCGATGTTATCAGTTGAAATTGCTTTAAGATAAACCTTAGTCGGCCATTTTAGAAGGTGTAGGAATGTATTCTTACCTGGTTTGATGTCCAGTTGTAGGAGATCGACTTGTGACTTGAGTTCGGCCACCCTCCAAATCGAATTCCCCTCTCAAATGATCTTCTGCTTGAATTTTCGTGTGTAACAGTTACTAAGTGAGCCGATTAAGAGATTTATATGATCAATTTTGTGAATCTCGATCGAATTGTATGATATTAGTACCCACTAGTGACGGTTTCGAACTCAAGGGCTGTTTTCTTATTAAATTCGACAACTTAATGATCTTATAACGTATGGAAACTGATACTAATCATCAATAGCATGATTAAGGTTAATCAATTTCGATTTTAACCTAAATTTAATGCGAATTTCGAATTTAATCAACTATTTAGTCGAATTTTGACTTGTAAAAGTCAAAATTAATCATTTTACTCCTTAACAAATCAAATTCTATTAAACTGGATATCTCTAAAGCTAATTTGATTAATCTTATAGCTTGTAGTTCGATTTTGCTTAATTTCGGATTATTTCTGACAATTCCGGACTACCGGGGTTAATCCGAATTTGCCGGATTGTCACTGATTAGTTACTTGAACTAGTATTGGGCTTGATTAACTCAATTGGGCCTCCATCACGTTCACTGGGCCTATCTTGAGCTTACTGGGCCACCCTAGATCTCAATGGGCCTACTCTTGCCTTATTGGGCCCACCTTGGCTTCTTGGCCTACACTTGTCTTATTGGGCCTTCATAAACTTCATTGGGCCTGATTTGTCTTGTTGGGCCTTCCTTGACTTCACTGGGTCTTCTTTGGCTTTACTGGGCCTTCTTGGCCTTGTTGGGCCTACGAGGGTTAACGAGGTTAACTCGAAAAGTCGGATTGTCACATCATCCCCTTGTTGAAGGAATTTTCGTCCCGAAAATTAGTAAATGTTAGGAGTAGTTAGGAAACTACTTACGAGTTTAAATCGTACGTGTTAGTGTGATTTGATCATTCTGTGTGCTTGTGTGTACTCACACACAAAGTCTAATGCTTGCAACGTCACAACTCAATTGTGATCGTTCAATGTGACTGTTTGCGTGTACACTAGTTAGTTCACCTAACTGTGACTGTTTGTGTTTGATCATACTGTGTTGTGTAACCTCACACATAGTGAGTGTCTGAAACTGTTTGTACTATGTAACCCCGCACATAGCAAAATGTGTGTTGTGTAACCTCACACATAGTGAGTGTCTATAACCGTTTGTACTATGCAACCCCGCACATAGCAAAATGTGTGTAACCAATCATGTATGTACTACCATAACATGTAACATATGAAATATAGCACATAAAATATATAGAATATAATGTAGCACAAATGTTTGTAACAAAATCAATTGAATAAATAAAATGTTTGTGCTTACAGTTTGAAATTTGCAGTGTTTGATGTGTGAAACATCACGTCATCCCCTTGTTGAAGGAAATTTCGTCCCGAAATTTAACGTGCGCTCTCAGTGTTAGCAGTAGCTGTTTTGAATAGATGAGGATATTTCTTCATCATTTGATCTTCCCGTTCCCATGTGAATTCAGGACCACGTCTTGAATTCCATCGGACTTTGACTATCGGAATCTTGCTTTGCTTAAGTTGTTTGACCTCTCGGTCCATGATTTCTGCCGGTTCTTCAATGAATCGTAACTGTTCATCTACTTGTATTTCTTCCAACGGTACAATCAATGTCTCGTCAGAAAGACATTTCTTTAAGTTCGACACATGAAACACATCATGAACTCCACTGAGTTCATCCGGTAGTTTGAGTTGGTACGCAACCGGACCAATCCTTTTCAGGATCTCAAAAGGTCCTACGTAACGTGGACTAAGCTTTCCGCGCTTGCCGAATCGTATCACACCTTTCCAAGGTGATACCTTTAGAAGAACTCGGTCTCCTATTTGAAATTCCAACGGCTTGCGACGTTTGTCAGCATAACTCTTCTGTCGATCCCGAGCCGCTGCCATACGGTTCCGGATTTGAACTATCTTCTCTGTCGTCTCGTGTACCAATTCAGGACCTGTTATCTGACTGTCACCAATTTCAGCCCAGCAAACTGGTGAACGACATTTGCGACCATACAAAGCTTCAAACGGTGTTGCTTGAATACTTGTATGATAACTGTTGTTGTAAGAAAATTCCACTAACGGCAAGTGATTCTCCCAACTATCACCAAAGTCAATTACACAAGCTCGTAACATATCCTCGAGCGTTTGAATCGTTCGTTCACTTTGACCGTCAGTCTGCGGATGATAGGCTGTACTCATATCCAAGCGAGTCCCTAATGACTTATGAAGAGATTTCCAAAAGTTGGAAGTAAATCGGGCATCCCGATCTGATATGATAGAGATTGGCACACCATGCCGTGCTACTACTTCCTTGATGTAAATGCGAGTCAGTTTCTCCATCTTATCAGTTTCCTTGATTGCTAAGAAATGTGCAGATTTCGTTAATCGATCAACAATTACCCATATCGTATCACAACCGCTCGGTGTACGGGGTAACTTAGTAATGAAATCCATCGAAATCTGTTCCCATTTCCACATCGGTATCTCTGGTTGTTGCAGTAAACCAGATGGCTTCTGATATTCAACTTTGACTTTAGAACAAGTCAAACATTTGCTAACGTACTTAGCAATATCAGCTTTCATGTGAGGCCACCAATACAGTGCCTTCAAGTCATGGTACATCTTGTCTGATCCCGGATGGACTGAATATCTGGACTTGTGTGCTTCATCCATCACGAGTTCCCTTAAACCTCCATACAAAGGTATCCACATTCGATTAGTGAAATAACGAATTCCATCAGGTTTAACATCCAATTGTTCTTCCATTCCTCGTAAGGATTCCGGTACTAAGTTTTCCTTTTTCAAGGCCTCAATCTGAGCACTGTGCACCTTGTCAGGTAAGTCGGTATGTATTGTCATCATAAGTGCACGAACCCGTCTTGTTGAAGTATCCTTTCTGCTTAAAGCATCAGCTACCACATTAGCCTTTCCCGGGTGATATTTAATCGCACACTCATAATCATTCAACAACTCAACCCATCGTCGTTGTCTCATATTGAGTTCCTTCTGATCAAAGATATGTTGCAAACTCTTATGATCAGTATAAATAGTACACTTAGTTCCATACAGATAATGCCTCCAAATTTTTAAAGCAAAAACCACTGCCCCTAACTCCAAGTCATGAGTAGTGTAACTCTTTTCGTGCGTTCGTAGTTGTCTGGAAGCATAAGCAATTACTTTTTCACGTTGCATCAACACACATCCCAATCCCTGTGCAGATGCATCACAATACACCACAAAGTCTTCCGTCCCTTCCGGTAAGGACAGAATCGGTGCGCTACATAGTTTCTGTTTCAATAACTGGAATGCAGCTTCCTGTTTATCCGTCGAGTTATACTTTGTTCCCTTATGCGTAAGAGCTGTAAGTGGTTGAGCGATCTTTGAGAAACCTTCAATGAATCTTCGGTAATAACCCGCCAAACCAAGGAATTGTCGTACCTCGGTAGGTGTTTTTGGCGCTTCCCAATTCTTAATCGCTTCAATGTTCGCTGGATCAACATGTATGCCCTTTTCGTTGACTATATGACCCAAGAATTGTACTTCTCGCATCCAGAAATCACATTTCGAGAATTTAGCGTACAATTGTTCCTGTTTCAGTAATTCCAATAGTAATCGAAGATGTTCGGCGTGCTCCTCCTCAGACTGTGAATAGATGAGAATGTCATCAATGAAAACAATGACAAACTTATCAAGATAAGGTTTACAAACACGATTCATGAGATCCATGAATACAGCTGGAGCGTTTGTCAACCCAAATGGCATGACCAAGAACTCATAATGGCCATATCGTGTCCTGAATGCTGTCTTCGGAATATCCTCCTCCTGGACTCTTAGTTGATGATAACCAGACCTGAGATCAATCTTCGAGTAGTAACTCGAACCTTGCAACTGATCGAACAGATCGTCAATTCTGGGTAACGGATACCGGTTCTTGATAGTAACCTTGTTCAATTCACGGTAATCGATACACATACGGAAAGTTCCGTCCTTCTTCTTTACAAACAAAACTGGAGCTCCCCACGGTGAAAAACTAGGTCGTATGAAACCCTTATCCAACAACTCTTGCAATTGTGTGGATAACTCTTGCATCTCTGACGGTGCAAGTCGATAAGGCGCCCTAGCTATTGGTGCTGCATCTGGTGTAAGGTCGATTCGGAATTCCACCTGTCTGACAGGCGGTAATCCCGGCAAGTCTTCTGGAAACACCTCCGGAAATTCACAAACTACAGGTATATCTTCAAGCTTCTTCTCAGCTACCGGCTTTTCAGTTATAAGTGCTATAACTGCCGTATGACCTTTCCGTAGACACTTGTGTGCTTTCATACAAGATATGAGACGCAGTGGCGTACTGATCTTCTCGCCTTGTACATATAATGTCTCTCCCTGCGGAAGAGGTATGCGAACAATCTTTTCATGGCATACGATTTCAGCCTGGTTTTTGGACAACCAGTCCATGCCAATAACTACATCAAAACTGCCTAACGCAATAGGCATAAGGTCAATCTCTAATGTTTGACCCATCAAATCAAGGATACATCCCTTAAAAATATTTTCCACTACAATCAACTTACCATCAGCTAATTCCACAGTGTATGGACTATCTAAGGCAGTGGGACTAACATTTAGCAACTTAGCAAGTGAACTAGATACAAAACTCCGATCGGCACCGGTGTCAAATAACATAGAGGCATAGTGATTATTTAAGAGGAACGTACCCGTAACAATGTTGGGATCCTCCCGTGCTTGACGTCCTCCAATCACAAACGCCCTGCCCCTAGCACCATTGTTGTTGTTGTTGTTATTGTTGTTGTTGTTGTTGGTGCCATTTCCATTACCGTTGCCATTTCCATTGCCATTGGCATTATTGTCCCCGCCTTTCTTGAGCTGTGGGCAATCTTTCTTAAAATGCCCCATCTTGCCACACTCAAAACAACCCTTCTGAGCGTTGTTCTGGTTATTGTTCTGGTTGTTGTTGTTCTGTAGCTCCCCGCGACAATCCTTAGCCGCATGCCCAATCTTGCCACACCTCTGGCACTTAGCTCTTTCACATTGATTACCTGCATGATGGTAACCACACTTGTTGCACTTGGGGTGTTTCCCAATATAACCCCCCGATGATGATGATTGCTGACCACTGCTTGAACCATGATAAGACTTGTTGGAGTCTTGTTTCCGGTTTTGCTGATATGATTGTTGGTTGTTACCCTTGAAGTTGTTACTTTCCCACTTTCTCTTATGATCTCCCACCTTGGTAGCAGATGTTCGTTTGGGCAGAGTCCCCTGCAACACTGCCTGGTCAGTAAGCTGATGCGCTAAACGAACAGCTTGTTGGATGGTGGTGGGATTTGCTGAAGTCACCAACCCTTGAATCTGAGGCACTAGTCCTCCAATGTACCTTTCAATCCACTTACTGGCTGGAGTAGCCATGTGTGGTAGCAGTCTGGCCAACTCATGTGACCTGGTCGTGTATTCTTCAATATTTGACCCTTCCATCTTGAGGTGCCAGTATTCCTCCTCCAACTTCTGCATTTCACTGCGAGGACAGTACTCCTCTTGCAGTAAAGTTTTGAAGTCATTCCATGTTAAGGCATTAGCCTCTCCCAACCCCAGAGTCTGAACATTTGAGTTCCACCAAGTTAGTGCCGGACCCTCCAATGTTCCCGTAGCAAATTTCACCTTGCTTTCGTTAGGGCAGTTGCACATTTCAAACACCGACTCAGCCTTTTCAATCCACCGAAGGAGTCCAATGGCCCCCTCCGACCCTTTGAAATTGTGAGGTTTGCAGTCCAAGAACATCTTGAACGTGCAGACTTGTGGGTTAACCAATCCCCCAGCTGGACCCTGTGGCCCTGTGTTGTGAGTCTGAGCATACTGTGCGATTGCCTCTGCAACTCTGTTGTTAATTAGCTCATTGAGCTCAGCAACAGTCATATGTACGTTTCCCTCAGCCATTAGTTTCCTATTTATAAGAAGTGTTAGCACGAAGTCAAAATCTAATGTGACATGTGTAAGTAAAACAACAAACACAATATGTAATATAAATCAACACAACTGTTGAAAATAAATAATAATTCTTCCATAGATAGAAACTTTCTTTGAGTACAATACTTTTGAAATAAAACATAACTTTCCAAACTACTAATGTAGGAACACAACCCGTTCCTAATAAGTTTAAATAAAACAAGAAAGAAAAGAAAAACAATCAATCGTCCTCAACAGTGGATTCAGGATCGGACTCAACAACTGGTGCTGGTTCCTCCCCTTCTTCCTCTTCATCCTCCTCCTCATTCTCAGAGGCCACTAAATCCTCTAAGGCTTCTATCCTGCCCTCCAAGAACTCAGCTCGGTTCTCTGACTCTTCTAGACGACCAATCAAGTTAATCATCTCATTTCGCATGTCATGAACCAGATGGGCAAGTTCCTCTTGCCTCTCATTAGCATCCCATTGTTCCTGAGAGTGCTGTGCAATCCTATCTTCTGCTTCCTCCAGATCCTCGCGCAGTTTGGCCATCTCCTCAGCGTCCGTCCTTTGCCTCTTAGGCTCAGGAGCATCTAGTACTGGTGGTGGATGTGCAGAAGGTCCCTCAGCAGGGATCTGCTGAGTGCCCTCCACTGGCTCCTCCTCCGGATCCTCATCCGGGTCCTCATCTGGATCCTCCTCGGGATCCTCATCTGGATCCTCCTCCGGATCCTCCTCTGGATCTGAGTCATCCATCTCATACGGTGGAGGTGATGGAATAGGTGGTGGTGGTGATGACGGTGGTGCTGGAACTATCGGTTCCTCGTCCTCAGAGTCATCAATATAAGTGTAGGGAACTGATGATGATGCCATGCCTGTTACATAATACCATATGTAAGTGCAGTGCCATGGAATGTGTAAACAAGTCAATTACATAATGTCATATGTAATTTCTAAGCAGTATGTGTAAACATGTGTGTCTAATGTCTAACAGTCATAGTCTAGGCCTACAAATGCAACCTAGTTCGCTATAACCAATGTCTCTGATACCAATCTGTCACACCCCCAAATTTCAACTAACGGAGTCACACCGTTTGGGAGCATGACAAACCAGGATCTCAGATCATTAGACATAGCGAAGACCTCTATATGAATTTTCAAAACATACTGTGGTCTTTAAAACAATACATCAGAGTTTTCAAAAGTTGCGGAAGCGTTATAAAACCAATAACAGTTGTAAAATGTAAAATACAATACAATGTTCCAAATGTTTAATAATCCAAATATCTAAAGTGTTTAAAATGCATGCGACTCTATCTCCTAGTCCATGCCAGCTTTAACGCGCGCCTTAGCGTCCTGAGAAAACATGTAATTCAAGTCAACACAAAGGTTGGTGCATAACACAGGTTTTAAGCATTCACAATGTTCAAAACAGCAGTTTGAATAACAAGATTGTAGATAACATAATCACACATGCACAGTCATGATAGCTAGTCATATAAACTATTTACATACGTGTTCGACACCGAAGCTGACGGATTGCCATGCTATAGCATGTTTTCGCCTTGCCACTATTGTCTATCACAACAATAGTAAAATTGTGTTTGGTCAGTCAAACACCTGCGTAGATCCCATCTACCAGGTGAGGTTTGTCAAACCTAATAGATCTATTTCCAACTACCACGCTTTGCATTACAGAAAACTAAACGGTTCGAGGTGTGTAAGGACTTTCAAGTTGATATGTTTTCACATAATGTAAACAGCTAACTCATGCAAGTGATATGTATCTAAAAATAGTTTGTTGCACATGTTTTCTTCCCCAAAACAGTTTAAAATAAGAAAGGGGCCGTGTACGCACCTTTGAGTATTGCAGAATGATCACACACTAAAAGCTCGTGTAAGAAATCCTCTTACGAAGAATCTGTGTTTAAACAATAACCTAGTGTTATTCGAATAATCGTTTTGTGCTCGACATCACATACGTGTCAACATACGTATGTTAGAGTGTTAAAGATATGCATACGTATGTACGCGTGACTTAGAAATCGTTTAAATAAATCACATCATTATTTATTTAAACCAACGTAATTATACGCGATTTCGTTTTCGGTTTAAAATATAAATTTTTATTATTCTAATGCGTTCGTATTCTCGTTACGATTCCAACGCAACTCGAACGGGTTAAAACGGAGTTCGTATGAGAAAGTTATTTCAAAAATACCAAAAATGGTATTTTTTTTCCAAAAACCGGCCACCCCCCGGCTCGAACCCGCGACCTCCGGATCGCAACACACATGATCTACCAACTCGCCCGCTAGGGTATCGCAACTGATAACCAGATTTAATTGTTTTATACACCACTTCAAACTAAATCCCCTTTGCTAATATAGCCGAAGCAAAACCTTTCTAATTGACCCCGAATTCGAATCTGATCAAGCCTAAAACCATAGGGTTTTCATTCCTATCATCAAAGCGAGTCCCATTGTGGAATTAATTCAATCAAACCCTCAACTTAGAACCCTAAATCGTGTTATCATCTGATTCGAACGTATATACCCTAAACTTTAAATCAAAATCATTAAATTCATTGATGTTCCTTAAAATTAACTTAGGCTTTTTCTTGGTCGATTCTTTCTGAAGCTATCTATACCATTTAATTTCGTTCTTAAGCTTATTTGATGCGAAACCCCCAAAACCGATTCCCATTAAGAACCCTAGAAGTGAAATCCATCAAATCGTTGTAACTTAATGAAATTAATACATGGTTTAGTTAAATCGAACCCTTCTGAAACTATTGGTGTAGTTTAATTCGATTTTAAAGCTCATTTGGTTAAAAACCCCCAAAACCGACTTTGTTAAGAACCCTAGAACTCGAACTTTATCAAATCGATGTTATCAGTTGAAATTGCTTTAAGATAAACCTTAGTCGGCCATTTTAGAAGGTGTAGGAATGTATTCTTACCTGGTTTGATGTCCAGTTGTAGGAGATCGACTTGTGACTTGAGTTCGGCCACCCTCCAAATCGAATTCCCCTCTCAAATGATCTTCTGCTTGAATTTTCGTGTGTAACAGTTACTAAGTGAGCCGATTAAGAGATTTATATGATCAATTTTGTGAATCTCGATCGAATTGTATGATATTAGTACCCACTAGTGACGGTTTCGAACTCAAGGGCTGTTTTCTTATTAAATTCGACAACTTAATGATCTTATAACGTATGGAAACTGATACTAATCATCAATAGCATGATTAAGGTTAATCAATTTCGATTTTAACCTAAATTTAATGCGAATTTCGAATTTAATCAACTATTTAGTCGAATTTTGACTTGTAAAAGTCAAAATTAATCATTTTACTCCTTAACAAATCAAATTCTATTAAATTGGATATCTCTAAAGCTAATTTGATTAATCTTATAGCTTGTAGTTCGATTTTGCTTAATTTCGGATTATTTCTGACAATTCCGGACTACCGGGGTTAATCCGAATTTGCCGGATTGTCACTGATTAGTTACTTGAACTAGTATTGGGCTTGATTAACTCAATTGGGCCTCCATCACGTTCACTGGGCCTATCTTGAGCTTACTGGGCCACCCTAGATCTCAATGGGCCTACTCTTGCCTTATTGGGCCCACCTTGGCTTCTTGGCCTACACTTGTCTTATTGGGCCTTCATAAACTTCATTGGGCCTGATTTGTCTTGTTGGGCCTTCCTTGACTTCACTGGGTCTTCTTTGGCTTTACTGGGCCTTCTTGGCCTTGTTGGGCACACGAGGGTTAACGAGGTTAACTCGAAAAGTCGGATTGTCACATATAAGATACTACCCGTCGGTAACATCTTAATGCCTCATTGTCTTAATGTGTATCACAACATTAAGAAGTCTAAAAACAGGTAACAAACATTCACAGCAAGGGGAGTTGCAGCTCCTAGCAAATGGGTTGTCAGTCGATAGTACTATGATAGAGTTCTACTCTCCGGTCAAAAATCCCATGAAATCCACAAGTTCTCAATAAATTACATGAAATCATGCAGATAACAGTGATACATCTTATATGTTTAATAAAAGTTCCACAGTAATACCCCGATGTTTGTATATCATTAAAAAGAAAAGGGGTTGTACGAAACTCACCTGAAGTCAAAAGAGTGGTAAGATCGCACGCAAAATGGTAGTGGTAGCTAATTTCTGCATTTGTTTATGTTAAATTAGTTATTTATGTTTTAACTTACTGATTAGATCTTTCTAAACGTCCAATATCAAAGACATTGCCTTAACAGTCATCAAACTGATGTTAAGTATTTAATTAATTAGTTTAATATCATATCATACAATGTATGATAATGTAGGAACCTACACTGAATTAGGTTCCTAATACAAGGTTGATGACACACTTGATTAATCAGAATAATCTCGGATTAACCAAATAGTTAATGTTGTTGATTATATTGCTAAAACAGTTGCTAGACAGATTAATGGCTTAGGAATGATCAATCCTTGTCATTGACTACCCAAATATCATGAAATATCACAATGTAGCATTAGAATAGGTTTAATAACCATGTTTAACATACTAATCTGACTGTTATCATAAACATCAGATAGTCGTTCCAATAAGTATGTTAATGATCGTGATTAGTTTGAAACACTTGGATTTAACCTTGCATTTCAAAGATTAATCAAAATAATCACCTACATTGCCACACTCAAATGGTTTAATCCATTATAATCATACTTATAATTTCATGCAAACCGGGCATTACAACGGATCAAAACAAGGATTTACCCGTTAAAACATCGTGTTCTTCGTTTATAATCAATCCTAGCCATCATCTAGGCAGTAATCAACAACCCTAACTATACCATTATGTTCAAAAACAAGATCTAATCAATCAAAATCAAGCTAGAAGGTTAAAACGAACCGTTACCTAATCAGATGTAGTTTCAACTGCAGAACAATGATCAGAACTCGTAGATACGATCCCTAGAGCGATCGGAATGTTTAGACACCTTTGAAATGGGGTTTAAGGGCTTAAGATCACGTTTTGGTCGCCTGGAGTTGAAGAAAAGTCAAGATTAGAAGAAAAATTAAGTGTCTAGATGCAATATGATGTTTTAAACTCTTCCACCGCCTCAGGAGCCGCCGGGCGCACCGCCCCAGCCCCTTTTCGTCAACCTTTTGAATTTTCTTCATTTCGCGATTCTGGACAATCCGTAACTCCGTTTCGCGCACGGTTTTCGCCTATGTTCACCATTTCTCGCATACTATCAACCTGTAATAATTAAATTTTCTAAATCAATGTGGATTTCAAGCATGACCAAATGTGCTTACATCATTGATGCCGAAATTCTCGGATGCAATTGTCATATTTTTGGTATCCAATTTAATGTTAATGGCTGTCAATCAGCCAAATTTTTGGATTACAACAGTCCGTGCATTGGAATTCCATCTTAAAATAGCTGTGGAGTTGGGTAGGAGTTGGAACACGTTTCTGAGCTGGTTGGATCATGCATGAAGTTTGGATCGGGTTCTAAGGAACGTGGGTGAGGAAGATAGAAAGGGGTTTGAGAGGTTGACACTTCCACCCCTTCACTTTTGATGTTTTGACATTTTGGCTTTGTAATTTTACAATTGAATTTAGTTTTGATTTATTTACCCATTTGATCCCTCCCATGTTTCCTTTTTATCATTTTATGTAAAAACCTTCATACAATTTATAAAACTTTTGATTTAGATTTCTAAGTATATTAGTTTTATAAAAGTAGTTTTAAAGATTTGCATAACCTTTTCTTTCTTTCTTTGTTTTTTTTACAATTCTATAATAAGTATTATTATTATTATTACAAATTGATTTCAAATACTCTAGTGTATTATTATTTTTAGTATTTATATTTTAATTATAACATATAATATACAAATATATATATATATATAGGGGGTATTCAAATGAGAAGTATTTAAACTTGAGAACTAAAACAACCAATTTTAACTACAAATTTAGAAGGGTATAAAAGTAACTTCCACTATTTTAATGGAATAAGTCTCTCTCTCTCTCTCTATATATATATATATATATATATATATATATATATATATATATAGGGCACATATAAAATAGAAACCCATTTGAGTTGAGGAAACCTTAGAAAACTCTAAGTAAAAAACGTTTTTTTTTTTAATTTTTTTTATAGTTTTGTAACATTATTAGGGCCATTTTTATAAAAAAATAAAAAAAATCGTCAACCAAATGTTTTTAAAAAAATAATAGTTTGTAAACGATGTAACAGAGACGTAATTCCTTCTTCCAGATCTATACAGCTGTGTTACCTCTGTGTTACATCGTTTACAAATTATTTTTTTAAAAATTTTGTCGGTGTTTTTTTCATTTTTTTATAAAATTGACCCTAATGATGATACAAAACTGTAAAAAAAAATAAAAAATAGCTTTATTTACATTGTCTTTTTCAAGGTTTCTAAAGTTTTCTCAACTAAGGGTGGTTTCCAAAATAACCATCCCTATATATATATATATATAGGGGAAGGTTCTGTTGTTAACCCACTGTAATTGTGATAACCCAAATAACCCTACAAAAAATGGTCGAATCTTTGATTTTTTTTTTCATGGTCTTTATTATACATATTTAGGAGGGGATCTTTTTTGTGTTTTGGCTAATTCGCAAGGCAAATCGAATTTGCATCGGTGTAAATTCGATTTGCATTTTGCAACATTTAGAAAAGTGCAAAACTTTTACGCTGATGCAAATTCGATTTGCCTTGTGAATTAGCCAAAACATAAAAAGAAACCCCCCCCCCCCCATAAATATGTATAATAAAGACCATGAAAAAAAATCAAAGATTCGGCCATTTTTTGCAGGGTTATTTGTGTTACCACAATTACACAGGGTTCTTATTTGAACCAAGTCCTATATATGTGTGTCTGTGTGTATTGAGTGTGGTTCCTTTGTTAACCTATGTTTATTGCATCAACCGAATAACTGCATCTTATTATTTTGAGACCCACATTAAAGTAAATCTAAAGATGTAGGTTTTTTCCTTATTTTTTTATTAATGTAAGTGGCACCTACATTAATTAAAAAAGAAATAAAAGCTACACCTTTAGATTTATTTTAGTGGTGGCCCCAAAGTAATAAAATGTAGTTATTCGATTAACGCAATAAGAAAGGGTTATTTTTTGATCATTTTAGTATTTAACCTTCAAAATTTTACTTATATAATTATTTTTTTATTATCATAAATTGTTTAAAAGTCTTATTGTTTATCATTATGATTTATTGCATAACTACTTGTTTTGAACTTTACTTTTTTGTTTATCTTTATAGTTTTTACAAATTCAAATTTTGATTAACAGTGTTTTCAAATTTTAATTTTTTGCTAAAACCTAGGGATTACAGTCTCCCATACTTTATAGAATTTCATCCCGAAATTTATTTAATAAAATCTGTTGTCACGATTGTAGATTGTTACCTTGATTTGTTTTTTCTTTATATACTTTGATTATCGATTTTATGTATTTAGTATTTTAATCATTAAAAGGGTTTAAGATTGGAATATATACGAGTAACGCTCTCGCCTTTAGAGTCTATAGATAATTTGTTTTACTTTGTCGAGAGAATCTCAAACCCATGATAGTTTACTTAACTCAAGGTAAGAACAGTTATCAATATATTTGATTTGACTAGGCATATGAGTACGCACCAGAGTTTTGATACATGAATAACAATTGATTTGACGAATATTCTTGATGGAAACATCTTGTTCTCGAAATTATAGATTAAATTGACTAAACAAGTCCTTGGTAAAGCTTTCGGTGCTACTATCAGCTTACCATTGGTGCTTGTATATAGGGTATACCGCAGCCAACACACCACACCACTAATACATTGATAGCATTCCAATTACCTACCAAGACTATCATACCCTTAGCTACATTTGAACTTGATGTTTGTATACATGACTAGCCATAGGAATCGTATGATGATAGAGATTCTAACAATTGCAAACTTGAAATAGAATTTCATAGTTGTATGCATTGCTAAACGATCGCATTTGAATATACGAATGATATAGAATACACTAGTGTGTGATATTATGTGGTTGTGATAACTACTTATCGTTAACCGTAGCTATGATATCACTGATTCTTTGAGTAATTGTTAAGCATACGATTATAGAACAATTCATTAAAGAATCATTTACATGATTCATGTGATTATCGATATCTTTGATTTGACCCGTGTTAGTACATATTTGTAATAGATTGCTTATCAACACACGTAAATTATAAAAAGTTAGTGAGGTTTGGCTAAGGTTCGTCTGGCCCACGAACCTTAGTAGTTCGGCGAACCTATCATCACTGATAGATTTGGCGAATCTATAACCTTGGGAGGTTCGGCGAACCTATTGGTTTGGCTGTGTAGGTTCGTCCAGCGAACCTCAAGGTTCGGCTGGCGAACCTAAGGGTTCGGCTAGAATAGGTTCGGCTGACAGTCTCTATATATTGTAGGTTTGTCTGATTTTGTCATAACTTCAGAAAACCTCTGGAAATTCTGGGTGTATTCTCTGTGTGAGAATTGTAATCAGTTCATATTGATTAATGAATTGAAGATGATTATTGGAATGCTTGTTCTTCTTTGATTCATATAGATCAAATATAGATTCCGCATATATGATTGCTCATAGGATTCCGTTATACGATCATGATCAAGTTCAGAAGATCTACAGTGGTATGAGAGATATGGTGGAGTTCTATACAATAATTGTCAAAGATCTACAAGTATTTGAAGTTAGAAGTTAAAAAGATCAAGAAATGGATCAAAATTCTTGTTTTCTTTGAGTTTGATTGTTGTTTTGAGTGTAATTTCATCATCAATTGCTGTGAAATATTACAATTAAGAGATTTGTGGTGTTAATTTGAGGATTTTGAAGGATTTTCTTCAAATTTTGGAAGGTTTTCCCTCCAAAATTTTGAATTTTGAAGTACAGGTTCGTGAGCTGAACCTGTGAATAGCTGGAACAATAGGTTCGCTGTTATTGAGATTTTTCTGCAAAGGTTCATCTGTTCCAGGTTCGTTGAAGGTTTTCTGCAGAGGTTCGTTTGTCTCAAGGTTCGTGAGATAAAAGGTTTCTCTAAGGTTCGTGACTTCAGGTTCGTGACTTGAGGTTCATGACTTGAGGTTCGTGACTTGAGGTTCGTGGCTTAAGGTTCGTTCAGATCAAATATTGGTGAAGGTTCGCCTGGTTGTTAGGTTTGTGAAGTGAATTTTTCATCAAAGGTTCGCTGATAAAAAATTTGAAATCATGGCTGAGATGTATGCTGCTGTAGCTAGTCAGAATTCTGAAATACAAAGCATTCTGATTAGTGAAACTGAGGTTGGAAGTACAAACAAAGTTCCAAAGTTGCTTGATTTGACAGATTATGAGAACTGGAAAGGAAGGTTTGAAACACACTTAAATGGAACTGACACTAATCTTTGGGAAAGGATATTGTCACCATATGAAAGACCTTGAGTGGTGGGAACATATTTGTATCAAATCCTTGAGAGATTAGATGTTGATGAAAGAAAAAAATATGATTCTGAGAAAAAGGCATATTGGATGTTGAGCCAAGAAATTCCTAATCATATTTTACATCAGTTTGATGAGCATAAAACTTCTTATGGCCTATGGAATGCTTTGAAAGCAAGAGTTAAGGGAAATACCAATCTTAAGAAGATGAAAGCCAATGATATACGCAAAGAGTTTGAAAATTTCAACTTTATTGGAAATGAAAGTCTTGAATCATTGATAACAAGATGCACACATCTGTTGACTAAAGTTAGGAAGTGTGGAATCGAATATACTGAAGATGAAAAGATCGATTGCCTTGCAGATGCGTTGGCTGAAAACTGGAATTCATTGGTGCTAATCTTGAGAGAAAATCTACCAGAATGACATTGGTAGAATTTATTCAAAAGCTAGAAGAGCAGGAGATGAAAGATAAGAGAAAAGCAAGGAGTGTAAATGTTACTCAAGATCCTTCTTTATATGGTGCATCAGTGGTTACACCACCTGTATCTTCAGCAAAGATTCAGACATCATTTGTTTCTAGTACTTCTGATAGTACTCCTACACCTTCTGCATCTGCAAGTTCTAGTTCATCTTATTATGGGAAAGAGAAGAAGACTGACTTAACAACACCTCCTGTTCAGCTGAATACAGCAAATCTGGGGAAAGTAACTGTAGAGGCTGTTCGGGATCATATGTCAATTTTGTCATGTGTAGTCAGTGCGTATGATGAACAAATTGCAGGAAAGATTGGAAACTCTAATCTTACATTTGAAGATTATGAGTAAATTGATGATGACGAGATGGAGTTGATTGACACTCAATGGGCATTGGCAAGTGTGATCAGAAGAATCAATCGATATGAAAAGAAAACTGGGAAGAAATTCACTTTTGATTGAAACACCAAGTTTGGATTTAATCCAAAGACTGCTCAATGTTACAACTGTGGTGAGTTAGGCCATTTTGCTAGAGAATGCAAGAATCCGAAGAAGCAAGGAAATTTAAACCCTTTCAAACCAATGGAAGCTTATCAAAAGAAGAAAGAAAAGTCTAAAGAGTCATCGAAAGCTTAAGTGAGTCAAGCTGATGAAGGTTATGATTAGGGAAAGCAATATGATGAGTTGATGGGTGCTTTTATGGCTTCTTTGGATGAAGACACTGGCAAAGGCAAAGAGAAGGTTGATGAGGTACATGATGATTTGTTAGAGATCATTGATAAATTGAAAGAGATGAATGCTCAGCTGACTGTTGAACTGGTAGAGTGCATAGAAGCTAACAAGAAGCTAATTTCAAGAGAAAAAGCCTTTGACAAAAAGATAATTGATTTAGGAAAAGAGAATGAAGAGCTGAAAATCAAAGTTTTACAAAATAATCATGCAGTTTCTGTGCATCTCGAATCAGTGCAAAAGCTGAAGGTTGAATTATCAGCAGCAAAAGCTGAAGCTGAAATGAACAAGAGCAAACTTGAAAATTATCAAAATTCTCACTATGTCATCGACTACTTTGCTGCCATGCAAAGATCATCGCATGATACTATTGGAATAGGTTTTCATGATGTACCACCTCCTTCCAGCTACGTGCCAAGACCACAAATTGATTTGAATTTGGAAGTTCATCTTGTCTCTTTGGATGAACATCGATCTGAACATGTCTCTGAAATTGCTGGAGGATCATCATCTGATGAAAATTTGTCTCTTGATAGTGATGCTCCCATTATTGAAGACATCACTGAATCAGAATATTCACCTGACATTTTGAGACAGAATGGTTATCATGTTAAAACGGTTGATAAAAAGAGTCTGAAGTCTCAGAAGTCAAAAGCTGAGATGAAACCAGTTGAGAAAGTGGTGATCAAACCCAATCTTGTTTATAAACCAGCGATGAAACCCAAAACAACCACTACTCTCAAACCGATTGTGTATGTAAAGTCATCTACTACACATGAAGGAGAGTCTAGTGGTACTTTTCAAAAGCAAAATGTGTTTTCTAAAAAGGTTGACAAAGTGGATTTTTTCTTTGATAAGTTTGGAGTTGGACATAAAGACAAATCAAAGAATTTTCATAAAAAATGACTAATTCAAAGATAAAATCAACTGGTTTGAGAAACAGATTCTCATCTGCAAAGGTTGTTTCTAAACCTTTCAGTTCATCTAAGTACTATGATGAACCAAAACCAAAGAATCATCTGAAAGATAAAAAATGTTACCGTTGTGGTAAATTTGGTCATCTGATTGCTGATTGTGATTTGGATTTCAGTTCTACTGATTGTAGCAGCTTTAGGTCTTATTCACCAAGAGAAACATGAAAGTGTTTTACTTGTCGTGGAAAAGGACATATTTTTGCTAATTGTCCAAACAACAGAATCAGAAAGAGTTCAGATGATGAGAGTTGGGTGAATAAGTGAGGTGCAAGTCCTAGGAAAGTGAAACCTAGTGAGGAAGAAATGAGAGTTCTTAAGAAATTTGATCCTGATTGTGTTTGGGTAAAAGAAGAAATTAATCAGAAGAATCGAGTTTTTGATAACAAAAGAAATGTGAAAAAGCTTGTTAAAATTGTGATATCATCTGATGATGATTCTTTTGACAAAGCATCTTCAAAATCATTTTCAAAACCATTTTTTAAGTCAAAATCATTTTGGAAATTGAAAAAATAGGTCAGGTGATCAAATTTCTGGGAAAAAGGATGATAATAGTGAAGATGGGGGTCTTCAGGTAGTTCATCACAACAGAATGGCAGGGGTCCATTCAAGGAGACTCGACGCTGAAATGGCGGGGGTCATCCCTTTTGATACTGACTGGTTTTAATTTATTGTGCAGGTGGCATCCATGGGCCATATCAATAGTCGCTGGATTTTTGATAGTGGATGTTCACGGCACATGACTGGAGAGTTGAATTTGTTGAGAGATTTTAAATTAATGAAAGGAAGCTATGTGAACTTTGCAGGAGACAAAGGTGGTCAAAGAATACAAAGTGAGTGTGTCGCAGATTTGTGACAAAGAATACAAAGTGATGTTTGATAAAGACAGGTGTTATGTACTTAAGCAAGGATTTCAGATTCCTGAGGAGTGGATTCTGATGACTGCTGATCGGAGCAAGGATTTGTATGTACTTGACATGGCAAAGGCGGAGACGGTGAATAAAGTGGAGACATGTATGGTGTCTAAAGCAACTGAGCAAGATACATGTTCTTGGCACAGATGGATAGGGCATATTCATATTAGGAAGATGAATCATCTTGTACACAATCATATGGCTGAGGGTGTACCGGTTAAACACTTTAAACTTCTTGATGTGTGTATGTCGTGCAAGAAGGGTAAACCGAAAAGGAAGTCACACAAAACAAAGACAGTGTTTTCTATTGATAAGCCACTTGAACTTCTTCACATGGATTTGTTTGGACCAATCAATGTGAAAAGTATAGGTGGTGAATCTTATTGTTTTGTGGTGACCGATGACTTTTCTAGATTTTCATGGGTAATGTTTATAAAGCATAAATCTGAAACTTATGAAAAGTTTGTGTTGTTGATTAACAGGTTGGAGACTTTATATAAGTTGAGAGTAAGGCGTGTACGTTCAGATAATGGGACCGAGTTTAAGAATCATCAAATTGAAGAATTTTGTGATTCAAAGATCATTCAGCAGCAATTCAATGCACCATATGAACCCCAAATGAATGGTGTAGCTGAAAGAAAGAACAGAACGTTGATTGAGACTGCAAGAACGATGCTTGCTGATTCTAAACTCCCCATTACATTTTGGAGTGAAGTTGATGCTACAGCTTGTTTTACTCTTAACAAAGTGTTGATTGTTAAAAGACACAATAAAACATGTTATGAATTGCTTCAAAATCGAAAGCCTAATTTGGAACACTTGGAACCTTTTGGGGCTCCTTGTACAATGCTTAAAAAAGATTCAAAATTCAACTCTAAAGTTGAAGAGGGTTTCTTTCTTGGCTACAGTCTTCCCAACAAACGTGTGTTTAATAAACGTACGGGTGTTGTGGAATTATGCTATCATGTGGATGTTCAAAGACATACACCTATACCAGACGGAAAAGGACCAAATTGGCTTTTTGATTATGATAACCTGTTTGAGTCTTTTAATTTGTCTCCAAATATTTCTGATGATGAAATAACCTTACAAATGTTATATGATTTGCAGAATTCTGAAGATCAAGGTATTTCTCATCATGCTGAAGATAATAATAATGATCCACATGAGGAAGGCGTTTTAGAAGTAATTAATGATGATTGGTCAACTGTTGATGATCATGATGTTTTTGAAGATGCTATTTCTCATGATCAATACATTGATCAGAATATTACAAATCTGGATCATAATGTGGAAGTCCCGCAAGTTCCTGTCACTAGAGTTCATGTAAATCATCCTGTTGATCAGATCATTGGAAATCCAGCTGCTGGAGTACAGACACGACATCAAGTTAAAAATGAGGCGAGTTGGTATGTTGAGTTAGAAAGGACTCATGGAACTCAAGAGCTCTGGATACATTCTGCATTTATTTCTCAGATTGAGCCAAAGACTGTTTCTGAAGCGTTGCGTGAGCCTGCCTGGGTGGAGGCTATGCAAGAAGAGCTGAATTAGTTTCTGAAATTGGGTGTTTGGCATCTAGTTGATTTGCCAAAAGGAGAGAAGAAAATTGGCACAAGATGGGTGTTAAGATGCAAACGAGATGATCGAGGCGTAATTGTTCGTAACAAAGCACGTTTTGTGGTTCAAGGTATCAAACAAGTTCAAGGAATTGATTACGATGAAGTGTTTGCACCTCTTGCGTGTCTAGAAGCAATTAGACTTTTTCTTGCTTTTGCTACTCACAAGAAATTCAAAGTTTTTCAGTTGGATGTCAAGTCTGCATTTCTATATGGTTCTTTGAAGGAAACAGTGTATGTTTGTCAGCCACCGGGTTTTGAGGATCCTATCCACCGGGATCAGGTTTACCTCTTGGACAAAGCACTGTATGGTCTACATCAGGCTCCACGTGCCTGGTATGAGACATTATCGACTCACCTTATTGAACACGGGTTCAATAGTGGTCAGATTGACAAAACATTGTTTATCGGGAAAAGGACAAGGATATTATTCTTGTTCAGATATATGTAGATGATATTATATTTGGATCTACCGATGAACAACTGTGTTTGGAGTTTAAAGAGGTGATGATTGAGAAATTTGAAATGAGTGCCATGTCAGTCATCAAATTTTTCTTGGGTTTACAAATTGATCAAACTGATGATGGAATCTTCATTCATCAAACAAAGTATATTCAAGATGTGCTAAAACGGTTTAGCATGCTTGATTCAAAACCCATTTCCATGCCCATTTAGCCTAATCATGGGATTGAGCCTGATATTAAGGGGGAGATAATTGATGCTACTTTGTATCGTGAAATGATTGGAAGTTTGATGTATGTGACAGCCTCAAGACCAGATATTGTATTTGCTACAAGTATATGTGCTCGATATCAATCAAAACCTAAAATGTCACATCTGATTGCAGTCAAAAGAATTCTTCGTTATCTGAAGGGTACACCAGACACCGGTCTGAGGTATCCTAAGGATGATAACTTTTCCTTTAATGCCTACAGTGATTCTAACTATGGAGGATGTAAGACAGATGCGAAATCCACAACTGGAGGTGCACAATTTTTGGGGGGAAAGATTAGTTTCTTGGCAGTGCAAAAAGCAAACATCTGTTGCTACTTCTACATGTGAGGCTAAGTATGTAGCGGCTACCAGTTGTGGTTCAAAAGTTTTGTGGATACAACAACAGATGAGAGACTATGGTTTGAATTTTCTGACTACTCCTATTCATGTTGATAATGAGCTGTGTATCATTCACGTTCTAAACACATTGATATTACGTTTCATTTCATACGTGATTGCTATGAGAAGAAACTTATTGATGTGGTGAAGATACATACAGATAAGCAACGAGCAGACCTTCTCACCAAGGCTTTTGATAAAAACCGTTTTGAGTATTTGCTCAAATTAAATGGCATAAGGGTCATGGGTGAGGTAATTTCAAATCGACTTCCTTCATAATCAATTTTTATTGAATTAACATATGATATTTTAATTGTTTTGTTGTTTTGTTGTTTTAGTTTTTAGGGGGAGAAAATTTTGAAAATTTCAAAAACATTTGAAAAATCAAAAACACAAAAACATTTAAAAAAATATTAAAATCTGAGAAATTGATTCGACCAAGTGAGAAATGATAGCACATTGTTTGCAATTGGAAGCACATCTGTATCATACAAGAACTTAAACATAAAGAGCAGTTACAATTACTTAGTATGATATGTTGGAAGGTTTATAACTTAGTTAAGATAACATTAGACAAAATTTTGATATATGCTTTATGAGAAACAGATACCTAGAATATAGTACATAGTTTTGTCCTGGATGAGTGGTGATTAATTTTGCAAAATGTTTCTTGAACAAAAGTCAAGTTACTAGTTTTGATCCTGTGTTTATTTTTTCAAAAGAAATTCTGATTTTGTTTTTTCTTTTATTTTAGTTTAAAGCTGAAACATTCTCTGCATATACTTACGTATCGACCTGATTGTTATAGCTTTAAACTATTCAAATTTGTTTTCTTGGTTATGATAAAGATTTGGACAATCTCTGCGTATATGAAAATATCGATCTGATTGTTAAAAGCTTAATCTTAAATTATTGTTTAGTTCATTTTCTGGATCATCTGAGTATACGAAAGTATCAACCTTGATTCCAAGATTTTGAACAAATTCAAATTGTTTTACATTTTTTTTAAAAGAAATTCTATTTTGTTTTTACATGATCAAGCTAGTTAAAATTGAAGTAATTAATTTCAACAACATTTGTGTTTAATTAGTTATTCACAAAACGGGGATGTGTTCAAGTAAATGGATATTATAAGGTATTTAATAATTTTGTTTTTAATTGATATCTTAACTAAGTAATTAAACTTAAAGAGGTTTTATACTGACAATCATTTTTAAATTGTAATTTGCTGTTAAATATATTCATTAATTCAATCAAGTGTGGAAAATTGTAATACAATATGATCTCATGTCTGGATCTTTCTCAAACAAAAATATGTGTTTGTTTTGCAAGTTTATAGTTCATAGTTAGAGTTCTTAAAATTGTAGTTTGTTTGTTTGCTTTAAAAAAAATTGTTTTATCTGATGTTAAATCAATAATTTTTGATTATTTGTTTTGACTTTAAAACATTAAAACATTAATTTGTTTGAAATTTTAAATAAAATTGAATTTCAAAAGGTTTGTTTGGAGGTTCACCTGAAAGGTTTGTGAAGAGGTTCGTTGGACAGGTTCGTCCAATAGGTTCGTTCAATAGGTGTTGAACAGGTTCGTTCAAGAGGTTTTGGACAGGTTCGCCTGAGAGGTTTGTTCATAGGTTCGTTTGAACAGGTTCGGTCAACATGTTGGTCAAAGGTTCGTTGAAAAGGTTTGTCAACAGGTTCGTATAAAAACAGGTTCGTGTGATACGTTCGTCACTTTCATCAGAAGCTATCACCGAACCTGCAACTGTGTATTTTCGATTTTTCGATTAAGGATCTCAGAAACATTTTGCCTGATTTCATTTGATTCGAAATTACATTGTGATCATTTATAGGTAAAAATTTTGAAGTTTGACCGGCTAAATCAGAAGATATGACTGGTTTTAGGATAGTTTAGTCGAACTTGTTTTGTTGAGATAAAACCTGTTAAACTCTAATTTCTGAACAAAATGTTTTCATTAATATTATTCATTGGTGTTTGGCGAACCTTGGGATATAAATTTTGTGATCTAATTTGAAGATTTGAAAATTTGATTTTGAAATGGATTTAGGTTCGTTGAATGAACTTTGGTTCGCTGAAATCATATAGGTTCGTTTGAACATGATAGGTCCGGGACGAACCTCTGAATGTCAGAGAACCGAACCTTTGTTGGTCAAGGTTCGTTTGACCAGAAGGTTCGTGTGTTATGAAGGTTCATTCATTGAAGGTTCGTTTATTAAAGGTTCGTTCATTAAAGGTTCGTTAGGTTTAATAGGTTTGTCTTAACAACAGGTTCGTCTAGACTTAGGTTCGGCTCAGGGGGTTCGCTAGTTTCAACACTTAGAAATTTTTTTGATTTTTTAATTTTTTTTAAAATTTTGTTTTAGTTTTGTTTTATTTCTGATTGTAGAAATGGCGAATCTTACATTTGGGGATAAGCATAATCTTTGTGCGTATCTGGATCCTACTACCAAGAACGGCATAGATTTCAAGCCTATGATAGAGTTTCTGAGGCGTTCGAGGATTTATCATGCAATATCAAATTCTTGTTAGATCTACAGATCTCATGTTCAAAGCTTCTGGGAATCAGCAAGGCTAATTACTGTGGATGAAGATTATGTGATTGAGGCGAATGTGCTTGGTCAAGCCATTCATATTACAGAAGCAGACATTAGGAGAGTATTACAGTTCGATGGAGAACCTGCTGGGATGACACTTATTCCAGAAAGATGTATCAAGGGATGTTTTTTAAGGATTCGGTATTTTGGAGTATATACTGAGAGTTCTATCAAAAAGGGAAAGCTTCCTCTACAATACAAGCTGCTTGCTCATGTATTGCTGCACTGTTTGAGCATGAGGAAGGGAACGTTTGATGAGCTTAGAGACCTGATGAGGTCGACTATGTGGCTTTGATATTGAACAAACCGTTCAATTTCTCAGCGATGATTTTCAGATATATGTCTGATAACATAAAGCAAAGGATAGATTCTACATGTATCCCAGATTCGTCCAGATGTTGATTGATGAGAGATTCCCAGAGCAGAATCTACCCAGAGTTGCTTCTGATTTGCTCAAGCTAAAGCGTATGACTGACTCAAGTCTTAGTCAGGTTAAGGTTTATCAGAAGAGCAGCGATGAAGTTGTAGAAAACCGGTGAGCTGAGGAGAGACTAACTTAACCAGGATCAAGAGCTTAGACAAAGCTTTTGGTGTTTTGCTCCCTCTTGAGTTTTGCTCTTTAGTTATTTTAGTGTTTAGTTTTCATAAGTTAGAAGAAAAGAAAAGAAGAGAAAACAGTAGGGCAACACAAAGAAGATTCAGAAAAGTGTTGTTCTGTATATTTTATTCAGACTATGTTGGGGTATAAATAGCCCCGACATTTAATGTTTCAGGACAAATACAAGAAGAAGACAAACAGATAAGACTGATGACACTATTACAGACACTGTAGCATCAGAATAGTACAAGTGTAAAGTCAACATAGGATCTTTAAAGATCTTAGTTCAGACTTTTGTACTGATGCTAAAACATTATTCTTTCGGAAGCTCTTTATAGAAAACTATCTAATGTAGACAGTTATCCAAAAGAAGGTTACATTTATTCTTTCATCAGAAGAAACATATGTCTTCTGAAATATTGTTTTTCTTCCGAGGCAGATGTCTTTGGAAGTCTTCCGAAGTAAATGACTTTTATTCTTCGAAGCAAGTGTTCTCTTCCTATAGTGTCTTCTGAGGTTTGTCTTCAGATAGAGTCTTCCGAAGCAACTTCTGAAGTATTGTCTTCGGAAGCATTTTTCTTTTATTTGTCTTCGGAAGCAGTTGTCTTTTATTTATGTCTTCCGAAGGTTCTTCTGAAGACTTGTCTTCGGAAGCTAGTGTCTTTTATTTGTCTTCGGAAGCAATTGGCTTTTATTTGTCTTCCGAAGGTTCTTCTGAAGATTTGTCTTCGGAAGCTAGTGTCCTGCAACATTTATTACAAAGATTATTTGAAAGGTGGTTTTGCTTCGTCAGTCCTTATTTTCCAACAATCTCCCTCTGGACTGATGAAGCCAAAACCACTTAATGTTAGATCCCAATCAATTTCTAGAACATCAGACTCAGTTGGGGAAAGAAATGAGAAAGATTCAAATGGGATCTTAGTAAAGCAAAGGCTTCTTTGTTTATCAGAGCTAATCAGAGCTAGGCTTCTTTGGATTATCTCCCTCTTTTTGGCTTAATCAGCCGGAGACAAGGCAGGGAAGAAAGAAAGACAGAAAGAAGTGGGAGAAATGCTCCTTGAAGGGCAGGGGAGGAAGGGTAGTAGTAGTGAAGGTGGTTGAAAAGATTAGAAAACCTTCAAGTGAAGGTGCCTGCATGTGGTTGGATTTGGAGTACAGGACTAAAGATATCCGTCAATTCCATAGTATGAAGAACTGATTCGTCCATCATTTTGTAGATGTCATCCGAATCCCTGACTAGAGAGTCAGTTTTATTATGACCTGAGTCCATCTCAGAGATGTCATAAACCCCTTTTTCTTGGTTCTGGGGATTTCCTAGCCTTAGTTTAAAGAAAAACTTCATTGGCTGTTGCCATACCCTGGTCTTATTGCCTAATCCATTCAAATGAAAGGCCATTGGATTTGCATGTGAAATGGATGCTCCTGATATATGATCAGGAGGTCAAGATGGACTTGACGACCGGATCTCATCCTCTTTTATAGGGTAGAGAAATGTTGATGGATAGTGGGGGGCTTTTAGAAACAGAGTTGTCCCTGGGAGAGAGGACGACCAACTGAAAGTCAACTGACATTTCAATGGTTAGTTAGGGTTCCCTTAGGAATACAACATCATCCTGTGAAGAGGACGAATGAGGAGCAGGATGGGAAGAGATGCTTGATATATCTGTGAGGATGAAACAGATGTATCCATGTGTTCAGTGGGAACACAATCATGTTCAGGGATCTCATCTTCCTGAACAGATTCTTTTGGGTTTATTAGGCTTGGAGGGTTTGGGAGAAGTATTTTATGGCCAGTACCTAAGTTAGGTGTGGAAGAAGGGTGGATGTGGGTTTACTAAAGATGGGTGTTTCTTTAGTATCATCCATCATTTTGAACATCAGTTAATCAAGTCCGTCGTAATATTATGAAGATCAAAGAGACAAACTGAAGGCATAGCCGGAACTTATGAACATTTTGGATGATATACCAGGTTATCAAACAGATGTTATTTGAAATGGTTGCCTGTAAAGATCAAAAGGACTGACTTCTACATAATCAAGTTTTTCAGGTTAACCTAAAAAGTTCATGATTAAGTATGAAATTACAAAACTGAGTTAGAATAAGAGAGAGAGAGGTTGAGACTTACACATTTGGTCAAGAAGACATGTTCATGCACATCCGAAAAGTACAGACGAAATTTTGTGAGGAATGAAGCCTGGTCCGAAGCCGTTACGCCATTATCATAAGCATGAAGCTTGTGACAAAGGAAGCATAAGTGCTTCGTGCCAGACGACATGCCTGACAATTTATCATCCGTAACCATGAGCATTACTTAGAGTCTTCAAGAGGAAGAAGAGTTTCTTGAAAAACCAGAGGAGGAATAGGGTTTAAGTGGAATTATGGAGAAGAAGATGATAAATAAGGGAAGTAATCCGAGAAGATTATTGGTTAAAAGAAAATGGCGGTAATAATCTTCTTGAGCCGTGAGAGTCAGTATTGAGACTCGGGTCTATCAGAAAGATTGACAACTGTCACATCAAATGCAAAGCTCAAGATTTTTATTGCAGAATCGGAAGAATCTTATTTTAGACACAAGTGAAATAAACTTATGAAAGTTATCGGAAGAAGAAAATAGAAGAAGAGGATATCTTCGGAAGAAAAGACATCGGAAGGAGAGGAATGTAACAATGGAAAGTTTAAACATCAGATAGATATGAAGCAGTGATTATATAGCCACTGATCCTATCTGTGTATATAGATAATTACTGAAAGAAATCAAGAGTTCTTTATCAGTTGTTTATCCAATATCCATTGTTTGGATAATTAAAAAAAATTATCCTTTAATGTTTATTAACTCATATTTATCATGCCCAGTTTTGCTACAAACTTAGAGAAAGTTGAGGAGTCTAAGGGCTTGGTAAATATGTCAGCTATTTGATCACTTGTAGAGACATGTTCTGGAACTATTAGTCCTTTTTCAAAACAGTCTCTAATGAAGTGATGCCTTATTTCAATGTGTTTGGTTTTAGAATGATAGACAGGATTTTTTATTATGTTTTTGGCAGCTTCGCTGTCTATCAGAAGAGGTGTTTTTAGTTCAGTTATTCCAAAATCTAGCAGTTGATATTGTAACCAAAGAATTTGGGCAGTGCAATGGGCTGCAGCAATGTATTCAGCTTCAGCAGTTGAATTTGACACTGATGTTTGCTTCTTGCTTTGCCATGACACTAAGCAACCTGCAAAGAACTGACAACCTCCTGAAGTAGACTTTCTGGTGAGCGAGCAGCCAGCATAATCACTATCTGTAAAACCAACAAGCTTGCAAATTTGATTAGCAGGATACCAAATACCTAGTACAGGAGTACCTTTAAGATATCTGAGTATCCTCTTCACAAATGAAAGATGAGATTGTTTGGGAGCAGATTGATATCTTGCACAGACACATGTTGCATACATGATGTCTGGCCTTGATGCAGTAAGATACATCAGAGAACCAATCATGCACCGGTAGAGAGTTTGATCTACAGGTTCACCATTGTCATCTGAACATATGCCAGGACTTGTTGCCATGGGAGTAGAAATTATTTTGCAATCATTCATATCAAATTTATTTAGAAGATCTTTTACATATTTAGATTGATGAATGAAAGTCCCGTGTGGGGTTTGTTTGACTTGAAGTCCTAAAAATGTTTTTAGTTCACTTAAAGCACTCATTTCAAACTTAGAAGACATTAATTTAGAGAATTGTTCACACATGGACTGTTTTGTTGATCCAAAAATGATGTCATCAACATAAATTTGGACTAACAAGAGTTCCTTATCTACCCTTTTTATGAACAAAGTCTTATCAATGGTTCCCCGTGAGAAATTATTAGAAAGAAGGAATTGAGAGAGAGTGTCATACCATGCTCTTGGAGCTTGTTTTAGGCCATAAAGTGCTTTGTCTAGTTTGTACACCCAATCAGGATGATGAACATCATCAAATCCTGGTGGTTGACAAACATAGACTTCCTCTTTTATTGTCCCATACAGGAAAGCACTCTTTATGTCCATCTGGTATACCTTTATGTTATGAGAGATAGCAAATGCTAGGAAGAGTCTAATGGCTTCCAATCTTGCCACAGGAGCAAAAGTCTCATCATAGTCAATACCTTCCTCTTGA
The DNA here is from genome assembly GCA_009363875.1 of Mikania micrantha. NCBI lineage: Eukaryota > Viridiplantae > Streptophyta > Magnoliopsida > Asterales > Asteraceae > Mikania > Mikania micrantha. The sequence goes on along the minus strand of CM018683.1, from coordinate 41,210,617 downwards.
CAGTAACCTTGCACAACTAACCTGGCCTTATTTTTTATTATAATGCCTCTGTCATCTGTTTTATTTCTGAATACCCATCTGGTTCCGATGGGATATTTTCCATCGGGCAAGGGACATAAAGTCCAAACATTTTGCCTTTTGAACTGCAACAGTTCATCTTGCATTGCCTCTACCCAATTATTGTCTTTAAGAGCCTCCTGATATTTAGACGGCTCAATTTGGGATAGAAAGGCTGCATGAAGACAAAACTTTGAAATCTGGCTTCTTGTTTGAACTCCTTTACTTAGATCACCTAAGATTTGTTCTAGAGGATGATTTTTGTTGAAAGGAATGATGTCCAAACAGTTATTTGAGGAGGCAGCATCGGAATAAGATAAGTTTTCGATGGGGGTCAGAGAGTTTGGAATGTGATCAGGAACATCTATGGATGCATTATCCAAGACAGGAGATGGAGGAGTAGATGGTATATCGTCTTGGTTTTGAGAATTTGCTTCTTGAGAATTTATTTGATGAGATGGAAAAGAAGTGAAGAACTTTGAAACAGAATCGTCCTCAATAGAAGATAGATCTTCAGAAGTTTGACATGACTCTGATGAAGGAGAAGAAGAGGGGATGGAAGGGATGAATGAGAAGCTTTCAAGATCAAAAAGATCATCAGGTGCAGAAGGAAAGGATGAGGTTGACGCTAATTCATTGAATTTTACATCAATAGATTCCTCAATTATTTTTGTTCTGAGATTGAAAGCTCGATATGCTTTAGAAGTCTGAGAATATCCAACAAAGTATCCAGAATCAACTTTAGCAGCAAATTTGGACAAAGAGTCTTTTGTATTTAGGATAAAACACGGACATCCAAAGACTTTGAAGAAGGAAATGAGAGGCTTTATTTTATACAGAATTTCATAGGCAGTCTTGTTATGTCTTTTTACAATGTGAACTCTGTTCAATACATAACAAGCAGTGTTTACTGCCTCAGCCCAGAATGATAAAGGTAATCCTGAGTCTGCAAGCATGGTTCTTGCAGCTTCAATCAGTGTCCTGTTCTTTCTTTCTACAACTCCATTTTGAGCAGGAGTTCTAGGAGCACTATATTGTCTAAGGATTCCTTTAGAAATACAAAATTTATCAAGGACTTGATTTTTGAATTCTGTGCCATTGTCACTCCTTATCATTTTAACAGGAAGACTGAATTGTCTTTCAAGATGAGTGACAAGAGCAATTATTTTATCAGAAGTCTCATCTTTGCTGAAAAGGAAGAAGGTCCAGCAAAATCTTGAGTAATCATCTACAACAACTAGACAATATCTTTTTCTTGCCAAACTAGCTACCTTCACTGGACCAAACAGATCCATATGAAGCAGATTAAGACAGTTAGTTGTTTTGGATTCCTCAATAGACTTATGTGAAGTTTTATGTTGCTTTCCCTTTAAGCAAGATTCACATTGACCTTCAAAATGAAATTCTTTAGAAGGCAATCCTCTTACTAAGGAAAGGGTGGAAAGCTTATGAAGAGTTTGGTGATTAAGGTGACTAAGTCTTCTGTGCCAGAGAGTGGTTTCAGAAGATGATGCCTTGGCTATCAAACATGTAGGAGAAGATGTTTGAGAATCAGTAGTCATGTCTACAATATAGACGTTTCCACTTCTTTTAGCCGTTAGCAAAGTGTGTTGATCAATCAAGACCTTTATTTTTGAGTTTATTTCTGGAGAAAGAATTTTGCAACTGTCTTTAGTGAAAAATGAATTAAAATTTTTGTCAGCCATTTGAGAAACACTCAAGAGATTAAACTTGAGGTTTTCAACTAAGCTAACATCTTTAAATTTCAAATTTCCTCCTGAGACAGAACCGGATCCCACTATCCAACCTTTTGCATTATTTCCGAAAGAAACAGATCCACCATTATTTGGAATGAAGTCATTTAGAATGGATCTGCATCCAGTCATGTGCCTAGATCCTCCACTATCCACATACCAGAGATGATTTTGGTTTGAAGAGGATTTCTGCACATGAGAATTATGTACAAAAGATTAGACATGGGGTATTTTATTTTATTTATTTGTTTGGTTTATTTTGTTGTGTATCTTTCATCAATTTCTGCATCATTAACAGCAGTTGTTGCTGATTTTGTTGGAGAAGATTGATTTGAGAATCCACGGGAGAAGAGTTAGCACCATTATTAGAGCAAGAAACTGGGTTCACCTTAGAGTAAGGAGGTGGTGTTCCCAAAATGGAAGGTCTGGAGTTTGTTCTCAAGGAAGAGGGTAAGACAGAGGAAGAATGAGGATGTGTCCTAACAGATTTGTTACTTGCTGTTCTTACTTTCTTCATCTTATTAGGGAGGTTCCCTTTAGATGAAGAAGTATGATCAGCTTTCAACTTATTTGCCTTTATCCTAGCTTTCTCCAAAGGTGTTTTTGTTCTGCAGTTTTCAGTAGCATGATTGTACTTAAAACATTTTAAGCAGGCTGGGGAAAGAGAGGAATAATTTGGGATGAAAGGTCTGTTTGCTTTCATTGTGGGATAAGGAGGATGAGGATGAGAAGGAGGAAACTGGATATTTATCATAGGTTCTTTTCCTTTATCAAGATTTGACTTGATATTAGAAGTGAATCCAGACTTTATTGTTTCTTCTGAACAAGGGGTAGGGCTCATATTAGGAGCAATCTCACTTTGTTCTGAAGAGTTATTGTGTTGAACTGAGTTCAACTGAGATTTTTCTATTCTGGTCAGATTTGTATTAGTGGGATATACAAACTTAGAGAAATAGTTTGGCTGATACACCAACGAAGGTGTATCTTTTATTGAAGGAATTTCATCAGGAAGAAAGGTTGGTGAAACAGGTTCAGGAGTAGTTTCTTCCTTATTATTATCAATGGGTGTATAATCATCCGGTTGAGCAGTATGATTATACCCAATTCCAAATCTTGCCTTGCTGTGAACTTGCTTTTGTAAAAGCATCTTGAATCCTTTGCAAGATTCAACCCACTTTTCACAGCTTACTTGAGTTTGAGATAGTTCATCTTTACAAGCATAATATTTTTCTCTTTGTAGATCAAAAGATGCTTGTAAATTGATTTTCTCAGTTTTCAAGGCACATAGTTCATTATCTTTTATTTTTATTAATTTTTCCATTTCAGAATTTTTATTGTCCAGAAGTTGTTCCAAATCCTGATTTTGTTTTTGAAGCAACATATTGGCTTTCTTTATTTTTGCAAAAGCCTCTATGCAAGCATTGGAACATAATTTTTCTAAGGTGGAAGAGGATACCTGAGCATCAGAAATATCTGCTTCAGGTTGATCAGAAGAGCAAGAATCTTCACCAACAGCCATAAGAGCAAAATTTGTTGGTTCAAAAGTGATGAGGGCATGGCCAACATCTTCAGGCAAGCTGCTCCAGTCTATGTACTCTTGAGAGAAAAGAGCCTGTTGACCAGATGATGAAGATTTGACAGCATGTCCGGGAGTATTTATTTGTGAAGAAGGAGCTGTAACAACTTGAAGTGAGGCAGGAGTAAGTTGGTACATGTTTCCATTTGCAGTTTGTACATATTGCACATTGTTAGAAGAGTTTTGTGCAATGTATGCTGATTCTTGAGGATTATTGGACCTTTTGAAAGAAGAAAAGGTGGATGAATGTGGTGTTGAAGAGGTGTGTGAAGGTATGTTTGGATAGGTCACATAAGAAGAAAGGTTAGAGTTTGAAGCATTAGTGCATTCCTTGGCAAAATGTCCAGTGCCATGACATCTATAACATTGGACGGTAGCCTTATTTAGACCAATCCTGGTTTTTCCATGGATACCAGGAAATTTTCTTCCTGTCCTCTTGTAGAACTTGTTAGTTCTTATGCTCAAGAGAGCCAGTTGATGGAGAATATCCATCTCTTCCAAGTCATCACTTGGAACTTGATGAAGATCGTCCATGATAAAACAAGGATGGTCAGAGGGGAGAGAGTGGTCATCACATGAAGAGAATGAAGAGGTGATACCAGTAGTTATGTCAATATGTTCATCATAACCCTGATCATTTATCACAGAGTTATGACTAAGGAGAGCAGTGTTCCCTTGAACATACTCTTCAGTTGATTTTCCAGATTTTATTAGTTTTCTTTTCTGGTCAATCTCTCGCTCAAAAGTGAGTAACTTACCATGAAGTTGGGTAAGTGAGAGTTTACCAAAATCTGGTGAAGATCTCATGACTATAGAGTAAGTTTCCCATTTTTCAGGGAGAGATCTTAAAAATCGATTTAGAACTGAGACAGGAGGATACACTTGACCAGCTAATTTTAGTTCACTTAAGAGAGAAGTGAACCTTTCAAATTGCTGAGTCAGTGACTCATTATTTAGTTGGCAGAATGTCTCATATTGTTGAGCCAATATCTCTCTAGTATTGGCTACAACATCATCAGTACCACCGAATTGCTCTTTTAGAGCATCCCATAAGTCCTTAGCAGACTCATGGTGAAGAAGACCCGAATAGATTTCATTCGGAAGGGCCATGGCCAGCTGAGCATGTGCCTTGGCATCAAGCTCCAATTTATGAAAGTCTTCTTCAGTATAGTTTCGGGGATCCTTAGGGACATCATCTCCAGTCTCTGTGTCCAAGACCATTGGTTTATGAGGTCCGAACATGACAGACTTCCAACATCTTGTATGATTATTTGACAGGAAATGTAACATCCGTCTCTACCAAATATTATATTGATGCCTAACCAGAATTGGTGGCTTCGTGGCAGAACCAGTGTTATGCGGGTCTAAGGTGAATTTTTCTGCCATTTGTTTAAACCGTTTTGAGTAAATCAATAGTGAGTACTCAAGATAGTTTGGTTGAAGGATTTTTGAACACTTTAGAGTTTCAAAAATCAATCTTCAGCAGATTTAGAAAAGATTAAGATAAAAGAAAACTAAACACTGATATCAGGGTGAGCTTTGAATTTTAGTTTCGATGGTTAAACCAAAACTAAAGAACAAGGCTCTGATACCAATTGTAGAAAACCGGTGAGCTGAGGAGAGACTAACTTAACCAGGATCAAGAGCTTAGACAAAGCTTTTGGTGTTTTGCTCCCTCTTGAGTTTTGCTCTTTAGTTATTTTAGTGTTTAGTTTTCATAAGTTAGAAGAAAAGAAAAGAAGAGAAAACAGTAGGGCAACACAAAGAAGATTCAGAAAAGTGTTGTTCTGTATATTTTATTCAGACTATGTTGGGGTATAAATAGCCCCGACATTTAATGTTTCAGGACAAATACAAGAAGAAGACAAACAGATAAGACTGATGACACTATTACAGACACTGTAGCATCAGAATAGTACAAGTGTAAAGTCAACATAGGATCTTTAAAGATCTTAGTTCAGACTTTTGTACTGATGCTAAAACATTATTCTTTCGGAAGCTCTTTATAGAAAACTATCTAATGTAGACAGTTATCCAAAAGAAGGTTACATTTATTCTTTCATCAAAAGAAACATATGTCTTCTGAAATATTGTTTTTCTTCCGAGGCAGATGTCTTTGGAAGTCTTCCGAAGTAAATGACTTTTATTCTTCGGAAGCAAGTGTTCTCTTCCTATAGTGTCTTCTGAGGTTTGTCTTCAGATAGAGTCTTCCGAAGCAACTTCTGAAGTATTGTCTTCGGAAGCATTTTTCTTTTATTTGTCTTCGGAAGCAGTTGTCTTTTATTTATGTCTTCCGAAAGTTCTTCTGAAGACTTGTCTTCGGAAGCTAGTGTCTTTTATTTGTCTTCGGAAGCAATTGGCTTTTATTTGTCTTCCGAAGGTTCTTCTGAAGATTTGTCTTCGGAAGCTAGTGTCCTGCAACATTTATTACAAAGATTATTTGAAAGGTGGTTTTGCTTCGTCAGTCCTTATTTTCCAACAGAAGTTTTGACTAAAGAGTTAGTATGTCACTATGCCAGAGCCAACTATGTAGCTCCTGTTAATGATGCCTGGAGACATGAAGAGTTAAGTTCTGACAGTGAATTGTTCAGTGACAATGATGATGACCAACAACAACCACCACCTCCTCCTCATCCTAGACAACAAACAAGGAAGTCACCAGCTCAGTCTTCACAATCACAACCACAAAGTCAAGATCAAACTCAAGGGCCAAGTGTAACTCCTTCTACGTTGGTTCCTCTTCAGGTTATATTTCCAGATCAACAAGGAGAACAAAGGAAACAAGAAGATACTTCTTCTATTCAAGTTGATGCTGAGAATGTTGGAGTTGAAGATGAAGATGTAGAGTCTACTGAAACAAAGTCTGAATTAGAGACTATTGTAAGAGGTAGTACTGTGATTAAAAGATTGAAGAAAAGATCAGTTCAACATCAAAGTCAAGAAGATAGAGAAGAAGCTGATCCTAGTTTTACAGTGGAAGAGCCTGAAACTTCAAGGCCAAAGAAAAGGAAGAGGATGGCCAAAGTACCTAAGAAGAAGAAGTCTAGGACTCCTAGGATCATTGTACCCTCACCAGTGATTACTTCTGTAGTTTCTACTTCATCTACTTCTATTGTTGTTTCTACACATGTTACTATTGTTTCAACAGTTCAAGCAGAAGCTACTACATCACCTATTCACATGTATACATATTCTTTTGTGCAAACACCTGAGTTTGTGAATGTTGCTACTTTCAATCCTTCTTTCTTGGATGCTACAACAATGGCTACATCATTTCAAGCTACAACAACTTTTCAAGATGCTTCTACTTCGAGAGGAGAGTTTTTATTTGAAGGTTTAGATGACTTGGATCTAAACTTCTCTATTGGTTATGATGACTCTGAGATTAGAAGAAGGATATCAATTTTGTCAAAGGAGTTTGATCAGTATAAGATTGAAAAGGAGAAAGTAGTAGCTGATCAACCTTCTTCATCAAGCTCAAGTGATATAGATATTTTGAAAAGCCAAATGGTTCAACTGATGAAGTGGAGAGAAGAAGATATATTTGAGAAGAAGTTGTTGAGTGACAGGATTCTTTCTTTAGAGACTTTGACTACAAAACAAGATGTTGAGATTGCTGAGTTGAAAAAGGAAAATCAAGATTTGAAGAAAAAGATTAATGACATTCAAGTTAAGGATGATCAAGCTGAGACTGCTGGTACTACTTCTGATCCTGTATTTGTGAACATTGATGATGATGAAGAAGAGGAGAAGATTGACTATGAGGATTCAGATGTTGATGAGCATCCAAGCTTTAATGCTTATCATGATGATGAAGATGATGATGGTGATGTGATAGGAGCACAGGTAGATCAAGCTGTTTGAATTCAACAACCGGTGCTATAGTGGTTTACAATCCTTCCAAGATTTCTCTTGATGCTACTCCAGTTTCATTTGTGTTTTCTGACAAAGCTAAAGATTGTAAAGATGTTGATGTTGAAGATTTATCTGATATTGAATATCCAAAGGAGATTATTGATTATTCTTTGCATACTTTACTTGATTTGTTTAAACAACATTCTGATATTGATTTGCAAAGAATGATTGTTGAAAGATCTAGAGATAAAGACTTGGAGGAAGGAGAGATTGCCGGTGGTTATTCAAGAAATGATTTCTATGATATCTTGGAAGTGGATTCTGATCAAGTGTTTGATTTTGAACAAGATGATCACATAGAGTTATTTGATTTTGAGCAAGATGATCCAATGGATGAAAATTTGTACCATTTGCAAACTCTAAAGAAGATTTTTGATCTTGAAGTTCAAGAAGGTGTACCAAAAACATCATTGGCTCAGATGAAAGAAAAGACTTACATGGAATTATGGAAGGAGAATCAAGATGAAAGCAAGTATATAGTTGATCACTTGTACATTTTTAAGCAAATGATTGAAGTCATAGAAGACAAAGTTCAAGAAAACCAAGCTAAATAATTCACAAGATTCAAGATTGGATCTAAGTCAAAAATGCAAGGAAGAATTGTTAGTTATGGTTACTTTCACAACATTTCAGGAAGCATAAAGGATAAAGGATGTTATGTAGTCAAACGGACTGACGGATGTCAATATTTTGGAAAAGCATTAGATCTGATGTCTTTACCATCTTTTGAGTGTATGCAGTTATTCAGATTAAAGATGATAAAGCCCATTCAGACTAAACATAATGATACATTTGACAAATTCTTGTTACTTTTAATTTTAATTTATGATGTTTTGTGTCACGTATAAGTTGTTATGTCAAAGGTAGTTATAAATTATCATGAAGTGCATCTTAACTATATGTCAACCCATGTGTTACACGGGTTACTAACCAAGTATGAGCATATTTAAATACTTGTACATCACTATTGACTAAATGTAATATATAAAATGATTAAAATTAGTTGTGTTTATGTCAATCAATTTGATGTTTTGTTCATCGATTGACAAAATAAAATTATAACGATACAATATTATTCAGTCATTTCATATAATTCAACTTGAACTTAAATAACTATACTTCACAAATCCAAATAACAATAACAATATATGTTTACTCCTTTCATATCTATTAATATACTGTTGGTTCCACTACTTGAGTTTATGTGAAAGGATATATTTATTGTTGTTGTCTAGTGGCAATTTGCATATGAAGCAATTTACGTAAAATCGTACAAATATATGAAGGGATGTAAACCTTTGTTTATTATTTTTTTCCCCGGTCCATGATAATCCACGAATGTTTATTAAGCATAACATGTCGTGATAATTCAAAATAGGTACACTATTAAATTTCTATGCCAAGAATAAGAAAGTACTGTTAGAATTTATTTCCTAATATGGCCTTGTGACTATTTAATAAGTTAGTTTAATATTAAGTTTTGATAATTAACCAATAAGCCATTATGTATAAGTTGATGCAATTATCAGCTTATTGATAATTGCATTATAGTCCCTCTATGACAACATTTTGATGGACAATATTGCCCTTATATGAAATTATAAATATGGGACATACTAAACTAATTCTTCTTAATGTCCAAAATAATCATTCACTTACATAATGTTTTCTCTAATCATAATCCATGAGAAGTAAGAAGAACACCATCCATAAGATTTATCCATCATAACTTGGACATGAAAGAAGATTAAAGAATCACTACAATGATATTATCATCAAGAACATGATTAAATCTTCAAACAAGTAAGTATCTTTATGTTATTGATTAATGTTTATTTATGTTTATTTGATTGAATTGAATAACGATCCGCTCACGATGTTGAAATAATCAACATGTGGTATCAGAGTGATGGTTAAAACATTCAATTCAATTCTATGCCAATGAATCTGTTTATGGATTCTGGATGTAAGTGGTGATAACGTGATTGTAATGTAACATCACTGTACTTCCGGTCGTCCGTACATCCGTACATCCGTACGATTGTACTGTTACGATCTGAGATTTTGTTATTATTAATGATGAATTATTATTTGATGATTATTATTGTTATTGGTATACATGTTTAGAACATATTATATGCGTAAACCATGGGAAGTTTAGTTGTAACTCAACTAAACAGAACCAGAGAGTTTATCGCAGATGATTACACGGATTATGGATTATTGGTTGAAATGGAAAGGAATGTAGAGTTGGTTATGTTTTGGATTGCTAAACATAGTCAAGGACACATGGTCATGGTTTATCGAAATAGCGGTGGGACGGTGTAGGGGAGGTTGCGATCTACCTCTGCATATGCCCTATACATATGCATATTTCGGTCTATCATGGATGTGTCAGTGACTTGGTTTAGTGGGTTTTGGTTTGGGAATTATATTATTAAAGTTAATAAAATAATGGAATTAATTACGCGATGGTGAGGTTACGAACATAAATTAAACGCGAATATTAATTCAGAAAGATTAACTTAATAGTGTATTCGCGTGAGTGACGATCCACACGAATATGATTATTAAGAATAATGTTCTGAAATGATATTCCATAAAATGTAAATCGAGTTGAAATACGCTACGAGCGTCGGATTCGCAAAGGTGACGATCTTTACGAATACGTACGTAAATAACGCGTTTCGACGAGATAATTATATAATATTTAACGATAATAAAATAAGAAAATTAATTTAAAAATATTTATTAGGAATCACAACCTAAAAACAAATCTGAACAAATTATTTTATTAAATAAATGATTTAACGAAACTGAAATGAAAACGAAAATGTTTTACAAAACAATTTTATTGAAATCATTTTATGAAGCCACATTAGTTGAAATCATTTTATTATGACGGAACTTATTTACTTAAAGGTTTTATGTTTTAAAAATAATTTACGAGCAAAACCGAGTATTTATTTGCAGAAATCGGGATAGAAACGAGACCGAGCACGCGGGGGAATCCCGGGATATAAAAACCATTTTCTCTTCTTCTTTCTTCACTTTGCAAGAGCAACTCTCTCTCCAACCCCAAATTTTCGTCACCTACATCCTCTCCATCTTCTCTCTAACTTTTCTTGATCATCACTCCACGAAATCGAAAGATCTTGGTGTCCACGCGTTCGTGTGATCGAGAGGAACGAGTAGATACAAAGAAACCAAGAGTTTGGTCACGATTGGAAGGTATGTAATCCATGTTATTTTCGGTTTTCACTTAGGTATCTAGAACTGGTTTATGCTATCAACTCTTAGACGATTTTAGGGTTTTAAATGGGTAATCGGTGGTGTAGTAAACGATGGAAGCCATGGTTGGTCTTGGATCCGTAGATAGTTGTAGTTGGTGCTGGAAACTATACAGGTTCGCTACAATGGAACCTGGCCAAACCCTGCAACTCTTCTCGCGAACCTTGGATGGGCGGGAAAACCTTAAGTGGCGAACCCCATTGTCTAGCCGAACCATTCCTCTGGCCGAACCCCCTTGACCAGCTCGAGCCACGAACCCTGGAGGCACCAAACCTTTCGAAGTGGGAGGAACCCAGGGTGAACCAAACCTTTCGAAGTGGGACGAACCCAGGGTGAACCGAACCTTTCGAAGTGGGACGAACCCAGGGTGAACCGAACCTTTCTTGAACACCGAACCATTTGTTAACCCACGAACCTTAAAGGGGACGAACCTGTGATGCGGGTCATGGCCGAACCTGCATGGGATCCCCTAAGCCTGCACAACTTCACGAACCTCCATGGCATCACGAACCTGAAGTTGGAGCCGAACCTATGCATGTTGTGGCGAACCCCTAAGTCACGAACCTTGTCTTGTGGTTTAGCTTATCAGCCGAACCTATGCCTAAAAGTGACATAGGTCCGCTGCTTCTATTGGGATAAAACCTAATTTCGTTTAATTAAGGGATTAGGGATAAATGGAGGACGTAATTATGTATATATATGTGTATATATATGCACATACATATACACATGCATGCATGAATTGGGTAAAGGTTGCCATCTTTATAAATAAATATAATTGAATTATGAGGTAATATATAAATCAAACACATTATAATATGAATCCAAATATGATTTCTTAAACCGAAAATGAAATCTTAGTAATTTTGGTCTTGTCGGGCAATTTGAACAAACACGCATGCATCACTGAACATAAATATTGATATAATAATTGTTAACATTTTAGGGAGTGTACACATAAGGTTTCACGATAAGCATCATCATTGATAAATGAAATTAATTAATCTTAAATCTATTCTTAATGATGGAACCAAGATCACAATAGTGAGTAATAGTATAACTTAAGCGATAAACTTAAGTTGTTGCACACCTAATGACCTAATGTCACAATGTCATGAAACACATTATAATTACAGATTGTTGAGTTGATTTGAGTCCACTTACGCGAGCGTGCATATTACAGAAACACTGATTCTAAGGATTCAGGTGAGTTCTCATAACCTCCTTTTTTTAAACTGTTTTGTTTTAAACTCGGAGGTGAAACATGTATACCCATTTTCAATATTATTTTGATATCACATGGATGACGCTTGTTTATTTGTACGAAATCCATATTTAGGGAGTATCATATTCCATGAGTTGTTACTGTTGACTTCGGTCATTCGTAGCGATTACATGTATTGTCACGAGGAGTTTGCCTCATCCGTGTGTCGTTGTCTTTCACTTCGGTAAACTACAATGATACATGTATTGTCACGAGGAGTTTTCCTCATCCGTGTGTCGTTGTCTTTGACTTCGGTCAACTACAATGATACATGTATTGTCACGAGGAGTTTGCCTCATCCGTGTGTCGTTGTCTTTGACTTCGGTCAACTACAATGATGCATGTATTGTCACGTGGAGTTTGCCACATCATTGTGTTGTTGACTTGACTTCGGTCATTTGCAATGATACATGTATAGTCACTTATAATATTTGAGATGGTTGATAATCGAGATTGGCTGAATGTTTATGTGATTGAATACTTATGAGTAATTGAGACGTGTGACTATGTGTTGGATTTTATGTTTGGTTTATGTGTTTGGATTGTGATGGATTATCTCGCAGGTGTCATGTGGATTTTCTCAGGAAAATTCTAAATTTTTATAATCTTTTTGAAAAAACTTGTAAATATAAAACTTATGATTACTCACCAACTACTTTGTAGTTGACACTTGATTTTCCTACATGTTTCAAGTAATGAAGCAAAGTAGGTTGAGGAAGATGAACTCACACTTTTGGACATCATCATATAGGATCTTGGACTTAGCTAATTAACTGAAATTCTGGCGACTTGAATTTAGTTAAATAGTTAATTCTCTTTTGTAATTGATGTAACTATCTCATGATGAACATGATTTGTGTGCATTTAATTTGGTTGAATGAATGTTATATGATGATTTGATTTAGATGCCCACGAGCTTTTGAACAATCTACACATCCCTCGTGGCATCCCGACGTTTCCGCCATCGGTCGGGGTGTTACAGATTGGTATCAGAGCCTGGGTTATAGGGAATTAGGTTACTAGAAATGGTTGACCTAGTCTATAACCGTAGGATACCCTAGTATGAAGTAATTTCATACACTAGTTAGTATATTCAGGATTTCATGCTTATGTGTTTATTACATGTTAACTGAACTCCTGTTATACATCTGATTTATATATGCTGCTTACTAATTATTTGCTTACTTGTGCCCTAATGACTCGATAAGGACATACTCGTGGTGTATTGTAAAGGTGGTGGGACGGTGGTTTGGGCGGTTGCGACCTACCCTTATCATATGCCCTATATATACCATTTACAGTACATCGGGTGGATGTCAGTATTGAGGAATAAGGGAAGTACCCGTTTGGGACACTTATCTGCTTAAGAACTTAACTGCTTAGGAATTTATCTGCTTTAGGAATTATCTGATTAGATCTTGTGATCACCAGACAAGGACACACTCGTGGTATACTACAAAGGTGGTGGGACGGTGTAAGGGAGGTTGCGATCTACCCTTGCATATGCCCTATACATATACCATTTGTAGTATATTGGGGGTCTGTCAGTGTCAGGAACTTAGGATATTATTAGGAATTATTGTAAAGTTGAGATTGATGGGATATGGATGTTGATGGTATGTTTGTTGGATTGGTTTGGATTGACTCATGGATGATCACACTTGATGAACACTTATAAACTCATTTATAAACACGCTTATTGGACACGTAAGGTGCATAGGATCAACGAATTATACGAACGATTAGTGATGGAATATGGACTTGGGTGATGATATAGACACTTGGTGATAATATAAACGCATAGTGATGATACTAACACTTAGTGATGGTATGGACAATTGATGAGAATAAACTATATGGAGGATATGAACACTTAGTGACAATAAGAGCACTCAGTGATGATATGGACCCTTATTGATGATTAGGGACATTGAGATTTGGTATGGAATTTAGTGAACTTAGACATTAGGGGAACTTTAATGTCAGGTGAACTTAGACATTAGGTGAACTTAGAAATAGGCGAACCTACATGTCAGGTGAACTTAGACATTAGGCGAACCTAATTGTCTAAGGGAACTAGAGACCACTTCACTCAAAATTATCCTACCTAGGATAAGGTTTGTGAAGTGAGACTATGGTAAAATACATGATACACCCTAAATGCTAACAAGGGCATAATCGTGGTGCAATGGAACGGTGGTGGGACGGTGTAGGGGAGATTGTGATCTACCTCTGCATATGCCCTATATATAAGCTTGTTGCATTGCATCGAGAGGTTGTCAGTGTTGGTATAGGGTGGGGAATGTATGGAACTTAGGAATAGTTAGCTAATATTAGTTAAGACCAACTAGGATACTTAGTATAATATTAGGAAATTGATAAATGTTATGAGTTAATGACAGATAGGAGAGAAATATAGTTCCTATATGAAATCCTAAATGTTTAAATGAACTCATTTGACCATTGTTTGTATGACTTACGTTGTAAACGATAGTAACATGTTTCTAATTTCTCAGAAACATGCCGCCGCGCCGTCACAACGAAGATGACTCAAACAATGGGGATGCTAACAACAGTAATGCCAACTCCGGCATACAAGAGTTAGCAACACTTATCTCTGGATTGGTGAACCAGTTGACTCAGGCCAATCAGAACATCAATCAAAACAGAGGAGGTGCAAATCCGCCAACTTGCACATTCAAGCATTTCAACTCCTGTAATCCTCTGAAGTTCACGGGTGCTGAATCAGCCACTGGTCTACTACAGTGGTTTGAGGGCATGGAGAATACCTTCATCAACAGCGATTGTCCTGAGAACTTGAAGGTGCGCTATGCCACCAGTGTTTTCCAAAAGAGAGCACTGACTTGGTGGAATGGCGAAAAGCGAACTAGGGGAGTTGATGCCGCCTTAGCGCTAACATGGAAAGAGGTCAAGGACCTGATGACCACTGAATTTTGTCCTCGCAGTGAGATGAGGAAGCTTGAGACTGAGTTCTGGGAACTCAAGCAGGACAGCGGGGAGAATGTAATCTACAATACTCAGTTCCATGAGTATAGCCTGCTGGTGCCTCATCTTGTGACACCCTTGGAGAGAGCGATCGAGAAATATATCGGCGGGCTGCCGATGCAGATTCAGGATACTGTCTATGGGAGCAATCCCAAAACACTGCAAGCTGCTATCCGTTTATCTGCTACACTCACCGACTGTCACACCCCAACCCGAGGGGATTAAGGCATGACGATTGATTTCAAATCATTTAACTAACTTTGTGGAAGCATAGTTTAAATAATCCATAGCCCAAAGCAAACTAAAGCAATTAAAGTATCAAACACACCACAAATTGTCTAAATTTGCCACGCAGGGCCCAATAAAACATAATTCAATAATCATAAAATTTTTCTTAAATCAATTCCATTCTAAAGCCATCACTATTCCTCTAAAAGCTCATCCGGTTCTCCTACTCTTACCAATTCAACCTGAAAGACATGCTAAAATACGTCAACTAAAAAGTTGGTGAGAACATGAGTTTAATAATATGACACAATCAGTAATAATATAACATGTGATAATTCAATAACAATACAACCAACCCTGTCCCATGCTCGGGCGTTTGCCTCATACACTGTTAGCCCACAACATGGTCAAACCAAATATACTTCCCAATTCCGAGACCCGTTCCTGCTCTCGGTCATTTATGTATCATAAGAATATATGCCACAACGGTTGACAATAACCTCAGTGGGGTTTCAACCTTTCTTTTACAAGGCCACCCTTTCGGGCCACTGTGCGTGGGGGATTCCCCAAGTAGTACTACCCATATACTCACCGGCTCTACTTATGAGTTAATGGTTGTAAATTATGTTTAATGCCTAGGGGAAGCAATTTTATTGAAACGGACGTTCATTATCACATAAATAAAATTTTATAAACAATTTATGGAGCATGCTTTCAGTATCCCAAAACAGTAAAAGAAAAGGGATCACATGAACTCACCTGTTACTGATGTTCGGTTATCTGTCGAATGAAGGGATTGATTGTAAATCTTGATTGGTTCACTTGCCTAATGTATGTTTAGATTTTAGTAAATATTCATGCCATAAACATTGATGTGATATTGTTTCTCATTTAACCCTATTTTTAAGTATTCAAAACCTTTCGGGTTTAATAATTACACATGGATATAGGTTTACATATTTATATGCTTTTCCTCATTGCTTATTATCAGTAAAGGGTCTGGGTAAAATTTTATTTACTCATTCCCTATTGTTTTTATATTAACCTCTTGTATCAAAATTTGTTTTTAAAATCCTCAAAAATTCCCAGATAATGATTCTGATCACTAAAAATTTCGAAAATATTTATATAGTCTCATACTGATGTTATTTAACTCCTGTAAAAATTTCAGAATTTTTAAAGCTCGTTTACTATTTTTTTAACAGTTTTAAACATTTTACTTTCATTAATATTATAATAAATATTTCCCGATATGTAAAAATTTCAAAACTTTTTATACAGTGAACAACTCATGTTCTAAGGCTACTGTAGAACTTTCATAAATTTAGGAGGTCATTTACTATATAAAATGATTTTTGCACTATTTATTATATTAAATAACAAATAAATACTTAACAGTCACTAAAAATTACCATATTTTTACTGAGACCTCCCAGTATTATTAGAATACTGGGAAAAATATTTACTTCATATTTTGAACAGTAACCAATTTAATTCGTATTTTTAGCCTTTTGCAAACATTTTAAATGGCAAATAATTAGTTTAAACTATACATTTTTAGTTTCAATATTTTTTCCAGGTCTTCTAACTATATTCATACCGAAATAAATTATACTTCAGATTTTTATCACTCAGAAGCTATTTTTGATGATTTTATCAAGATTTATAGGAATTTTAATAAATCCATAACTTATTCTAGACATAACAATAAATACTCAAACTTTTTGAGTGTTATCCCAACATTATTATGAGTCCATTTTAGTTATACAGTCTGTCCAGAAAACTGTTAACATAATTTTTGATATTTTAAGTACTTATAAGCCTTAGAAATTGGGTCTTTGGGGCAAAATTAACAATATAACATTCCTATCATCAAAACCCAATCTTTTATAAAATATTTCCAACAATAAAATCATATCTAGACCTGATCAAAATTTCGAGACATACATATAAGCATTATAAAGTTGTAGTTTTCATTTTTACATACATGCATGCACATATAACTATTTGTTAAGGGGTGTGGTTCTTACACTTGAGCTTATCACTTGTGTGCAACGTTTCCAAGGTGATTGTGGGCTGTTAAGAAATGTAGAACGCATAGAATGGATTTAGAGTTCATGCTACATACGAGAATGGAAGTTATGGGTTTCCAAGATCATGATATTACACATGCAAGACTTGCATGTGTATCCATGATTTTAAGTACTCGTCCCCCATGGGTTTTAAGGTTCATATTAGAATAAAACTCGTTTCTTTTGAATGGGTATGGGTTATAGTATCAAAATCAAAGCTTTAGTTTAAGAAATGTCAAATTTTTACACATGCATATACATGCATGTGTGTTCTTGCGATTTAGCCGTATAACACTCCCATTTTTATAGTTCAAAAACGATGAGAATGGGTGTTTAGGGGCTGTTAAGAATGGTGACGAGTAGAAAGAGTAGATAGAATAAGGTTTTCAAGTTTTAGAAGCTCACTATCTAACCTTTGTGTCGAACGAAACCCTTGAACTCGAGATGTTCTTGTGTTGAGACCTCAAAACCGTCGATCTCTTGGGGAAGAGGGGCTGGAACTCGTCGAAGCTTGAGAGGGAATAGAGAGTGAATTCCTTGAATAGTTAGAGTATTGTGTGGTAAATGAAATGTGGGTGGTGATGCCGATTAAAAGAGAGAGAGATAGATGGGTATTTTTCGGTCAAAGGAAAAGAAAAAGGGAAGGGAGTGAGTGGGTGATGTGTGTGGGGAAGAGAGGGAGAGTGTGGATTGGTGGTTGAGGGTGGTGGTGTAAGTGATAATTTGTTTTCTTGTGTATGCATGTAACCGTGTATATGGGTGTGTATATATGTGATGGTGTATGGTACGTATTTATGCATGCATGTATATATAGGATGGTGATGTGTGTGGAAAAGAGTAGAGGATATTGTTATTGGTGGTGATAGGAGGGGTGTTAAGAGGATAATTTTTAATTATATATATGTGTAACCATGTATGTGTATTCATATACACATATATGTGTGTCGTGTATTTATATATAATATATGTAGATAGTGTAGAAGAGTTGTATTGGATTAATTTAAATAATCTAGGCATGTATGGATATATGTGGGTGTCGCACATATGTATGAATGTGTAAACATATATTAGATTTTCATTTGTTGAGTCTTGAAATTAATACCCCTATGCATGTATGTATGTATAAGCGAAATGTGAACATATATATATATATTACTATGTGTGTGTATGTCGTGACATACATACAAATTTTTAATATGATAATTATTTATTAGAAGTAGTTTAGCAATAGATATAATTATCATAAGTTCCAACTTGCTTAAAAAAAATATATATACATATACGAATATGTGGAATTATTGTTTCACTTTATTTTCACTCGTTGTGTCTCAAGGATATATTATGTTTCATAGAAGAATTATTGTTTCCAAATTTTTATGGCATGAGCGTTCTATTGTTCTCAACTAATGACTTAATTTCTCTACTTAATGTTTCTAAGAAGTGTGTTTATCTAAACATATTAATAAATGCATCGTAATTTAAAGTTTTAATATAAACCTGATTCGCGTGTTGTCACAGTCTCCCCTACTTGTAGAAATTTCGTCCTCGAAATTTGATTTGTCATAGTCAACTTGTAGTTTGAAATAGTTGAGGGTACTTATTACGTATCTCCGATTCTTTTTCCCAAGTAAACTCAGGCCCTCGTTTAGAATCCCAACGTACTTTAACAATTGGTATCTTACTACGCCTCAGCTTCTTGATCTGTCTGTCCATGATTTCTACAGGTTCCTCCATGAATTGCAATTGTTTATTGACCTTTGCCTCTTTGTAAGGTATGATCAAAGTTTCGTCCACTAAGCATTTCTTGAGGTTTGACACATGAAACACGTCATGTATTCCTTCTAATTCCAATGGTAGTTCTAGCTGATAAGCTACAAGTCCCACTCTTGCTACAATTTTGAAAGGTCCAATATATCGGGGGTTCAACTTCCCATGTTTGCCAAAGCGTACCGTACCCTTCCATGGTGATACCTTTAGCATGACTTTATCACCTACACTGAACTCCAACGGCCTTCGTCTCTTATCTGCATAACTCTTCTGTCGGTCTTGAGCAGCCTTCATCCTTTCCTTGATTCTATGGATCTTATCAGTCGTTTCTTGCACAATCTCAGGCCCTGTTAATTTGTTCTCACCTATTTCATTCCAACATAGTGGTGATCTACACTTTCTCCCATATAATGCTTCGAACGGTGCGGCTTGAATACTAGTATGGTAGCTGTTATTATAGGAGAATTCAACTAATGGCAAGTGGGTGTCCCAACTTCCTCCAAAATCTATTACACATGCTCTCAACATGTCTTCCAATGTCTGGATAGTTCTTTCACTTTGCCCATCCGTTTGAGGATGGTAAGCCGTACTTAGTTTTAATTTGGTTCCCAGAGCTTCTTGAAGTGTTTGCCAAAATCTTGAAGTGAAACGACTATCTCTATCCGAGATTATTGATGTTGGCACTCCGTGTCTCGACACAATTTCATTCATATAAATCTTTGCTAACTTATCCATTTTGTAATCTTCCCTTATAGGTAAAAAGTGTGCCGTTTTTGTTAGCCTATCAACGACTACCCATATTGAGTCATGACCACTGGTGGTCCGAGGTAACTTGGTTACAAAATCCATAGTAACTTGTTCCCATTTCCATGCAGGTATCTCTGGTTGTTGTAACAATCCAGATGGCTTTTGATGCTCTGCTTTTACTCTTGCACAAGTCAAGCATTTGCTGACATATTCTGCTATTGATCTTTTTAATCCAGGCCACCAGAATTTTTCTTTTAACTCATGGTACATTTTGTCACCTCCGGGGTGCACTGAGTATCTGGACTTATGGGTCTCTTCTAAAATTATTTCTCTCATACCCCCATGCAGAGGTATCCATATCTTCCCTTTATATGCCTTTAATCCACTTTGATCCTCTTCATCAAATTGTTTCTCACTTTTTGTCAATGATTCTTCTCTTAAGTTTTCCTTGGACAAGGCCTCCTGTTGCACTTTATGTATCCTTTCCTTTAAATCAATCCCTACTGTCATTTTCAAGGCTTTTACTCTTAGTGGAATCACTCTTTCTTTTCGGCTCAAAGCGTCTGCTACCACATTTGCCTTTCCCGGATGGTACCGGATTTCACAGTCGTAATCACTTAACAATTCTACCCATCTCCTTTGTCTCATATTCAGTATTTTCTGATCAAGTATATGTTGTAAACTCTTGTGATCAGTATAGATTACACAATTCGTTCCATATAAGTAGTGTCTCCATATCTTTAGAGCAAACACTACCGCTCCTAATTCTAAGTCATGGGTGGTGTAGTTTTTCTCATGTGTTTTCAATTGTCGTGATGCGTATGCAATTACTTTCTTCCTTTGCATTAACACACAACCTAATCCCATTCTAGAAGCATCACAGTACACCACGAAATCTTCATTCCCTTCTGGTAAGGATAATATGGGTGCACTACATAACCTTTGCTTTAGAGTGTCGAATGCTTCTTGTTGTTTTTCTCCCCATTCAAAAGTCACTTTCTTCTGAGTTAACGTAGTTAACGGTAGTGCTATCTTCGAGAAATTCTCAATAAATCTTCTGTAATAACCAGCCAATCCCAGGAATTGTCTTATTTCGGTAGGAGTTCTCGGTGTCTCCCATTCCTTAATTGCCTCTATCTTTGAAGGATCTACTTGTATTCCTTCTTCATTTATAATATGCCCTAAGAATTGTACTTCTCTCATCCAAAATTCACATTTGCTCAGCTTAGCAAATAACTTTTCCTTCCTTAAGAGTTCTAGCGTCTTTCGTAGGTGCTCTTCATGATCCTTCGCATTCTTCGCATTCTTCGAGTATATTAGTATATCATCAATGAATACTATCACGAATTTATCCAGGTATGGTTTACACACCCGGTTCATGAGATCCATAAACACAGCAGGTGCGTTTGTAAGCCCGAAAGGCATTACCATAAACTCATAATGTCCGTAACGAGTTCTGAACGCGGTTTTAGGGACATCCTCATCCCTAACTCTTAATTGATGATATCCCGATCTTAAATCTATCTTTGAAAAATAGCTTGCCCCTTGAAGTTGATCAAACAAATCATCGATTCTGGGGAGTGGATAACGATTCTTTATAGTAACTTTGTTTAGCTCTCGGTAGTCGATGCACATTCTCAACGTTCCGTCCTTCTTCTTCACGAATAATACTGGGGCTCCCCATGGAGAATAGCTCGGTCTTATAAAGCCTTTATCCATCAGCTCTTGTATTTGAGTCACCATTTCTTGCATTTCGGATGGCGCTAAGCGATAAGGTGCTTTAGCTACTGGTGCCGCTCCTGGTATCAAATCAATTCTGAATTCCACTTGTCTTGGTGCCGGCATTCCTGGCAACTCTTCAGGGAATACATCCATATATTCAGATACAATTGGTATTTCCTTGAGTACTGTTTCTTCTTTCTTGGTGACTACATAGGCCAGGTAAATCATGTTTCCCTTCCTTGAATACCTCTCCGTCTTTGCATACGAAATGATTTGCGGTAATTCTCTAACCTTATGTCCAATCACGATTACCTTCTTATTGTTAACTAAGGGAATTGTCATAGTCTTATGTTCACAGTTAAGTTTTACCTTATTCATGGTTAGCCAATCCATTCCAATAACTACATCAAAGCCTCCTAATTCAATAGGCAGTAAATCAATCTTAAACTTTTGTCCTTCCATAACTAATTCACAATCTTTCAACATTTCTTTTATACTTATCACTTTTCCAGTGGCTATCTCTACTTCACATATATCTTTCAAACAAGTGGGTTGCTTATCGAGTAAGGATCGAAATTTTGTTGATATAAAACTAAATGTGGCACCCGTATCAATCAATACACTAGCAACATGATTGTTTAAAAGAAACGTACCCGTTATCATTTCCGGATCCTTCTGTGCTTCAGTTGCGGTAAGTACGAATGCTCTTCCGGTTGCTTTCTGCGGCTTATCTCTCTTCAGTTTCGGGCACACATTCCTCAAATGCCCAGGGTCTCCGCATTCATAACACCTAGCTACATCCTTGGCTCTACAATCCTTGAGGAGGTGTCCTGCTTTCTTGCACTTATAGCAATACTTTGGGTTGCATTCTCCTTGGTGATGTATCTTGCATTTGTCACACCAAGGACTAGTTCCTAGGTATAGCTTTCTCCCTGGTCTGGGTACAGTTGATTCCTTTGCCTTGCCAAAGTCATTTCTCTTTCCTTCAAATCTCCTAAACTTGTGATCTCCTTTCCTATCATTCCTGTTATCCTGCCCCTTCCTCTTATCTCCCACCTTTTCTTGGTTTATCTTCCCACATCGCACTATTTCATCAGTAAGCGTTCCTCCTAACTCTACTGCAGACTGAAAAGTAGCTGGTCTTGCTGTCCTGACATATCCCCTAACTTGTGGTGCTAAACCCCAGATGTACCTTCCAATCCTTTTAGTCTCAGGGGTAACCAAGTGTGGTACAAGTAACGCCATCTCATTGAATCGATTGATATATTTGGTGTGATCCAAACCAACCATTTCATGTGCTAGAAATTCCGCTTCGATTCTTTCCAGTTCATTAATCGGGCAGAATTTTTCAGTAACAATATCCTTAAAATCTTTCCACTTCATGGCTTTAATGGCGTTTCGTCCCCTAGTCTTGACAATGGTGTTCCACCAAGTTAACGCAGATCCCTTAAGAGAGTGAGTTGCATATTTCACCTTGTTATCCTCCTTGCAATCGCTGATATCCAACACTGCCTCCATATCTTCCAACCATCTTATTGCTCCTACAGCACCATCCCTTCCTTCAAAATCTTTGGGCTTGCAGGCCATGAAGGTCTTGTATGAGCACCCCTTTCGTTCTTCTGTTTCTACTTGTTCGATTTCTGGCCCTCTAGCTCCGTGGGCATTTTCGTTTTGATTTTCTATATTCATATCTGCCCTGATTTGCGCTGCGATGGTCGGTATTGCGTTTTGGATATGTCTAGTGATAAGATCAGTCATTCTGTCTTCCCTGTTCCGGTCTCCTTCATTTCCTCCTGCATTTGGGTTGCCCTCCAAGGGGTTTTCTTCATTTTCAGCGTGATTTACTGAGTTTTCCGGGGGAGGTGGTGGTGGATTCCTTCTTCGTCCAGCTCGCGGATTTGGATTTGCTCCCGCATTGAGTTGACCACGGTTCAGTCGTTGGCTACGTCGGGAGGCATTCTATATCACGAGTTTCACACGTAGAGAAAATTATTGTTATTAGTCATTATTGAGCAATTAATTTAGTTTCACTATTGTGTCATATTCATAGTTAACAATTATTAAAGAGAAAACAAAAATATATTTAGGCAACCAATTCAAATCCATACATTTAAAATCATACATCCAAAATATCTCATGATGTATCATATTATCACATTCATTCATCATGACAACCAACAATAATTCATAGAAACCAAATTTCTCAATGTTTCAACCCATTCATTACATAATTCAAAATGTTTCACCATCATGTTTCCAATGCACCATCAGGGAAAATATCCCTATCAATCCCAATTGTTTCATAATACATCAAGATTTGGGCATGCAATCCCATATTGTCTCATAATACATCAAATGACATAATTCATAATGAAAAATAAAAAAAAAAAAAAAATCAGTCCCCTAAGTCTTCTTCCCACGTAGTGAATCCCACACAGTTGCAAAGAATCCCTTCTTCTTTGTTGCCTGTCGAGCCTCACGGG
The DNA here is from genome assembly GCA_009363875.1 of Mikania micrantha. Lineage (NCBI taxonomy): Eukaryota > Viridiplantae > Streptophyta > Magnoliopsida > Asterales > Asteraceae > Mikania > Mikania micrantha. Next base: position 41,186,735 of record CM018683.1, on the reverse strand, counting down.
TCTCCTTCAGTTCTTTGCGTGTCATTTCCAGTTGCAGTGTGACTGCTCCTATATGCCTTTGGAATTGTTCCGCTAGTTGGGTTGCCTTCTTTTCCTGCTCGAACATAGCAGACCACAGCATGTAGTTTTCTTCTCTCTGCGGGTTGACATCTACAGCTCTGCTCCTACTCGGACCCGCCATATCCATCCCATGGCGAGCAGAATGCCCTAAGTGCACGCTATGACGCGCGGGCTGAACCAGATCAGGTTCTCCCATGGTAGGATAAAGGGGTCCACTCCTGGGCATACGAAAAGACATGGAGGCTCCCGGCCTCGCTCCCATAACAGGTGTGGGTCTCCTAACAGGTCCGTCACTAGGTTCAATACGGGGTAAGGGAGGAGACATAGATCTAGTGCGAGATCTACTGGGCGTAGTAGATGCAGCATCATTATACTCCATTGGCTCCGACTCTGATGAAGAGAAGTATGCATCCTCTGGCAGCGGACTATAGTGTTGAGGGAACTGTCGATGCAATTCCTCACGAACAGCTGGAGGGAAGTCTCTCCTCGCAAAGGCTCTTGGTCGGCTCGATGGTCCGCTCTTACTGGTTCCCTTACCTTTCGCATCCATTTTCCTGCAATAAATTAATTAGAATATTTGATAATGTAATTTGTCCTAGATTCCCTAAAGCAATATTTCCTATTTCCTAAGTATCCTAATTTCTTACCTATTTGTCCCAATCTCTCGGTTATAGTCTTAGGTATGCTAAGGCACCTCATTCTCTATAACCTTGGGCTCTGATACCAACCTGTCACACCCCAACCCGAGGGGATTAAGGCATGACGATTGATTTCAAATCATTTAACTAACTTTGCGGAAGCATAGTTTAAATAATCCATAGCCCAAAGCAAACTAAAGCAATTAAAGTATCAAACACACCACAAATTGTCTAAATTTGCCACGCAGGGCCCAATAAAACATAATTCAATAATCATAAAATTTTTCTTAAATCAACTCCATTCTAAAGCCATCACTATTCCTCTAAAAGCTCATCCGGTTCTCCTACTCTTACCAATTCAACCTGAAAGACATGCTAAAATACGTCAACTAAAAAGTTGGTGAGAACATGAGTTTAATAATATGACACAATCAGTAATAATATAACATGTGATAATTCAATAACAATACAACCAACCCTGTCCCATGCTCGGGCGTTTGCCTCATACACTGTTAGCCCACAACATGGTCAAACCAAATATACTTCCCAATTCCGAGACCCGTTCCTGCTCTCGGTCATTTATGTATCATAAGAATATATGCCACAACGGTTGACAATAACCTCAGTGGGGTTTCAACCTTTCTTTTACAAGGCCACCCTTTCGGGCCACTGTGCGTGGGGGATTCCCCAAGTAGTACTACCCATATACTCACCGGCTCTACTTATGAGTTAATGGTTGTAAATTATGTTTAATGCCTAGGGGAAGCAATTTTATTGAAACGGACGTTCATTATCACATAAATAAAATTTTATAAACAATTTATGGAGCATGCTTTCAGTATCCCAAAACAGTAAAAGAAAAGGGATCACATGAACTCACCTGTTACTGATGTTTGGTTATCTGTCGAATGAAGGGATTGATGGTAAATCTTGATTGGTTCACTTGCCTAATGTATGTTTAGATTTTAGTAAATATTCATGCCATAAACATTGATGTGATATTGTTTCTCATTTAACCTTATTTTTAAGTATTCAAAACCTTTCGGGTTTAATAATTACACATGGATATAGGTTTACATATTTATATGCTTTTCCTCATTGCTTATTATCAGTAAAGGGTCTGGGTAAAATTTTATTTACTCATTCCCTATTGTTTTTATATTAACCTCTTGTATCAAAATTTTTTTTTAAAATCCTCAAAAATTCCCAGATAATGATTCTGATCACTAAAAATTCCGAAAATATTTATATAGTCTCATACTGATGTTATTTAACTCCTGTAAAAATTTCAGAATTTTTAAAGCTCGTTTACTATTTTAAACAGTTTTAAACATTTTACTTTCATTAATATTATAATAAATATTTCCCGATATGTAAAAATTTCAAAACTTTTTATACAGTGAACAACTCATGTTCTAAGGCTACTGTAGAACTTTCATAAATTTAGGAGGTCATTTACTATATAAAATGATTTTTGCACTATTTATTATATTAAATAACAAATAAATACTTAACAGTCACTAAAAATTACCATATTTTTACTGAGACCTCCCAGTATTATTAGAATACTGGGAAAAATATTTACTTCATATTTTGAACAGTAACCAATTTAATTCGTATTTTTAGCCTTTTGCAAACATTTTAAATGGCAAATAATTAGTTTAAACTATACATTTTTAGTTTCAATATTTTTCCCAGGTCTTCTAACTATATTCATACCGAAATAAATTATACTTCAGATTTTTATCACTCAGGAGCTATTTTTGATGATTTTATCAAGATTTATAGGAATTTTAATAAATCCATAACTTATTCTAGACATAACAATAAATACTCAAACTTTTTGAGTGTTATCCCAACATTATTATGAGTCCATTTTAGTTATACAGTCTGTCCAGAAAACTGTTAACATAATTTTTGATATTTTAAGTACTTATAAGCCTTAGAAATTGGGTTTTTGGGGCAAAATTAACAATATAACATTCCTATCATCAAAACCCAATCTTTTATAAAATATTTCCAACAATAAAATCATATCTAGACCTGATCAAAATTTCGAGACATACATATAAGCATTTTAAAGTTGTAGTTTTCATTTTTACATACATGCATGCACATATAACTATTTGTTAAGGGGTGTGGTTCTTACACTTGAGCTTATCACTTGTGTGCAACGTTTCCAAGGTGATTGTGGGCTGTTAAGAAATGTAGAAAGCATAGAATGGATTTAGAGTTCATGCTACATACGAGAATGGAAGTTATGGGTTTCCAAGATCATGATATTACACATGCAAGACTTGCATGTGTATCCATGATTTTAAGTACTCGTCCCCCATGGGTTTAAGGTTCATATTAGAATAAAATCGTTTCTTTTGAATGGGTATGGGTTATAGTATCAAAATCAAAGCTTTAGTTTAAGAAATGTCAAATTTTTACACATGCATATACATGCATGTGTGTTCTTGCGATTTAGCCGTATAACACTCCCATTTTTATAGTTCAAAAACGATGAGAATGGGTGTTTAGGGGCTGTTAAGAATGGTGACGAGTAGAAAGAGTAGATAGAATAAGGTTTTCAAGTTTTAGAAGCTCACTATCTAACCTTTGTGTCGAACGAAACCCTTGAACTCGAGATGTTCTTGTGTTGAGACCTCAAAACCGTCGATCTCTTGGGGAAGAGGGGCTGGAACTCGTCGAAGCTTGAGAGGGAATAGAGAGTGAATTCCTTGAATAGTTAGAGTATTGTGTGGTAAATGAAATACGGGTGGTGATGCCGATTAAAAGAGAGAGAGATAGATGGGTATTTTTCGGTCAAAGGAAAAGAAAAAGGGAAGGGAGTGAGTGGGTGATGTGTGTGGGGAAGAGAGGGAGAGTGTGGATTGGTGGTTGAGGGTGGTGGTGTAAGTGATAATTTGTTTTCTTGTGTATGCATGTAACCGTGTATATGGGTGTGTATATATGTGATGGTGTATGGTACGTATTTATGCATGCATGTATATATAGGATGGTGATGTGTGTGGAAAAGAGTAGAGGATATTGTTATTGGTGGTGATAGGAGGGGTGTTAAGAGGATAATTTTTAATTATATATATGTGTAACCGTGTATGTGTATTCATATACACATATATGTGTGTCGTGTATTTATATATAATATATGTAGATAGTGTAGAAGAGTTGTATTGGATTAATTTAAATAATCTAGGCATGTATGGATATATGTGGGTGTCGCACATATGTATGAATGTGTAAACATATATTAGATTTTCATTTGTTGAGTCTTGAAATTAATACCCCTATGCATGTATGTATGTATAAGCGAAATGTGAACATATATATATATATTACTATGTGTGTGTATGTCGTGACATACATACAAATTTTTAATATGATAATTATTTATTAGAAGTAGTTTAGCAATAGATATAATTATCATAAGTTCCAACTTGCTTAAAAAAAATATATATACATATACGAATATGTGGAATTATTGTTTCACTTTATTTTCACTCGTTGTGTCACAAGGATATATTATGTTTCATAGAAGAATTATTGTTTCCAAATTTTTATGGCATGAGCGTTCTATTGTTCTCAACTAATGACTTAATTTCTCTACTTAATGTTTCTAAGAAGTGTGTTTATCTAAACATATTAATAAATGCATCGTAATTTAAAGTTTTAATATAAACCTGATTCGCGTGTTGTCACAGTCTCCCCTACTTGTAGAAATTTCGTCCTCGAAATTTGATTTGTCATAGTCAACTTGTAGTTTGAAATAGTTGAGGGTACTTCTTACGTATCTCCGATTCTTTTTCCCAAGTAAACTCAGGCCCTCGTTTAGAATCCCAACGTACTTTAACAATTGGTATCTTACTACGCCTCAGCTTCTTGATCTGTCTGTCCATGATTTCTACAGGTTCCTCCATGAATTGCAATTGTTTATTGACCTTTGCCTCTTTGTAAGGTATGATCAAAGTTTCGTCCACTAAGCATTTCTTGAGGTTTGACACATGAAACACGTCATGTATTCCTTCTAATTCCAATGGTAGTTCTAGCTGATAAGCTACAAGTCCCACTCTTGCTACAATTTTGAAAGGTCCAATATATCGGGGGTTCAACTTCCCATGTTTGCCAAAGCGTACCGTACCCTTCCATGGTGATACCTTTAGCATGACTTTATCACCTACACTGAACTCCAACGGCCTTCGTCTCTTATCTGCATAACTCTTCTGTCGGTCTTGAGCAGCCTTCATCCTTTCCTTGATTCTATGGATCTTATCAGTAGTTTCTTGCACAATCTCAGGCCCTGTTAATTTGTTCTCACCTATTTCATTCCAACATAGTGGTGATCTACACTTTCTCCCATATAATGCTTCGAACGGTGCGGCTTGAATACTAGTATGGTAGCTGTTATTATAGGAGAATTCAACTAATGGCAAGTGGGTGTCCCAACTTCCTCCAAAATCTATTACACATGCTCTCAACATGTCTTCCAATGTCTGGATAGTTCTTTCACTTTGCCCATCCGTTTGAGGATGGTAAGCCGTACTTAGTTTTAATTTGGTTCCCAGAGCTTCTTGAAGTGTTTGCCAAAATCTTGAAGTGAAACGACTATCTCTATCCGAGATTATTGATGTTGGCACTCCGTGTCTCGACACAATTTCATTCATATAAATCTTTGCTAACTTATCCATTTTGTAATCTTCCCTTATAGGTAAAAAGTGTGCCGTTTTTGTTAGCCTATCAACGACTACCCATATTGAGTCATGACCACTGGTGGTCCGAGGTAACTTGGTTACAAAATCCATAGTAACTTGTTCCCATTTCCATGCAGGTATCTCTGGTTGTTGTAACAATCCAGATGGCTTTTGATGCTCTGCTTTTACTCTTGCACAAGTCAAGCATTTGCTGACATATTCTGCTATTGATCTTTTTAATCCAGGCCACCAGAATTTTTCTTTTAACTCATGGTACATTTTGTCACCACCGGGGTGCACTGAGTATCTGGACTTATGGGTCTCTTCTAAAATTATTTCTCTCATACCCCCATGCAGAGGTATCCATATCTTCCCTTTATATGCCTTTAATCCACTTTGATCTTCTTCATCAAATTGTTTCTCACTTTTTGTCAATGATTCTTCTCTTAAGTTTTCCTTGGACAAGGCCTCCTGTTGCACTTTATGTATCCTTTCCTTTAAATCAATCCCTACTGTCATTTTCAAGGCTTTTACTCTTAGTGGAATCACTCTTTCTTTTCGGCTCAAAGCGTCTGCTACCACATTTGCCTTTCCCGGATGGTACCGGATTTCACAGTCGTAATCACTTAACAATTCTACCCATCTCCTTTGTCTCATATTCAGTATTTTCTGATCAAGTATATGTTGTAAACTCTTGTGATCAGTATAGATTACACAATTCGTTCCATATAAGTAGTGTCTCCATATCTTTAGAGCAAACACTACCGCTCCTAATTCTAAGTCATGGGTGGTGTAGTTTTTCTCATGTGTTTTCAATTGTCGTGATGCGTATGCAATTACTTTTTCCTTTGCATTAACACACAACCTAATCCCATTCTAGAAGCATCACAGTACACCACGAAATCTTCATTCCCTTCTGGTAAGGATAATATGGGTGCACTACATAACCTTTGCTTTAGAGTGTCGAATGCTTCTTGTTGTTTTTCTCCCCATTCAAAAGTCACTTTCTTCTGAGTTAACGTAGTTAACGGTAGTGCTATCTTCGAGAAATTCTCAATAAATCTTCTGTAATAACCAGCCAATCCCAGGAATTGTCTTATTTCGGTAGGAGTTCTCGGTGTCTCCCATTCCTTAATTGCCTCTATCTTTGAAGGATCTACTTGTATTCCTTCTTCATTTATAATATGCCCTAAGAATTGTACTTCTCTCATCCAAAATTCACATTTGCTCAGCTTAGCAAATAACTTTTCCTTCCTTAAGAGTTCTAGCGTCTTTCGTAGGTGCTCTTCATGATCCTTCGCATTCTTCGCATTCTTCGAGTATATTAGTATATCATCAATGAATACTATCACGAATTTATCCAGGTATGGTTTACACACCCGGTTCATGAGATCCATAAACACAGCAGGTGCGTTTGTAAGCCCGAAAGGCATTACCATAAACTCATAATGTCCGTAACGAGTTCTGAACGCGGTTTTAGGGACATCCTCATCCCTAACTCTTAATTGATGATATCCCGATCTTAAATCTATCTTTGAAAAATAGCTTGCCCCTTGAAGTTGATCAAACAAATCATCGATTCTGGGGAGTGGATAACGATTCTTTATAGTAACTTTGTTTAGCTCTCGGTAGTCGATGCACATTCTCAACGTTCCGTCCTTCTTCTTCACGAATAATACTGGGGCTCCCCATGGAGAATAGCTCGGTCTTATAAAGCCTTTATCCATCAGCTCTTGTATTTGAGTCACCATTTCTTGCATTTCGGATGGCGCTAAGCGATAAGGTGCTTTAGCTACTGGTGCCTCTCCTGGTATCAAATCAATTCTGAATTCCACTTGTCTTGGTGCCGGCATTCCTGGCAACTCTTCAGGGAATACATCCATATATTCAGATACAATTGGTATTTCCTTGAGTACTGTTTCTTCTTTCTTGGTGACTACATAGGCCAGGTAAATCATGTTTCCCTTCCTTGAATACCTCTCCGTCTTTGCATACGAAATGATTTGCGGTAATTCTCTAACCTTATGTCCAATCACGATTACCTTCTTATTGTTAACTAAGGGAATTGTCATAGTCTTATGTTCACAGTTAAGTTTTACCTTATTCATGGTTAGCCAATCCATTCCAATAACTACATCAAAGCCTCCTAATTCAATAGGCAGTAAATCAATCTTAAACTTTTGTCCTTCCATAACTAATTCACAATCTTTCAACATTTCTTTTATACTTATCACTTTTCCAGTGGCTATCTCTACTTCACATATATCTTTCAAACAAGTGGGTTGCTTATCGAGTAAGGATCGAAATTTTGTTGATATAAAACTAAATGTGGCACCCGTATCAATCAATACACTAGCAACATGATTGTTTAAAAGAAACGTACCCGTTATCATTTCCGGATCCTTCTGTGCTTCAGTTGCGGTAAGTACGAATGCTCTTCCGGTTGCTTTCTGCGGCTTATCTCTCTTCAGTTTCGGGCACACATTCCTCAAATGCCCAGGGTCTCCGCATTCATAACACCTAGCTACATCCTTGGCTCTACAATCCTTGAGGAGGTGTCCTGCTTTCTTGCACTTATAGCAATACTTTGGGTTGCATTCTCCTTGGTGATGTATCTTGCATTTGTCACACCAAGGACTAGTTCCTAGGTATAGCTTTCTCCCTGGTCTGGGTACAGTTGATTCCTTTGCCTTGCCAAAGTCATTTCTCTTTCCTTCAAATCTCCTAAACTTGTGATCTCCTTTCCTATCATTCCTGTTATCCTGCCCCTTCCTCTTATCTCCCACCTTTTCTTGGTTTATCTTCCCACATCGCACTATTTCATCAGTAAGCGTTCCTCCTAACTCTACTGCAGACTGAAAAGTAGCTGGTCTTGCTGTCCTGACATATCCCCTAACTTGTGGTGCTAAACCCCAGATGTACCTTCCAATCCTTTTAGTCTCAGGGGTAACCAAGTGTGGTACAAGTAACGCCATCTCATTGAATCGATTGATATATTTGGTGTGATCCAAACCAACCATTTCATGTGCTAGAAATTCCGCTTCGATTCTTTCCAGTTCATTAATCGGGCAGAATTTTTCAGTAACAATATCCTTAAAATCTTTCCACTTCATGGCTTTAATGGCGTTTCGTCCCCTAGTCTTGACAATGGTGTTCCACCAAGTTAACGCAGATCCCTTAAGAGAGTGAGTTGCATATTTCACCTTGTTATCCTCCTTGCAATCGCTGATATCCAACACTGCCTCCATATCTTCCAACCATCTTATTGCTCCTACAGCACCATCCCTTCCTTCAAAATCTTTGGGCTTGCAGGCCATGAAGGTCTTGTATGAGCACCCCTTTCGTTCTTCTGTTTCTACTTGTTCGATTTCTGGCCCTCCAGCTCCGTGGGCATTTTCGTTTTGATTTTCTATATTCATATCTGCCCTGATTTGCGCTGCGATGGTCGGTATTGCGTTTTGGATATGTCTAGTGATAAGATCAGTCATTCTGTCTTCCCTGTTCCGGTCTCCTTCATTTCCTCCTGCATTTGGGTTGCCCTCCAAGGGGTTTTCTTCATTTTCAGCGTGATTTACTGAGTTTTCCGGGGGAGGTGGTGGTGGATTCCTTCTTCGTCCAGCTCGCGGATTTGGATTTGCTCCCGCATTGAGTTGACCACGGTTCAGTCGTTGGCTACGTCGGGGAGGCATTCTATATCATGAGTTTCACACGTAGAGAAAATTATTGTTATTAGTCATTATTGAGCAATTAATTTAGTTTCACTATTGTGTCATATTCATAGTTAACAATTATTAAAGAGAAAACAAAAATATATTTAGGCAACCAATTCAAATCCATACATTTAAAATCATACATCCAAAATATCTCATGATGTATCATATTATCACATTCATTCATCATGACAACCAACAATAATTCATAGAAACCAAATTTCTCAATGTTTCAACCCATTCATTACATAATTCAAAATGTTTCACCATCATGTTTCCAATGCACCATCAGGGAAAATATCCCTATCAATCCCAATTGTTTCATAATACATCAAGATTTGGGCATGCAATCCCATATTGTCTCATAATACATCAAATGACATAATTCATAATGAAAAATAAAAAAAAAAAAAATCAGTCCCCTAAGTCTTCTTCCCACGTAGTGAATCCCACACAGTTGCAAAGAATCCCTTCTTCTTTGTTGCCTGTCGAGCCTCACGGGTCTCCTTCAGTTCTTTGCGTGTCATTTCCAGTTGCAGTGTGACTGCTCCTATATGCCTTTGGAATTGTTCCGCTAGTTGGGTTGCCTTCTTTTCCTGCTCGAACATAGCAGACCACAGCATGTAGTTTTCTTCTCTCTGCGGGTTGACATCTACAGCTCTGCTCCTACTCGGACCCGCCATATCCATCCCATGGCGAGCAGAATGCCCTAAGTGCACGCTATGACGCGCGGGCTGAACCAGATCAGGTTCTCCCATGGTAGGATAAAGGGGTCCACTCCTGGGCATACGAAAAGACATGGAGGCTCCCGGCCTCGCTCCCATAACAGGTGTGGGTCTCCTAACAGGTCCGTCACTAGGTTCAATACGGGGTAAGGGAGGAGACATAGATCTAGTGCGAGATCTACTGGGCGTAGTAGATGCAGCATCATTATACTCCATTGGCTCCGACTCTGATGAAGAGAAGTATGCATCCTCTGGCAGCGGACTATAGTGTTGAGGGAACTGTCGATGCAATTCCTCACGAACAGCTGGAGGGAAGTCTCTCCTCGCAAAGGCTCTTGGTCGGCTCGATGGTCCGCTCTTACTGGTTCCCTTACCTTTCGCATCCATTTTCCTGCAATAAATTAATTAGAATATTTGATAATGTAATTTGTCCTAGATTCCCTAAAGCAATATTTCCTATTTCCTAAGTATCCTAATTTCTTACCTATTTGTCCCAATCTCTCGGTTATAGTCTTAGGTATGCTAAGGCACCTCATTCTCTATAACCTTGGGCTCTGATACCAACCTGTCACACCCCAACCCGAGGGGATTAAGGCATGACGATTGATTTCAAATCATTTAACTAACTTTGCGGAAGCATAGTTTAAATAATCCATAGCCCAAAGCAAACTAAAGCAATTAAAGTATCAAACACACCACAAATTGTCTAAATTTGCCACGCAGGGCCCAATAAAACATAATTCAATAATCATAAAATTTTTCTTAAATCAACTCCATTCTAAAGCCATCACTATTCCTCTAAAAGCTCATCCGGTTCTCCTACTCTTACCAATTCAACCTGAAAGACATGCTAAAATACGTCAACTAAAAAGTTGGTGAGAACATGAGTTTAATAATATGACACAATCAGTAATAATATAACATGTGATAATTCAATAACAATACAACCAACCCTGTCCCATGCTCGGGCGTTTGCCTCATACACTGTTAGCCCACAACATGGTCAAACCAAATATACTTCCCAATTCCGAGACCCGTTCCTGCTCTCGGTCATTTATGTATCATAAGAATATATGCCACAACGGTTGACAATAACCTCAGTGGGGTTTCAACCTTTCTTTTACAAGGCCACCCTTTCGGGCCACTGTGCGTGGGGGATTCCCCAAGTAGTACTACCCATATACTCACCGGCTCTACTTATGAGTTAATGGTTGTAAATTATGTTTAATGCCTAGGGGAAGCAATTTTATTGAAACGGACGTTCATTATCACATAAATAAAATTTTATAAACAATTTATGGAGCATGCTTTCAGTATCCCAAAACAGTAAAAGAAAAGGGATCACATGAACTCACCTGTTACTGATGTTCGGTTATCTGTCGAATGAAGGGATTGATGGTAAATCTTGATTGGTTCACTTGCCTAATGTATGTTTAGATTTTAGTAAATATTCATGCCATAAACATTGATGTGATATTGTTTCTCATTTAACCCTATTTTTAAGTATTCAAAACCTTTCGGGTTTAATAATTACACATGGATATAGGTTTACATATTTATATGCTTTTCCTCATTGCTTATTATCAGTAAAGGGTCTGGGTAAAATTTTATTTACTCATTCCCTATTGTTTTTATATTAACCTCTTGTATCAAAATTTGTTTTTAAAATCCTCAAAAATTCCCAGATAATGATTCTGATCACTAAAAATTCCGAAAATATTTATATAGTCTCATACTGATGTTATTTAACTCCTGTAAAAATTTCAGAATTTTTAAAGCTCGTTTACTATTTTTTTAACAGTTTTAAACATTTTACTTTCATTAATATTATAATAAATACTTCCCGATATGTAAAAATTTCAAAACTTTTTATACAGTGAACAACTCATGTTCTAAGGCTACTGTAGAACTTTCATAAATTTAGGAGGTCATTTACTATATAAAATGATTTTTGCACTATTTATTATATTAAATAACAAATAAATACTTAACAGTCACTAAAAATTACCATATTTTTACTGAGACCTCCCAGTATTATTAGAATACTGGGAAAAATATTTACTTCATATTTTGAACAGTAACCAATTTAATTCGTATTTTTAGCCTTTTGCAAACATTTTAAATGGCAAATAATTAGTTTAAACTATACATTTTTAGTTTCAATATTTTTCCCAGGTCTTCTAACTATATTCATACCGAAATAAATTATACTTCAGATTTTTATCACTCAGAAGCTATTTTTGATGATTTTATCAAGATTTATAGGAATTTTAATAAATCCATAACTTATTCTAGACATAACAATAAATACTCAAACTTTTTGAGTGTTATCCCAACATTATTATGAGTCCATTTTAGTTATACAGTCTGTCCAGAAAACTGTTAACATAATTTTTGATATTTTAAGTACTTATAAGCCTTAGAAATTGGGTCTTTGGGGCAAAATTAACAATATAACATTCCTATCATCAAAACCCAATCTTTTATAAAATATTTCCAACAATAAAATCATATCTAGACCTGATCAAAATTTCGAGACATACATATAAGCATTATAAAGTTGTAGTTTTCATTTTTACATACATGCATGCACATATAACTATTTGTTAAGGGGTGTGGTTCTTACACTTGAGCTTATCACTTGTGTGCAACGTTTCCAAGGTGATTGTGGGCTGTTAAGAAATGTAGAACGCATAGAATGGATTTAGAGTTCATGCTACATACGAGAATGGAAGTTATGGGTTTCCAAGATCATGATATTACACATGCAAGACTTGCATGTGTATCCATGATTTTAAGTACTCGTCCCCCATGGGTTTTAAGGTTCATATTAGAATAAAACTCGTTTCTTTTGAATGGGTATGGGTTATAGTATCAAAATCAAAGCTTTAGTTTAAGAAATGTCAAATTTTTACACATGCATATACATGCATGTGTGTTCTTGCGATTTAGCCGTATAACACTCCCATTTTTATAGTTCAAAAACGATGAGAATGGGTGTTTAGGGGCTGTTAAGAATGGTGACGAGTAGAAAGAGTAGATAGAATAAGGTTTTCAAGTTTTAGAAGCTCACTATCTAACCTTTGTGTCGAACGAAACCCTTGAACTCGAGATGTTCTTGTGTTGAGACCTCAAAACCGTCGATCTCTTGGGGAAGAGGGGCTGGAACTCGTCGAAGCTTGAGAGGGAATAGAGAGTGAATTCCTTGAATAGTTAGAGTATTGTGTGGTAAATGAAATACGGGTGGTGATGCCGATTAAAAGAGAGAGAGATAGATGGGTATTTTTCGGTCAAAGGAAAAGAAAAAGGGAAGGGAGTGAGTGGGTGATGTGTGTGGGGAAGAGAGGGAGAGTGTGGATTGGTGGTTGAGGGTGGTGGTGTAAGTGATAATTTGTTTTCTTGTGTATGCATGTAACCGTGTATATGGGTGTGTATATATGTGATGGTGTATGGTACGTATTTATGCATGCATGTATATATAGGATGGTGATGTGTGTGGAAAAGAGTAGAGGATATTGTTATTGGTGGTGATAGGAGGGGTGTTAAGAGGATAATTTTTAATTATATATATGTGTAACCGTGTATGTGTATTCATATACACATATATGTGTGTCGTGTATTTATATATAATATATGTAGATAGTGTAGAAGAGTTGTATTGGATTAATTTAAATAATCTAGGCATGTATGGATATATGTGGGTGTCGCACATATGTATGAATGTGTAAACATATATTAGATTTTCATTTGTTGAGTCTTGAAATTAATACCCCTATGCATGTATGTATGTATAAGCGAAATGTGAACATATATATATATATTACTATGTGTGTGTATGTCGTGACATACATACAAATTTTTAATATGATAATTATTTATTAGAAGTAGTTTAGCAATAGATATAATTATCATAAGTTCCAACTTGCTTAAAAAATATATATATACATATACGAATATGTGGAATTATTGTTTCACTTTATTTTCACTCGTTGTGTCTCAAGGATATATTATGTTTCATAGAAGAATTATTGTTTCCAAATTTTTATGGCATGAGCGTTCTATTGTTCTCAACTAATGACTTAATTTCTCTACTTAATGTTTCTAAGAAGTGTGTTTATCTAAACATATTAACAAATGCATCGTAATTTAAAGTTTTAATATAAACCTGATTCGCGTGTTGTCACACCGACAACCATGTGAAGGCTGGAACACTCACCAGGAAGGGGACAAAGAAAACTGATGTGAAGACTGCTACAAAAGAAACAAAAACTAAAGTTAAGTCTGAAGCTGCTAGTGCTTCTAAGAGCAGCAACAAAAAGAGAAAGACCAGGAACTTTGTGGTCACTACTCCTGTTGCTAAGTCTGGGCAGCAATCAACCAACAACACCACTGCAAGGAATTACATTGGGAATACTCCCCAGTGTAACACTTGTAGATATGACTTGCCAAACGTGCCGTGTCGCATCTGCAACAACTGTGGCAAGTTTGACCATTTTGCTAATGTTTGCCGGAGTGCACTGTCACACCCCCAATTTTCAACTAACGGAATCACACCGTTTGGGAGCGTGACAAACCAGGATCTCAGATCATTAGACATAGCGAAGACCTCTATATGAATTTCAAAACATACGTTGGTCTTTAAAAACATAATATTCAGAGTTTACAAAAAGTTGCGGAAGCGTTTCAAATCGAAACCAATAAACTGTTGATAAGTAAAACATTACAAATCAAAATACTGAAATATTCAAATTCAAATGTTCAAAGTTTATAATGCATGAGACTCTATCTTCCTAGTCCATGCCAGCTGTTACGCGCGCCTTAGTGTCCTGAGAAAACATGCAAATCAAGTCAACACAAAGGTTGGTGCATAACACAGGTTTTAAATAATCATAGTGTTCAAAACATCAGTTTGAATAATAAGTTGTAGATAACATAATCACAAATGCACAGTCATGATAGCTAGTCATATAAACTATTTACATACGTGTTCGACACCGAAGCTGACTAATTGCCATGCTATAGCATGTTTTCGCCTTGCCACTATTGTCTATCACAACAATAGTAAAATGTGTTTGGTCAGTCAAACACCTGCGTAGATCCCATCTACCAGGTGAGGTTTGTCAAACCTAATAGATCTATTTCCAACTACCACGCTTTGCATTACAGCAAACTAAACGGTTCGAGGTGTGTAAGGACTTTCAAGTTGATATGTTTTCACATAATGTAAACAGATAACTCATGCAAGTGATATGTATCTAAAAATCAGTTTGTTGCACATGTTTTCTCCCCCAAAACAGTTTAAAATAAGAAAGGGGCCGTGTACGCACCTTTGATGATAGCAGAATGATCACACACTAAAAGCTCGTGAAAGAAATCCTTCTACGAAGAATCTGTGTTTAAACAATAACCTAGTGTTATTCGAATAATCGTTTTGTGCTTAAAATCACATACGTGTCAACACACGTATGTTGGATTTGCTAAGAATGTGCATACGAAAGTACGCGTGTCATTGAAATCGTTTAAATAAAATCACATTTGATTTTATTTAATTAAACGTAGTTATACGCGATTTCGTGTTCGGATTAAAATATGAATTTTATCATTTCAACACGTTCGTATTCTCGTTACGGTTCCAACGCAACTTGAACGGATGAAAACGGAGTTAGAACGAATAAAATATGGTTAAAATACTAAATTAGCATTAAAAACCAAAAAATGGTTGGGCCGGGACTCGAACCCGCGACCCTCAACTCCAACACACACACATCTAACCATCTCGCCCGCTAGGGTATCGCGTTAGATATCTGGAATTTAAATGTTTTAACCACTTTTCCAGTTCGAATCCCATTTGTTCTTATAGCCGAAGCATTCTATCTCCAATTGTTCACGAATTCGAACCTGATAAATCCTAAGACCTTAGGGCTATGATTCCTGTTATCAAATCGAGTCTACCAATTGTTTTAATTTGAATAACAACTCCAATTGATTCAGAATTTTCTAATCGGCTTCATCTAAAAAAAAACAAAACTCTAATACTAACAATTCATTATAGTTTGATGAAATTAATCTAGGACCACCCTCAATCGGCCTCCTATGAAACTGTTAATAAAAATCAATTTCATTCTTAAACTCTTTTGAATCACAATCCCCAAACCATTTTAACTCAAGAACCGAATAAATAGAAATCCATCAATTCGTGATTGTTTCTTAAAATTAACATACTATTATCCCTTGTCGAGATCTTCTGAAGTTAACCATAATAATTAATTTGATTTTAAACCTCATTTGAATACTAACCCCCAAACCGTTTTTGATGTAAGACTCTAATAATCGAACTCTTACAATTCAAGAATAATACATGAAATCAATGTATGGGTTTTGTTAATCGGTGCATTCAGAATGTAGCAGCATATTTTGATTTCATTTATAATCTCAATTGCACTAAAACCCCCAAAACCAATTCTAGGATGAACCCTAGAATCCGAACCTTATCAATTCATAATTCTAAGTTTCCATTTTCTTGGGTTTTAGATTTAACATAACAAAGAGAATGTGTAGATGTTGTGACTTACCAGATTTGTTCTCGAATTGACTAATATCAAATGCGTGTGAATTTCGGCCAAGCCCTAGAATTCAAGTCTTCTTTCTGTGGTGTCTAAGATCAAATTGCTTGGTGATACAACTCCTGAGAGTACCGATTTAGACTTCTGAGAGTTTAATTGTGCAAAATGAATTCGAATTGTATGATTTTTACTTATGGGATTGTCGGTTTCGACTCTTAGCCTACTTAAATCATTAATTCGATTGATAACCATGATAATTACTGCTGGTAACCGTTGCTAATCATTAACTTGATACATCCCACTAATAAATTTCAGTTACAAGCTAGTATAATTGTGGAATTCGATCCTTTACAAACCAATTGGCCGAAACTTTGACTTCCAAAGTCAAATTCTCCAATTTGATGTAACTACAATTGTAATACTTATATTTTAGTGTTTCTAGACCCACTTTGCTTAATTCATAACTCCTATATGATAATCTGGATCAATAATATATTGTTTCGATTTACAAAGCTACTTTAAAAATCCCTAATTACCACTAAATAGCCAATTAGAACATTGTAGGGTTAAATTAACTAATTACACTTCTCAAATGTAATTGGGCCTCACTGGGCCTTCCTGGGCCTACCTTGGCCTTCCCTGGGCCTACTTTGTTTACATTGGGCCTTACTTGAACTTATTGGGCCTTACTGGGCCTCTCTTGGCTTATTGGGCCTACATTGGCTATGTTGAGCTTAATTGATCTTGTTGGGCCTCTATTGACCTTATTGGGCCTTCATTAACCTTGTTGGGCTTGTTGGGCCTTCATTGGTCTTGTTGGGCCTGTGATAGCACCAACTCCCGTTAACAAGGTTAGTGTAAAAAGTCGGATTGTCACATCATCCCCTTGTTGAAGGAATTTTCGTCCCGAAAATTAGTAAATGTTAAGGGTAGTTAGGAAACTACTTACGAGTTTAAATCGTACATGTTAGTGTGATTTGATCATTCTGTGTGCTTGTGTGTACTCACACACAAAGTCTAATGCTTGCAACATCACAACTCAATTGTGATTGTTCAATGTGACTGTTTGCGTGTACACTAGTTAGTTCACCTAACTGTGACTGTTTGTGTTTGATCATACTGTGTTGTGTAACCTCACACATAGTGAGTGTCTATAACCGTTTGTACTATGCAACCCTGCACATAGCAAAATGTATGTACTATGCAACCCCGCACATAGCAGAATGTGTGTAACCAATCATGTATGTACTACCATAACATGTAACATATGAAATGTAGCACATAAAATATATAGAATGTAATGTAGCACAAATATTTGTAACAAAATCAATTGAATAAAGTGTTAGTGCTTACAGTTTGAGATTTGCAGGATGTGTGAAAGCATCACGTCATCCCCTTGTTGAAGGAAATTTCGTCCCGAAATTTAACGTGCGCTCTCAGTGTTATCAATAGCTGTCTTGAATAGATGAGGATATTTCTTCATCATTTGATCTTCCCGTTCCCATGTGAATTCAGGACCCCGTCTTGAATTCCATCGGACTTTAACTATTGGAATCTTGCTTTGCTTCAGTTGTTTGACCTCTCGGTCCATGATTTCTGCTGGTTCTTCAATGAATCGTAACTGTTCATCTACTTGTATTTCTTCTAACGGTACAATCAATGTCTCATCAGAAAGGCATTTCTTTAAGTTCGACACATGAAACACATCATGAACTCCACTGAGTTCATCCGGTAGTTTGAGTTGATACGCAACCGGACCAATCCTTTTCAGAATCTCAAAAGGTCCTACGTAACGTGGACTAAGCTTCCCGCGCTTGCCGAATCGTATCACACCTTTCCAAGGTGATACCTTTAGAAGAACTCGATCACCTACTTGAAATTCCAACGGCTTGCGACGTTTGTCCGCATAACTCTTCTGTCGATCCCGAGCCGCTGCCATACGGTTCCGGATTTGAACTATCTTCTCTGTTGTTTCGTGCACCAGTTCAGGACCTGTTATCTGACTGTCACCAATTTCAGCCCAGCAAACTGGTGAACGACATTTACGACCATACAAAGCTTCAAACGGTGCTGCTTGAATGCTTGTATGATAACTATTATTGTAAGAGAATTCCACCAACGGTAAATGATTCTCCCAGCTATCACCAAAATCAATTACACAAGCTCGTAACATATCCTCGAGCGTTTGAATCGTTCGTTCACTTTGACCGTCGGTCTGTGGATGATAGGCGGTACTCATATCTAAGCGAGTCCCCAATGACTTATGAAGAGATTTCCAGAAATTGGAAGTAAATCGGGCATCCCGATCTGATATGATAGAGATTGGCACACCATGCCGTGCTACTACTTCCTTGATGTAAATGCGAGTCAGTTTCTCCATCTTATCAGTTTCTTTGATTGCTAAGAAGTGTGCAGATTTCGTTAATCGATCGACAATTACCCATATCGTATCACAACCACTCGGTGTACGGGGTAACTTAGTAATGAAATCCATCGAAATCTGTTCCCATTTCCACATCGGTATCTCTGGTTGTTGCAGTAAACCAGATGGCTTCTGATATTCAACTTTGACTTTCGAACAAGTCAAACATTTGCTAACGTACTTAGCAATATCAGCTTTCATGTGAGGCCACCAATACAGTGCCTTCAAGTCATGGTACATCTTGTCTGATCCCGGATGAACTGAATATCTGGACTTGTGCGCTTCGTCCATCACGAGTTCCCTTAAACCTCCATACAAAGGTATCCACATTCGATTAATGAAATAACTAATTCCATCAGCATTCGTATCCAACTGTTCTTCCATTCCCCGTAAAGATTCCTGTACCAAGTTTTCCTTTTTCAAGGCCTCGATCTGAGCACTGCGTACCTTATCAGGTAAGTCAGTGTGTATTGTCATCATAAGTGCACGAACCCGTCTTGTTGAAGTATCCTTTCTGCTTAAAGCATCAGCTACTACATTAGCCTTTCCCGGGTGATACTTAATCGCACACTCATAATCGTTCAACAACTCAACCCATCGTCGTTGCCTCATGTTAAGCTCCTTCTGATCAAAGATATGTTGCAAACTCTTATGATCAGTATAAATAGTACACTTAGTTCCATACAAGTAATGCCTCCAAATCTTCAAAGCAAAAACCACTGCTCCTAACTCCAAGTCATGAGTAGTGTAATTCTTTTCGTGTGTTCTTAATTGTCTGGAAGCATAAGCGATCACTTTATCCCGTTGCATCAACACACATCCCAAACCCTGTCCAGATGCGTCACAATACACCGCAAAGTCTTCCGTTCCTTCCGGTAAGGACAGAATCGGTGCACTGCAGAGTTTCTGTTTCAATAACTGGAATGCAGCTTCCTGTTTATCAGTCCAGTTATACTTTGTTCCCTTGTGCGTAAGAGCTGTAAGTGGTTGAGCGATCTTTGAGAAACCTTCAATGAATCGTCGATAATAACCCGCCAAACCAAGGAATTGTCGTACCTCGGTAGGGGTCTTTGGCGCTTCCCAATTCTTAATCGCTTCGATCTTCGCTGGATCAACATGTATACCCTTTTCATTAACTATATGACCCAAGAACTGTACTTCTCGCATCCAGAAATCACATTTTGAGGACTTAGCGTACAGTTGTTCTTGCTTCAATAGCTCTAACAGTAATCGAAGATGTTCAGCGTGTTCCTCCTCAGATTTTGAATAGATGAGAATGTCATTGATGAAAACAATGACAAACTTATCAAGATATGGTTTACAAACACGATTCATGAGATCCATGAATACGGCTGGAGCGTTTGTCAACCCAAATGGCATGACCAAGAACTCATAATGGCCATAGCGCGTCCTGAATGCTGTCTTCGGGATATCCTCCTCCTGAACTCTTAGTTGATGATAACCCGACCTGAGATCAATCTTCGAGTAGTAACTCGAACCTTGCAATTGATCGAACAGATCGTCAATCCTGGGTAACGGATACCGGTTCTTGATAGTAACCTTATTCAACTCCCGGTAATCGATACACATACGGAAAGTCCCGTCTTTCTTCTTTACAAACAATACTGGAGCTCCCCACGGTGAAAAACTAGGTCGTATAAAACCCTTATCCAACAATTCTTGCAATTGTGTGGATAACTCTTGCATCTCTGACGGTGCAAGTCGATAAGGCGCCCTAGCTATCGGTGCTGCGTCTGGTGTAAGATCAATTCGAAATTCCACCTGTCTGATAGGCGGTAATCCCGGCAAGTCTTCTGGAAATACCTCCGGAAACTCACAAACTACAGGTATATCTTCAAGCTTCTTCTCAGTTACTGGCTTTTCAGTTATCAATGCTATAACTGCCGTATGACCCTTACGTAGACACTTGTGTGCTTTCATACAAGATATGAGACGCAGTGGCGTACTGATCTTTTCGCCTTGTACATACAGTGTCTCTCCATTTGTAAGAGGTATACGAACAATCTTTTCATGGCATACTATTTCAGCCTGGTTCTTGGACAACCAGTCCATGCCAATGACTACATCAAAACTGCCTAAGGCAATAGGCATCAGATCAATCTCTAATGTTTGACCCATCAAATCAAGGATACATCCCTTAAAAATACTTTCCACTACAATCAACTTACCATCAGCTAATTCCACAGTATAGGGACTATCTAAGGCAGTGGGACTAACATCTAGTGACTTAGCAAGTGAACTAGATACAAAACTCCGGTCAGCACCAGTGTCAAATAACATAGAGGCATAGTGATTATTTAAGAGGAACGTACCCGTAACAATGTTGGAATCCTCCCGCGCTTGACGTCCTCCAATCACAAACGCCCTGCCTCTAGCACCGTTGTTGGTGTTGTTATTGTTGTTGTTGTTGTTGGTGCCATTTCCATTACCGTTGCCATTTCCATTACCATTGGCATTATTGTCCCCGCCTTTCTTGAGCTGTGGGCAATCTTTCTTAAAATGCCCCATCTTGCCACACTCAAAACAACCTTTCTGCGCATTGTTCTGATTGTTATTCTGGTTGTTATGGTTGTTCTGCAGTTCCCCGCGACAATCCTTAGCCGCGTGCCCAATCTTGCCACACCTCTGGCACTTAGCTCTGTCACACTGGTTACCCGCATGATGGTAACCACACTTGTTGCACTTGGGGTGCTTACCAATATAACCCCCCGATGATGATGATTGCTGACCACTGTTGGAATTATGATAGGACTTGTTTGAGTCCTGCTTCCTGTTCTGCTGTTGGTTGTTACCCTTGAAGTTGTTATCCCACTTTCTCTTGTGATCTCCTACCTTGGTAGCAGATGTTCGCTTAGGCAGAGTCCCCTGTAACACTGCCTGGTCAGTAAGCTGATGTGCTAGACGAACAGCTTGTTGGATAGTGGTGGGATTTGTTGAAGTCACCAACCCTTGAATCTGAGGCACTAGTCCTCCAATGTACCTTTCAATCCACTTACTGGCTGGAGTAGCCATGTGTGGTAACAGTCTGGCCAACTCATGTGACCTGGTTGTGTATTCTTCAATGTTTGACCCCTCCATCTTGAGGTGCCAATATTCTTCTTCCAACTTCTGCATTTCACTGCGAGGACAGTACTCCTCTCGCAGTAAAGTTTTGAAGTCATCCCATGTTAAGGCATTTGCCTCTCCCAATCCCAGAGTCTGAACATTCGAGTTCCACCAGGTTAATGCTGGACCCTCCAATGTTCCCGTAGCAAATTTCACCTTGCTTTCGTTAGGGCAGTTGCACATTTCGAATACAGACTCAGCCTTTTCAATCCACCGAAGGAGTCCAATGGCCCCCTCCGACCCTTTGAAATTGTGAGGTTTGCAGTCCAAGAACATCTTGAACGTGCAGACTTGTGGGTTAATCAATCCCCCAGCTGGACCCTGTGGCCCTGTGTTGTGAGTCTGAGCATACTGTGCGATTGCCTCTGCAACTCTGTTGTTGATTAGCTCATTGAGCTCAGCAACAGTCATATGTACGTTTCCCTCAGCCATTAGGTTCCTATTTATAAGAAGTGTTAGCACGAAGTCAAAATCTAATGTGACATGTGTAAGTAAAACAACAAACACAACATATAATATCAACCAACACAACTGTTGAAAATAAATAATAATTCTTCCATAAATAGAAACTTTCTTTGAGTACAATACTTTTTGAAATGAAACATACTTTTCAAACTACTAATATAGGAACACAACCCGTTCCTAATAAGTTTAAATAAAACAAGAAAGAAATGAAAAATAATCAGTCGTCCTCAACGGTGGATTCAGGATCGGACTCAGCAACTGGTGCTGGTTCCTCCTCCTCATCCTCATCCTGTTCCTCATTCTCAACTACCACTAAATCCTCCAAAGCTTCAATCCTGCCCGCCAAAATCTCCTCTCGGTTCTCTGACTCTTCTAGACGACCAATCAAATTGATCATCTCATCCCGCATATCGTGAACAAGATGAGTAAGATCATCCTGCCTCTCAATAGCATCCCATAACTCCTGAGATCTCTGTGCTATCCTATCTTCTGCTACCTCCAGATCCTCGCGCAATTTGGCGATCTCCTCGGCGTCCGTCCTTTGCCTCTTAGGCTCAGGAGCATCTAATGCTGGTGGTGAATGTGTAGAAGGTCCCTAAGCAGGGATCTGCTGAGTGCCCTCCTCAGGCTCCTCTTCCGGATCCTCATCCGGGTCCTCCTCTGGATCCTCGTCTGGATCCTCATATGGGTCCTCGTCTGGATCCTCCTCCGGATCCTCCTCTGGGTCGGAGTCATCCATCTCATACGGTGGAGGTGATGGAATAGGTGGTGGTGATGATGATGGTGGTGCCGGAACTATCGGCTCCTCGTCCTCGGAATCATCAATGATAATATACGGGACTGATGATGAAGCCATGCCTGTTACATAATACCATATGTAAGTACAGTGCCATGGAATACGTAAACAAGTCAATTACATAGTGTCATATGTAATTTCTAAGCAATACGTATTAACAGATGTGTCTAATGTCTAACAGTCATAGTCTAGGCCTACAAATGCAAACCTAGTTCGCTATAACCAATGGCTCTGATACCAATCTGTCACACCCCCAATTTTCAACTAACGGAATCACACCGTTTGGGAGCGTGACAAACCAGGATCTCAGATCATTAGACATAGCGAAGACCTCTATATGAATTTCAAAACATACGTTGGTCTTTAAAAACATAATATTCAGAGTTTACAAAAAGTTGCTGAAGCGTTTCAAATCGAAACCAATAAACTGTTGATAAGTAAAACATTACAAATCAAAATACTGAAATATTCAAATTCAAATGTTCAAAGTTTATAATGCATGAGACTCTATCTTCCTAGTCCATGCCAGCTGTTACGCGCGCCTTAGCGTCCTGAGAAAACATGCAAATCAAGTCAACACAAAGGTTGGTGCATAACACAGGTTTTAAATAATCATAGTGTTCAAAACATCAGTTTGAATAATAAGTTGTAGATAACATAATCACAAATGCACAGTCATGATAGCTAGTCATATAAACTATTTACATACGTGTTCGACACCGAAGCTGACTAATTGCCATGTTATAGCATGTTTTCGCCTTGCCACTATTGTCTATCACAACAATAGTAAAATGTGTTTGGTCAGTCAAACACCTGCGTAGATCCCATCTACCAGGTGAGGTTTGTCAAACCTAATAGATCTATTTCCAACTACCACGCTTTGCATTACAGCAAACTAAACGGTTCGAGGTGTGTAAGGACTTTCAAGTTGATATGTTTTCACATAATGTAAACAGATAACTCATGCAAGTGATATGTATCTAAAAATCAGTTTGTTGCACATGTTTTCTCCCCCAAAACAGTTTAAAATAAGAAAGGGGCCGTGTACGCACCTTTAATGATAGCAGAATGATCACACACTAAAAGCTCGTGAAAGAAATCCTTCTACGAAGAATCTGTGTTTAAACAATAACCTAGTGTTATTCGAATAATCGTTTTGTGCTTAAAATCACATACGTGTCAACACACGTATGTTGGATTTGCTAAGAATGTGCATACGAAAGTACGCGTGTCATTGAAATCGTTTAAATAAAATCACATTTGATTTTATTTAATTAAACGTAGTTATACGCGATTTCGTGTTCGGATTAAAATATGAATTTTATCATTTCAACACGTTCGTATTCTCGTTACGGTTCCAACGCAACTTGAACGGATGAAAACGGAGTTAGAACGAATAAAATATGGTTAAAATACTAAATTAGCATTAAAAACCAAAAAATGGTTGGGCCGGGACTCGAACCCGCGACCCTCAACTCCAACACACACACATCTAACCATCTCGCCCGCTAGGGTATCGCGTTAGATATCTGGAATTTAAATGTTTTAACCACTTTTCCAGTTCGAATCCCATTTGTTCTTATAGCCGAAGCATTCTATCTCCAATTGTTCACGAATTCGAACCTGATAAATCCTAAGACCTTAGGGCTATGATTCCTGTTATCAAATCGAGTCTACCAATTGTTTTAATTTGAATAACAACTCCAATTGATTCAGAATTTTCTAATCGGCTTCATCTAAAAAAAAACAAAACTCTAATACTAACAATTCATTATAGTTTGATGAAATTAATCTAGGACCACCCTCAATCGGCCTCCTATGAAACTGTTAATAAAAATCAATTTCATTCTTAAACTCTTTTGAATCACAATCCCCAAACCATTTTAACTCAAGAACCGAATAAATAGAAATCCATCAATTCGTGATTGTTTCTTAAAATTAACATACTATTATCCCTTGTCGAGATCTTCTGAAGTTAACCATAATAATTAATTTGATTTTAAACCTCATTTGAATACTAACCCCCAAACCGTTTTTGATGTAAGACTCTAATAATCGAACTCTTACAATTCAAGAATAATACATGAAATCAATGTATGGGTTTTGTTAATCGGTGCATTCAGAATGTAGCAGCATATTTTGATTTCATTTATAATCTCAATTGCACTAAAACCCCCAAAACCGATTCTAGGATGAACCCTAGAATCCGAACCTTATCAATTCATAATTCTAAGTTTCCATTTTCTTGGGTTTTAGCTTTAACATAACAAAGAGAATGTGTAGATGTTGTGACTTACCAGATTTGTTCTCGAATTGACTAATATCAAATGCGTGTGAATTTCGGCCAAGCCCTAGAATTCAAGTCTTCTTTCTGTGGTGTCTAAGATCAAATTGCTTGGTGATACAACTCCTGAGAGTACCGATTTAGACTTCTGAGAGTTTAATTGTGCAAAATGAATTCGAATTGTATGATTTTTACTTATGGGATTGTCGGTTTCGACTCTTAGCCTACTTAAACCATTAATTCGATTGATAACCATGATAATTACTGCTGGTAACCATTGCTAATCATTAACTTGATACATCCCACTAATAAATTTCAGTTACAAGCTAGTATAATTGTGGAATTCGATCCTTTACAAACCAATTGGCCGAAACTTTGACTTCCAAAGTCAAATTCTCCAATTTGATGTAACTACAATTGTAATACTTATATTTTAGTGTTTCTAGACCCACTTTGCTTAATTCATAACTCCTATATGATAATCTGGATCAATAATATATTGTTTCGATTTACAAAGCTACTTTAAAAATCCCTAATTACCACTAAATAGCCAATTAGAACATTGTAGGGTTAAATTAACTAATTACACTTCTCAAATGTAATTGGGCCTCACTGGGCCTTCCTGGGCCTACCTTGGCCTTCCCTGGGCCTACTTTGTTTACATTGGGCCTTACTTGAACTTATTGGGCCTTATTGGGCCTCTCTTGGCTTATTGGGCCTACATTGGCTATGTTGAGCTTAATTGATCTTGTTGGGCCTCTATTGACCTTATTGGGCCTTCATTAACCTTGTTGGGCTTGTTGGGCCTTCATTGGTCTTGTTGGGCCTGTGATAGCACCAACTCCCGTTAACAAGGTTAGTGTAAAAAGTCGGATTGTCACATGCACCGCAAGCACAAAGGATGCAACATGCACCGCTTGCACTGCCAGCTCCTCAAGCTCAACCTATTCCAGATGTACCCGTTCGCCAGGTTCCTCAAGCACAGGCAAGAGCCTGTTATGAGTGTGGTGAAGTGGTCATTTCAGGAATCAATGCCCAAAGTTGACCGGGAACAATCAGAGGGTGGCAAGAGGTCGGGCGTTCCAACTGAATGCTCCAGCTGCTCAAGCCAACCAGGACGTGGTCAACGGTACATTTCTGATCTACAACTCTTATGCATCTGTCTTATTTGATTCTGGTGCCGATAGGAGTTTCGTTTCATATGATTTTGAATGCTTGCTTGGTAGAACACGTACATATATAGATAAACCGTTTAACGTGGAGGTGGCTGACGGAAACACTATTGATATTGACACTGTTATTATCGGATGTACTGTGAAATTAAATGATCACGTCTTCCCGATTGATCTTATACCTATGCATCTTGGTAGCTTTGATGTAATCATAGGCATGGATTGGTTAGCCACCCACAAAGCAGAGATTGTTTGTCACGAAAAATATATTCGTATTCCGTTACCTTCGGGTGAAACTTTACGGGTCTTTGGAGAAACTTCTAGTAAAGGTTTTAAGTTGATGTCTTGCACTAAAGCACACAAGTACCTTAGGAAGAAATGTATAGCATTCTTAGCGCACATTGTGGAAAAGAAAGATAAAGGAAAGAGAGTTGAAGATGTTCCTGTGATCAGAGATTTTCCAGAAGTATTTCCAGACGATTTTCCGGGTCTTCCACCAGAACGTCAAGTAGAGTTTCGAATCGACTTAGTACCTGGTGCGAACCCAGTCGCCAAATCTCCCTACAGACTTGCGCCTTCGGAGTTGCAAGAATTGGCGAGTCAGCTACAAGAGCTGACAGATAAAGGATTTATTCGCCCGAGCCATTCACCATGGGGTGCACCGATCCTGTTTGTCAAGAAGAAGGACGGGTCATTCTGAATGTGCATCGATTATCGCGAATTGAACAAGCTCACAATCAAGAATCGATATCCACTGCCGCGCATCAATGATCTCTTCGATCAGCTGCAAGGCTCAGCATGGTTTTCAAAGATCGATCTTAGGTCTGGGTATCATCAGCTTCGCGTACATGATGATGGCATTCCCAAGACAGCTTTCAGAACAAGATATGGCCATTATGAATTTTTGGTAATGCCTTTCGGCCTTACCAATGCACCGGCGGTTTTCATGGACCTCATGAACCGTGTTTGCCGGCCATACTTGGATAAGTTTGTGATTGTATTCATTGATGATATTCTGATATATTCTAAGAGCAAAGCAGAACACGAGCAACACCTTAAGTTGATTTTGGAGGTCTTGAGAAAAGAACAACTGTATGCCAAATTCTCTAAATGTGAATTTTGGCTTAAGGAAGTTCAGTTCTTGGGACACATAGTCAACGAAAATGGTGTTCACGTGGATCCTGCGAAGATTGATGCAGTAAAGAATTGGAGTACACCGAAGATACCGACGAAGATTCGATCGTTTCTCGGACTTGCCGGTTACTATCGGCGGTTCATTTCGAATTTCTCTAGGATTGCGGTCCCACTCACTTCTTTGACTCAAAAGAATAGACCTTATGAGTGGGGACCAAAGCAAGAAGAGGCATTCCAGACTTTGAAGCAGAAACTCTGTGATGCTCCTGTCTTGACACTGCCTGATGGAAATGATGATTTTGTAGTCTATTGTGATGCATCCAACCTAGGTCTCGGTTGTGTTCTCATGCAACGGGAAAGGTTGTGGCCTATGCATCAAGATAGCTGAAAATTCACGAGAAGAGCTACACCACACACGACTTGGAACTTGGTGCAGTCGTGTTTGCCATGAAGATATGGAGACATTATCTTTATGGTACTAAGTGTGTAGTGTTCACTGATCATAAAAGCTTACAACATATTCTCAATCAGAAAGAACTTAACATGGGACAACGGAGATGGGTTGAACTGTTAAACGATTATGACTGTGAAATTCGCTACCATCCTGGTAAAGCGAATGTAGTAGCAGATGCGCTTAGTCGCAAAAGTCAAGTTCAGATCCATAGTGTCCGAGTGCACACTAGTCTCCGAAGTGATGTTCTCACGGCCCAACAACACTCATTAGCTCAAGATGACTTGAAAAATGAGATGTCTTGCGGGGCTGAAATCTTATTGGAAACTAAAGATGATGGATTAATGTATTATCTGAATCGGTTGTGGATGCCGAACAGGGGTGATCTTAGGATGGTGATTATGGATGAAGCTCATAAGTCTCGTTATTCAATCCATCCGTGTTCTGATAAGATGTATCAAGACCTTCGGGACTTGTACTGGTGGCCTGGAATGAAGAAGGATATTGCTGAGTATGTGTCTAAGTGCCTTAACTGTGCTAAAGTCAAGGCAGAACACCAGCGACCTTCGGGATTGTTAATACAACCAGAAATACCGATGTGGAAGTGGGAGAACATCTCTATGGATTTCATTACCAAACTCCCACGAACCGCAAACGGTAAGGATAGCATTTGGGTGATAATTGATAGATTAACGAAGTCGGCTCATTTCTTACCGATAAGCGAAACGTACCCTGTGCGGAAGTTAGCTCGTATCTACATTGATGAGATCGTTAGCCGACACGGTATTCCCTTAAGCATAATATCGGATCGTGATGCTTGTTTCACGGCACGATTTTGGGAATCACTTCATGAAGCCTTTGGAACAAGATTGGATCTTAGCACTGCTTATCATCCTCAAACGGATGGACAGACGGAGCGAACGATTCAGACATTAGAAGACATGTTGAGAGCTTGTATCATCGATTTTGGTGGCAATTGGGATAGCCATTTACCATTGGTTGAGTTCTCGTATAACAACAGTTATCATGCGAGCATTGGTATGGCACCGTTTGAAGCTCTTTATGGCAGGAAATGTTGGTCACCTATTTGTTGGACGGAGGTCGGCGAATAGCAGATCACTGGTCCCGAGATTATTCAGGAGACGACTGACAAGATCCGCCAGATCCGCGACAATCTGTTAGCTGCACGCAGTCAACAGAAGAGTTATGCGGATAAACGATGAAAACCTTTAGAGTTTGAAGTGGGAGATATGGTATTGCTTAAAGTGTCGCCTTGAAAGGGCGTTGTCCGATTCGGGAAGAAAGGGAAGCTTGCTCCACATTATGTTGGCCCTTTTAAGATCCTTGAACGGATCGGGAAGGTTGCCTATAAGTTGGAACTTCCTCCTGAACTTAGTAATCTGCACCCGACGTTTCACGTGTCCAACTTAAGGAAGTGCTTAGCTGATTAGGATCTTCAGGTACCACTCAATGACATTCGCGACGATAATACCATGCATATTGTTGAAAAACCGGTGGAGATAATGGATCGTGAGGTTAAAAAGTTCAAACGCAGTAGAATTCCAATTGTCAAAGTACGTTGGGAATCGAAGCGGGGTCCAGATTCACTTGGGAGCGGGAAGATCAGATGAAGCTTAAGTACCCACATTTATTTACTACGGTCACTCCAAGTTGAATTTCGGGACGAAATTCCCTTAACTAGGGGAGACTGTAACATCACTGTACTTCCGGTCGTCCGTACATCCTTACATCCGTACGATTGTACTGTTACGATCTGAGATTTTTTTATTATTAATGATGAATTATTATTTGATGATTATTACTGTTATTGGTATACATGTTTAGAACATATTATATGCGTAAACCATGGGAAGTTTAGTTGTAACTCAACTAAACAGAACCAGAGAGTTTATCGCAGATCATTACACGGATTATGGATTATTGGTTGAAATGGAAAGGAATGTAGAGTTGGTTATGTTTTGGATTGCTAAACATAGTCAAGGACACATGGTCATGGTTTATCGAAATAGCGGTGGCACGGTTCCCGGTTGCGATCTACCTCTGCATATGCCCTATACATATGCATATTTCGGTCTATCATGGATGTGTCAGTGACTTGGTTTAGTGGGTTTTGGTATGGGAATTATATTATTAAAGTTAATAAAATAATGGAATTAATTACGCGATGGTGAGGTTACGAACATAAATTAAACGCGAATATTAATTCAGAAAGATTAACTTAATAGTGTATTCGCGTGGGTGACGATCCACACGAATATGATTATTAAGAATAATGTTCTGAAACGATATTCCATAAAATGTTAATCGAGTTGAAATACGCTACGAGCGTCGGATTCGCAAAGGTGACGATCTTTACGAATACGTACGTAAGTAACGCGTTTCGACGAGATAATTATACAATATTTAACGATAATAAAATAAGAAAATTAATTTAAAAATGTTTATTAGGAATCACAACCTAAAAACAAATCTGAACAAATTATTTTATTAAATAAATGATTTAACGAAACTGAAATGAAAACGAAAATGTTTTACGAAACAATTTTATTGAAATCATTTTATGAAGCCACATTAGTTGAAATCATTTTATTATGACGGAACTTATTTACTTAAAGGTTTTACGTTTTAAAAATAATTTACGAGCAAAACCGAGTATTTATTTGCAGAAATCGCGATAGAAACGAGACCGAGCACGCGGGGGAATCCCGGGATATAAAAACCATTTTCTCTTCTTCTTTCTTCACTTTGCAAGAGCAACTCTCTCTCTAACCCCAAATTTTCGTCACCTACATCCTCTCCATCTTCTCTCTAACTTTTCTTGATCATCACTCCACGAAATCGAAAGATCTTGGTGTCCACGCGTTCGTGTGATCGAGAGGAACAAGTAGATACGAAGAAACCTAGAGTTTGGTCACGATTGGAAGGTATGTAATCCATGTTATTTTCGGTTTTCACTTAGGTATCTAGAACCGGTTTATGCTATCAACTCTTAGACGATTTTAGGGTTTTAGATGGGTAATCGGTGGTGTAGTAAACGATGGAAGCCATGGTTGGTCTTGGATCCGTAGATAGTTGTAGTTGGTGCTGGAAACTATACAGGTTCGCTACAATGGAGCCTGGCCAAACCCTGCAACTCTTCTCGCGAACCTTGGATGGGCGGGAAAACCTTAAGTGGCGAACCCCATTGTCCAGCCGAACCATTCCTTTGGCCGAACCCCCCTTGACCAGCTCGAGCCACGAACCCTGGAGGCACCGAACCATTCGAAGTGGGACGAACCCAGGGTGAACCGAACCTTTCTTGAACACCGAACCATTTGTTAACCCACGAACCTTAAAGGGGACGAACCTGTGATGCGGGTCATGGCCGAACCTGCATGGGATCCCCTAAGCCTGCACAACTTCACGAACCTCCATGGCATCACGAACCTGAAGTTGGAGCCGAACCTATGCATGTTGTGGCGAACCCCTAAGTCACGGACCTTGTCTTGTGGTTTAGCTTATCAGCCGAACCTATGCCTAAAAGTGACATAGGTCCGCTGCTTCTACACGGATAAAACCTAATTTCGTTTAATTAAGGCATTAGGGATAAATGGAGGACGTAATTATGTATATATATGTGTGTATATATATATATATATGCACATATATATACACATGCATGCATGAATTGGGTTAAGGTTGCCATCTTTATAAATAAATATAATTGAATTAAGAGGTAATATATAAATCAAACACATTATAATATGAATCCAAATATGATTTCTTAAACCGAAAATGAAATCTTAGTAATTTTGGTCTTGTCGGGCAATTTGAACAAACATGCATGCATCACTGAACATAAATATTGATATAATAATTGTTAACATTTTAGGGAGTGTACACATAAGGTTTCACGATAAGCATTATCATTGATAAATGAAATTAATTAATCTTAAATCTATTCTTAATGATGGAACTAAGATCACAATAGTGAGTAATAGTATAACTTAAGCGATAAACTTAAGTTGTTGCACACCTAATGACCTAATGTCACAATGTCATGAAACACATTATAATTAAAGATTGTTGAGTTGATTTGAGTCCACTTACGCGAGCGCGCATATTACAGAAACACTGATTCTAAGGATTCAGGTGAGTTCTCATAACCTCCTTTTTTTAAACTGTTTTGTTTTAAACTCGGAGGTGAAACATGTATACCCATTTTCAATATTATTTTGATATCGCATGGATGACGCTTGTTTATTTGTACGAAATCCATATTTAGGGATTATCATATTCCATGAGTTGTTACTGTTGACTTCGGTCATTCGTAAGGATTACATGTATTGTCACGAGGAGTTTGCCTCATCCGTGTGTCGTTGTCTTTGACTTCGGTCAACTACAATGATACATGTATTGTCACGAGGAGTTTTCCTCATCCGTGTGTCGTTGTCTTTGACTTCGGTCAACTACAATGATACATGTATTGTCACGAGGAGTTTGCCTCATCCGTGTGTCGTTGTCTTTGACTTCGGTCAACTACAATGATGCATGTATTGTCACGTGGAGTTTGCCACATCCGTGTTTCGTTGACTTGACTTCGGTCATTTGCAATGATACATGTATAGTCACTTATAATATTTGAGATGGTTGATAATCGAGATTGGTTGAATGTTTATGTGATTGAATACTTATGAGTAATTGAGATGTGTGACTATGTGTTGGATTTTGTGTTTGGTTTATGTGTTTGGATTGTGATGGATTATCTCGCAGGTGTCATGTGGATTTTCTCAGGAAAACTCTAAACTTTTATAATCTTTTTGAAAACACTTGTAAATATAAACTTATGATTACTCACCAACTACTTTGTAGTTGACACTTGATTTTCCTACATGTTTCAGGTAATGAAGCAAAGTAGGTTGAGGAAGATGAACTCACACTTTTGGACATCATCATATAGGATCTTGGACTTAGCTAATTAACTGAAATTCTGGCGACTTGAATTTAGTTAAATAGTTAATTCTCTTTTGTAATTGATGTAACTTTCTCATGATGAACATGATTTTTGTGTAATTAATTTGGTTGAATTAATGTTATATGATGATTTGATTTAGATGCCCATGAGCTTTTGAACAATCTACACATCCCTCGTGGCATCCCGACGTTTCCGCCATCGGTCGGGGTGTTACATGTAAACTCAAATCGTTACTTACCTTCGAATTAATTTAAGAAAGTACTTTAAATGGATAATTATCCATTCAATTGCATCACAATTGGCAGAAGTTTGTACAAAATGGAGTGATTCAATTTTTATTTAATTGGTATTAAACAGTCCGTCAATTAATTTAATTTTTTTTTGTCCGACTCCAATTAATATTTTGATGGTTGCAATTGTAATTATTGTCGGTAGTTCATATTTGATCAAACAGACATGAGTCAATTTATGCACAATGAACACTTTTCCTTCAAGTGTAAATTCCAATTGCGATCATTTTTTTGATCAATTAATGATACCATATGAAAGTTTTTTTTTTTGTTTTGTTTTGCAAATAAATTTTATGCAAATCGTCAAGGAATCAGTTATTTGTTTCTGAATTTAATGATTAAAACTATTAAATCATTTTGTGATTACTAAAATCTAGAAAAGGAATTCATCCCATAATTTATTCCTGGATTCGGTTTTACTATTTGAGAATTTTAGCCTTATGTTTGCATGGCAAAATTTTTCTGGATATTAATACAAGAATGATTTCTGAAACAATCATACAGTGAAACAAAATAACAAAAAAAAAACTATCGACTTTAATAGTTCTAGAAAATTCATTCATTTCTACAAAATTTATTTTAGTGCTTGAAGAATCTATAAATTCAATATATTATGAACCACCTCTTTCTAACAAACATGTGATTGATTTCATGATAAAAACATGCAAGGTTTTAATTCAATCTTGTTATGGATCGATTAACTGTCACTATAATTTATTATTAATCAAAATTTTTGATTCTCAATTACATAAATGGTTTAAGTGGGTTATCGTGCAAATTATGAATTGATTTTAATAATCAATCAATAATTATAAGTACCACCTTATTGAATTCTTTTTGGTACGTAACTAAATACACATGAATATAAGACACAAAATTTTCTTAGTGCACGCTAATCAAACTTGATGTGCATGAATAATTATTTTATGCAATTAGATGTATTATTAAACAACTAGCTTTTGGGTTAATTGCTTAATAACATGATGAAATATATGCTAAGTTACATGAATATTACATTTCTACCCAAAAGGAGATGTGTTGTATTTATATGTCTTATTGTTTTTCCTTTGATATGTTCGTAATACTTGAATGGTGGTCATAGCCAACGCAAAACCATCACTCAAGTAGAACCTTGCTTTAATCTTTCCTTAACACTTGATTGTTAGTCATAGGCAACATGAAATCAACATTCAAATAGAATGTTATTTTAGTCTATTATTTGATGCTATAATAGACTAAAATCTTCAATGATTACATTTATGTCTCGCTTATTCAATCACCAAATATTATACGTCACTATTATTATTCTAAGTGTTCATATATCAATTGTCATATGTATTGTTGAAGCTCTTCATGCTGATTTCTTAAGAGAATTCTAAGATTAGTGTGAGCCGTGAATTGCAAGATTATGACTTACAAGAAGTACAAGAGGCGAGAGAGACACTCAGTGGTTTTACCTCATATTACACCTCTTGTACATGCCTCATTGTATCATTATTTGTTCTCTCATAAAATAATATTTCTCTAAATATTTCTAATAATGGAGTTGATTTAAAGTTTTTATTGATAACAAGTACCAACGGAAAGTTATCAATATAAACACTCGTTACTAAATTATAAGTGGTGGCATGTAATAAATATAACGTTACTAATACTTAATCTAAGTCTCTTTGATAGCAAGTACCAACGTAAAGTTATCAGTAAAATAAAGACTTATGAATAAGATTGTAAATGGTGACATATAATAATTATGAGTTATTTTACTCGTTCTTATTTTAAGTCTTATTGATAACAAGTACCAAAGGAAAGTTATCGATATAATAAAGACCTATTTAATACTTAATTTAATGGTGATATTTATCTAGCATTACTCATGCTTATTTTTAAGTCTTATTGATAATGAGTATCAACAGAAAATTATCAATTTTACAAGCCTTATTACTAACCTATTATTTTGGTGTTCATAATAGTACAAATGGTGACAGACTATATTATGTCTCAGCTATCACATTCGTATCATTTGATAACTTCAAAAGTTATTATAGTACAAATGGAGTAATAAAATGGTTTAATACGTTCATGTTAAATGGAATAATTTATCCATTCCACATAAAATTTCTGACCCAATTATAGAAATTTATTGCTTTGAATACAAATTAAAGCAATTTATAATGAGCCGTTTTTAATGCAGAAACATGCACAAATGACATGTTGTTCACATAATTATTATCTGGAAAACAGATGCTTGCATATAACTTTTGTGGCGATTTTTTTTCCTCAGTTACATCAGTTGGATTTTTGATCACATACTCTAATAAAATTGGTATCTCGATTCATTTATATATATATTAAGAACCAAAGATCCATCCTCTCACAAATTTCACTGTTCCTTTCATACCTCTTTTAATGCGTAGCGTACAATTCATATGTGCATAGATCTATGTCGTCTTAGTGTCTCACCATCCCTTTTTCACTTTCTCACCTTCTCCTCATTACCGATCTCCCCTTAATATCACTTTCTCAAATTCTCATCATCACCGATCGCTTCAGTTTAGTTTCGCCGGTCTCCATCACCACCAATGACCGCATATCATCTTCGTCGGCTCAGGCGGTGGTGGCCATGCAACCGGTTAAGCTCAGACGGAGGCGGCGATGAAAGCGGTTAGGCTCAGACGGATGCGGCGATGCAAGCGGTTGGGCTCAAACGGAGGCGGCGATGCAATCGGTTGGGCTCAGACGGAGGCGGCGATGCAATCGGTGGGGCTCAGACGGAGGCGGCGATGCAATCGGTTGGGCTCAGACGGAGGCGGCGATGCAATCGGTTGGGCTCAGACGGAGGCGGCGATGCAATTGGTTTGTATTAGGCGGTGATACAATCAATGATCCCTTCCAACATCATCTTCACCGCCTCTCTCTGTGTATTCACCTACTGTTTTTATTTTTTTATTTCTCATAATTTTAGGTTTTAAATCTAGGTTTAAAACTCAGTAAAATACAATGAGTATTTCAATTTGGGATTTTCTTCTTTTGATTGTGCTTGATTCTAAATGAAGACATGTAGAAAGTTGCTTCTGATAAAGGCCACAAATATGATTTCAAAGAACCTAATGAATCTGAATTGACTCTCTCTAAAAACTGCCAAACTTCTTTTGATGTTGTTTGCTTCTCAAGAACCCACACTCACACGTATCTTCATAAACATATATTAATCATGGCTAAATCCTTTGTGTTGTTAACCTAATGTGTGATCTTTTTTGCAGTTTTCTCCCTAACGGGTTGAATTATTTGATTAGGAATTCAAGTGAGCTTTTGATGGTATTTTGTTATGGCTCTATAATTCAACCTACTGTTTGATTCTTTTTTTTTTCTAATTTTTTGCTTTTACCTAGATTCTTACTAATCATATTGGCTTATTTAAAACATGTAATACTTTAGGTTGGTTGTTATACGATGTGTTATTTTAGATACATTGAACATGGGTAAGGTCGTCAAATGAAAGAAATATATTTTAACACATACAACCAAACCCATCAAAACTTGAAAAAAAGACGGTGTTCACCAGCATTGCTTCATACCTTTCCTTAATTCTAAGTTCTAGCATCTTTTGAAATGCATAATAAAACCCAATTAAAAAAAAACTATTCATATTATAATAACCTTATATGCCTTATTCATAAGCTTCTCATTTTCTTCTATGTGCAGGCACAATATCTACCATATATCGTACTATAAATGATGTAGAGAGTGATGCAGGAAACTTTAGTCCCAAGGTGATGTGTTAGCATACGAGTCCAAAACTTTAATATCTGCAAGTAATGTCTTCAACAAAACAAAATCAATTACAAAAGCTTTATGAACATTTATAATCCACTATTAACAACAGCAACATTTCTAATCTACTATTAATAACAACACAGTATCAAAGATCTACCACGCTATTTGACTGACCATAATAGTTGATGCAGCTGTAGGTTCATTTTATAATTGACCCATCTTGGCCAATGTATGCAGTTTCAACTATCATTATATTGACCTTACAGGAAAAAGAAAAAAGAAACCTTACGCTACATACTACTCAGGTAAACAAAGCAATACAATTTTTCATTTTATACGCATGCGAATTTCCCGCCGCAACGCGCGGGAGGAAATTCCTAGTTTCAGTTTAATTTGTATGATATGCTTAAAATGTCATGCACAAACAACAAAAAACATTCAATTATATAAAATATTTGGTTTTTACCTTCTCACTAATGTCTTTTTTTTATCTTTTTTTTCTTTGATAAATGTGAGAACTACCTTATGTGGTAAACCCTCGGGTCTCCATGAATACCCCACTAACCAAGAGGAACATATAAAACGCGGTCACAAGCAAACGAGTCGGTGGTCTCCAAGGAAATTGTTTCAAGTGAGGATTGAACTTAAGAACTTTATGTTGTTTCTCCTCCACTCTAACCATTACACCACTTCCTAACAAAATACGTGATAATAGCAAACACAATATCATACGTTCTAACTTTAGCCTCATAAACTATATATCTTGACACAGTGCTACTGCTAGGTATTTTATGTTCTTTTTTGTTGTTGGTCTCTCTCTTTTATACATCCAACATGATATCTTTGCAGAAACATAAACAACCATACTGAACTTTCATTCTTTTTCAACTATCTTTTTCACAACATGTTAAACTCAACCATGA
Source organism: Mikania micrantha (assembly GCA_009363875.1). Classification (NCBI taxonomy): domain Eukaryota; kingdom Viridiplantae; phylum Streptophyta; class Magnoliopsida; order Asterales; family Asteraceae; genus Mikania; species Mikania micrantha. Next base: position 41,148,533 of record CM018683.1, on the reverse strand, counting down.
GCAAAATCAATCCTCAAAGCAAACAAAATGATTATATTGTTTGTACACTCACCTCTTTAATTTGGTAGATCTCCACTATTAAGTTTTGTGGTTGATATCATTAGTTTTGTGCTTATCTCCACAACCTTCAAGCTAAAGAGACAATAAATATAAGATACTCATATGACTTGTGACGGGAAAAATAGAGGTATGGTGACAATTTTCACCCAGATAAAAAGAAATGAGTTGGTCTAGTTAAACAATTGTTGTATAATGGGTTTAAATGGGTAGCATCATATATAATATGAAATGGGTTGAGACGGGTAACACTTCAACATAACACGGGTAAATATGGGTAGCCTAAAAACTATATGAATGCAATGGATTCAAACGTTTCAAAATTTATTAATAATATATTTGATGAAAAATCATTAAAAATTATCATAATTGACTATTTGTCTGGTAATAATACATCTTAACTTAAACTGTAGGATCGTGAACACTAGTTACAATCAATTTGCAAAAAATATAATTGATCCATTATATATAAAAACGTTAGTGACATTTTCACGAAAATATGAAACATTGTTGACTTTCAGAGTTGGTTTTATCAAACATTAAACAAAAACCAAATTTCCATGATGCATATATCCATTCATTCGTGATCGAAGACAACAGCATAACTTTTTAAATTAGTGGGTCTTATCCATTTGTTTATGCCAAACAAAAACATGGCAGTTTAGAAATAACATTCAACCGACAATTATTTAGTTCAATTCATGAACTCTTAAATTGATTTACTAATGAAATCACGAAATCGTCAATTTCAATCCCTTATAAGGACGTCGGTAATATCAATTTCATAACACACAAAGTAAAGTGGATTGCAATCAATTGATTAATCAATTAACAAAAATACAAATTGATTTTGATTGAATAGATATAATCAACATTGTTCTTGAATAGATTTAATCAACGTTATTCTCATACCACATTTTGGTTATTTCAACATAATGAGCGGATCGTTAATCAATTTAATCAAATAAACATAAACAAATTTACCCGTTGAAAAGGAATTGAGAACTTGTTAGATATTTGATATCTTGATTCCCGTTATGATGCCCCGAATTGATGGAGAATTGATAGAGAATTAAGTGGTGTTCTTGATGGGAAATTCTTGTAATTGATCTTGGTGATTTTCACATAATGAACTTTCCTGTGTTTCCCTATATTTATACTACGACATCTAAAAGGAAATTAATTATAATCCCCTCAACTAATCAATGTTTACAATTATTTACGTCATTTAATTGTTAAGGACTAGTTATGTCATCTTGGTCTTGTTATTCAAATTATCCGTATGACCAAACTAATGGGTTATTTCCAACACTCACATCATATTACGCAGTTTTGTTTTCACGTGCTTTATTGAAGAAAATTATTTCAACACTAGCCATTGTCATTGATGCTATCACTAGTTAAAAAACCGATGATATCACTTGAAAATACATTTCATAAATAACCATATAAACCGAAAAATCATTGTTGTCCCGGGACAACGTATATGAACACATGTGTCAGCCCCTGATCATTAGAAATTTTATGGTTTATATTTTCAATATTTAGTTACATATATTTGAATTTGAATAACTTATTTGAATAGAATAATTTGATCATTATTCAAATTCGAATCAAATTCAAATCCAGATTTTAAAACCTGCAATTCGAATAATTCAGAAAAATCAAATTCGATTTGAATAAGCAGCCCTAGTTGTGGTATGTAGTAGTGTTAAAAAAACCAATTACTAATCGTATCTGTAATCGAAAATTAATTTCTTCAAAATTTTATGAATATTTATGGTTCATATCTAACTGAAAGTCTAATCGTCAAAATAGTTTAAATGCTGGAAATCTCAATTAAACCACGTAATATAGTTTAATTCTCGATATACAAAAAACGAAAACATCATTATAAGTTACAAATCAAAGGGAATTGAGTTCATTTTTGTAAATCCTCATGTCGTTGAAAAATATTATTATTGCTGCTATAATTATTATGCTTATTATACCATTAAATAAAATTTTATTAAATAAATTTATATTATTATTATTAACATAATATTTATACTAATAAATAAAAATAAAATTCACGTTTCATGATTATAGAGCATGATCACATTAATTTTTCCGTCTCTCTTTTCTTTTAAATGCATCCATAACAAATAATAATTATCCAAATATAAATAAATTCCGGTTCATGTTATTAATCATGTCAACCTATATTTTGTAGAAACAGTTTTACTTTTTCTTTTTCCCAAACAAAACCATAAAAATAAATGTTTAAAAAACAAACTATTAATAAACAAATGTTAAAAAAATATTGTTATTATTTTATTATTTAAATTTTTACTTGTATGCAATTTCCATCATATTTTAGATAAAAAACGTTTTATAAATTTTAAATTTTTATTACTGACTATTTATTATTATTTTATTAAATTTATGTAATATATAAAGTAATAGCCTAGTGCTTTATATTCTAAGTCAAGTGTCTCATTAGAAGTAAGTAGACAAGATATTTCATTAGGATAGAACTAAGGTTTGCCTTCACCACCCACCCCTCTTTCCTGACCTTACTGTTTAGTGAGACTTTACTAATTATGTTTATTTGGTTAGCCTAGTGCTCTATATACACATATATTATTTTACCATTTTTATATATTAAAACTGTTTTTAGATTATATTTATAACTTTGTATTTATACATTTGATAAGTTTTATTTTACATTGCTAATTTATTTTTATTACTAAATAGGTTGGAAGCTCCTATATTATACGAGTTAAATAAACTAACAATGGTGGGTTAAATTAAAATGGAAATAGAGATAAATCATTATTCTAATAAAATAATAGTTAACTTACATGTCATCTTCTCATGAGTTATAGCAATTTTTTCTCGTTTCTCTCTCTCTCTCTCTCTCATATTTAATACTAATTATTTTTTGTATTAAATATTAGTGATAAATATCTTTAAATAATTAAATTATACAATTAAATATAAAATATATAAATATTCTTATCATAAAAATTAATTAAAATTTAATAAATCATAAGAAAACTTAAATTATGCAATATCTTAAAAATATAATTTTATAATTCTTAAATTTATTTATTTGTAATTTGTTATTTTTGTACATTCAGTAGTTAGTATTTTTTTTATCATCAATTAATAATATAAGACATAAAAATCTTTATGAAAAAAATATATTGTTAACATGTTAGATTTATTAAACCCATGTAATACATGGGTTTCTAACCTTGTGGTTTAATGAAGTAAATAGTAAATGTCACATAAAAAAATGTATCTATACAAATAAATCAAATAAAATGTGCGATAACACATTCCTATACTATCCTTATAAAAGTTTTCATGTCTCTCTCTCCTATTAAATGCGCCCACATTTATTGATAATAATATGAAATATTAAATATACTTTTATACATTTTTATATTAAAAAAAGTTTTTATAGCATTAAAAAATATATTAATTTTAAAATAGGACATTTTTTTAGAATCCAAATTATTATGAAATATTAAATATTAAATAATTGTTTTTGAAAACGAAAATATTCAAAAACATACTTTAATAAACTTAGTGTTTAAATAAATAATATTATTAATTTATTACTTATGTATTAAACTATATAAACTATTAATCATATTATTATTGACTATTTACTACTTTTTTATTTAACCTGTTTAATAAACGGGGTATAAACATAGTATAGTATAAAAGGATGAAACAACAGAAGCCAACAAAAATATTTGCAAATATTCATTTACTATGTTATTAACTTGTGTATTACACGGATTTAATATAAAATATTAAATAGTTAATAATAAAAATTTAACAATTATAAAACAATATTTTGATATAAATGATTAATTCACATATTAATAAATATTTTAGGTAATAAAAAAATAATTAAAAACCTTAATCACTATACAAATGATATAACCTTTTAATGTGTAATAATTGATATTTTGAAATAATTAACGTTAAAAACTTTAGTTTCTATTATATTAAAAAGTTAACTTTTATAAATCAGTAATATAAAATATAATTTTTTGTGATTATTAAAGTTAAACGACCAATTTAAATTACTAAAACAAACCAAAAATATAACTTTCTCTATCATTTTTATTATTTCAGATTTTAAATAAATTAAAAAACTTCATTAGAATGGTAAAAATCTTATTGTTTAAAAACTCCTTTTATAATATATTTTATTTTTTAAAAAACTCATTTTTTTAAGATAACTTGTTTTATACATAAATTTTGTTTTCTGAAAATAAAATATTTCATACTTTAAAATCTTGATTGTAGAAAATTTCATAATTTATAAAAAAAAATTATGTGTGCTTTATAATAAGAAGATAAATAATATGTTAGTTGTTAGTTTTATAATTATTTAATAAAAGAAAGAATTTTTTTAATAAGAAAGAATATAATTATTTAATAGAACAGAGAATTTAGTGGAATGATAAAGAGTTGACAAGTGACGATAATTGTGACACCCAAAACAAATACGTGATTACACGTGTTCAAAATATGGTCCCGGAAAATTTTGACTAAAATTTTACACAACATATCATTCGGAAGCGTGAAAACTAATTACATATGTTAAACATGTTTGTTTTGTTACTAGCTACATCACAAAAATCATCACTACCTAGTTTGTATGAGATTTACAAACTTCTACAATGCATAACATTTGATTCTTCACAAGTGCATGCCCGATCATGATTTCCGATGCATACCTATTTATGACCTGAAAACACCACAAATAATCAAGTGTTAGTTCATAAGAACTAAGTGAGTTAACTCCATCGACCCCCGGAATCAAATCCATCACGAAAATCAAAATACGGAAAAATTACGTAGCTGGCTTATGGTACTCCAGCTCCGGCGTACCATACACCAGACCCCCGGCTTATGAAAGAAGCTTCCTGTCGTACCATATTATGGTCAGCGTACGCCCTCTGCAGCGTACAGTACGCCCTCTGCAGCGTACTGTACGCCCCTTCAGCAGCTTTTTTCGCCATTTTTCCGCTTATTTAACACCAAAAACCATTTCCTATCATTCCAGGGTTCCCAAATATGTTTATAATTCAATATATAAACACCATTAAACAAATCTTATGATATTAACATCAAAACTACAACATCAACAATTACAAGTCAACTTCAATCAATTTCAAACGATTTCCAAACGTGTCAACCACCCAAATACGTTTTGTTCAATACTCTTTATCACTTGTTCACACACATCATAATTGTTGTGATATTATATATGTTTACACCCTTGGTGCATTATCTCAACCCATCTTTTACTTAATTATCAAGCATTATGGATTTTTATTAATTTCACCGTAATGAAACGTTTTCACCCAAATTATACAAATAAAGCCTCGCTTCATAACATATCTTTTTATTTTCCACACATAGTGGTTAATTAAGATGCTTCTATGATGTTCTCCCTTCGGTACTTCCATCATAGGACACAATCCAATTCTAGCGCATTCCCATTCTAAAAGTAGAAATCAAATAATTATACAATGAGTACTTCTTTCACAGATGTACTTCCAACATGGTTATCAAATAGTTAAATCCAACAATTACACTATGATGTTCACCCTCCGGTCCTTTCACCATAGATATAATTCCAACATGGATATCAAATAATCAAATTCAACAATTATACTATGATGTTCACCCTCCAGTCCTTCCATCATAGATGTAATTCCAACACGGATATCAAATAGTCAAATTCAACAATTACACTATCATGTTGACCATTTAATCCTTCTATCATAGCATACAATCCAATTCAACTTTCCAAGTCAATATGAGCAATACTTAAAGTATTATGCCTCAATTGCTAATAATTGGGTCAGAATCACACTCACTTCAACAACTCAATTAATTATAAACTCAATAATTCACAATATCAAACCAAGCAATGCATAACCTACAATAACCATCACCGTTGTCTAAATTAGAAATTCTCAAGCACTAATCGACACTTATCAAGTAGTCATTCAACCAACACAACAATTCTTGCATTAATATGACTTATGGTTGCATATTAAGTGAGTAGGTTATTCACCTTGGCCCGTAGGAAAGCTCCATGTAACTCCTTATCGGGTTTATGAGTTGCACTTTCAATTTAATTTCCTATACAATTAATATGGCATACAAACCATTTAGATTTCCAAAATCAAACAAATAACATACTTACACAAGAATCTTCATTTCAACTAGTTTATACCAATTTCTCATTTTTAACCCATTAGTGTAAATATGTGTCATCCTGTAACGACACGACACGAATTAACGCAACCGATCAAAACGGAACACAAGGGTAAACACCCGGGGTAAAAAAACCCCTTTTTCCTTCTTCTCCTTCAATTTCAGCAGATTTCACTCTCTCTCTCCTCCATAACCCGTTTTCTCTCTCTACTATCTCTCTCTCTAAAGCTTCATCAACACTCCACCATAGCAAACGGCCACCAAATTTCTCGTTCTTGGTGTCTAAACGACCCTATCAACGAGTAGAACAAGGAAGTACAAAGGATCTAGCCTAAAACAAGATCAAACGGAAGAAATTTTAGTGAGAAGATTCGGCTAAAAAGGTGAGTTTTCACTGTTTTTGTTATTTGAGCTGGTAACCGGTTTCTAACCTTCGACACAGCTATATGAGGCTCGGAAATCGGCTTAGGACATAATAAATATGATGATTTAAAGTTAGAATGGGTGAAGGTGGGATGGAAATCGTTGGGACTTAGTATCGAATCAAGAACATCTCAAGTAACTAATGTCGATGAGCTGTGAGGGCTGGATAACACCTCCTCGTCGAAGTTAACATGTTCGATGCACCCTCAGGCCATGTATCTTTTGAACTTGTTAAGTTCGGCTAATTTCAGAAACCGGGAATAACATCTGTTCGATAGTGACAGATCGACGTGAATAAAATCGATGGACCATATCCTGTCAAATCTATAGTATCGACAGTGAAAGTCTTCCGGCTCGGCAAGCCTCTGTCGATCTTAATGTCTCCGATACTGAGCCCAAAAGATCGACACTACTTTCAACCATGGAAGCCAAGTGAAATAAACTTGAGTTTGACCAGTGGTAATTAGAAATGGGGTTAAGGGTTGGGCAGAAGGCTGGTAGTATTGTCGGGAGGGAGAGCTTCCTTGTTTTAATCGAAGTAGCCACCACCGATACTAGCATGTGGGATTTGACATTATATATACAAATTATCACTTTCCAATACTAATGGCTGAAGTTAGTACGAGGATGCTAAACCAAAAAAATAATCAGTATCAATTAAAAATAAAGTCATGGTGGGATTAGGACAAGATTATGTTAATGTGAAATCCATTAGAGTTTTATAAGTGTTAATCGGTTTTATAACTCATCGATACTAAGATTGAACCATTGATATTACCCTTAACTATTTTTAAACATTATTAAGTTGTAAGACTAATCTTTTATGGAAGAAAACATGAGTTAAACAATAACATGTGGATCGCAAGAAAGTGGTCCAGAAGATTAAACAAATTAAGAACACCTAAGAATGATGTTTAAGCGTTAAAAGAGATTTATATAGTTTAAACTTAATTCTATACATTAAATCTAATCTTTTATTTAAGTAAATTTCATTAACGTTATACAAATAAATTCTTCTACAACGTAAACATAAATTAGTAGTAATAAAACACTTTTTGTATAAAATAAGGGTAACATGTTGTGAAAGCTTAAAAACCTAATGTTTTTTAATGATTTAAAATATGCTTTAATTACAAACCCCACCTAGATCTTGTGGGTTAAACGATTAAGGGTAAGGGCTTATTAGAGAAAAGGTCATAAAACCAAATGGCTACAAACCTAGTAACTCATTAGAAGAGTTTTAGGATACTTAGTCGAGTGCACAATTATCAACACAACTATTTAACATATACTAATGTCAAAAATGGTGAACACCAACAGATCAAACACATGTTGTAAACAACATCATTGCAACAACAGTGAGCACGTGCATTTATCGAGTCTAAGTCAACCACTTCAACACAGGTGAGTTCATATGCCCCTTTTTACTAATCTTTTGCTTTAACTGTGGGGCTGAGAACATGCTAAAACATTATACTAAATGTTTTAGTACCCTGTATGATAATAAGGTTTTACTTTATTTTTATAATTTTAGGCCTTATTATGATAATATTAATGACTGTGAGTTTATAATTGTTATTTCTGTTAGACTATATCTATGATTTCTAGGAGTTCATAACTGTTATTCCTATGAGAACATGGGTGTAATATCTATTGGATTTCTATGAGATGATGAACATAGAGTTATGAGTTGATGGTTATGGGTTGAGAACTATAAGAACTCTTTTGATTTTTAGTCATCCTATTCCAACTTTATCATTTCTGAATTGGGTGATAAGAGTATGATAGTGTTTGCTAATTATCTCGCCACTTCTACTCTGTGGACTGGTAGATTGAGTGACTGACCTCAATCAAGTCACAGGCTGGTGGCAGATAGTTGTGAGGTCTTGGGAAAACTAATGGATAGAAATGAATTGACTACGTTGTGGTTTGCCTTTGTGTTGGCTGAAATGTGGTCAATTCAATTCTATAGATCAATTAGAATATGACTACGTGTCAGACTTGCTCTCACTTCCTAATCATATGTGAGTAATAGTAAGTCAAAGAGTATGCCACCCCTAATAACGGTGGTAATGCCACCATTAATAACTGTGGAAAATTGTACTATTTAGAAACCTATTGTGCTATGTTAATATCATGATAATGTAATGGTTTGTCATATTGGAGATTTTGATTGTGATTAAGCCTATGGGTGATGAAATGGGTATCTATAGCTACAATACAGGTGGTATTGAGTTCGGTCAAGTGTGTGGTGGGCTGGCGGCTTCATTCGTGATACGTATGCCATATATATAAGCATGCTTGACTGGACAATATCCTATCTGTAAGTGTATCTATAGAAAGGACATGGGGATTAGTTAATGCGAAATGAGAATAAGTAAGACTTGTGTAATACAAGATGTGGTGTGAATAAATTTGAAAGTTTTAAATCCCTAAACTTATGAACTCACCAACCTAGTGTTGACTTTGTTTAAATGCATGTTTTCTCAGGTGATTAGCGGGTCTAGTTACCAAGCACCAAGATTAAGCCAGTGAACTTTAGAAGAGACCTAGCTTACTTTTGTGTTGTGCATATTTTGAATGACATAACTTTGAACCATCCTTTTGTAAATCTTGTGCAAATACAAGATAGAAAACTCAATGATTCTTTTGGTAGATTTACTTAGTTAAATTATGAACATGTACTACGGAATTTAACTTTGCTATTCTGTATCAATGTCATGCTAGCATTTCTCATTATATATCAAGTGCCATGTAAACAATCTGATCACTATGATTATCACCCGATATTGCGCCCCAGGAACCTCCCGCCCGACGGGAAAGTCGATCGAGCCTGCCGGCTCGGGGTGTGACACATATGCCCATTCATGCTAAGTCCCAGACGAACTAGTGGTTCATTCGGTTGTCCAATTCATACGAATGAGAATGTTCATTCGTCCATGGAGCCATTCGTGTTGCTCCATTCACCTGAACTATATCGGGGCACATTCATGATTCAATCTTCGAGATTGTGGACCATCCAAGGTATTCCACAAGTTCCTACACCATTTTCGTGCCTTTCCTAAGGGTTTTGATGGTCGAAAACCAAATGAAAAGTGCAGAACACCGAAATAGAGCTTGATTTTGCCTCATTTTCGTTGATCCAAGGCTTAGTTTCTTTGTACTTTCACAGTCTACACGTTATTGTGGTTGTTTTGACACCAAAATCATGTGATTTGGTGAAGAATTGAAGGATTTGGGTTTTGAAATTATAGAGAGAGAAGGTAGAGAGAGAAGTGGACATTATTTTAGAGAGAGAGTGAGTAGGTGGGTGTGTTGAATGGCATTTAATGTCATTTTAACCCTTTTATCGTTTAAGAGCGTTCGGTTTCGCACGGTTTCGCGTAAACGCGTCGGTTTTGGTTTTTCGCGTAACAAAACGTTACGTTATTTAAAACTAAAATTTTCTAAATTATTTTAGGTAATAATTCCTAATAAATTCATTAATTATCTTCTGTTTATTTTTAAAATTCTGAAATCGTTTAATTTAACTGTTTAATCGAATCGTACGGTTTTCGCGCGTATTCGTACATATCGTCACCCGTACGGGGCACGACGAAAACTGTACTTTTCGATTTGATTTTATAGTTATTAGACATCATTCAGAACGTTAAACTTGCAGATATATTCATGCGACTCCTCACCCACACGAATACTCCGTTAGTTTAATATTCACGTAACGACGTTCGTTATTGTTTTGTTCTACATAACCTCACATATGTTTATACCCAATAAATTCCTAACTAACGTGCACATAATAGTTTTGTGTTGCTCGATATGATTCTGAAATAGATTCATAATAGTTTCGTATTGAAAATCAAATGACAATAATACACGTGTAATACACATAGTTTCATACCTGATCTACTGTACAAGTTACTGTTCAGAACTACCGTTCAGACACTGATTTTACATGGTTTATGCATGAGAATATGGTAAGTATGATGTTGCTCACATACTCTTTATGGGGTAAGTATGATGTTGCTCCCGTACTTGTTATGGGGTAAGTATGATGATGGTCCCATATTCGTATGGGGTAAGTATGAGGATGCTCCCATATTCATATTGGGTAAGTATGATGATGCTCCCATATTCGTATGGGGTAAGTATGATGTTGCTCCCATATCCATATGGGGTAAGTACGAATGATGCTCCAGTACTTGTAGTGGGTAAGTATGGATCTGTTAAATGCTTCGGTGATTCTAATCAACGTTATGGAGCATTGTGCTGACGTAAGCCCACTGTTACGCTTAGTAGCAGTGGTTGTATGATGATGATGATCATGATGTTTATGTGTTATGGATAGTATGAACGAGATGATGCTTTATGATGTTCACTCATTAAACGTTTATAATGTTTTACTACAACTAGAACTCATCAGCGTAAGCTGACATTTTAGCATGTATGTCAGGTTGATGAGGTCTGCAAAATCATGGATGCCGGAAATGATTGCTAAGGCATTAAAGGATGCATTGAAGGAAAAGTCTGAGGGAACCAAGGAAAGCTCCAAGGGAGATGAGGAGGTTGTAATCATCGAGACAAGAGCGGTGATTCCGTGTCTGGGAAACTGAAGGGTTGTGATTACAAGTCATTCAAAGGATGCAACCCACCGACTCTCGATGAGAAAAAGGATGCAGTGGGTATCGGCTATGGAGGCTGTCATCTCCATCAGTGAATGCCATGTTGACCAAGATGTAAAGTTTGCAGCTCACTCTTTCGTTGAGGAGACAATTCAATGGTAGAATGTCGTCAAACAGTCCGTCTGCAGCAGATATGGAGAGGATGAGCTGGGAGGATTTTAAGGAGCTGATCATGAAGCAATTTTGTCCAAAGAATGAGTTGGACAAGGTGGAACGGGAGTTTCTGGTCCTGAAAGCTGGGAGTATGAATCATCGAAAATATACATCCAAGTTCAATGAAATGGCAAGACTAGTTCCTCACTTGATTGGTTCCGAGGAACGCATGGTGAAACTCTATATGGAGGTTTTGCCTCCAAAGGTCCGTATTCATGTGAAAGCAAACGCCCCAAAAAAGTCTTATTCCACTGTGGAGCTTAGTGGGATAGTTTGGGATGATGTGATGGCTGACGAGCTAGTCAAGGAGGAGTCAAAAACGAATGAATTTGTACAAAACTGACCACATGACAACCTCAACCTCACCAATAACCACCTATACTATCTAATTCAGTATGCTTATATATAGGGCATACATAGGGTCAAGCTTACCGCCAGCCTAGCCGCCAACCCACCACATACCAAACTACATAATATATTGTTCTTAGTGATAATTAAGCGTTTCATCCCTTACATTCAATTCCCAGCCGTTGAACAATCTCAAACTGTTAACACTGAACATCCGTAATGACAACCTTAACCTCATCAAGAACCACCTATATTATCCAGCCAAGTATGCTTATAAATAGGGCATATGTAGGGTAAAGCTCACCACCAGCGCAGCCGCCAGCCCACCACATACCAAACCGAATAACATGTTGTTGTAAATGATAGTAAAGTGTTTCATTCCTCATCATCAACACAACCTCTCTTAGTTCTTAGTTCTTGTTAGTTTCAACAAAATGGGGAATCTCTCTTGATAACTTAAGCTCATCACATACATATGAACAACCATAGTAATTGTAGAAACATTTATTTAAAATGCTTAAATATCAAGTAAATAAAAATTTCATAAAATCTAAGACCTAATGATTGGGCCTTGGTTATACTCGAGTAGACTAGTATAGCAATCAAGGTTCTTAGTTGTTGAGGAAGTCTGTATATATCATCAAACATGAGACCTATAATCAATTAGACTAGCTAGGACATCTTTTGATGTATTGGATTTTATAGTTCGTTCTAGATCGTCCATGTTCGCTCTTGTTCGTATAGATCGTTAGTTCTTTGGCACATGTTATCTTTGAATATTTCCCAAACATTCCTCTTAAAATAGATCGTGTAGTTCTTCTCGTGTATCTTCAACTGTATTGAGGCATACGCAATAACTTTGTCTCGCTGCATTAACACACAACCGAGTCCCTGGTGGGAAGCATCACAATACACTACAAAGTCGTCTGTACCCTATGGGAGAAATAAGATTGGAGCATCACATAACTTTTGTTTCAATGTATGGAAAGCATCTTCTTGTTTCTGCTCCCAAACAAACGACTCACTTCTCTGAGTTAACTTGGGGAGAGGCAAAACTATCTTAGAAAAGTTTGAAATAAACCTTCTATAATAACCTCCCAGCCCTAGAAAAGACCGTATCTCCGTCGGTGTCGCCAGAGTATCCCATTTCTTTATTGTTTCGATCTTGGCCGGGTCTACATGTATTCCTTCACTGATGACTACATGACCCAAAAACTGAACTTCTCTCATCCAAAATTCACACTTTGAGAATTTGGCACTGAGTTGTTCTTCCTTCAACAGTTCCAAGATCTTTCTGAGATGTTGCTCATGTTCAGCTTTACTCTAGGAATAAATCAGAATGTCATAAATAAAGACAATGACAAACTGATCTAGATACGGCTTGCACACTCGGTTCATGAGATCCATGAAAACCGCAGGTGCATTTGTCAATCCAAAAGGCATTACCATAAACTCATAATGCCCATACCAGGTTCGGACATCCGTCTTTGGTATGTCTTCTTCTTGAACTCTGAGTTGATGATATCCGGATCGTAATCAATCTTCGAAAATTATTGTGCCCCTTGTAATTGGTCAAACAAATCATCAATCCTCGGTAATGGATAACGATTGTTAATGGTTAATTTGTTCAGCTCCCTGTAGTCTATGCACATTCGAAAGGATCCATCCTTTTTCTTTACAAACAAACCGGAGCTCCCCACGGTGAGTAGCTTGGTCGGATAAAACCCTTATCCAATAAATCTTGCAACTGATTTGACAATTCCTGCATCTCCGAAGTTGCTAACATGTAAGGAGGTTTTGCAACAGGAGTTGCTCCAGGAACTAAGTAAACACGGAACTCTACCGGTCGTGTTGGTTGCACACCTGGTTGATCGTCCAGAAATACTTCAGAGTATTCCTTTACTACTGGCACATCTTTCATCTTGATAATGTCTTTCTCTTATCCCACCACGTGAGCTAGGAAAGCTACACATTGTTTCTGTAAACACTTACGCGCCATATGCAAGATATGATTTTGACAATCCGTTTTGCTTGATCCCCTCAAACTTCCAACACTCGATCATTCGTCATTGGAATTCGAAGCAGCTTTTCAGAACAGATGACTTCCACATTGTTGAGAGATAGCCAATCCATCCCGACAATGATGTCGAAACTACCCAATTCCATCGGTATCATATCGATGGTGAATGTGTGGCCATTAAGTGTTAGTGGACAGTTTCTAAATATTGTTCTAACTGTGATTTGTTTCCCATTCGCTACTTCAATGATATAAGGGGAGTCTAGTGTTTCCTCAACATGATTAAGTTGGCATGCAAAGTCGGCCGAGATAAAACTCTGCTCCGCCCTAGTGTCAAATAGAATAGATGCATAAAAGTCATGTAAAAGAAATGTACCAGTGACCACGTTCGGGTTTAGACTAGCAGCTGGAGCTCCTATAACAAAAGCTCTTCCGCGCGGTGCTTGAACTGGCGGTTGCGCCCTTTTCGGGCAGTTCCTTGAATAGAGGCCAGCTTCGCCACAATTATAGCACCCACCATTGTTCTTATTCTGGTTGTTGGGTGAAGGAAGACCTAGGGCAGCATTGTTTACTACCTGAGTAGGTGTCATCCTACATTGACCCAATAGCCCTTCCTTCAACAACCCATGCGGTGTTTGCAGGGAGTGTTAGCAGTGTGATGATATTGGCACTTGGCACACAATGGATGTGTGCTGGTGTAGGGTTTCTTGAGAAGGTTTTGTGGTGCAACAACTACTTGGTTGAGTGAAGTGGCCATCGTGTAGTTCTTGATGACCTTTTGTTTCTTCTTGGGGTGGTGAGTGGGTTTCCTTGATGATTCTTCCTTTTCCTTTCTAGTGTCAACTTCTTTCTTCAAAGTCCCAGATGTTACCATCACATAAGTGAGGTTTCCTGACAAGATGATAGCTGACTCTAAAGTGGCAGGGTTCGCTGCAATGACCAAACTCTGTATGCAAGCAGGCAATCCACCTACATATGTGTCAATCCATTTCTCTAGAGTTGGTACCATGTCTGGAACCAATGCTACTAACTTTTGATAACGAGTAGTATAACCCAGGTGATCCTCTCATTTCATCACATGGTTTGACTGTCCAGTCTCCATCCTCTGTAGTTCGTTCTTGGGGCGGAATTCATTCCTTAGTAGTGTCTTAGGATCTTCCCATGGCATCGCCATTGCCTCTTCTCTTCCTCTGTCCTGGATCTGTGAGTTCCACCAAGTTAAGGCTCGCTTGCTGAATGATTCCGTAGAGTAATGAACCTTGTGATGCTCTTGACAACTGCTAATGTCTAGCGTGGTTTCTATCTTCTCAATCCATTGGATTAATCCAATGGCTCCCTCAGTACCGCTGAAACTAGGCGGCTTACATCCTACAAATAACTTGTAAGAGTAGTTAAATGCACTAGCCTCTCCTGATTAATGCCTGGAGTTGTTGCCGTTGTTCGGCATACGGTTGATCATGTCTGGATCACCTTTTTCAGCTGGTTAGTCAGCTAACTGCTCAGTAGGGTGGCCAATGCCATAGTGGCATGATCCAGATTCTGATTCACGTTCGGGTCGGGGGGCGGAGTGTGTTGGAGGAGGAGGTGGAGGAGTAGGTAGCGGTGGTGGTGGAGGCAGTAGAGGAGGTGGTCTTCTCAACGGCATTCTGATCACAACCAATAGAATATTAGTTAGTGCAATGATCGAATACAGAAGACACAATGCAAGTAAATTCTTAAGTCGTATGTTCTGTACATGAAGGGTCCCTAGGTTATAGTCTAGGCCAAACCGTTTAAATAAATAACCTATGTTTCTCTATAACCATGGCTCTGATACCAATCTGTCACACCCCGATCCGACGGGTCGGATCGTGTGTCCTATCAGGCGGAATGGTCCTAGGGCGTGATATCTGGATGATAATCGAAGTGATCAGATTATTACTTTGCACATGCTAATAAATGAGAAAACACTACTTGAAATAGAATTACAAAGTTAAATTACATCAGTATTGTTCATAATTTAACAATGTAAATCTACTAATAACGTCATAATTCATCTATCTTGTATCTTCACAAGATATACAAAATAATTCGTATAATGATTTTCAAAAATATGTGTTGTCAAAATACTAGGTCCTGTATCTGAGCATCATAGTCCAAAAGCACGAACTTCCTAGTTAACCTGTTCGTCACCTGAGAAGTCATGCGAAAAGATAAAGTCAACACATGGTTGGTGAGTTCATATAGTTTTGTTTAAAAATGAATTTGTACAAACCTGACCAGATGACAACCTCAACCTCACCAATAAGCACCTATACTATCTAATTCAGTATGCTTGTATATAGGGTATACGTAGGGTCAAGCTTACCGTCAGCCCACCACATACCAAACTACATAATATATTGTTCTTAGTGATAATTAAGTTTTTCATCCCTTACATTCAATTCACAACCTTTGAACAATCTGAATCTGTTAACATTGAACATCCGTAGTGACAACCTTAACCTCCTCAACAACCACCTATATTATCCAGCCAAGTATGCTTATGTATAGGGCATATGTAGGGTCAAGCTCACCGCCAGCCCACCACATACCAAATCTCATAACATATTGTTGTCAATGATAGTTAAGCGTTTCATTCCTCATCATCAACACAACCTCTCTTAGTTCTTAGTTCTTGTTAGTTTCAAAAAAATGGTGAATTTCTCTTGATTCCTTAAGCTCATCACATACATATGAACGGGCATAGAAATTGTAGAAACATTTATTTAAAATGCTTAAATATCAAGTAAATAAACATTTCATAAAATCTAAGACCTAATGATTGGGCCTTGGTCATACTCGAGTAGACTAGTCTAGTAATCAAGGTTCTTAGTAGTTGAGGAAATCTGTAAATATCATCAAACATGCGACCTATAATCAATCAGTCTAGCTAAGACATCTTTTGATGTATAGGATTTTATAGTTCGTTCTAGATCGTCCATGTTCGTTCTTGTTCGTGTATATCGTTAGTTCTTTGGCTCATGCTATCTTTGAATATTTCCCAGACATTCCTATGAAAACTAGATCGCAAAAACGGTTCTCCGTACTAGTTATTTAGTTCTTTGAAAATAGATCGTTGCTTACAGTTCTTTCAATTAGATCTTTAATTCTGTGGAAACAGACCGTTGAAAATAGTTCTTTGATTTAGATCTTTTGTTCTTTGAAAACAGACTTTTGAAAATTGTTCTTTGATTTGAAATAGTTATCTACTCATGATGAATAAATAACCCATTTTAAAATCATGCAAATAGTTTACCTAGACAAAATCTAGGATAACAATTATACATGTAAAACATTTATGAGTCAAAGCATTTAAGTAAATATAATCCCAAGAAAATAATTTACCCATGCTTCTCAGCCCTGCGTTTATAAAACAAAATGTTTAGAAAAGGGACAATGAACTCACCTGTGTCGTTACGCAATGAATCACAAAAGATATGCGCGCTCGTTGTTTGTAGATTAAGTATCTTGAGTACCCGTGTTGGTTTATTATGATTCGAATACGATAAGTTTCGGAAGATAACGTATATAGGATTTTAGTCTCGGTGTGCGACTATGTTTCCTACATACTTGCTAATGTGTTTCTAAGTTTCCCTAACTATTCTATGCTACATACCCTTTATAAATTCTTATCCCTTAGTAACACATCCCATCTAATCCTTACTTATATAAGGTTTATATTATATTATTTGTAATTTATCCTTATGTTGCAAAATATTAAGTTAAGAAATTATTTAAGTTATTTTAAAACATTTTTGTAAAGAATTTTATAAATCATTTCACTTTAAATAAAACATCAGTCAATTTTTGAGAAATATAAGTCAATGTGTTAGAACTTAGGTTAATCATACTCGATTAACTCCAAGTCCTTCATTAGATCTTTGTTACTCGTAGTTCTTTGATCTTCCTTGTGTATAAATCACATTAGATTGTTCAATTGAATTATCTAAGTTACTTATACATGTGCATAGAAATCACTAAGTATGGAGTGTTGGCACATAAAATCAACATATCTCTACTTAGTTTGTTCCTCGTTCTTCCATGGACATCAACTCGTTTATGTAGTTCTTTGAACTCATATGTACCCATCATGTTACCCTTGTAGTAACCTAGTGAGCATAAGTTAGGTTATAACTCCCCATGTTACTAGTTAATTACGTATGAACATTACTCTTTTGTTTAACACTTGTTTAAACATCCAAGTCTAGCCTTTTATAATGGCCTTGTACTTAGTAGTTCTCTTTGATAACAAACTTTAACACTTAACTCAAGTGTTTGTTTAAAACATATGTTAGTTTATAAAAGTTTTAGTGTTAGAAAACTTGTTATTTTTGAACACCAAGTTAGTTAACATCCATATAACCACAATGGCCATTATGGAATGTCACCAACTTCCTTCAGGGTTTTTCTTAAACATACTTTGGTAATAAGTACCCAAATGATCATAAAACCTAGATTTATATGTTAAGCTATAACAAAGAAAACTTGTGTTTGAACATCTTGACTATCGAAGAGTACATAACCGTCTTGCACACTTGAAAACCCTAATGGCTTCATGGTTCGGACGAGGAAAGGGGTGACCCCACGAATGAATGGTCCTACAAAAGGAGACACACGAATTGATTTCACGAATGTGTCCATTTGTTTGGCAATCTCTTTCGGTCTTGATAACCATGCGAACAAAGGTGATCACAAGAATGAAAGCTCATGAAAACCCATTCGCATGACAGGCTTCTTCGGTTGTCATCTACATACGAATGAAGATGGTCACACGAATAAAGGCTCACGTATGGTTCCTTATCATGCAAACATTTCATTCGTTCAAAGACTCCTTCGGTCGTCCCCAGTTCGTGCGAACAACTGTTTCGGTCGTCCCTAGTTCGTTCGGATGGTTCCATTCGTGTGATTCGCATCAGAAGATGCTCATTTGCACCATCTGTTGCAGAACACTTCCATGACACCATTTCCCTGATTTTGGCGCATTCAAGGTATATCTCAAGAACTACACCATCCTAAATTAGTTTCGTGCAGATCCTATAGGTTATGGATGGGTCGAACGTGGTTGAAGGGTGCAAATCGCCGGTTTAGGATTAAAACCCTAAAACCGTAATCTTAAGCTTGATGTTACCTCGTTTTCGTCGATTCAAGGCTTGGTTTCTTTGTACTTTCACGATCTACTCGTTATTGGGGTTGTTTTAACACCAAAATCACCTGATTTGGTGAAGATTTGAGGGATTTAGGTTTTGAGTCTCTAGATAGAGAAAGTAGAGAGAGGGAGACGGATTTAGAGGGAGAGAGTGGTTGATGGAGGGTGGTAAATGGCATTTAATACCATCTTAAGTCTTTTAACGCGTGGGTGTGTCTGGGTTCGTTCGGTTCCGTTCGGTTCCGTTCGGTTTCGCGTCAACGCTTCGGTTTTCGGTTTTCTCGTCACGACACTTTACGATTTAAAAGTAAAATTTATTATCTTAAATTAAATGGTAATTCCTAATAAATTAACTAGTTATCTTCGGTTTATTTATAAAATTCTATAAACGTTTAATTTATCTGTTTAATAGAATCGTACTGTTTTCGCGCGTATTCGTTCGGATCGTCACCCGTACGAACACGACGACAACTGTACTTTCCGATTGGGTTTTCTAATTATCAGACATCATTCAGAACGTTAAACCCACAGATATATTCGTGTGAATCGTCACCCACATGAATATGCCATCGGTTTAATATTCACTTAACGACATCTATTATTGTTTTGTTCCATACAATCTCACATACGTTTATACATAATATAGTCCAAACTAACATTCACATAACAATTCCTGTGTTGTCAGATATGTTTCTGACGGTTAAATCACTGATTTAAAACATGTTCCTAAAATAGATCTGTAATAGTTTTGTGTTAAAAATCAAATGATAATAGTACACATGTAAGAAGATAGATCGGGTATTTAATGTAGAGACAGCTATTGGTAAGATGACCAGGGAGACGGAGGCACCAATGTTACATTTTTATATCTTCTACCTTCTGTGATGGGTTATCTAGGGAGGTTAAGAAGATAGATCGGGTATTTAATGTAGAGACAGCTATTGGTAAGATGACCAGTGAGACGGAGGCCATAGATGATTGTTACATTAAGATAGAAGGTCATAGGTTCCAGTACGTTTGTTTCTCATAACGTTAGGAGGATTCGATGTGGTTTTGGGTATGGATTGGTTAGCCAAGTACGAGGCTAACATTGTATGTCGACGAAAGATGATATGTTTACGAGCTTTGGATGGCAGTCCTGTAACGGTATATGGTGATAAAGTGACGTATGCGCCAAAGGTCATTTCTATGTTCAAGGCCAATGAAATGATGAGGCGAGGGTATGGAGCTTACTTGGCCTATGTGACCGAGGAACGAACAGATATGAGGAAGATTGATGATGTTACCGTGATGTGTAACTTCCCTGATGTATTTCCTGAGGAATTGCCTGGATTACCACTTGAACGGGAAATTGAGTTCCAAATCGACTTAGTGCCGGGGGCTCAGCCTGTCGCCAAAGCACCTTATCGTTTGGCTCCCACTAAGATGAAAGAAATGATGATGTAACTACAAGAACTTCTTGACAAAGGTTTTATACGACCAAGTGTCTCTCCGTGGGGGCACAACTGTTGTTTGTTAAGAAGAAAGATGGAAGCATGTGAATGCGTATTGATTACAGGGAACTGAATAAGTTGACCATAAAGAACATGTATCCTCTACCTAGAATTGACGATTTGTTAGATCAATTACAAGGTGCAAGCTGGTTCTCTAAGATTGATCTCCAATCCGGTTAACATCAGTTGAAAGTCCGAGAGCAGGATATTCCAAAGACTGCATTCCGGACACGTTATGGACACTACGAGTTTCTCATTATGTCATTTAAATTGACGAATGCTCCTGAAACATTTATGGATTTCATGAACAGGGTATGTTGACCAATGTTGGATCGATCGATGATAGTGTTTATTGATGATATTTTGATTTATGCAAAGAACGAGGGAGACCACGCTTGCCACGTACGTGCGGTATTGGAGATCCTGAGGAAAAAGAAGCTTTATGCTAAGTTCTCCAAATGCGCCTTCTGGTTACGGAAAGTACAGTTTCTGGGTCACGTGGTGAACCTAGAAGGCATTATGGTGGACCCAGCTAAAGTGGAAACGGTTATGAGATGAAGCCCTCCAAAGTCACCGACGGAAGTACGCAGTTTTCTTAGTTTGGCCGACTATTATTGAAGATTTATTCTAGACTTCTTCAAGATAGCGACGCCACTAACGAAGCTCATGAAGAAAGATGTAAAGTACGAATGGGGTCCAAACCAAGAACAAGAGTTTTCAGTGCTAAAGGAGAAACTTAGCCAAGTTCCTATTTTAGCACTGCCTGATGAAAATGATGATTTTGTTGTGTATGCTGATGCATCGCAACAAGGGTTGGGATGTGTACTGATGCAAAGGGGAAGGGTGATATGGAGACACTAACTACCCGACCCACGATCTTAAACTCACTGCAGTGGTGTTTGCATTGAAAATATGGAGACACTATCTGTATAGGGTAAATAGTACCATATATACCGACCACAAGAGCTTGAAGTATTTCTTCAAGCAAAAGGATTTGAACATTAGGCAGAGACGATGTCTTGAGCTGCTAAAGGATTACGATTGTGATATTTTATATCTGAATGCTTGATGCTATATATGATGATTTATGCATGAGAATATTCTAAGTATGATGAATGCATGATTATGAGTTATGATGATAAAAGGCTGGATGATATGATATGATGATGACTGTATGATGACAGGCTATGATGATAGTTATAAGATGTCATAGTATGATGATATTCTGGACTGCTAGGATAAACCATGATGTTATGATGATAAGATGCTAGTATGATCTGGTCATGATGCCATGATGTTATGATGAAGGAATGAAGTCCCATACTGACTATGGAATATGTATGCACGATGCTCCAATACTTAACTGGGTATGT
This sequence comes from Mikania micrantha, assembly GCA_009363875.1. Classification (NCBI taxonomy): domain Eukaryota; kingdom Viridiplantae; phylum Streptophyta; class Magnoliopsida; order Asterales; family Asteraceae; genus Mikania; species Mikania micrantha. The sequence goes on along the minus strand of CM018683.1, from coordinate 41,126,589 downwards.
ATGAAAGTTAACTTGACTTTCATGATGACGACAATGGTTGCATGATAAATGATGATTTTTGATCTTTACGTGTTATAGTATATATGAACTATATGATGCTTTATGTAAATGATGGTTACTCACGAAACAGTTAAGAAATTTTACTAAAACCAGAACTCACCAGCGTAAGCTGACATTTTAGCATGTATGTCAGGTTAAAGCCAAGGTGAAAGCACGCATGGAGCTCGGGGCGAAGGAATGGAAGTCCAGTGGTTTGGCAATCATAAATGTTTTGATACAATTTATTTAAGTATACTTTTGTATTCGACAATTTAAATTTAAATTCCGCTGCATGTTATGAAAGTTTTTGGTTCAAGAACTATGAGTGTATGATGAAAACCAACTCTGGGTGGTACTCGAGACTGGGTCCTCTCATTTATTGAAAGAATAACCCAAATTTAGTAGCTTTTAGCAAGCCTTCTCACTTTTATTAGAAACAAAGAATTTTTCCCTTGTTCAAATCCCCATGCATCACACTTATGAAACGAGACACATGAACCACAATAAAATTGATTATTCATATTGAAGGAACAGCTCTTTCATTTTAATGACCTTTAACAAATATCCTATCAAAAATATCTCCACCCTCACAAACCTACATAACTAAATACGGAGATTATTGATCTTCAAACGCATCCTTAAACTTAAGAATATTTGCTTGACCTCTTATAAGCTGCATACTCTGAATCTTTATACTAATACCTTGTTTATCATTTTTTGGAATCAATTCTTTTTAGACATTATACAAGCATACTTTCGATCACTTGAATTTTAAGTGCATTAATATGCAACACCAAATTGACCTAAACCTCCATGGTTGTTCTTTCATTGCTATTGTAAAATTTTAACACATAAATTTCTGTTAGCAATTTGTAAATATAAAAAACAACCAATAGTGATATAAAATTATTAATTAAAAAAAGAATTTGCAGATTTGAAAAACAATCAATAGTGATGTACTATGAGATGCACACAAATCAAAATACAGACAGTGTTAATGAAAAAGAAAATGTACCTATTCTGCTGGTTAAGATTGTGAGAATTAAGAAGAAATGGAATAAACAATTCTGCAAGGAGTAGGTATCTAATGAAGTAAACTGTAGAAAGTGTAATCATCAGGTTGTAGATGAATGAAATAGCTTACCCATGATAACATATCATCGTAAACATATTTAGTTTTCCGATTTGCACGCTGATAATAAAGCATAATGTGTAAATCCAAACATCAAAATCTGATTATTGTTGTTTCTAGTAATCAGTTTCAAATGCAAATGCAAATACCCAAGTTAAGTTTATTTTATTTAAAAAAAATAACATACATATGTCTTCTTTATATATACATTTAATTTATCTCATAGTTATCGCCAACAAATATTTTCTGACTCGTTACTTGAAATTTGTGATAACCAAAGTGACGAAGGAGTAAAGAAGAAATAAGAGAATGCGTTTTAGAAGTTGGTGTAAATGAAGATTTGGATAAGAGAATCAGTGTAGGAGTGTCAAATAAAATAAGTTAATTTGCTTGTAAGAAGTTAAATCTGGAATAGTGATTAACGAAAACCATTTAAGATTGCTTCTATATCTGTCACACCCGTACTTCTTGTCACCTGTTGATGATGTCACTGAAAACACCGGGAAGATTGTGGAAGCATAGTGGTGATGTCTCAGAGATAGGGTGCAACTTATTTGATCCAGTATCACAAACACACAGATTAACTTAAAGATAATAAATTACAAGGGTATCGTCAGCACAACCACAATAATAGTTTACTAACTAAACTATTTATACAATCGGAGTTATTTATTTACAAGTGCATAAACGTGCAGTCTCACCGGACGTCACTATCTACCTGCAAAAAGGTTTAAGTTTGAAATGTCGGCACAAAGCTGGTGAGTTCGTAATGTTTGATTTACACAATATGATATGATATGCAAGCTTTTGATATACAGTTCCAAAGATAACCATGGGACCCGTATCTAGTTCCTTTCAGACGAGATGTTCTGTTCTAAGAAGATACTACCCGTTGGTAATTATCTTGATGCCACATTATCTTAATGTCTATCACTAACATTAAGACAATATTTCGGAAACAAGTAACAAAAATTTACATCATGGGGAGTTGCAAACTCCTGGAAAATGGGTTATCAGCCAGTAGTACTATCAATGTTTCATGTTCGGCCCCACATGGGTTCACTAGATACAGTTCAGGAGATGAGGACTTTTCTGATACTGTGATAGTGAGTTACTGGAAAAATACCAAGAAATCTTATGAGTTCATCACACATTCAAATGAAATCACTCAGATAACAGTTGTGACGGCCGGCATCCGAGTTACCATTAGTCGGAAATCCTAGGGTGTACACAGCCACAATGTGAGGCATTGCGTTATGAGAGTGACAATAACAATAATAAAAAACAATCAAAATATACAAATCTTCTTAAAACAGTTAGGAAAATCCATTTAATCACATGAACATGAATCAGAAGAAAAGAAAAACAACCTGTGAGGGAAAACAATGAACAAAACCTGAATAGATAACATTTGGAGTATCGATCCAACGAGATATTGACATGGGTGACGATCCATGTGGATATGTTGTTAGATTTGAAAACGTTAAATGATATCTTTACAGTACAAGCAATGGCAGCAGTTAAATACAACACGACGTTTGTATGAGTGACGATTCATACAAATGTTAGCGTAAGTATTTAATGTTGATATAAAGCAATAATATTAAGATTTCACTAGAAAAATGTAATAAACAATCAAAATTTTAACACACACAACCATTTGTACAAATGGAACCTAATTCGTGCGAGTAGGATTAATTCGGTGAAGCTTTTTGGCCACTGAGTCATTCTACCGAATAGGAGCCATTCGCACGAATGACTCATTCGTGTGACAACACAGCTTTAAAAGCAACACTGTCGTTTTTTGAAACCCATTTTTGACCCAACTCTCTCAACCGAACCCCACATTCGGCCACTCGATTTTTCGGCCATTTTCACGCGAAATCGGACCATTCCACTGTCTAAATCGTGCGTATTTCAACCCCAACATGTCCATTTCAAGATTTCAACCCTTTTCATCCCATTTCGGTCAAATACGAGCTCCATATTAAGTATTAGCACCGATCCTTTGCACCAAAACACTCCAAAATTTTTACCATCAATTTTGACCATAAAAACACCAAAAACAACAACCGATTTCAAAAATGACGTTCTTGGTGAATCTGCAGGTGAATGAGCGGTACGAAGGGCTTATTCGTGCGAATGAGAAGCCTCATTCGTTGAAGGAGAGTCACACGAATGACATGCCGAACGAAGGAGCAATCACACGAATGACGAGGACTCATTCGTATGGGATGACCATATGAATGATGACACATTCGCACGAATGGAGCACACGAATGAGAGTATGCATTCTCATCATTCCGTTCGTGTCAATGAAGGCCATTCGCACGAACCACCCATTCGCACCAAGAACAACCCAAAATGGCTAAGTGTTGAAAGTTCTATCTTACATCATTCGTATTGATAGAACCAAGCCTGAGACCAAATTTTAAATCTAATCAAGATAAAACGAAATTAAAACACATTTTCCAAAATCAAATCAAGAAACAAAGCACTTAATCACCTAACACCTAACTAATTAATTTCTAACACAGGATTAAAACCGAGAGATCATACCGCATGAGGGCATCGACAACTCATAACCTCAGGTGAGTTCACAGACCCCTTTGTTTTCAATTTTCTAGCTTCCAAATCATTTGGGGCTGAGAACATGAAACCTCTTATTCGAATTTGTTGGAAAATAAGGACTGACGAAGCAAAACCACCTTTCAAATAATCTTTGTAATACATGTTGCAGGACAATAGCTTCCGAAGACAAATCTTCAGAAGAACCTTCGGAAGAGACAAATAAAAGACAATAGCTTCCGAAGACAAGTCTTCAGAAGAACCTTCGGAAGAGACAAATAAAAGACACTAGCTTCCGAAGAAAAGTCTTCAGAAGAACCTTCGGAAGACATAAAATAAAAGACAACTGCTTCCGAAGACAAATAAAAGAAAAATGCTTCCGAAGACAATACTTCAGAAGTTGCTTCGGAAGACTCTATCTGAAGACAAACCTCAGAAGACACTATCGGAAGAGAACTTTTGCTTCCGAAGAATAAAAGTCATTTACTTCGGAAGACTTCCAAATACATCTGCCTCGGAAGAAAAACAATATTTCAGAAGACATATGTTTCTTCTAATGAAAGAATAAATGTAACCTTCTTTAGGATAACTGTCTACATTAGATAGTTTCCTATGAAGAGCTTCCGAAAGAATAATGTATTAGCATCAGTACAAAAGTCTGAACTAAGATCTTTAAAGATCCTATGTTGACTTTACACTTGTACTATTCTGATGCTACAGTGTCTGTAATAGTGTCATCAGTCTTATCTGTTTGTCTTCTTCTTGTATTTGTCCTGAAACATTAAATGTCGGGGCTATTTATACCCCAACATCTAATGAATAAAATAACAACACTTTTCTGAATCTTCTTTGTGTTGTCCTACTGTTTTCTCTTTTCTTTTCTTCTAACTTAAGAAAACTAAACACTAAAATAACTAAAGAGCAAAATTCCAGAGGGAGCAAAACCTCAAAAGCTTTGTCTAAGCTCTTGATCCTGGTTAAGTTAGTCTCTCCTCAGCTCACCGATTTTCTACAATTGGTATCAGAGCCTTGGTCATTAGTCTTGGTTTAACCATCAAGGCTAAAATTCAAAGCTCGCTTTGATATCTGTGTTTAGTTTTCTATTATCATCTTCTTTTCAAAATCTGCTAAAGATTGATTTTTGAAACTCTAAAGTGTTCAAAAATCATTCAACCAAACTATCTTGAGTACTCACTATCTATTGATTTACTCAAAACGGTTTGAACAAATGGCAGAAAAATTCACCTTAGACCCCCATAACACTGGTTCTACCACAAAGCCACCAATTCTGGTTAGGCATCAATATAATATTTGGCAGAGACGGATGTTACATTTCCTGTCAAATAATCATACAGGATGTTGGAAGTCTGTCATGTTCGGACCTCATAAACCAATGGTCTTGGACACAGAGACTGGAGATGATGTCCCTAAGGATCCCCGAAACTATACTGAAGAAGACTTTCATAAATTGGAGCTTGATGCCAAGGCACATGCTCAGCTGGCCATGGCCCTTCCGAATGAAATCTATTCGAGTCTTCTTCACCATGAGTCCGCTAAGGACTTATGGGATGCTCTAAAAGAGCAATTCGGTGGTACTGATGATGTTGTAGCCAATACTAGAGAGATATTGGCTCAACAATATGAGACATTCTGCCAACTAAATAATGAGTCACTGACTCAGCAATTTGAAAGGTTCACTTCTCTCTTAAGTGAACTAAAATTAGCTGGTCAAGTATATCCTCCTGTCTCAGTTCTAAATCGATTTTTAAGATCTCTCCCTGAAAAATGGGAAACTTACTCTATAGTCATGAGATCTTCACCAGATTTTGGTAAACTCTCACTTACCCAACTTCATGGTAAGTTACTCACTTTTGAGCGAGAGATTGACCAGAAAAGAAAACTAATAAAATCTGGAAAACCAACTGAAGAGTATGTTCAAGGGAACACTGCTCTCCTTAGTCATAACTCTGTGATAAATGATCAGGGTTATGATGAACATATTGACATAACTACTGGTATCACCTCCTCATTCTCTTCATGTGATGACCACTCTCTCCCCTCTGACCATCCTTGTTTTATCATGGACGATCTTCATCAAGTTCCAAGTGATGACTTGGAAGAGATGGATATTCTCCATCAACTGGCTCTCTTGAGCATAAGAACTAACAAGTTCTACAAGAGGACAGGAAGAAAATTTCCTGGTATCCATGGAAAAACCAGGATTGGTCTAAATAAGGCTACTGTCCAATGTTATAGATGTCATGGCACTGGACATTTTGCCAGGGAATGCTCTAATGCTTCAAACTCTAACCCTTCTTCTTATGTGACCTTTCCAAACATACCTTCACACACCTCTTCAACACCACATTCATCCACCTCTTCCTCTTTCAAAAGGTCCAATAATCCTCAAGAATCAGCACACATTGCACAAAACTCTTCTTCTAACAATGTGCAATATGTACAAGCTGCAAATGGAAACATGTACCAACTTACTCCTGCCTCACTTCAAGTTGTTACAGCTCCTTCTTCACAAATAAATGCTCCCGGACATGCTGTCCAATCTTTATCATATGGTCAACAGGCTCTTTTCTCTCAAGAGTACATAGACTGGAGCAGCTTGCCTGAAGATGTTGGCCATGCCCTCATCACTTTTGAACCAACAGATTTTGCTCTTATGGCTGTTGGTGAAGATTCTTGTTCCTCTGATCAACCTGAAGCAGATATTTCTGATGCTCAGGTATCTTCTTCTACCTTAGAAAAACTATGTTCCAATGCTTGCATAGAGGCCTTTGCAAAAATAAAGAAAGCCAATATGTTGCTTCAAAAGCAAAATCAGGAGTTGGAACAATTCCTTGACAATAAAAATTCTGAAGTGGAAAAATTAATAAAAATAAAAGATAATGAAATCTGTGCTTTAAAAACTGAGAAAATCAATTTACAAGCATTGTTTGATCTACAAAGAGAAAAATATTATGCTTGTAAAGATGAATTATCTCAAACTCAAGTAAGCTGTGAAAAGTGGGTTGAGTCTTGCAAAGGATTCAAAATGCTTCTACAAAAGCAAGTTCACAGCAAAGCAAGATTTGGGATTGGGTATAATCACACTGCTCAACCAGAGGATTACACCCCAATCGATAACAATAAGGAAGAAACCACTCCTGAACCTATCTCACCGACTTTTCTTCCTGATGAAATTCCTCCAATAATAGATACACCTCCTTTGGTGTATCATCCAAACTATTTTTCTAAGTTTGTATACCCCACTAATACAAATCTGACAAGAATAGAAAAACCTCAGTTGAACTCAGTTCAACACAATAACTCTTCAGAACAAAATGAGATTGCCCCTGATATGAGCTCTACTCATAGTTCAGAAGAAACAACAAAATCGGGTCTTACTTCTAACATCAAGTCAAATCTTGATAAAGGAAAAGAACCTATGATTAATATCCAGTTTCCTCCTTCTCATCCTCATCCTCCTTATCCCACAATGAAAGCAAATAGACCTTTCATCCCAAATTATTCCTCTCTTTCCCCAGCCTGCTTAAAATGTTTTAAGTACAATCATGCTACTGAAAACTGCAGAACAAAAACACCTTTGGAGAAAGCTAGGATAAAGGCTAATAAGTTGAAAGCTGATCATACTTTTTAGTCTAAAGGGAACCTCCCTAATAAGATGAAGAAAGTAAGAACATCAAGTAACCAATCTGTTGGGACACATCCTCATTCTTCCTCTATCTTACCCTCTTCCTTGAGTACTAACTCCAGACCTTCCATTTTGGGAACACCACCTCCCTATTCTACGGTGAACCCAGTTTCTTACTCTAATAATGGTGCTAACTCTTCTCCCGTGGATTCTCAAATCAATCTTCTCCAACAAAATCAACAACAACTGCTGTTAATGATGCAGAAATTGATGAAAGATACACAACAAAATAAACCAAACAAATAAATAAAATAAAATACCCCATATCTAATCTTTTGTACATAATTCTCATGTGCAGAAATCCTCTTCAAACCAAAATCATCTCTGGTATGTGGATAGTGGAGGATCTAGGCACGTGACTGGATGCAGATCCATTCTAAATGACTTCATTCCAAATAATGGAGGATCTGTTTCTTTCAGAAACAATGCAAAAGGTTGGATAGTGGGATCCAGTTATGTATCAAGAGGAAATTTGAAATTTAAAGATGTTAGCTTAGTTGAAAACCTCAAGTTTAATCTCTTGAGTGTTTCTCAACTGGCTGACAAAAATTTTAATTCATTTTTCACTAAAGATAGTTGCAAAATTCTTTCTCCAGAAATAAACTATAAAATAAAGGTCTTGATTGATCAACAAACCTTGCTAACGGCTAGAAGACGTGGAAATGTCTATGTTGTAGATATGACTACTGACTCTCAAACATCTTCACCTACATGTTTGATAGCCAAAGCATCATCTTCTGAAACCACTCTCTGGCATAGGAGACTCAGTCACCTTAATCACCAAACTCTTCACAAGCTTTCAACCCTTTCTCAAGTAAGAGGATTGCCTTCTAAAGAATTTCATTTTGAAGGTCAATGTGAATCTTGCTTAAAGGGAAAGCAACATAAAACTTCACATAAGTCTATTGAGGAATCCAAAAAAACTAACTGTCTTAATCTGCTTCATATGGATCTGTTTGGTCCAGTGAAGGTAGCTAGTTTTGCAAGAAAAAGATATTGTCTAGTTGTTGTGGATGATTACTCAAGATTTTGCTGGACCTTCTTCCTTTTCAGCAAAGATGAGACTTCTGATAAAATAATTGCTCTTGTCACTCATCTTGAAAGACAATTCAGTCTTCCTGTTAAAATGATAAGGAGTGACAATGGCACAGAATTCAAAAATCAAGTTCTTAATAAATTCTGTATTTCTAAAGGAATCCTTAGACAATATAGTGCTCCTAGAACTCCTGCTCAAAATGGAGTTGTAGAAAGAAAGAACAGGACACTAATTGAAGCTGCAAGAACCATGCTTGCAGACTCAGGATTACCTTTATCATTCTGGGCTGAGGCAGTAAACACTGCTTGTTATGTATTGAACAGAGTTCACATTGTAAAAAGACATAACAAGACTGCCTATGAAGTTCTGTATAAAATAAAGCCTCTCATTTCCTTCTTCAAAGTCTTTGGATGTCCGTGTTTTATCCTAAATACAAAAGACTCTTTGTCCAAATTTGCTGCTAAAGTTGATTCTGGATACTTTGTTGGATACTCTCAGACTTCTAAAGCATATCGAGCTTTCAATCTCAGAACAAAAATAATTGAGGAATCTATTGATGTAAAATTCAATGAATTAGCATCAACCTCATCCTTTCCTTCTGCACCCGATGATCTTTTTGATCTTGAAAGCTTCTCATTCATCCCTTCCATCCCTTCTTCTTCTCCTTCGACAGAGTCATGTCAAACTTCTGAAGATCTATCTTCTATTGAGGAAGATTCTGTTTCAAAGTTCTTCACTTCTTTTCCATCTCATCAAATAAATTCTCAAGAAGCAAATTCTCAAAACCAAGATGATATACCATCTACTCCTTTATCTCCTGTCTTGGATAATGCATCCATAGATGTTCCTGATCACATTCTAAACTCTCTGAGCCCCATTGAAAACTCATCTTCTTCCGATGCTGCCTCCTCAAATAACTGTTTGGACATCATTCCTTTCAACAAAAATCATCCTCTAGAACAAATCTTACGTGATCTAAGTAAAGGAGTTCAAACAAGAAGCCAGATTTCAAACTTTTGTCTTCATGCAGCCTTTCTATCCCAAATTGAGCCGTCTAAATATCAGGAGGCTCTTAAAGACAATAATTGGATAGAGGCAATGCAAGATGAACTGTTGCAGTTCAAAAGGCAAAATGTTTGGACTCTATGTCCCTTGCCTAATGGAAAATATCCCATCGGAACCAGATGGGTATTCAGAAATAAAACAGATGACAGAGGCATTATAATAAAAAATAAAGCCAGGTTAGTGGTGCAAGGTTATTGTCAAGAGGAAGGTATTGACTATGATGAGACCTTTGCTCCTGTGGCAAGATTGGAAGCCATTAGACTCTTCCTAGCATTTGCCATCTCACATAACATAAAGGTATACCAAATGGACATAAAGAGTGCTTTCCTGTATGGAACAATAAAAGAGGAAGTCTATGTTTGTCAACCACCAGGATTTGATGATGTTCATCATCCTGATTGGGTGTACAAACTAGACAAAGCACTTTATGGTCTAAAACAATCTCCAAGAGCATGGTATGACACTCTATCTCAATTCCTTCTTTCTAATAATTTTTCTCGGGGGACCATTGATAAGACTTTGTTCATAAAAAGGGTATATAAGGAACTCTTGTTAGTCCAAATTTATGTTGATGACATCATTTTTGGATCAACAAAACAGTCCATGTGTGAACAATTCTCTAAACTAATGTCTTCTAAGTTTGAAATGAGTGCTTTAAGTGAACTAAAAACATTTTTAGGACTTCAAGTCAAACAAACCCCACACGGGACTTTCATTCATCAATCTAAATATGTAAAAGATCTTCTAAATAAATTTGATATGAATGATTGCAAAATAATTTCTACTCCCATGGCAACAAGTCCTGGCATATGTCCAGATGACAATGGTGAACCTGTAGATCAAACTCTCTACAGGTGCATGATTGGTTCTCTGATGTATCTTACTGCATCAAGGCCAGACATCATGTATGCAACATGTGTCTGTGCAAGATACCAATATGCTCCCAAACAATCTCATCTTTCATTTGTGAAGAGGATACTCAGATATCTCAAAGGTACTCCTGTGCTAGGTATTTGGTATCCTGCTAATCAAATTTGCAAGCTTGTTGGTTTTACAGATAGTGATTATGCTGGTTGCTCGCTCACCAGAAAGTCTACTTCAGGAGGTTGTCAGTTCTTTGCAGGTTGCTTAGTGTCATGGCAAAGCAAGAAGCAAACATCAGTGTCAAATTCAACTGCTGAAGCTGAATACATTGCAGCAGCCCATTGCACTGCCCAAATTCTTTGGTTACAATACCAACTGCTAAATTTTGGAATAACTGAACTAAAAACACCTCTTCTGATAGACAGCGAAGCTGCCAAAAACATAATAAAGAATCCTGTCTATCATTCTAAAACCAAACACATTGAAATAAGGCATCACTTCATTAGAGACTGTTTTGAAAAAGGACTAATAGTTCCCGAACATGTCTCTACAAGTGATCAAATAGCTGACATATTTACCAAGCCCTTAGACTCCTCAACTTTCTCTAAGTTTGTAGCAAAACTGGGCATGATAAATATGGGTTAATAAACATTAAAGGATAGTTTTTATAAATTATCCAGACAATGGATATTGGATAAACAACTGATAAAGAAATCTTGATTTCTTTCAGTAATTATCTCTATACACAGATAGGATCAGTGACCATATAATCACTGCTTCATATCTATCTGATGTTTAAACTTTCCATTGTTACATTCCTCTCCTTCCGATGTCGTTTCTTCCGAAGATATCTTCTTCTTCTATTTTCTTCTTCCGAAAACTTTCATAAGTTTATTTAACTTGTGTCTAAAATAAGATTCTTCCGATTCTGAAATAAAAATCTTGAGCTTTGCATTTGATGTGACAGTTGTCAATCTTTCTGATAGACCCGAGTCTCAATACTGACTCTCACGGCTCAAGAAGATTATTACCGCCATTTTTTTTAACCAATAATCTTCTCGGATTACTTTCCTTATTTATCCTCTTCTTCTCCATAATTCTACTTAAACCCTATTTCTCCTCTGGTTTTCAAGAAACCCTTCTTCCTCTTGAAAACTCTAAATAATGCTCATGGTTACGGATGATAAATTGTCAGGCATGTCGCCTGGCACGAAGCACTTATGCTTACCTTGTCGCAAGCTTCATGCTTATGATAATGGCGTAACGGCTTCGGACCAGGCTTCATTCCTCACAAAACTTCGTCTGTACTTTTCGGATGTGCATGAACATGTCTTTTGACCAAATGTGTAAGTCTCAACCTCTATCTCTTATTCTATCTCAGCTTTATAATTTCATACATAATCATGAACTTTTTAGGTTAACCTGAAAAACTTGATTATGTAGAAGTCAGACCTTTTGATCTTTACAGGCAACTATTTCAAATAACATCTTTTTGATAATCTGGTATATCATCAAAAATGTTCATAGTTCCGGCTATGCTTTCAGTTTGTCTCTTTGATCTTCATAATATTATAACGGACTTGACTAACTGATGTTCAAAATGATGAACATTGATGGATGATACTAAAGAAATACCCATCTTTAGTAAACCCACATCCACTCTTCTTCCACACCTAAATCAGGTACTGGCCATAAAATACTTTTCCAAAACCTTCCAAGCCTAATAAACCCAAAAAAATCTGTTCAGGAAGATGAGATCCCTGAACATGATTGTGTTCCCACTGAACACATGGATACATCTGTTTCATCCTCACAGATATATCAAGAATCTCTTCCCATCCTGCTCCTCATTAATCCTCTTCACAGGATGATGTTGTATTCCTAAGGGAACCCTAACTAACCATTGAAATGTCAGTTACATTCAGTTGGTCGTCCTCTCTCCCAGGGACAACTCTGTTCTTTCTAAAAGCCCCCCACTATCGATCAACATTTCTCTACCCTATAAAAGAGGATGAGATCCGGTCGTCAAGTCCATCTTGACTTCCTGATCATATATCAGAAGCATCCATTTCACATGAAAATTCAATGAATTCTCATCTGAATGGATTAGGCAATAAGACTCCTGGTATGGCAACAGCCAATGAAGTTTTTCTTTTAAACTAAGGCTGGAAATCCCCAGAACCAAGAAAAAGGGGTTTATGACATTTCTGAGATGGACTCAGGTCATAATAAAACTGACTCTCTAGTCAGGGATTCGGATGACATCTACAAAATGATGGACGGATCAGTTCTTCACACTATGGAATTAACGGATATCTTTAGTCCTGTAATCCAAATCCAACCCCATGCAGGCACCTTCATTTGAAGGTTTTCTAATCTTTTCACCCACCTTCACTACTACTACCCTTCCTCCACTGCCTTTCAAGGAGCATTTCGCCCACTTCTTTCTACCTCTCTTTCTTCCCTGCCTTGTCTCCGGCTGATTAAGCCAAAAAGAGGGAGATAATACATAAACTATTCTCAAAAGGTGGCTAACTCAAAAGGTGGCTAACGCTTAAATAAACAAAAGAAGCCTAGCTCTGATAAACAAAGAAGCCTTTGCTTTACTAAGACCCCATTTGAACCATTCTCATGTTCTTTCACCAGTGAGTCTGATGTTCTAGAAATTGATTGGGATCTAACATTAAGTGGTTTTGGCTTCATCAGTCCAGAGGGAGATTGTTGGAAAATAAGGACTGACGAAGCAAAACCACCTTTCAAATAATCTTTGTAATAAATGTTGCAGGACAATAGCTTTCGAAGACAAATCTTCAGAAGAACCTTCGGAAGAGACAAATAAAAGACAATAGCTTCCGAAGACAAGTCTTCAGAAGAACCTTCGGAAGAGACAAATAAAAGACACTAGCTTCCGAAGAAAAGTCTTCAGAAGAACCTTCGGAAGACATAAAATAAAAGACAACTGCTTCCGAAGACAAATAAAAGAAAAATGCTTCCGAAGACAATACTTCAGAAGTTGCTTCGGAAGACTCTATCTGAAGACAAACCTCAGAAGACACTATCGGAAGAGAACTTTTGCTTCCGAAGAATAAAAGTCATTTACTTCGGAAGACTTCCAAAGACATCTGCCTCGGAAGAAAAACAATATTTCAGAAGACATATGTTTCTTCTGATGAAAGAATAAATGTAACCTTCTTTAGGATAACTGTCTACATTAGATAGTTTCCTATGAAGAGCTTCCGAAAGAATAATGTATTAGCATCAGTACAAAAGTCTGAACTAAGATCTTTAAAGATCCTATGTTGACTTTACACTTGTACTATTCTGATGCTACAGTGTCTGTAATAGTGTCATCAGTCTTATCTGTTTGTCTTCTTCTTGTATTTGTCCTGAAACATTAAATGTCGGGGCTATTTATACCCCAACATCTAATGAATAAAATAACAACACTTTTCTGAATCTTCTTTGTGTTGTCCTACTGTTTTCTCTTTTCTTTTCTTCTAACTTAAGAAAACTAAACACTAAAATAACTAAAGAGCAAAATTCCAAAGGGAGCAAAACCTCAAAAGCTTTGTCTAAGCTCTTGATCCTGGTTAAGTTAGTCTCTCCTCAGCTCACCGATTTTCTACAGAATGATCAATGAATAGGAGTTACTTTCAATTGATTTCAATAAAAGGATCAACTCTCAACCTCTTATTCAAATGTTATATGAATAAGTGTCTTTTCAATCATTTTTACTAAGCGTTTACCGCTCCATTTAACGGTTTCATCAAACAACAAAAACAAACCAGCTTCGAGGGTTCAAAACACAAATCATCGAGGAGATGTTCGTTGACCACAACAGTTCGAGGCTTTGTGCCCAACCAAGAGGTGAACGGACACGAACCGTGGAATTGTTTAGTGCACAATCGAGAACTATCATTTTCATGGGAATCCCCCATCAAACAAACCACATTTTAGCATGGTATCTGTATAGGGTAATTCACCAGGACGTGTGTCCACACAATATCACATCGAGAATTCGCTGAGGAATTCTCAAGTAAGTCTCATTAGAGTCATTTACCATTAGTTGACGCGGGTCAACTGACGGTAACGTAGATGGTACCATAGGTCTAACAAACCTCCAACGCCAAGGCTGATACGTTACACGCATACACACGTGAAACAACAACTCGTCACACAGTCATATCGGTTAGGGTTGGTAAATGATCACATGGGTGATATTACGGACAGACCACACGACAAAAAAAAACATGAGTTTTCAAATCAAATAAATGTTCAAGACCTGGTCTTGAACGAGTTTCAAACGATTCTACAGTAAACAATGTTTTATTACAAAAAAGGAGCGTAAATTATGTGAGTTCCAAACAAACAAAACATGTCTCCCGTATCAGGAGACAGAGCATACGCTTCTTTCTCACAACTTCATTTTTACGATCACTCATTGTGGCAAGAGAGTGGAGATACACAAGTGACATGGTCTGATTTCCGTCGTCCTCGTGGATCACCGAAGGGGTGGTGGGCTGGCGGCCGAGCTTTAGCTCTACGTATGCCCTATACATAAACTACCTTTGATGATTTGGGATGCTGTCATTAATTATGTTCAGGCTAACGCACTTGTGTAGTTCATTCATGTTTTCAAAGCCATTCACACATCATATTCAAAATCGATGTGAATAGAAATGATTTTCACCAATCCTTTCTCAAAACCTAACATTTTCAAAACTAATGTGACTCACCAACTTAATGTTGACAGATTTTACATGTTCTCAGTTGAAGAACAGGTGAAAACACGTTGACCTTAGAGAGAGAAAGATAGGATCCCGTAGAGGAACCTACAACTCCTCCATGGAACCTTTGTGGGACATCTAGTATTCATTCAAGATGTACAAGTAAAGTTGTAATAGAATTAAATTTTAAAACAGCTGTAATTTAATTTTATTCATTTAGTGCATTTTAGTATTTCTCATATTATCATGTGCAATGTAACAATCTAATCACTCCGATTACAATCACGCCTTGGGACTATTCCACCCAACAGGTCTCCGATCCGGCCCGCCGGCCTGATGTGTGACAACAGTGAAACACATCATATATTCAAAAACAGTTTTACAGAAATACCTCAATGCTTGTAAATCATTAAAAAGAAAAGGGGCTGTACGAAACTCACCAGAGGTCTCAAAGAATCCCACGCAGACTTATAAGTATGGTTTAATTATGCATTAGTTATGTTTAATAATTTTAACTTATTAATTAGATGTTTCTGAACGTTCAATGTCAAAGACATTGCATTGAAAGTCGTCAAACTGATATTAAGTCTTTAGTTAGTTGATTTATTTAAATATCATACAACGTATGATAATGTAGGAGTCTATAAGGTTGGTGACTCATTAGATTAATCAGAATATTCTCAGATTAACCAAATAGATATTCTTGCTGATTATCATACTAAAACAATTTCTAGATGGATTTCTGCCTTACGAATAGTCAATCCTTGTTACTAATTATCCAGATTTCATGAAACATAAGAATGTGACATTAGAATAGGTTTCATAACCATGTTCAATGTACTAATTTGACTGTTATCAAAAACATCCTATTGTTATTCTAGTGATTATCTTAATGATTGTCATTAGTTTGAAATACTTGGATTTAACCTAGCATTTCAAGGAATGATCCACAAAGTCACACTCATTTTTATAATCAAATGGTTTAAACCATTATAATCTAAGATATAGTTTCATGATAACCGGGCATTACAACGGATAAAAGCAAGGATTTAACCATTAACATACCAAGTTCTTCGTTTCAAACCATTCCTAGCCATCATCTAGGCAATAATCAACAATCCTAACTATTGCATTGCATTCAAAAAAAAGATATAATCTAACCATTATCAAACTAGTAGGATGAAACGGATCGTTACCTAATCGGAAAAATTTCTCGGACACAAACGATAATCAGATGTTGTAGAATCATTTACTAGCTTTAATTCTATGATCAGATGGCTTTAGAATCAAGATTTTGATGTTGAAAATTTGTATGGTTTGTCTGGATGGTGCTGGAATTCAAGAAGATGATAAATTGAAACTTCTGCATGAATCTGATATGCAAAGCTGATTCTATAAACCACCTTACTCGTCGCGTACCGCCAAGAGGGCAACTTTTTCCTTAGTGTACCGCGAAGAAATCCGGAGTAGTCTCGGGTATTTTGACTCATCACGTACAGCCAAGGAACCTCAAAATGGCCTTGGCTTACCGCGACAAGTCCCGAAGTGCTATAACTTCAAATTTTTCTTCATTTTATGATTCCGGAGAATCGGGAGCTCCGTTTCTCGCACAGTTTTCACCCACGCTCACGATTTTTCATATACTATCAACTCATGATAATCACAATCGTTATAATAATATGGATTTCAAGCACGGTGACGAAATCCTCAAACGTAATTGTCATAATCTCCTCCTGTTAAGGAAATTTCGTCCTGGAATTTGACGAAGACTTATTTGATGAAAATCGTTTATGAGAACAAATGAGGATATTTTTATTTCATATGGCCTTCACGTTCCCATGTATATTCAAGTCCACCTGGAGAATTCCATATAACTTTAACAATTGGAATGCGGCTTCGTTTCCGTACTTTAACTTCTCGATTCATCACTTCCACTGGTTCTTCAACGAGCTGAAGTTTATCATTGATTTGAATCTATTCAATAGGTATGATCAATGATTCATCTGTTAGGAATTTCTTAATATTAGATGCATGAAAGACATCGTGAATGTTACTAAGTTCAGGAGGTAATTCAAGTCTATAGGCTACCATTCCAACTCTTTCTAGAATCTTGAATGGTCCTACAAATCTTGGTGAGAGTTTATCTCGCTTTCCAAATCTGAAAATGCCTTTCTATGGTGATAATTTTAACATTACTAGATCACCTATTTGAAATTCTAGATGTCTCCGACAATTATTAACATAACTCTTGTGACGATCGCGAGCAGCTTTGATTCGTTCTTGAATAAGTGCAAAATGAGGGACATAAATCGTGACATAAATCGACTATCTCTATCCAAAATCTTGGAGATCGGTACCCTATGTCGAGATACAATCTCATTAACATAGAGTTAAGCTAGTTGATCCATGGAGTAATATTCTCGAATGGGTAAGAAATGCGCAGATTTGGCTAGGCGATCAACGATAACCCATATAGAGTCATGATTACGTGATGTTCTGGGTAATTTACTAATAAAATCCATAGAGATCTGATCCCATTTCCACATGGGAAGCTCCGGTTTTTGTAATAACCCAGATGATAGTTGATGTTCTGCCTTAACTTTAAGACACGTTAAACATCTCTTGATGAATAAAATACATGGATTTGTGCGCCTCATCCAAGAAGATTGTTCTAATGTTGCCTAATAGAGGAACCCAAATTAGGCTTCTGAAATACAGTACACCATCAGTTTTAGTTTCTAACTACTTGTTTAATCCTCTTAGTTCCTCAGCTGGATAATTTGCAACTTGCAAAGCTTGTTGCTGAGCTTCTCTAATCTAAGGAATGAGACTGGTTTGAATATTCAACCCTAATGCTCTCACACGTAATGATTTGACTCATTTCCTTACGACTCAAGGCATCAGCTATAACATTCGATTTACCTGGATGATAGCGAATTTTGTAGTCATTCAAAAGCTCTACCCATCTCCTTTGTCGCATGTTCAACATTTTTAGAGCTAGAATGTGTTGAAGACTTTTGTGATCCGTGTATACGATCACATGGTTCTGTATAGATGATGTTTACAAATTTTAAGAGCAAACACCACTACACCACGTTCTAGATCATGAGTGGTATAGTTCTTGTCGTGTATTTTCAACTGTCTAGAAACATAAGCGCATTACCTTGTCTTTCTGCATTAATACACCCGAGACCCTGACGAGAAGCATCAAAATATACCGTAAAGTTGTCTGTACCTTTCGGTAATGAACGTATAGGTGTGTTGCAGAGTTTGTGTTTCAACAGTTGGAATGCCTCTTCTTGTTGGAACCCCATATAAATGGTTGATTTTTCTAGTGTCAAATTTGTTAGTGCCAAGGCTATTTATGAAAAATTCTTAATGAAGCACCTGTAATAACCTGCCAGTCCTAAGAATTGACGTATTTCAGTTGGAGTTTAGGGTGTCTCACATTGTTTCACAGCTCTAATATTACTAGGATCCACTTGTATACCGTTCTCATTCACTACCTGTCCAAGAAATTGAACTTCCCGTAACCAAAATTCACACTTGGAGAATTTGGCATAAAGTTTCTCACATGCCAAAAATTCTAAGATTAGTTTCAAGTGTCGAGCATGTTCCTGATGGTTTCAGGATTAAATGAGAATATCATCAATAAACACTTATCCAGATAAGGTCTACATACTCGATTCATCAGATCCATGTAAACTGCATGTGCATTTGTTAACCCAAAAGGCATTACTAAAAACTCATAATGTTCGTTCAAAGCAGTTTTAGGAACATCATCATCATGGATTTGTAACTGATAATATCCAGATCTTAGATCGATCTTAGAAAAGTAAGTAGCACCTTGAAATTGATCGAATAGATCATTAATACATGGTAATGGATAACGGTTATTCATTGTTAATTTATTGAGTTCTGTGTAGTCAATACACATCTTGAACGACCCGTCTTTCTTTTTCACAAAAAGAATTGGTGCTCCCCAAGGTGAGAAACTAGGTCTGATAAAACCTTTGTCTAATAGTTCTTGCAGTTGACCTGAAAGTTCTTCCATTTCTAAGGGTGCTAAATGATACGAAACTTTAGCTATAGGTGCTGCACCTATACTTAAATCAATTTGAAATTCAACTTGTCTCACTGGGGGTAATCATCCTTAGGAAAAACTTCAGAAAAATCTTTGACTACCGGAATATCTTCGATACGTTTTTTTAAAGAACTGTTTTCCGTCACATGTGCTAGAAAGGCCTAACAACCTTTTCGTAAGCATTTCTGAGTTTGCATACAAGATATGATACCAAGTTTTCTACCAGCTCGTTTTCTTTTAACTATCAGTGTATTACCATTAGGTAATGGAATACGGATCACCTTGTGTTGACATACAACTTCCGCTTGGTTTTCAGGAAGCCAATCCATACCAATTACAACATCAAAGCTTCCAAGTTCAATAGGAAGTAGGTTGATATTGAAAAGGTGATCATTCAGAGTCAATGAACATCCTAGAATAACACGGTTAGTTTTGTTCAACTTGCCATTAGCAAGTTCAATGACATAAGGATTTTCTATATCTATAGTAGGCAATGAAAGTAATGATACAAATTCAGGAGAGATAAAACTTTTATCTGACCTTGTATCAAACAGAACAGATGCGTATAGATTATTGAGAAGGAACGTACCAATGACAATGTTTGCATCGTGCCTAGCCTCTATTGCACCAATCTGGAAAGCTCTCCTATAGCTTCATTCCCGTGATTGGTGTTGTTTTTGTTCGGACTGTTTCTCATGAAATGGTCGGGGCTTCCACACTTGAAGCACGATCGGTTTGTTTGATTGGTTTGTCGTGGTGCTTGGTTTGGTTGACGAGCAGGAAAGTTACAATATCTGGTGTAGTGTCCAACTCAATTAAAGTTTGCACAAACATGACATGGCAATGTATGATGATATGAACACTTGTTACATTTAGGTGCCTGCCCAGTATAAGCTTTCCTCTCACGAATAGCCATACCGTAATTCTTTACAGTTGGTTTGCTCTGGCTCGTCAGCTCTCTGAGTTTTCGTGGACAAAGTACCACTTCTTACCGCCTCATCGGTAAGCTTAGTGGTCAACAAGATTGTACGTTTTATAGTGGTTGTTTCAGCTGCAGTCACCATTCCCTGAATCTGGGGAACCAAACCTTTGATATACTTCTCGATTAAAGCTGCTTTCATAGGAAACATATTGGGAAGTAAGCAAGTGAGTTCGTGAAAATGATCAGTATAGGCTAAACAATCAGCACTGATCATAGAGTGGTCCCAGAATTCCTCTTGCAATTTCTGGATTTCAGTGATTGGACAGTACTATGACATAATCAGAGTTTTAAAATCGTTACAGCCCATAGCATTGACTATGGCTGAACCCAAAGTTTTTGCCTGGGTGTTCCACCAGGTTAAAGCTGAGTCTTTCAAAGAACAAGCAACATAAGACACTTATGCTCCACCAAACATTAGCTGATTTTCAGTTTAGTTTCCATTTCCTCCATCCATTTCAATAGTCCAGTCGCTCCTTCTTTACCTATGAAAGTAGGATGGTTGCAGGAAGCAAATTACTTATAAGTACATCCCCGCTGTGGTGGATCAGGAACAGTTGTTGTTGTACCGGTGGTATGATGTGTTTCTACGTGTCTACCAGTAGCATTATGTTCAAAATGATCACGGTCCCCACCAGAACCAGAAGTAATATGTTGTTGATGTTGAGTTAAGATACCAAGAACTACAGCAGATAGTTGTTCCTTCACAATTCGTGCTATCATTGCTTCGTTCAGTTCGGATCCACTTGCAGTCACAGGTGGAACCGTATTTGTTTCAGGATTTATGGGTGGAACCATGTTTGTTTCCATATTGATATGTGGATCTGGATTTGATTCTAGATTTACAGGTGGAACTTGATTCGTTTCTGGATCAGTAACATTCTCAGCCGTTTTCTTAGCTGGTCGACCTCTTTTTAGAGCCATTGTTCTGCTCACATGCAGACAAACTCAGGTCAGTTCAAGAACATTAAAGATATAACCCTTTCAGTCACATAAATTCAACCATATTTAATAATACTGAAAAATCATGTTGATACGTGATTATAAGAAACATAGTATAACTACATTGATACAATCCAGATTTGCTCTCAACACACAGTAATCACACAGATGTTTGTAGTTATACTCAGTCTTGTTATCTCAAAAACATGTTATAGTATCACACAGGACACAGTATTGTGATACCGATATGTTATTGTTCACACTTGATGCAACATCACCCATGTTTCGATATGTTGTCACATATGTTTTTGATATATTGTCATAGAGGACTTTGATACGTGTCACCCAGACAATTAATATGTTACCCCACAAGGTATTTCGAGATGATACCATACAAGGTATTTAGCTATGTTGTCATACAGAAAATAGATACGATACCACACAAGGTATATTTCAATATGATACCACACAAGGTATTTAGTTATGTTGTCGCACAAACAATAGATACGATACCACACAAGGTATTTAGATGCATTGTTCAGTTACTGTTCATAAAAGTTTAATAGTAACACACATGTTCACACACAACACACAACACATATACAAAAATAAAACATATTATTACTACAATACCGCTTTTATACATTGATATAGTTTAATACAAAAGAGTGCCATTAGAACCACACTATCAACCATCTAACCATATGAGATCTATTTCACACAAAAAAACATCCCATGACATCAATTACCCAACCTATTTGCCTGTATCTGATGGTATCTATGATGAAAATCCCAAAACATCCACTCCCTGATCATACTTATCATAAGAAATACGGTAAGCAGGCAATCACCATGGCTATAGCCACCATTAATATAGCCAGTCCTATCAATCTAACCTCAACACTCGCCATCCCAAACATCTCCATCACCTCTCTCAATCTCACAACATTCAACCTCATCACCTCAACCTTCTGCCAAAATGCAGCAATCATCACCTGCACCGTCGTCCTCCTCAGCCTCTCCTCGATAATAGTCCGCCAGGCGAGTACACTTACCTGCTCCACTAGTGTCAGGTGAGATGTAAGCATCTCCAATACAGTGGCACGAGTACCCTGCAGAGTACTGCGCGACTCTTGTAGCTCGATGTGAGTCCCCTGGATGTCCAAAGTCATCTGGCGAAGCTGCCCCCAAGCTCCGCTTGATGGGATGACTCCCCTACCTCGTGTATGGTGCCTGGCACATCTCTGGGTGCCAACTGGTGTTGTGGGGGAAGACCTGTCATCTTGCGGGCCTGACCCTGCATACGTTTGAGTCCAGCAAATACTCGAACCCTATGTGGAGCTGAAATCTCTCTCCTGCCAGCAGATGTATCCTCATCCGATACATTAGGATGTCTAGGTGGAGTGTGTGGTACCTGTGGTGGTGGTGTAGGTGGCACCTGAGGTACTGCCTAAGATGCAGCTGAAGATGCCTCAGATGGATCAGAGTCTGAGCTAGAACTAGGACTAGGTGGGTCATCAATGATAACATATGGGATCTGTAGGTATATATAGCGCTCACCTGGGTTAGCCATCGCTGCACACCCCCACCTCTCATCACCTATTGATGATGTCACTGAAAACACTAGGAAGATTGCTGGAGCATAGTGGTGATGTCTCAGTGATGGGGTGCAACTTACTTGATCGAGTATCACAAACACAAAGATTAACTTAAAGATAATACCTCACAAGGGTATTGTCAGTAAAACCACATTTATAGTATACAAACTAAACTATTTATACAAACCGAGTTATTTAATTACAAGTTCATAAATGTGCAGTCTCACCAGACGTCACTGTATACTTGCAAAAAGGTTTGAGTTTGAAATGTCAGCACAAAGTTGGTGAGTTTTTGATGTTTGATTTACACAATATGATATGATACGCAAGATTTCGATAGACAGTTCCAAAGATAACCATGGGACCCGTGCTAGTTCCTTTTGGACGAGATGTTCTGTTCTAAGAAGATACCACCCGACAACAATTATCTTGATGCCTCATTATCTTAGTGTCTATCACTAACATTAAGAGGGTATTTCAGAAACAGGTAACAAACATTTACACTAAGGGGAGTTGCAAACTCCCGGAAAATGGGTTGCAGCCAATAGTACTATCAATGTTTCATGTTCAGCGCCACATGGGTTCACTAGATACAATTCGGGAGATGAGGACTTTTTCGATACTGTGATAGAGAGTTACAATCAAAATCCCATGAAATCTTACGAGTTCATCATACATTCACATGAAATCACTCAGATAACAGAGAAGCACATCATATGTTCAGAAATGGTTTTACAGAAATACCTCAATGTTTGTAAATCATTAAAAAGAAAAGGGGTTATACGAAACTCACATGAGGTCTCAAAGATAGTAGAATCATGCGCATACTTATAAGTATGGTTTAATTCTGCATTAGTTTATGTTTAATAAATTATTTATGTTTTAACTTACTGATTAGATCTTTCTGAACGTTCAATGTCAAAGCCATTGAATTGAAGGTCATCAAACTGATATTAAGTCTTTAATTAGTTGATTTAGTTAAATATCATACAATGTATGATAATGTAGGAACCTATAATGATTCAGGTTCGTAATACAAGGTTGATAACTCATTAGATTAATCAGAATATTCTCAGATTAACCGAACATATATTATTGTTGATTATCTTACTAAAACAATTTCTAGATGGATTTTTGGCTTAAGAATAGTCAATCCTTCTTACTATTCAGATACCATGAAACATAAGAATGTGACATTATAATAGGTTTAATAACCATGTTCAATGTACTAATCTAACTGTTATCATAAACATCAGATTGTTATTCCAGTGATTATCTTAATGATTTTCATTAGTTTGAAACACTAGGATTTAACCTAACATTTCAAGTAATGATCCAGACAATCGCACTATTTTTTATAATCAAATGATTTAAATCATTATAATCTAAGATATAGTTTCATGATAACCGGACATTACAACGGATCAAAACAAGGATTTAATCGTTAACATACCAAGTTCTTTGTTTCTAACCATTCATAGCCATCATCTAGGCAATAATCAACAATCCTAACTATTGCATTACGTTGAAAAACAAGATCTAATCTAACTATTATAACACTAGTAGGATGAAACGGATCGTTACCTAGTCGGACGGATTTGTCGGACACAAACGATGATCAGACGTTTTAGAATCCTTTACTAGCTTCAATTCTATGATCAGATGGATTTAGAATCAAGATTTTGATGTTGAAAGTTCGTATGGTTCGTCTGAATGGTGCTGGAGTTCGAGAAGATGATAAATTGAAACTTCTACATGAATCTGATATGCAAAGTTAATTCTTTAAACCGCCTTATGTGTCGCGTACCGCCAAGAGGGCAACTTTTTCCTTGGCGTAACGCAAAGAAATCCGGAGTAGTCTCAGATATTTTGGTTCATCGCGTACCGCCAAGGAACCTCAAAATGGCCTTAGCGTACCACAACGAGTCCCGGAGAGCTATAACTTCGAATTTTTCTTCATTTTACGACTCCAGAGGATCGAGAACTCCGTTTCTCGCATGGTTTTCACCCACGTTCACGATTTTTCACATACTATCAACTCGTGATAATCACAATCGTTCTAATAACATGGATTTCAAGCATGATGACGTGTGCTCCTATTCAATGATGACGAAATTTTCAAACGTAATTGTCACAATATAAGTGACCACAATTCTAGGTTCTTGCAAGTCTTCGTCACGTGTTTCATTTAATTGACTCAAATTTTTCCAGAAAAAAGAAAAAAACCATCATTCGAGATTAAACTTAATTGCATAAGCATGACATATTTTGATGTAAAAAATAACCCTTTATGAACAATTTAACATTTTACCAAGAAAACTTCTCGAAATTAGTTATTTAGCATACGAAATACCCTGAAAAAAGGCAAGGTGCACCTTGGATTGAACTCGACGAATTGCGTTTTGCCAGATATCTTTTTTTTAGAAAGATTCCCCATTGGTAATTAAAAAAAGTTGAGATGGGTCATAACAAATTAAAGGGATCCAGTTTAGTATAGAAGTGGGTTAAAAGGATCCGCGTATATTGCTTAAAATGGGTTAAACTTAAGAATGGTTCTGTATTGTTTGCATGTGGAAGGTGGTTGTCTTAAAAAGAATCCAAGTGCATAGTTAGATTTTGTTTATTAGATTAGATAGATTTTAAACTTAGACATATCTGGGATGGGTAGTTGCATATGAGATTCGTCTTCATTTTTACTAACAAGTTTGGGACGAGTATGGGTTTTGATGACATACTCGTTTAAATGACCAATCTATTAATAATATATATTAATTTAACCGATTATACACACTATTATATTCTTTCTTGCATTCATTTTTAGGTAAATATACAATATTGTTATAAATGTGTATATTAAATAGGCATAGTACCATCATTACATAGAACTATGACACCATTAATCTTTATTACGTTTGAGTTTTCGTAATCATATTGTATTATATACACACATATATTATATATATATATGATATGTATCTTATAATAACTCACCCTAATTACAGTAACCCAGACAGCTCTGTCAAGATCATTTCGAATCTTTTTTTATTTTTTAAATATTTTTATTTTACATGTAGAAAACTATGTTTTTTTATGTGTTTGTGTAAAATTTTTTTCGTTTGAGATCTTTCATCACTGTAAGTTGCATTACAACAATGTAAACAAAATTTGCACAAACACATAAAAGAACAAAGCCTTGTACATATAAAATAAAGATTTTGAAATAAAAAAACTAAAGATTTGGGTTATTTTAGCAGAGTTTCATGGTTAATGAAATTAAGGTGAGTTAACAACGGATCATTCTCTCTATGTGTGTGTGTGTATTGGTGTTTAAGAAAACTTTTATTTTGAAAAAAACTTGCAAAATCACTAATCCACCATTAATTTGGATAACTAATGGCTGAGATCAATCAATTACAAAAATGAAAACAAACAATAACTAAATGAATTAACGGATGAAAGAGTATAATGGTCTCTAAGATTTTGAATGTCTCGTGCGATATAAAATTGTACTCCCAAATAAATCAATTGATATATAGTGACAATACAAAATTTAACAGAAGAGAAGGGGATATTTATGCGATGTTTACGTCTTCTCACCATATCTTCAGCTTTGTGTTTTTATCAAATAAAAATAAAAAAATAATAAAAATAGTAACGTAATAAAAAGGAGGCACAATGTTCGAACGGTAAACAGAAAATATTTAATAAAAATTTGGCCCATCAAAATAATAAGCCTTGAGCAACCACACATTTTGCACACTCTCATACCGCCCTTAAAGTAACATGCAATATGCAACATCTAATATGCAATATTTGACATGTGATGTGTAATGTTATATATATTGTTATGTGATATGTCATAGCCTCCTCATATGGTAGAATTATCCTCAGCTTCCTTTTCTTTATAAAGTAAGATTCAATGAGCCTTAACATGAAAACCATCTTACTTTTGGTACTCATTCTTGCCGTAAACATACTTGGTTCATTAGGTACTCTTTTAGTTTACTTGCAATATTCTTTCTTTTAGCATATTAAGAAATTCAAATCATTTTATTACTCTTGAAAAAACTCTAACTTGTAGACTAAGATAGTGGGCTCGTCGGATAAAAAAAATAAGGTATATCTTACGGTCTTCAAAGTCAAAATGTTTCAAATTTTTGAGGTAAATCGTCTTTTTGGCCATAATGAATTTTGATTATGGTAAATTGATTGTTGTAATAGCATTCTTAATTAATCTACATGTTTTGTTTGTAATTTATATTTTTATAGTTTTCTCCTTCATGCTAATTTATATTTTTGTGTTTCAAACATGAACAAAGAAAGAGAATTTTTTTTATATACTATAGAAAAAGCGCCCAACTTTTTATCTCAGTTTGGGTCACCAAAAAAAAAAAAGATGACCCTCTAGACTAAATAAAACGTTAAAAAAATATACTAACTTATTTTTGCGTGAATACAGAAAATGAGGTACCAAGTGAAGTAAATAGATCTTGCTTCAAGTACTTTGGTATGCTATGCAATGACGAAAAATGCCTTCAAAAGTGTAAAAACTGGAGCCCAAATGCTACGGGATATTGTGTATCGCCTGTTATCTGTGGATGTATTAAAAAATGTTAATATTTTATCAAAATAAAAGCAATTACTGAATATAATGCTTAAACGGTTGAGATTTGTTATTTCCTTCTTATTGTGGTCTTGACTCTTGAGTGATGGAGTGTTTCAAAATTTTAAATGTCAATTCCTTAGTTAAATTCCAATCAAAAAGTATTTCACATCCAAATCATTTTAACTAATGATAAATATTACTATTGTGTCAATAGATAATAATATATATTTATCTTCTTTTAATATAATAAAACAAACGGCACTTTCTTTTTATTTTTATTGTATTTTTGTCAACTGTTAATTTTTTTATACTCTTACTCAATTCTTTTTTTATTAAATAACTATTTATAAACCTATATATTACACATGTTAAATACATGGATTTTAAAATAATTTATTTTAAATATTTTATCATATATCTTAACGTTATTTTATAAAAATTATAAAATATGACTTAAATATAATTTAATTATTTATTTAACTTAATAAAAATCAATACTATTTAATTTAAGAAAAAAGCATAAAATTAAAATGAAAAATATCATATAATCTATCTATTATAAACAAAAGTTTTCTTATGCTACATTTCAATCTCTTGTTAAGTCAACTTCTAAATTTTCTGCCTCTCTTTCTCTTCAATTAATGTTTCATCTTATTAAATAATGGAAATGAATAATTATGTTTAAAATAATAAAATTGTCTACCTAAAAATAAATGAAAAGTAAAGTTAAAATATTAAAAGTATCAATTGTAAAAAATTAAACGAAAATAAAATATAAAATTTCAAAAACAGTTTTTCAAAATGACATTTTAAAGAAAAAAACTTTAAAAAACTTAGTATTTAAATAAAAAATATAATTATTTTATTACTTAAAGTATTAAATATATAAATTAATCACATGTCATTTTAAATATCATCTTATATTATTTTAATTTTAATTGATAATTATTCATCATATTTTTTTATTCAACTCCTGTAATACACGAGGTAATAACCTATTATATCTAATATAAGAAATCGAAATATTTTTGTACACGTGTCCTCTTGTGGTGCAATATTTTCCCGCTAAAATTTTTTCTCATCTTAAGTAAAGTAATATTAATCAATTCTATATAATTGATTCTTTCTTTAAATTATATCAATGATTTTCCTTTTTTATAATAAATTCAAATTAATGATTATGCGTTTCATTTTAATTTTGAAAGTTTTTATATTTCTATTTAGTTTTGTAACTACAATGAGAATCAACCATATTTT